>OV816024.1:235786523-236986523 GCA_929113105.1 Agrypnus murinus
CATACGGTTTACATTTTACATAAGATATTTTAAAAATTATCTGACAAATTAGTAGGTATGCAAACGTGTCTAATAATAATAATTGTCTCCGTTACAAAACACCATAACAGTTGTCGGCAAATTGGAAAGTAAACATTTAAAAAAAAAATTTTAAATTGGATGCCCTAAGATCGTATGATGCAAATTACCGTAATTAATCTAATTATTGTCGAGATAGAGGCAAATACATCCGGATGAATTTTACCCAAAGTAAAAAATAAATGATTTCGAAACAAAGGTACAGCAATCCACCTTTTTTGGATAGTCAGTTTCTTTTAAATCTTGGACTATTTTCTTTGGTTATTCGGCACACTGATGACGTATACGTGTGTATTGTTCGAAAAGTAATCCTCATACAAGGCTTCTATCGCGACAACTTCATTGTCCTCTCCTGTGACATGTCTTTTTTTACACCTTTTGAAAGGGGTTACGGTTACGTTAGTTGCTTCGTAGGGAATTTGTTACTTGGGGAAAAGAATACATGGACGCCAATGCCGTAACAACCATTCTGCAATCATCTTGCAACACTGTTACGATAAAATCAAAGATAACCAAACAAAGACAGCTAATAACCTTTGTGATCAAAAGTTTTTTATCCTAAATAAAAAAATCTGATTTTATTCATATTTTGTTAGAATAATATTTATTGCTAATTCCTATGGAAATAAGATATTTCACATGGATAAATAAGAAATAAAAATAAGAAAAATTGAAATTACAATTTCACAATTAATTTTAATCGTACCTGTAACTGTAGTGAATGAAAATGCCTTTTTTTAATGCAAAAGTAGCCGATATTGTCCGGTGTTCACAAAGAGATGAATTGTTTGTAGAATCTTTAAGCCAAGACTTGTTATCGTTATCTAGAATATTTAATATTAAGAATTACGTATATTTACGAACAGTAGTTCCTGCATTAGCATCTAGTTGGTATTATTTTTTAACATCGTTAGATAATGTACAAACATTAGGAGAAGAATATGCTGGAATATTAAGGCTAACAGAAGATAGAAAATTACCAAATAAATTGGTAAAATATTTTACTTGAAAGATATTTCTCTTTATTCCTTTTGAACTTTTTAGTTACATATTACTTGGCTAATTCTTTATATTGGTGGTGAATCGCTGTATGAAAGGTTGTTAAGTCACATAAGAACAAAAATTCAAATATCGACATCCCTAGTGGACAGTGCTAGAAATGATCTTACTAAGGCAGTAACATTCCTATTGGATAATAAAACGACCCTATTAAGGTTCCACCATTCCTGGTTTTATACTGATGGTGCTTTTTATAATCTTTCAAATCGTATTACAGGAATACGTTATGTAAGATTCTTGTATGATTTAATTAATTCTTAAATCAATTTCTCTGTTTTAGGTTTTACTTAGAGAATGGCTTCAAGACAATTCTTCCACGCAAAGTTTCAAGTTCCTAGGAAGGGTATCACTTCTTTATTTATTGTATTCGTTGGTTCAGCAAGCTATTTCTTTGCCGAACATTCAAACAAACCATGTTAGTCAAGAAACATCCACATGCAAGAAAATGTGTAGTTTATGCGTCGAATATAGAAAGAACACTTGTGCTACTACATGTGGACATTTATTTTGTTGGGAATGTATTTATGATAGTTTACATTATCAACAAAATTGTCCAATATGCAGAGAAACTATTTACCCTAGTAGAATTATTTTATTACAGAATTATCAATAAACTGAATTAATTTTTTACATTGTTATTATTTTAAGCAGTGCAAATACATGTGGTTAGAAAACTGTAATATTTTATCTCAGTGATGCACTTTTGGTATAGTTAATCTGTTGGTTAGCTTTTTATCCTCAAAAATACATTTTAATTATTTTATACAGAAGTGAGCTGTAAGCTATGGATATAACAAAATTGACAATTTCACAATAAATATGAATAACACCCTTGGCACAGTCTTGCTACTAACAGATGATATTGCCCATTGAGCATCATCCTCCTGGCATTATCTGTAGCATTATCATCGTCATCATAATGCCATTGATACATAAATATTATTTGTTGCTGTCAGTGACAGACTGAATCTTAAAAGTCTGGTCTGTTGGTGTAGGGAAAGGCCCATTATCATTTAAACAAAAATACTTGTTATAAAATTATTGCTTTTTAAATTGAGAAAAAAATATAAAAACTCAAGTAACAGTCTTTATTCTCTCTTAATAGGTAAAATAAAAGAATCAACATATAAATGTTTACTATTGTTGATAGTACACAAGTTTATTGGCACAATAATAGTGCCAAATTGGACACTATACAATACAATACATATCTATCTATATACAATTTATTATATTATGAATTGAAATAACCGAAACTATATAAATCTGAATAATAACAATCAAAACTTAAAATTCTTATAGCTAGCTTATTTAAAATTAACTGTAAATGGTAACAACAAAAGGAGACGAATAGTAATAAACATAAGTATAGGTAAGGATTAGCAAAGGTTACAAGTGTTTTTAACATATTTACATATCTTCATTAAGAATATTAATGTAAAAGAAAGCTATTAAATAAAAAAAAGAGAAGCCCTGAGGGCTTAGGGAATCTCCTCGAGGAAACTATGCAGAAGGTTATTATTTACATGAGCATGCAGTTGTTCAGCAGGGATTGGCCATTGATTTAAGGAGTCAATTAGTGCTAGATGGGCATTGATATATCTTGGACAGTCGAATATTCTGTGTATCGGGTCATCTCTAGATTTACGTTGATTTGAAATCAGATTTGATAGTAGGTAGTTCTGGAATTGCAGGGAAAAATCTATACGTAATTCTACCTTTTTCTGAACAACTCAGAATTCGACTAAATTCTAGTAGGTTCGGCCAAGTGATCATAGTAATCAGTGCCATGAGGTGCGAAGGATGCTTTGTGATCCCAATTCCACACTCAAAAATAAATAAATAAAATATAACACCAATGATAATACCAATGGTAGCATGGTACAAAGCTGACAATTAAAAAAAAGGATTTACTTCAACCCCAGTTGAAATAAATCGAAATGTTACAAAGGAAATTTCTAAAGTAGGTATTTGTCATTTAAGGAAACTAACACTTTCCCTGCATGCAACATTAAATTATCGTATCTTATTAAGTGTATGTATATAATATTGGTTCACTTCAGACAAGACGTGAGCATGACTGTTTTGAGTTTTTAGCATACCTTATAAACAACAAAGTTGATTGTTTTTAACTTCCGAGTTATTACGTTTGCTTTCACATAGAAAAAGTTACCTCTTGATCAACAAATACTTTCACTGATACAAGAGATAAAACCAACATCATTTGAGAGCACCGTTAAGTCATGACAAAAAATGCCAATAAATTGTATGTAGATGTCTTTGTTCTAATGGAAATAAATAACTTTTACCTAAATAGAGTTGGATTTATATTCATTGTTGCTAAATCGTTTCACATTGTTACTTGTTTACTTATTTCATATATTTTATATTTACTATTCATTTATTTTACTTACACATAATATTATACAGTGTATTCTTCCTCAAACATATGCATTTAACATTGCATTGAACGTTTTTGGTGATTTCTGCTTGCCAAATTCAACTACAAGAAAGATAATGGTATCAATTAGTGTGGGTTCTCGACACCACCCACGTATCACGACACTTGAGAGTCGAAACCATTATGAGTGTCGACTCTTCATGATACTTTAACGACACTTCGCCTTTACATCATGCACGCGCTAGTGTAAATGTAATCCAATTGAAACGAGAAGCAGTCAAGATTCATAGCTACATAAATCATAAGCAAACTATGGATTAAAAAACAATTATATGAGTAAATTCTGTTATGGTTATATATTTATGCATTAAGTACATTAAAAGACATTAAATTATTTATACACCGTGTTCGTTCTAACATTTGCTATAGGAGATTAGTATGGGAAATCTGAAATATGCCAAATAGTTCGTTCTCGAATAAAAGTCGGTAAAATTAATAGGTGCAATCGATAGATAAGATATTCTAACGTACTGTCCAAAAATATTACCCTTAATAACAATCCCAATTCTTCAAAAATTATAAATTCATGAATTATTTGCAAAACATTAATTTAAAAGCCGAAACCTGAAAAGTTGACGTGAAGCCTCCGTGGTTCAATGCCAACGGTGGCTTGCTAAACTGCACGAGCTGGTGGAATGCAAGATCGAACGCCGTTACAAGCATAACTTTTTTTTTAATTTTATTTGTCACTAATCTTTAATTTAATAACAATTTAAATAATTTGTTATTATTCATTTATTCGAAAAACGTACAAGAAATAATACATTACAAATCAAAAATAATGGTACCCAATTAATAAGACATGAATTCAAGAATTCTCATTACGTATTTATTTCAAATTAAAATAAATAAAATGTAAGATAAGTACTTGTCAATACTGAAACTTTAAATGTATTTAAATCTTCAGGATTTTGAGTGTTAATTAACTAATATTGTAAAAATTTTCATTTCTAATTTATTATTTCTTGTACGCTTTTCGAATAAAAGAATAATAACAAATTATTTAAATTGTTATTAAATTAAAGAATAATGACAAATAAAATTTAAAAAAAAGTTATGCTTGTAACGGGGTTCGATCTTGCATTCAACCAGCCCGTGCAGTTTAGCAAGCCACCGTTGGCATTGAACCACGGAGGCTTCACGTCAACTTTTCAGGTTTCGGCTTTTAAATTAATGTTTTGCAAATAATTCATGAATTTATAATTTTAACTAAAAAAATCTACAACAAAATAGTTTTATATGTAACGTCTTATTCAATGATTGTTGGCCAGTTCAACAAATCTGCCTTTAATTTCTTTGTAAGAATGATCAAGCAACTTCGAATTATACTCTAATAAGAGCAATACTGTTCGACACGAAGTATCGCGACACTTCAAGTGTCACGACCACGAACAGTATCACGACACTCGACACCCAAGTTCCCATCACTAGTATCAATAGAAAGAGAAAATTATTACCCATCAAATGATACTAATAATAATATTAAAAGTGCGATTTTTATTTTAAAAATTTTTAAAAGTTGACTATAGTAAATATGATAAGCCATGATTTTCAAATTCGAAAGTAGTTTTCAAATAATGTTATAATTATTTGGCCTAAGTCAGCGATTATGGCATTACTGTTAAACTTATTTACGGAAAAATGGATAATTAAAATTAATAATCAAGTTGATAATGACAGCTTCATTGTCGAAACAATTCTCAGGCTAAAATTTAATAAATCTTGGGAAACTTGTTATTAATCTTGATTTCATGATTTTGGAGTTTGCAAAGTAACGCTCGAGACAGTAAACGTTATTAAATTATGTCGGTGATTTAATAGTAATTTATTGTTTAAGGGTTTTAGATAGCATTTTATTCACGCAAGAATGTTTAAACGCGAGAGCTTGCTCGAGCGTTTAATTTTCTTAAGTGAATAAAATGCATCTAAAACCCGTATGCAATACAATGTTTTATCCACAATCACACTCATTTAGAATCAGAATTGCCGAATTTTATCAAAAAATTATTTGACATTTTACTGCGACGGCGGATGTTATCTTGAAAATCATTATTCGTGTTCCATTTGTCGTAGTACCTTTGCTTTACTGGTTGCTAGTGTGTTCAACAATCATTATAATTCCATGTGTTTTATGTATAGAAACCCTAGAGTTTTATAAACCACATTATACGTTGGCAAGGAGTTCAATTATTACCTTATTATATAGTGATTGTGGATAAAAAAAAATTATTCCACTGTAACGTATAAACACTTGGTTATTATGAACTTAATAATGACGGTTCCAAACGTCAAATTTTAATAACAACTGTTTAAACTGTTCATTACTTTAATATGTATTGATTTAGTAGAAGTATAGCAAAATACATAAAACTAAAATGTACAATGTTAGTTGTCTATGATCGACTTTGAGAGTGGACACCCAGTATATTACTTGCCTTGTCTAAAATTGTCCTGTAAGTGGTATTCTGTTGAGCAATAAATAAATTGTTATTATTATAAACTATAAAATAGGAGAGGGGCAGTTAAGATGGTTGAGACATGTGCGTCGTATGAATAGAATATAAGAAACAGGGGCAGACAAAAAGAAAAGAAAAGCATGGAACAATGGGATAGAGGAGGAAGCTGAGGGTATGGTATGGGAAGAAATTAAGCAACTAACTCTAACTAACTAAAATCCCCCCTTCACCACCATGCACATAATTTTTTACCTCGTTTTTTGAAATGAACAATATTTTAAAATAGCCCCCTCCCTAAGAAAGGATCCTGGTTACTGGCCTGATGGTACTGTCACGTGGGGTTTTCGTGACTGAGGGTCGTAGTCAGAGGTAGAAATAGAAAGCACACACAGGTCACAATTGATTATGTATTTGAACAAGTCATAATACAATAGGTTACAAACATAAGTATAAGGACGGTTAGGTCCTCCTAAAACTAACATAAACATGAGGGTGATCGGAACCACCCTGTACTAGCACTAAGTCCTACGACTAAGCGTTAGGAAACCAGGTAAGCGAAACCTCTGGGTACTAGCTTTTAAGCGCCTAAAATACTACAACTAAGCACATTCGGGATCAGGTAATCAGTGCCCCTGGACACCAGATTTTAGATCCCTAATACTAAGCGGAGGTGATCAGGTAATCAGTGGACACCAGATTCGAGATCCCCTACAATAAATAATAAAAGATCACTTACCAGCTTGCTTCAAGATGTTTATTCGATGGAGTCATTTTCATGACTGAATGTTAGCCTTGAAGCAAGCTGTTTATATACTGTTATCTTCATGAATACTGCGAAAGCCGTTAATGTATAAATGAATATATTAGGTATAATGAAATGCATATGAAAACGTTAACGTGTTACCTCAACTGTGAATATCACTGATTTGCTGAACCAGTTATTACTTTATTAAAAAAAGCATACTGTATAAATGAATATATTACTTCTAATGCGATCCATACATTATCATATAAATTGCGATTCGCATGCGATGCTTTCTGCAGGTGGTCTTGTCGTGTGGGCCGCCGCTACATAGACGAATGTAAACCCCCGAATTTGCACTAAACGGAATGCAAGTTGAGGAATTATGAAATAATTCAATTTGAAATAATTCCGTTTGTGACAGTACGCCAATGAACGGTTGGTTATTTCCAGAAGTTTTTGTTTTTTTTTTGATAGTTTTCTTACCAGGACAATTATCAAGTTATATACGAATCCAGGCCCATCATTGTTCGGACATGTCAATTAAATTTTTTAAACCATTAGCAATCGGTGCCATGAGGTACGAAGGATGCTCCGCCATCCTGATTCCTCGCCTAAAAACAAACAAACATGCTGGAACTTTTACTTAGAAATTGTTTTTCTTGGTCCATCATATTAAGTACTGCCCCTGAACCTACTCCATTATAACTTTCATGAAACCGTATTGTGCGTTCCCTTGCACCACCCCTTCAAAGTTTTTGGGTACCCTGTTAATCTGCGAAAATATGTGGTGTGAGGGAACTCGTTAATAGACTTTAATGAAAATTTGCACGCATTAGGTATAATGGGTGATTCCAACACACCGCTAGAAATACAACGCTACAGCAGCTTTCACAGCCGTCTTAGATTTAGAAAACCACTGAATCGTTCGCACAATCGTTCGAAAATACATCATCGCTTTATTATACATACAGAGGTGGGCAAAATCATGGAACCAAGTAAATATCTCTGGAGTTTTTAGAGATATCGGAATGAAATTTGGTAGGCAGATATTACAGTAAATTGTGTATTTGCTTTGAGTAGATAGGCAACACCGATTCTAGCCCAAAATACAGTGTTATTTCTTATGAAGTTTCGATTTTGCAAAAAGATCACAAATCCAAGATGGCGACCGCGCCTACTGCGCTCTGATTGGCTATCCCCACTCCTGTAGACACGCCTGCTGCTCTCTGATTGGTTACCCCCACTCCTGTAGCTCCTCCCCTTGCTTCTGATTGGTCGATGGCGGCCATTTTGGAACGTCGGGCGCCATTTTACCACGCCCGTCATTACGGAAATCTGTGTTACCGACAACATGTGCATCGTCAATAGAGGGTGTCATGAAGAAATCTGTATTATCGATTACGTATGTGCTGGGTGATAGAGAGCGCCAAGGTTTATCATTTTATATTAATAAATTTCACCGATTTCTCAAATAATTATCGTCATTAATAATTTAATTACATATAAATAAATAAACAGCCTTGGTAGTGTAATGTCTGGCGTGCCGGACTTTTACCCAAGCGGCCCGCGATCGACTCCCGGCGCCGGCAGATCTGGTTAAGGTTTTCTGCAGTTTTCCTTAGCTGTGACACAAATGTGGGATTTGCGCTGTTCCATCTGTAAGTCAGCTGCAGCCGCACATTGGGCCTACATAATAATAATAATCGCCCCCTCCCTCCCGCACAAGCTTATAGCTTCTGGGGCCTTGGTTTAGGCTATGGGTTGTAGTAGTTATTATTATTATTATTATTATATAATTACAGCATTAAAAATTTGAAATTCAGATTTAAACGCAAATCACGGACCTGTGCGATATAAACGACCCGTCAGTTTTCTATCTATCTCTACCATTATATAAATTGTATACATTTTAAAATTTCTAATATAATATTTACGTCGAGAGATTGATTGATCATATAGTTGATATATTAATTAGCTACATTTTTCTCTTTCACAACCGATCAATCATCCGAATCAATGAAACACTTCCAGTGTGTATTTCTTGGTATCCCTTACAACGCTAATATAATTTTACATACGGTGGTATTTCATTTTGAAATTTGTCATTTTGAAGTCGACATCTTAGATTTCCCACCCTTGAATTTTTAGCTCTGGGATTGGATTGATCATCTTTTATCCCTTTCACTAAACGGAAACTCTCTCTCTCTCTCTCTCTCTCTCTCTCTCTCTCTCTCTCTCTCTCTCTGTCTCTGTCTCTGTCTCTGTCTCTGTCTCTGTCTCTGTCTCTGTCTCTGTCTCTGTCTCTGTCTCTGTCTCTGTCTCTGTCTCTGTCTCTGTCTCTGTCTCTGTCTCTGTCTCTGTCTCTGTCTCTGTCTCTGTCTCTGTCTCTGTCTCTGTCTCTGTCTCTGTCTCTGTCTCTGTCTCTGTCTCTGTCTCTGTCTCTGTCTCTGTCTCTGTCTCTGTCTCTGTCTCTGTCTCTGTCTCTGTCTCTGTCTCTGTCTCTGTCTCTGTCTCTGTCTCTGTCTCTGTCTCTGTCTCTGTCTCTGTCTCTGTCTCTGTCTCTGTCTCTGTCTCTGTCTCTGTCTCTGTCTCTGTCTCTGTCTCTGTCTCTGTCTCTGTCTCTGTCTCTGTCTCTGTCTCTGTCTCTGTCTCTGTCTCTGTCTCTGTCTCTGTCTCTGTCTCTGTCTCTGTCTCTGTCTCTGTCTCTGTCTCTGTCTCTGTCTCTGTCTCTGTCTCTGTCTCTGTCTCTGTCTCTGTCTCTGTCTCTGTCTCTGTCTCTGTCTCTGTCTCTGTCTCTGTCTCTGTCTCTGTCTCTGTCTCTGTCTCTGTCTCTGTCTCTGTCTCTGTCTCTGTCTCTGTCTCTGTCTCTGTCTCTGTCTCTGTCTCTGTCTCTGTCTCTGTCTCTGTCTCTGTCTCTGTCTCTGTCTCTGTCTCTGTCTCTGTCTCTGTCTCTGTCTCTGTCTCTGTCTCTGTCTCTGTCTCTGTCTCTGTCTCTGTCTCTGTCTCTGTCTCTGTCTCTGTCTCTGTCTCTGTCTCTGTCTCTGTCTCTGTCTCTGTCTCTGTCTCTGTCTCTGTCTCTGTCTCTGTCTCTGTCTCTGTCTCTGTCTCTGTCTCTGTCTCTGTCTCTGTCTCTGTCTCTGTCTCTGTCTCTGTCTCTGTCTCTGTCTCTGTCTCTGTCTCTGTCTCTGTCTCTGTCTCTGTCTCTGTCTCTGTCTCTGTCTCTGTCTCTGTCTCTGTCTCTGTCTCTGTCTCTGTCTCTGTCTCTGTCTCTGTCTCTGTCTCTGTCTCTGTCTCTGTCTCTGTCTCTGTCTCTGTCTCTGTCTCTGTCTCTGTCTCTGTCTCTGTCTCTGTCTCTGTCTCTGTCTCTGTCTCTGTCTCTGTCTCTGTCTCTGTCTCTGTCTCTGTCTCTGTCTCTGTCTCTGTCTCTGTCTCTGTCTCTGTCTCTGTCTCTGTCTCTGTCTCTGTCTCTGTCTCTGTCTCTGTCTCTGTCTCTGTCTCTGTCTCTGTCTCTGTCTCTGTCTCTGTCTCTGTCTCTGTCTCTGTCTCTGTCTCTGTCTCTGTCTCTGTCTCTGTCTCTGTCTCTGTCTCTGTCTCTGTCTCTGTCTCTGTCTCTGTCTCTGTCTCTGTCTCTGTCTCTGTCTCTGTCTCTGTCTCTGTCTCTGTCTCTGTCTCTGTCTCTGTCTCTGTCTCTGTCTCTGTCTCTGTCTCTGTCTCTGTCTCTGTCTCTGTCTCTGTCTCTGTCTCTGTCTCTGTCTCTGTCTCTGTCTCTGTCTCTGTCTCTCTCTCTCTCTCTCTCTCTCTCTCTCTCTCTCTCTCTCTCTCTCTCTCTCTCTCTCTCTCTCTCTCTCTCTCTCTCTCTCTCTCTCTCTCTCTCTCTCTCTCTCGGGGGCTATAAATACCTCGTAGACACGTCCATTCGTGATCTGATTGATCGATAGCTTTTATCCATACCCAGATGGTCGGTCGGTCATCTTGAAAAACGTTCTGAATGTTTCGGCCATCTTTTTCCCTACCATAGGCGATCATCTTGGAATACGTTCTGGTTGGTTCGGCCATCTTTGATCCCTACCCATAGCGTTTAATGTCCTGCGTACCTTGCTATCTCTCGCTACTAATACTTACAAGTCCTGCTACCTTTCTCTCTCTCTCACGCACACACTGTACTCTTTCTACCTTTTCTAGAAGAAATAATAATGCCAGATAGGAATTAAAATTATGTTTCTACTTTTCGTGTTCTCTCTCTCTCCCTGCCTACCTCCTTCCCTCCCTAATATTCTTAAAAATATTGTTTCGACAATTTGTGTCATTATCAAAGGTAGATAAGATTGATAAACAAACACGTTGCATACATACAGAAAATACAAAAACAAAAAAAACTAAATATCTAACACTTCTAATAAAGGAGAATTACTAAGCTCAGTTTGTTCATTCGTTAAAGGTACTGTGCGTTTATGTCTGTATATTTCAAAAGCTTCTAAAATGTCTAATTTGTGTTTGTTGTTGCAAAAATGTAAGAATTTAATGTTGTTTTGAGGTGTCATTGGGTGGTTCTGTTCCAAAATGTGTTTGGCATAATTCGATTTTTCTGGATGTTTAAGTCTATAAGAGCGTACGTGTTCTTTGTATCTTATGTCGAAATTTCTAAGTGTTTGCCCAATATATACCGAGTTACAAAAAGAACAATTCAAACGATAAATGCCGGATTTCATAATATCTTGTGTTTTGTCTTTAGCATTGAATAAAAATGAAAAGGTGTTCGTGTTAGTTTTATAGGTTATTTTGTAACTGGTGGTTTTTCTTATTATAGTTGCAATTTGTTCTGATATCTTGCCAAAGTATGGTATTGATATGTAGTTTGTGTCTTATATTTGAGTGTCAATTGGAAATATTCTTTTGATAGCTAACCTATAATCTTTTTGTTAAATTAAAGTGTCAATCATGTTATGGTTATAATGGTTTGCATGTGCTAATTGTTCTAAGCTCGGTGCACTAAAGATCTATAAGCCGCTAGTTTATGCATTTTATGATGACATGAATCGTTAGGTATAGTGACGTCTGTGCATGTGGGTTTTCTGTATATTGAAAAATCAAATTCATTGTCTGTATTAATTGTAATAGTTAAATCCCAAAAATTAATAGCTCTATTTTGTTCTGTTTCTAGTGTACACGTGATGTTTGTGTGAAGACTGTTAATAAGAATTAAAAATTCATTGATAATGACACAAAGTGTCGAAACAATATTGTCGGGTTAAGATATTAATAAGACTTGTGAAACTTTAACTAATCTGTGTATTTATATTATATTTCATGATTATGGAATTCCACAAAGTAAGGCTGGAGACAGTAAACGCTATATAAACAAGAGTTTTGTTCCTGTTCATTCCTGGATATATTGTATAATAAATATATATAATAAATATCTTTAAAACTTATTGATTTTAATTGTACCTACATCTACTTATTCCATGTAGGTTGATTGTATGCATATGTAAGACTAACCTAAAATCACGTGTCCTAACAATGAAGGGTGAACGGATAATTAAGGGTGACCACCTAAGCTATTGTCATGTAAAAGTTATTAAGAAAATAAAATGATACACTCAGAAACAACCATGATCTAAGGTATTAAGTTCCTCTAGTACTTTCGTTCACTGTATTTAGACGCAGATATGTCATATTGTTTACGGTAGGTAGGTAGGGAACAAGAATTAAAGCAAATGTAGTAAATATTCATATTTATATGGTAAGTTTGATAATTTAAATTGTACGGACATCGGTTTCGGGTTACATACACTTAGGATAGAACCTACGATTCATTCTCGCGCATAGGCTGAAATTTCCGAGCGATTATAACCGAGAACAACCGATTGCGCTGGTCGATCAGTATAAATAGGCGGGTTCCTGTTCCTTCATTAGTCGAGATGAAGTAGCGTAAGAAGAAGAATGACGCTGGTCGACGGGATTGCAACATACAGTGTCCCGTTTGCTTCAAGTCTTTCTCGAGGCCATTCACCTGCAAGAGACACATAAAAACCATACACGATTCACATAGAATCCAGTGTTCTAGCTGTGTCAAAACTTTTTCAAAGAAGAAGAAGAATGACTGTCCTCGTATGAAACAGGATTGCAAAATACAGTGTCCAGTTTGGTTCAAGTCTTTCGCGAGGCCATTCACCTGCAAAAGACATAAAAACCATACACGATTCAAACAGAATCCAGTGTTCTAGCTGTGTCAAAACTTTTTCATGTATCGACCACTTAAAAAGACATTTGAGAAACGTACACCATAACGCAGCTGTTGTGAAGACAGGAACGGGGGCAAATACTGATATCGTTGAGACAGAAGATATGACCGCAACTACGCTGCCGGATGATTATCGTACCAAGTATGAAAGTAACGAAGAATTAGGAAAGGTTACAGGGCCAACGAGTCATTCCACGGACTTTATACGTATTAGTATTTCTGCGAGAGCATACAACGACAACTCAGAGATTCGTAGAACTACAGTAGTCATAGAAAACAACTTATGATCTATATACCTGTATTATGTTATGTATACTAAATAAATGATTGTAAACTAGCTTTATATGTTTTATTTATCACGCCCTACTCTGCGTTCATGCCTAACAGGGTGGACTCTGCCATTTTTTGTTTTAAGACTGTTTCTAACCTAAGGATGTATAGCCCGAGGTTAATTAATTGAGGTTGACCTGAAGAGCATATTATGTTAGCGTTTAGTTAGTATGGCCTTGATATCCCTAATTGTTATTTACGCCAAACCTGACTGCATGTATTGTTAAAGTATGTAGATTAAGTAAAATTTAGAGGTAATATACAGGAATATATGCGACTGTATTTTGTTTCAAGATTTTGTCAATTTGATTTGCATGGTCTAGCCTAAGGATGTATAGCCCCAGGGTTAATTAATTGAGTTTGACCTGTAGAGCATATTATGTTAGCGTTCAGTCAGGTTTTGGCTTTGATATCCTTGATTGTTATCGAAAAAAGGCTCCGTGTACAACAGTAGACCAGGTAATAAATACAATATAAAAAGTCAACATTAGTTTATAAGTATCATCATTTATAAGGATAGATTAGCTATCGAATCAATTGACAGCTAGATTAAAAATAAATTAAAATTTTAGAAAATATCACTTCAGTTAGAAACCACCTCAGAGATCCAAATCAGCTTAATTCTTTAACATTTAATCTATAGAATAACTGGAACATTTTTTGCATAAAGATACTTCTATTAAAAAAGAGTTCTATGCATTTTCAACATTATAAATATTTTATACATATTTCATTGGTATTGTGATCTGCATTTTACTGGAAAACGAACGCATGGATTAGGTTTATAAAGCTTTACACAGGACGCATTTTAACAAACAAAATAATAATTAAGTTGATTCTATAGCAGGTCTTTATATTTAATTTAAATTACTAATCACGTATGCATCCCTTGAACTAGTCATAAAATCCTAATAGACATCATGGAAAGCTGTTTCAGCTGCATCGTCAATTTCAGTGGCGTGCGGTCCATGGAAGCAATGGAAGCAATGCTTCCCTTAAGAATTTATTAAAAATAAAAAACAATGCTAACAAAAATATTTTTATGAAATTATGGTTATGAAATAATTTAAATTTGTAATATTTAGTCAACTTAAAGCTTAATATCAATTCCCTACAGCAAAAACTATAATTATTTAGACTACTATTTTAAATTAAGCTTATTAAACTTGCGCGGAAAGGTAATACAGGTTCAAATGTGTTACCTACACTGCATATAAGCACTGATTTCGTTGCTTATTGCACTTCTCCCCGCCAGCCGACCAGTCGCGGCTTCGTTAGTCGACGGGTGTCTTGTACATTAAGGTAAGGTCACGTTATTTTTAGTGTGCTCCATGCCCAAATTGTTTATTTATTATAATTTGGTTATTTGTTCGATTTAGTGTTTGTTAAATGTAAATCTGCGAATGAGACTGTATTTTGAAACATTTTATTATTTCAATTTATATAAGTTTTTTAAAGACAAATAATTCTATTTAGTTTGTTCTGTATGCAAATTTAAAATTGCATTATCGTCATGACTGCAAAATCAGCTGCTTCGGTCGAAGGTTCGAATACTTCCTATACAACGCGACGTTTTTGTTGTTCAGTTTGTAAATTATTAGATTTTTCTGGATACAGTTTTGGAGGGAAATTATACATTGTTGAGAAAGGCAGATCAAAGCCAGAACATTCAAATTTAACAACAAATATTAAAACCTGCACCAGGTATTTTGCTAAAAAAGACCGGAAAATCGAGTCGCATTGTAAATAGTTTTAAGCTTAATAATTATAACACTGTTTTTTATTGTATCTAGCAGGGGCGGATCCAGAGAATTATTTGGGGGGGCATTTCTTGAAAATAATTGTTTTAAATAAATTAATAATTACTATACAAACATTATTTGTTTTTATCCTATTATATTTATTTATAAATGTTATATATTGCACAATATTTAATAAACAATAACCACTTTTACATTCAAAATTTATTTAACTATAATACTAAAGTATATATCAAGACTTTGGGGGGATCCTCCCTTGGATCCGCGCCTGTACCTAGGTATATTAAATTTAAAAACGTAGTTGCTTCCCTAGCCTAAATTCTCACCGCACGCCACTGGTCAATTTTATTTTAAATAACACCGTTCTTGAAATATAATATACCAGCCTTTAAAAGATTCTGCAATTAATTTAAAAGTTTAATTTAATGAACGAATTTACAGTTCAAACACAACAAGGTACGAATCAATATTAGATAGCGACATAGTATATGTTAACATTTAATATTATATATATATAATTATATATATTTGTCATGATCTATATTTACTTGAAATATTTATTAAACTGCCTACACCGTCCGTCTTTAGTTTGTATATACAAATCGTAATTAGAATTTTTAGCATAGATCATCTAGTGATACTTTCTCAATTATCCATAGTAGAAGCTGGATTATTTTCTCTTATATGCTTTAACTGTATGTTTTTAAATTGCCCGACAAATTCAGAATATATGCTAAATTCTTTCTATATTAAACGGGTATGTTTAAATGGGATATTTTTCTCAGGTAGAAAGGCCCCTTTTAACTACTTGCAGTGTTGTTTCTAAGGAACGTATATAGCTTAAGGCTAATATTATGAAGATATTTCAATACGATATGAGCTTTATAAGGAGAAAACTCGACTGCAGTCGGCAACCATTTTGTACAAGGGCTAATGATAAACAAAGTAGGAAATAATATGACTTCGATCTTTTAAATTTATACATTTATTACTACACTTTATTTTTCTAGATTTCTTAACAAACCCCGTTACATAAGCCTTAATTATCGAATATATTTTCGTATTTTGTATATATATATATATATATATATATATATATATATATATATATATATATATATATATATAGTAAATGTGCTTATAATTTTAAATAACAATGCCGTCTGGGGTAGGATTAAAGATGCCTCGAAAATATGAATTATACAAGATATCGTAATAAAATTCGTAAATTTAAGGGAATCTTTTATCTTTACTATACATTTGAAATGTTCGCGTATTATTAGACAGACAGAGAGGGAGAGAGGGAGAGGGAGAGAGAGAGAGAGAGAGAGAGAGAGAGCGACAGAGACAGAGAGAGAGAGAGAGACAGAGAGAGAGAGAGAGAGAGAGAGAGAGAGAGAGAGAGAAAGAGAGAGAGAGAGAGAGAGAGAGAGAGAGAGAGAGAGAGAGAGAGAAGTAGAAACATAATTTTAATTCCTATCTGGCATTATTATTTCTTCTAGAAAAGGTAGAAAGAGTACAGTGTGTGCGTGAGAGAGAGAGAGAAACGTAGCAGGACTTGTAAGTATTAGTAGCGAGAGAGAGAGAGCGAGAGATAGCTAGGTACGCAAGACATTAAACGCTATGGGTAGGGATAAAAGATGGCCGAACCAACCAGAACGTATTCCAAGATGATCGCCTATGGTAGGGAAAAAGATGGCCGAACCATTCAGAACGTTTTTCAAGATGACCGACCGACCATCTGGGTATGGATAAAAGCTATCGATCAATCAGATCACGAATGGGCGTGTCTATGAGGTATCGCTTGTGGTATACCTTTGCAAAGTTTTTGTTACTAGCGAACGTGATATTTGCCGATCCGGATGAATATCATTAAAAAGATCACAAACTTCTTGATGCGTTCTTCTTCGGTCTCCAAAGCCAATCATCATTAGAATTTCTATTCTCTCTCTTTCACTTAGATGGAGCATTTTGCGTTCAAGTTAAAACACCTACTTATTTTAACTACTATCACGGCTAATGTCAGTTTTATAAACTGTGATTGTTACGTTTGTTTCATAGACTACTAGATTTCATTAGTTTTTGTCTCAAAAGTACTTTTATTGTAAAAATATCGGTTGGCCTTGAAATAAAACATATCGAACCCCATATTTTTGTAATCATCATAAAATGTACTATTCAAAATTAAAATAATATACAGGGTGTTCCATTACAAATTTTGAAATCGGCATTACTTCCGGTTAAACCGAAAACTCAAAATTGTCAAAAACATTCAACGCAAATACAAAATTTACTGTAATATCTGCCTACCAAATTTCATTCCGATATCTCTAAAAACTCCAGAGATATTTACTTGGTTCCATACTTTTGCCCACCTCTGTATAAAACGCTTGAAGCGCTGACAAGTAACACTAGACGACTGATTTACCGAATGTCAATAATTAAAATGTCAGAACATCAATTTTGACAGTAGATAAGAAATATAATAAAAAATAAAAATGTTAAATGGTGGTTTTTAAATCTAAGACAGCTATGAAAGCTGCTGCAGCGATGCATTTCCAGCGGTGTGTTGGACATTGCCATTATTTTACTCTAGCAAGTCATTAATAGTTATGTACATTAAGTACAAGCTGCGAAAGTTTACTTTTAGCTGCAAGGTGTTTTTGATTGGCCGCGGAGAAGCGTAGCCGAGGTTAGTTAAAAACACCGAGCACCTGAAAGGGCTTTTGCAGCGTGTAATGTATTAAACTTTTATCCAACACCTCTATATAAATATCATGTTTACTACGGTCATTTTAAATAAGGAAAGTGATTGTTTACTCTTATGTTACATTATAACCTACGTTGCCCCTAGCAACGTGGGTTATTTTTAAAAAACTCACTCCTTCAAAGATAACAACCAATCACCAGCTTACGTTACTTAATATTATTAAAATCCAGTCATCGTGCTAGAGTATTACCGTCAAAACTACACACTAACTATACATTGCAAATTCGATGTTTAAACTTAAATAAAGAGGCGTTGGATAAAATTTTGTATGGCACGCGTGAGTTAAGGATATTATCCACTCAGAAAAATTAACCCTCTCGGGCCTACCGGCCCTCGAGGGTAAATTTTTCGTTCGTGGATAATATCTTACTTAACTCACTTGTACCATAAATAACTATATCCAACACCTCTATATAAATACCATGTTTACTATGGTCACTTTAAATAAGGAAAGTGATTGTTTACTCTTATGTTACATTATAGCCTACGTTGCCCCTAGCAACGTGGGTTATTTTTAAAAAACTCACTCCTTCAAAGATAACAACCAATCACCAGCTTACGTTACTTAATATTATTAAAATCCAATCATCGTGCTAGAGTATTACCGTCAAAACTACAGACTAACTATACATTGCAAATTCGATGTTTAAACTTAAATAAAAAGGTGTTGGATAAAATTTTGTATGGCACGCGTGAGTTAAGGATATTATCCACTCAGAAAAATTAACCCTCTCGGGCCTGCCGGCCCTCGAGGGTAAATTTTTCGTTCGTGGATAATATCTTACTTAACTCACTTGTACCATAAATAACTATTTCATTCTCCCCTTGACATTTATTAACCACCGTAAATAAATAAATAAAATTCTGTGATTATAATAAAATAATGTTTGTATATACAACAGTATTGTTACCAACGTAATGTTGACCATAGATAAATTTAAGGATGTTGACAACAAGTCTTATAATATGTTGTCACCTTATAATATTATATTTTTAAAAAATGACAGTTTTACTTCGTTGTCCAGGGACCGAAAGTTTTTCATACCTAGCAACCACTTCGTATGTTTTACTTTCGCTTTCGGTCGCCTTATCAAGATAGAAAGTTACACTTTCCTAAAGGGGAGAATGAAAACAAAAATTTTAAGGCTCAAAAATTAGTGTTTTGCATTTCAAATGTGATACAAAATGATATGTCATACAAAATATATAAATAAATGAACACATCTTGTAAAATAGTATGGTTTTTAACCTAACTTTACATTTTAATATAAAAATATAAGCATTTAATTTACATATAAACCATCCTCTATTACAAAATATCTTCATTTATTTATATTTCGTAGTATAGTATTTTTACATTTTTAATTGAAAGCAAGGCCGTATTTAAGGGAGGTTAGAGGGTCTAAACCCCCCGAAACTAAACTTAATACAATAAAATGACAACAAAATAAAATTATTTTTCTATTCTGCTTCCCCCCCGAAAACAAATTCCCCCAGAACCCCCCGGAAATAAATTTCTGGCTACGGCCCTGATTGAAAGGACACTAATTTTTCCCTCCCCAAAAATTTTTCTGATCTACCAGGTGGCTGTTTCTGGTTGCTTGCCTCTTTTTAGTCTGCGTAATGCAGTAAATAATTTTATCTACGACTACCATAGAAAGTTACATATTCCGCACAATCTAGTAACCGTGAAAACGACCAATTGCAAACAATCTCCAAACTCAACAGTAAAGTATGTGAGGAAGGAGTTCTCAACAATAAGTAGTTCTATTAAAACGCCATAGATGTCACCACTTGCAATATTTATAATATTATTAATTATTTGAAATATAAAATGTTATAAATTTTAGATAAGGGTTAATTTATTTTGTTTAATTAATATTTTACATTAAATTATATTTCGAATGGAAATTCATCTAGAAAAAAAACTAAGGTCAGACCTGGGGAATTGAACCCGGATCGCTCGGTTAGTAGCTACAGATTAAGCGCTGAGCTATCGAGACGCCTTTCAACGATGTTTTTTCTCATTATATAAAGTTACAATGATTGTTATTCAATTAAAACGTAAAATTAATTAATGTTTTGCATTATTATATAATTTTTAATGTAATTTTATTTATTATTATTGCTAAATTACAATAAAAACATTGAAAATATTTATAATTTGCTACATAATGCGAGAATATTTGACATTTTGCGCAGAGTTATTAACCTCTGTGCAAAATGTGACAATTGAATTGTGATTTTTGTACATATAAATTATTTTTTGAAAACGAGTACATAATTATTTAGCTGTAAGTACTAAATAGTAGATTGACAGAAATTATACAAATTGTAAACGTATTATTACTATTGTCTTTACAAATTTAATGTTTACTTTTGTCGTTTTTAAAATTCTAGATGTATCATAAGTGAATCCGATGAAGGAAAATTGGGGTGTACACTCGTACACCTCCAAACATCGTGGAAGCGGTTCACATTACATCTCTTAATTTATTGCCAAATATTTCACGTAAAAAATATGAATGCAAGTATAAATTCTAGGTTAAAAAACTTTCTTAGCTGTTGGTGGTTTATTACTTTTTTTGTTGTCGTAGATAAAGTATAGTGTGTAACGCGTGCAAAAACACCAATTTCTCACTCGTGTGATTGTGGCATTCGACTACGTCTCATGCCGCAAAATCTTCACACTCGTGAGAAATTGGCACTTTTCTGCACTTGTAACACAATATACTATTTCAGCTGTACAAGTGGATATACCTGCACCTACTCCATCCCAAATTCCATTAAATTTTATTAGTGGGTTTCCTCACACCGCTTTTTTTCGCGTTCGTAAATTAACAGAGTAACCAAACATTTTGAGGAGGTGGTGTGAGGGAATACCGCCCCCCTAACAGGATTTCAAGTTGGCGTGGAGCAGGTTCAGGGGCAGAAGAAACGGCCGTATCGTGGACATAGGCGCCGACTGTGTGGTGGCTCGAAGGCTGTGGTCCTCATTAAAATAATGTAGTGAGGATTGAGCCCTGATTATCATGGTTAATATATTTTAGATAATAAAATATAAAAACGCAAAAACGCAAAAAATATTTCGACTGCATTAAATGTTTGACGACTATACCTATATCCACTTGTACAGCTGAAAAATTATTTACTGCATTACGCAGACTAAAAAGATATTTGCCTAAAAGCATTGCTAAAGAATCAGACAGAAAATTGCAAATATCTTCATTAAATTTCCGCATCATCCGCTGTAACGATGAGAAGTTTCCCATTTAAAATACACGCTTTTTTTAATTCCTATGCATATTTTTGACCACTGGGAAAAAATTGAAAATTAATTTTATGGAATTAACGGGCGTCGATGATCCTTTTAGGTAAGAAAAATATATATGGGACATTCTACTGCACTTCAACACTAATTGAACAGTGCATCTTTTTCTGAGAAATTTGTCTCTGTGGTCAAATATATGCATAAGAATTAAAAGAAAGTGTGTGTTTTAAATGGGAAACTTCTTTTCGTTACAGCGAATGATTAGAACAGAGATAGGAAGTTCGTATTGGTCTTGAAATTCTCAGTTTTTTTTTAATCAAATGCGCTCCCGGCAAAATCGAAATTTCAACATGACCCAAATAAGAACCACCCTAATATACATATTAAATAAATATGTTATTTGTGTGTAATCTTTAATATTTTGAAATTAATATCAAATATTATTATTATGTAATATGTAAACATGGACCTTTGGTAAGTTATTAGACTTTTCGCATTGGAAAATCGACCATGGAAGAAAATACAAGGAAAACTTACCCTTATTATATTAATAACTTTAGGTATCACTGCAAGGGCTCAGACCAATAGCATATGACTATATAATAATAGCAATAATAATAATCATTTTTACTTTCCCAAAGCAATGTTAGCACTAGAATAAAGTACATTTAATCAGTAATACCATAGAGTAAATGGGAATGCTTATGGAAATGCTTCACATTTACAGTTTTCTGGGCATCATTCTGTCCCTACGCTAATATCAAAGTTAAGATCTTTACCGCAGTTTGTCATCATATAATGCTTCATTTGTACTTAATATGTAAAAAATCCATCCATGCCCATCAGAGATATTTAGGTCCAAAGTTGATCAAACATGAAAAAACGAGAATTTCAAAAGTCCATAAATACTAAAATAGTGAAGTTTTTTCAAATAAATATTTCGAACATAAATTATTCCTAACTGTATGCCTTCTTCGAAAAAAATGAGCCCTGAGACTTCACCTTTTCCTGGAAATGTGGCACCCTAAATAGCGAAAATCTTGCGAAAAATATGTTAAACTTTGCGCTTAAATTGCACCCATAAGGAAGCATATTGCAAAGCTTATGTTTCGAACAACAAATGCAGTTTGATGCCTGAACAATACAACGGTTCTTACCACAGGTCTCTATAACCAGCCTTTCTTGAGATATCCATAGAAAAACTGCAAGAAACGTGCACCACGAAACAAATACGGCTGCCATATTTAAACCAAAAGGAATAAAGATAAATTAATAGTGGTTTCAAACTACCAACACATAGGCGTGATAACACACAAAAATTACCTTTTTTTGAGATGGTTCAGCAACCAGTACTGGACCTTAGGTTTTCGAGCTCCATCGCATTTCCCGATCTGAGTGTCAATTTCTAACCCATAAAAATTTTAGTATTTTATATTTACAAGATTTAAAAAATCATTCAAATCTGAGTAGTTTCAACCAGTTTCGAGATAATGCTTTTTCTTTGCCTAGCGCTCCTCCATTATGTGGTTAGAAAATGTTAATTACAATTAACATTAATAATAATTATAATTAACATTTCAACGGTTCAACAAGATTGGAAAATGTAACAAAAACAAAGCGGATAAATATTACGGAAAGTCTACTCTATTTTTGTTTTGTAGATTCTGTGGTTATTTTTTGTTGTAATAAAATTATTACTCTGTATTTATCAACCCATAAATATTAGATCCGCAAATGGGACAATCCGCAAATCCCACAATAAAACAAACAGAAATGAACATTGCAATTAAAAACAGGCGATAACATCATTGAAAGATTGTACTTATCAAAGCTGTCCACTTTCCTCCTAGATAGAAAAATCTAACCGTTCAAGCACTAGGGAAATTCTTCTTTTTTCTGTTTTATATCGACTACCCTATACTTCTGAATCGCTCTGTATATCTTCGGAATAGGTACTTGAAAAGAACGAAATTTCTAGAATTGATATATGGTAACTGAAATCATCGCAGAAAAATAGAAAAAGTAATAAGGCATAGATGTGTAGAAAATTATCTTATACCAATTAATAAATATATTATTTTGTATTAATTAGCTAATAGCTTGCAGCTACCATTTGTTTTTCATATCCGCAGGTTATTAAATTTATCTTTGTAAGTTCAAATCTCTTTTACACATACGACTTCAATAAAAAAACAATATAAACCTATTAAAAGATAAACAGATCAGTAAACAAGTCCCCAGAAATCTCCTTTTTATACAAAATAATTTAACAAAATTAATTAGTCATATTTGCACGGTCGGACAATAAAGAAATTTAATTTATTTAAATTAAAAATGTAGTTTTTAAAAACTTATGAATTATCAATAGATTGATACATGAAAGAGAAATAGACAAGATTGAAGTTGAATTAGATAAAAAAGTGGCCGCAGGTGATTCCGCTAAATGCTTCATCCAATCAGAGAAATCCATGTAGTTCTTCCGAACCTGTTGGAAAGATTGACTGGCGACAGAATAAAGGAGAGGGATGTACAGTCTTTAGCAAATGTCTTGTGTCAAGTAAGGGCGTTGCTGCTTTAAGAATCGAAATACCCCTTTTACTGTGTACGAAAAAACCGAAATAAACAGAGATGGACAACTACCTGGGCAAGATATTTAAATTCTTTAAAGCTTGTTTTGAAAACACGCTTGTAAAAACTCTTGTTACTCATTCTATTCAAAATTTCTTTGACACACTTTATAACATTCCAGTAACTACTTTCAAGATATAATCCTGTGAATATACCCAAACTGTATTTATTATTAAACTTAATTTATTTGACCGGCAATTACTGGGAATTTTACCTGAAGGTGAATAAACCGGCCCTTAATGTTTAAATATGCCTCGTTTGTATGCCCAATCGGATTCTACTTTGGAAACTCGGGAATGATTATTAGTTTTGATTATTTATTATTTTTTACTAATTTTTACAATAAAAACTGATTATAGTACTAAAAAGTTAGTTTTTTTAGTGTTTACAAAATAAACTTTGTAAATAAACAAATCAAACTCGTAAATAAATTAACCGAGTTTATAATAAAGTAGAAAAAATCATACGATATCTATTTCTTAAAATAGAAGAAACGATAGTAGAAGTGAAACGGCTGTTTTGTATTCCAGTAAAATAAGAAACTCACTTGAAAATGTGTGCAGTTTTTATTACTCTATTGTTGTTATACAAAGCCACTCTAGGTAGGGTAGCAACCTTTAAAACTGGTTATATTTGGTGTGTTGCTTGTTAACAAAAGAAAGTATGCTCCGAAACGTACGTCGTTTCTTTTACCACAATTGTTAAATGTGTTGCCTGCTCGGGACAAGACATTTGCTGATGACTGTACTCTTTAAGAATTTAGCAATAGTCATTACACGATCAAGACCAGGTAATATGAGTTGCATATTTCGGAATTGGCGCACTCGCCCTAGTCTATAACAGTGTAAAAAAAGCAAAATTAAGAACTTCAAAAATGACTCTATAAAAGCAAAGAGCAACTTTACTTCTGGTTATTGAAAATTTTTATAAACTATTTATTAAAAATGATTTTGATAATATCTTTATTCGGCAATTTAGATTAGAAATTGATGCACTTAAAACAGTATCGCCTTCTGAAGATGTTTTATGCTACAACTAGAAAAATAATATATTATATATAATTTATTAAATTAAAGATGTAAACAGAATAACATTAAATCTAAATTTAGAATTTTTATATTAAAATTATCGGCATTCGCAGTATCGCTGATGTTATAGAAAAGAGGTCATTACAGAGTTCGCAGATTTTAACGGCAGGATTTCCCATATAAAAATGAGCTGATCCTTCATTGCTATAACATCATATAGTATCTACATATTAAAGATAACGTAGGGCAAGGCCCATAAAAAGTAAACTCCCATTCTTTTACATGATAAAAAACGTATAAATACAGTTGGAGACTATCATCTGTTTTTTCCAGCGCAGAGAACAATTGCTTTTCTACATAGAATTGCATTGTTCAGTTGCTTAATTCTATTATGAAAGGGAATGATCAGGTGGTTTTGCATCAACACGTCTATAATGCTTTGGGACATATGGATAGAGCAGAAACGGAACCATTTTGTTTCTAAACATTTTAAACGTAACACAATTAAATTTACGTGCTTCCATTCTGATGAGTGATTTTTCCCCAAAAACTGTGCTTATTAATTCTTGCATTTAACCTAATATCTATTTAAATCTAACGTGGTAATTGCTATTAACCAATTTCTGATTTACAATGTTACTTTCCTATACCAGAAAATCACTTATATCTTGGAAACTATTTAACACAGAACACTTAAAATAAATTCAAATGTATAAAAACCGCTGCTGCATGAGAATATTACAGGACGTTGCGCAATTACACAAATACCGCAATCAAGAACGAGAAAAGAGCTTACCTACAATTTAAACTTGCTCGCACTAATAATTCTAAGGCATTATGGAGAGAATTCAGAGCATTAAATGTACTACCTTCTAAATTAAATGAAAACAGCATCTTTAAAGGTAATATTGATGAAATTAATAGCTATTTTCTAAACAGTATTCCACATATATCCATTCCTCAACAGCAACACGTATTAGATTTTTATAAAAATAAATAATAACAAATTAGATAAAGCTGGGCAGTGTAGTTTTAACCTAATAGATGATAATGCTGTTGCAAAAATTGTCGATACACTAAAAAGCAATTCGACGGGATCGGACGGATTAAATATTACTATGATAAAATTATGTTGTCCTTTTATATTGCAGTACTTAGTACACATCATTAACTCGTGTATATTAGAAATAAGATTTCCCGACAGCTGGAAGTCGGCTCTTGGTAACACCAATAGCAAAATGCGAACAAGCTACAGGGTATAAGTATACTACCAACACTCTCCAAGATAATTGAAAAGGTAATTCATTTACAACTTAGGCAATATTTAGAATGCAATCAGTTATTTCCATCATGCCAATTAGGATTTCGACCTGCTCACAGTTGTACAACCGCCTTGTTAAAGATAACAGATGATATTTTGACAGCTTGCGATGAAGGAAAATGTACATTATTGACTCTTTTAGATTTTAGCAAGGCGTTTGACACAATAAATCATGAGTTATTGCTTAGTATATTACACTTCTTTGGTCTTGGTAGTGACGCAGTTGGTCTGTTCCAGAATTACCTGAATAATAGAACACAAAGGGTCAGGACATCTGCTGCTGTCTCAACGCCTGTTGATGTTACCAGAGGGGTTCCGCAGGGATCTACATTAGGAGCTCTGCTGTTCACCATGTATACAGAGGTCTTTGTGATTGTGTAGGGACCTGTAATGTTCATATGTATGCAGATGATACGCAGATCTACTATTCATTCAATCCTAATGATATTGAGAATGCTACTATTAAACAACGATTTACAAGCTGTATCTAAATTTTCCACAGAACACGCTTTCATTTTAAATCCATCTAAGTCTTGTGCTTTACTTTTAGGCAAATCGATTAGTAATTATCAACAATTAACAAATATATACAAAATGCTTATTATAATTTAAAACTTATATATCTGCATAAAGATTACTTAAGTAAAGAAGCAAAGATTTTACTGTGTGAATCACTTGTTTTATCACAATTTAATTATTGCATGCCCGTATACGGTCCTTGTCCTGATTTTGAAACATCTTAACGTATACTTAATATGAAACGACGACGTTACACACAAATAACAATGTTCTACCATAATATAATAATTAACCGGCAGCCGGTTATGCAATAAAATAAGGTATAGAACAGATGTACACAATATAAATGTGCGACATAGGGACCTGTTGCTGTTGTAAGCAATTTAAAAAAGCCTTGGTTAAGCAATTGACGTCACATCGACATTGATACACCAGATCGTAAACAGTCTGTATTGAATATATGTTTAGTTTCTTATGATAGTCATGTTATTTCTAGTTGTTTATATTATGTTTTTTTTTGTAATAGGTCCGATTAATATAACATATTGTTTTGTGCAAAGTATGCAAGGGGGGAATGGAAGAACAACCTTGTTGAATTCCCTCCTTGAGGTTCTATATTATGTAAACATTTTATAGAATAAATATTATTATTATTATTATTACTAAAGGGTGGATTAAACAGTAATCATTAAGATTTACCACTTTGCTATAGTAACTTTTCCTCTAAAATAATTAGGGGAACCAATATTCAAGAAACTGTGTTTTTACATGCTATTCGCCTATGTAACAAAACCGATAATAGACCCTGTATATCATCCATTCATTTTGTAGAAAAATGACGGTTGGCCATGATTTATTTTTTTTCATTAAATATATACAAATATTACCAGAAGTTAAATTCATTAAAACTTAAAAACTGCTACACTTCAATGCGGGTCCCCTGGAACTTGGGGTCCCTAGGCTGAAGCCTTTTCAGCCTAATGGTAAATTCGGCACTGAAAATTATTGTGTCAAAAAACTGGTTAAAATTATTCTCAAATGAGGTTAGTAAATATTCATTAACACCATTTAACATCCATTTTTAGAGAGAAATTCCATAGTTTGCAGAAAATACGTATAATATGAAAATTGTTTCTTTTTTAAATTATTTATTTAACTGTGAATTTATTGACAATTCTATTGGTCAAATTTAGAGGTAAAGAGAGATAATCAGAAATTACAACTAATCATAATTTATTTCAATATTTTCTATTGCTTAAAAAACAATGTCATCCTTTTTTTATCTGCTTCTCACGAAAGGTAGTTTTTATAATAATTGTTAAGTGTTTCGCAGTAAGCATTCCTGAGTTGTAAGTAATATTGAACAATATGAACATCTAAAATGTAAATTTTAAAATATTTACAAAAAATATGTAAAATTAAAAATCTTGTAGGGGGCCCCCTTTTGTGCTAACATAAGACAAAATAAAAATTGTATATAACCGATACCAATCGACATTTTCAAAACGACATCTCATTATAGTACTAGTCCCGCCCCTAGAGGCGTGTCCCAGAAAACAAATTTTTACTGTTTCTTTTTTGAAGGTACCTACATTGAATGCTGACCCATATTTAGATTTATTGGAACTTGTTCCGTTAAAGATTCCTTGCTAGACGTGTTCTTGAAAAAGCATATTCACACACATCCAATGAAGCCCCGTACATTACATATACGAGGACAGAGCTCCCCTTCATTATGATACGTCATACACTGAGGGTATGATTTCAGAAAAAAATTAAAACATGTGGAATTGTAGCAAATCATTCGACATTAAACCTTTGTTAAAAACTTCTTTCTAAAAATTACAATAAAGGCTCTAGAATTAATATTTCCCACTTTTTAGTCACCCTGTATATTTATCTTTCGTAGAAGGTTTTTGCCTTTATATCTATTAAAATAGCAATAAACATTCTAACTGATAACCTGGGATTTTTTTTTGAAAGTTCATCGTTATATTAGACATACACATCTTTATGTATATCAGTGGTAGCATATTAATTTGTTTCAGTTGCAATAAACTGTTGGATATACAAGCATGAATGTTCTAATTTTGGTTTCACTCTTCTTCGTATTTGTTGATTCACGTAAGTATCGTATACTTTTATTTTATTTTATTAACTCTTAGGAGTATTCTTAATGTAATTATGTACTTATTAGAAATGCCGAATTTGTTTTTTATGTCTTAAGAAATTAATTTAATATTTTTTATTTATTTCGCATTATTCGTATAAAAGAAAAATAAAAGGTACTAGTACAAAAAAAAATTACTTTTTGTACAGTTGCTATGGTAATCTGTAACAGTTATTAAATGATCTACTTTTTAGAAGAAATAATTTGATACAAATTATTCTGTTATATATTTGTGCGGTTGTAGCAAAACATCTTATTTGCTGCTCGCAACGACGCAACATCACAAAAACAAAAATCAATCCTAACCTCTTTATTTAACACATATCTGTCCGTCGCCTATCGAAAGTTCTGCAAATTCTCAATGAAATGGAAATAAAGATTACACATAAATTTGTGGGTATTTCTTATAATCATATATTAAAGTTGTTCCTTTTGACCCGGAAATATGAATTACATAACAAATTGCGGTAAAAAAAGTAGTATAACGTCATGTTGTTTGTTCTAAACAGTTCTCTCACGGAGTTACTAGTTAAAAGCGGTTGAAAAAATAGTATGTTTAATTCACACAAAAAATGCGTTTTTGGTACTTTGGGATAAGATTGCCGGACGACTCGTTAGCGGAGTTATAAGATTGCCAGACTCCGCTAACGGGTTCGGCAACTTTCTTATATGCGTTTTTTGTACTTAAAGGTGCTCGCAGACTTGTACACTTTTTGTATTGCGCAATCTGAAAAATGGCGCAAGTTTCGTAAAATGGCAAGTTGCGATGTGTGTGTGGTGACCTAAACAAACTCAATTAATCAAATTTTGAAATAATCAAATAAATTAATTATTATGTAAAAAACTTAGTTAAGAAAGTAGAATTTATTGTAAAGCAAATTGAAAGATCAACAATATCTATTTTGCTGCACTTGTTATTTGAAAGGATCATCAGACAGCAGGAAGTATGATACGTTGAACTTTAAAGTTGCTAAATCATACATTTTTGTAATAATTAAAACACAAAGAACTTTTCAATATAACACATTATTAACGAGAACTTGATTGAGTTTAAACCTGATAACAGGAAGAAAATAAAGTTTATTTAGTTCAATGTAGTTCGTTTTATTTTAAATCCTTCCTATCTAGGAGCAGTTATTACATGGCGACCCTGCCAAACCAATAAAAGTAATAATAAATTAAATTAAATTAATTAAAGTAAGACCTATAAGTTTAAGAAAAAACAACTATGGGGAAATCGCAAAGTAAAGAAGAAGTAATTGTAGCACAGGCAGGCAATAGTGGAGGCCAACCCAATTATGTTGGAAAGGGTGAAGAAAAACAATTGTACCTCATCATCGGACTAATTATAGTAGCATATGGAATATACTTTTACGAGAAATGCAACCAAAGGTGGAACAATATGATAAGAAGAGTTGTGTTCGAACTTAAAATCTAATAAACCATTCAGCAGGAGCGACACCAGCAACATCTACAACCCCACATGGCGAAGGGTAGTTAGTGTGTTGAGTGTAAATGTGGAAAGTGTAAAGTCTCTTTAATACCAATTTGCGAAGCGTGCAGTGAAAAATAATAAGTGAAAATGAGTGATGAGTGTACCTGAAGAAATTAGAAACTTATTAGAAGACTTACGCGTATTTCAGCGGAACTTAAATAAGGATAGTTTAGAAAGACGAAAGGACTTAAACAAAACAAAACGTAAGTTAAAAAAAAATTAGATAATTTTAAAGAAGAATTTGCCACCATTCAAACTAAATTTACTGTATTAAAATCTGAGGAAAAAGATAAAGATTTAATCAAAGGAATTAAACTGTATTTTAGTCATATAGAAAAATTTATAGAAAGTGTTAATGATATTTTAAATGATAGGTTACAATTAGCAGTTAATATAGAAGAAAAATCAAAAATAAACAAGATGGGGGAAAAATTTGATTTAAAAACGACAGCAAGCTTGTTACCCTTGATGAATGATCAAGAGGAAATAACAAAAAACTTAATTGATACTATTGAATTATATGATTCATTGCTCGATGCCAACGGGAAAAAGCTTTTAACTACTTATATTATGAAGGCAAGGCTTTCACAAAGTGCAAAAATTCGCTTACAATCTGCTTATGATGGTAATGCATCTCTTATTGCTGACATGAAAAAGCATCTGCTAACTAAAAAAATCGGCAGTTTCGCTTTCTTCTCAACTAAATAATTCGCGACAAGGTAGTAAATTGACGAGTTTGGGAAAAATATAGAAGATTTACTTGTAAATTTAACGCTATCCCAAGCTGACGGTAACGATCAGGCGGTTGAAATTTGAAGATCAGCCAACGGAAAAATTGCGATTGAGGTGTTTGCTAACGGTCTTCAGAATTCATCTCTGAGGACTATAATCAAAGCTCGAAATTATGAAAAACTAAACGAAGCGATAAGAGGAGCTAAAAATACTGAACTAGCCAGCAAAGACTCCAGCCAAATATTTTCAATTAGACGAGGAAGCCATCAAGGCCAGCGATACAACTTTCAAAATTTTCGAAATTCTAGGCGTTCATTTAAGAATAATTATTACAATTCGCAAAATCCCAATAAGAATAAATCATTTACTAATAGTAATAATTTTAGGGGAAACCACAATAATTATTTTAGAGGTAATACTAATCGAGATAGATTTAATAATAAATTTAGATCAAATAATAATACCAGAAGTAATTCAAGAAATATTTATACAGCTGAGGTGGACGATTCATTTACTGCACAACAAAGCAGTTCTAATGATAATATGCAAACGCAATCGAATACACGGTTTTTTCGTTCCCAAAGTAATTAGCGATACAACAATATTTCATTTAGATGGGTTAAATTTTATTAGGATAGGTTATAAACAAAGGGAACTAAAATTTTTATCAGATACGGGTGCTTCTATTAGTGTAATTTTTAAAGATTTTATATATTTTAATGAAAAAGTGAATGCGTCAACAAATGTTAACGTACGAGGAATTGCAGGCTCAGTAAATACGCTAGGTTTAACAAACTTGTCCCTAACCATAGACAATAACACAGTGTGCCACAAGTTTCACGTTATGGATTGTTTAAAAAACGGTTTACATGGCATTTTAGGTGTGGACTTCTTTCAAAGATATTCTGCTACAATAAATTTTGAGACATCTTTTTTATCTCTTTTAATTCAAAATAAACTTGTAAAAGTACCCATCGAATCAGAATGTGATGTACGTACAATCATTCCATCTCGGTGCGAAATTATAAAATATTCTTACACTAACAATCCAAATAATTGTGTTGTACTACCTATCGAATTAGGTGAAGGTATTTTTGTTGCAGGAACGTTAGCACGTCCCAAATCCAATTTAATACCTGTTAGAATTTTAAATGTTCGAGATGAAGATGTTATAATAAAAAACTTCCAACCTAAAACTGAATTATTGAGTAATTACGAAATCCATTCTTTTTCTAATAATCCTATAACACAATCGGTTAACCGTATTGGAAAACTATTAGATTTAATAAGTACTAAAGAACTAAACAACGAAGAGAAAAGTTCAATTGAGCGTATTTGCGCCTAATACAATGACATATTTCAACTTGACGGTGACCCGCTTACGGTGACTAATGTTTGCAAACAACGTATTCAATTACAACCCTATGCAACTCCAGTCTATGTTAAACCATATAGACTACCACATTCACAGAAAAAAGAAATAGACCGGCAAATCGAGAAAATGTTAAAAGACGGAGTCATTGAGGAAACAATATCAGAATACAATGCTCCATTATTAATAGTACCGAAAAAGAAAGATAACAGCGGGGTTCAAAGATTTAGGTTAGTAGTCGATTATCGCGTACTGAATACACAAATAAAAGACGATAGATTTCCACTCCCCTGTATAAGCGAAATCCTTGATTCCTTAGGGGGTGCAATCTACTTTTCACATTTAGATTTATTTCAAGGCTATTATCAGGTCGAATTAGAGTCAGAAAGTAGACCCTATACTGCTTTTACAACACCACGTGGTCAATATCAAATGACCAGAACACTATGATAGAAGACTATTGCAATGTCAGGATTAAATTACGAAAATTGTTTTATTTATTTAGATGATTTAATAGTTTTTGGCAACAGTTTAGCAAATCATAATCAAAATTTAATAAAAGTTTTTCAAAGGTTACGCAACGTCAATCTTAAATTAAATCCAAACAAATGTGAGTTTCTAAAGAAAAATATTCTGTATTTAGGTCAAGTCATTTCAGCCGAGGGAGTTCTACCAGATCCAACAAAAATCCAATCTATTCAACATTATCCAATACCCAAAGATGCACAACAAACTAAACGTTTTGTTGTATTTGTAAATTACTACAGACGTTACATCAAAAATTTTGCTGAAATAGCAGCACCATTAAATGCTTTAACGCGGAAAAATGTTCCATTTCATTGGACTGATTCATGTACAAATGCATTCGAAAGACTAAAGCAGTTATTAATTAATCCACCAATACTTCAATACCCGGATTTCTCACCACAAAATTGTTTTAAGTTAAAAACAGATGCCAGCAAACATTCTATCGGATCGGTTTTATGTAACGGAGATGATAGACCTGTAGCTTATGCTAGTAGAGCTCTGAATTTAGCAGAACAGAGATACCCAAGTATAGATCAAGAACTTTTGGCAATCGTATGGTCAGTTATTTATTTTTTTTATTATTTATACGGTCGGAAATTCGCTATATTTACAGATTGTAGATCATTAGTATACTTATTTGGAATGACCAATCCTTCTAGTAGACTAACTAAATTTCGACTTGCTTTAGAGGAATATAATTTTAATGTAGAATATGTACCCGGAAAAGTAAACGTAGCAGCAGACGCTCTATCTAGAATTCGTATTAGCGCTGACGAATTAAAGAAGTTGAGTAGCTCTGTATGCAACACCCTATATGTGTTGACACGTGCACCAACAACACAAAACTAATAAAACATCGAATCGTAGAAGTTTTAAAAAGACCAGAAAATTCTTATGAATTAAAATTTGTACGTCCCAAAGATTATAATAAGTTAGTTAAAAATAATAATTATGATGTAAAACGCCGAAGCTTCCTATGCGATAATAAAATAAAAGTCATTTACGGAAAGCAAAATGATCGATCACCGTTTACCTTAGACGTAACGTTGAGACATTTGCAAATGCTCTGTAAAGACTGCAATATTCCGGAATTGTTTATTATAAAAAATGATAAATGCGCAGAAATAACTAAAGCAATACTACAAAATAAAAATATAATTAAAGACCATGGCATTAAACTATCAATAATAAAGGGAGTACAAAATATTACCGATTATGAAACTCGACAAATTATAATGAATGACTTTCACATGTTACCTACAGGAGGACATGCAGGAACAAAACGAATGTATATTAACATTAAAAAGTATTATTATTGGTCAAGCATGACAAAAGACATTGGAAAGTTTACAAAACGATGCGATGATTGTCAACGGTATAAATATTCGAAGTCCAACGTTGAACCTATGGAAATCACAACGACAGCTTCATCAGCTTTTCAAAAAATATTTATAGATCTAGTTGGACCTTTGGAACCAGATATTTATAATAATCGCTATATACTAACTTTGCAATGTGAACTCAGTAAATTTGTAGAAGCTTACCCTCTAGTAAATAAAGAAGCACAAACGGTTGCGAAATCTTTTGTGGAAAACTTCATTTTACGATACGGTATTCCAGAAGAAATTGTAACAGATTTAGGTAACGAATTTACAGCTTCGATCATGATTCAGATCTGTAAATTCTTACAAATTAAACATTTAAAATCTACAGCTTATCACCATCAAACTTTAGGTTCACTCGAAAACTCTCACAAAAGTTTAGGTTCTTATTTGAGAATGCAAATTTCAAAAAATTATGATAATTGGTCCTCATGGATACCTTACTGGTGTTTTGTTTTTAATAATACCGTACATAGCTCAACACAGTACACTCCTAATGAATTATTTTTTGGTAAATTAGCAAACCTTCCTTCCAATATTTGTAGAAAAGTTGATCCACTTTGTAATTTCGACAATTATCCAATTGAACTCAAGTATCGTTTACAAAAAGCTTGGCAAGACGCAAAATCAAAATCTAATAGTATCAAAAACGAAAAAAAAAGCACAATATGACATTCGTGCTGCACCAATTAGTTATAAAGCAGGAGAAAAAATCTTATTAAGAAATGATTCAGGTTTAAAAACAGATCCTATATATAAAGGACCTTATGTTGTTATTGAACAAAAGAATCCTAATGTTACAATTAAAGTAGATAATAAGTTAAGGACAGTACACAAAATTAGAGTTAAGAAATATAATAATTAAGTACTAGAAAACAAAAAAAAGCACAAACAAAAAATTTTTTCTGAATTCAAAATTTTTTTTCTTTCAGCTAGGATAGTGTGGTGACATAAACAAACTCAATTAATCAAATTTTGAAATGATCAAATAAATTAATTATTATGTAAAAAACTTAGTTAAGAAAGTAGAATTTATTGTAAAGCAAATTGAAAGATCAACAATATCTATTTTGCTGCACTTATTTGAAAAGTTATTTGAAAGGATAATCAGACAGCAGGAAGTATGATACGTTGAACTTTAAAGTTGCTAAATCATACATTTTTGTAATAATTAAAACACAAAGAACTTTTCAATATAACACATTATTAACGAGAACTTGATTGAGTTTAAACCTGATAACAGGAAGAAAATAAAGTTTATTTAGTTCAATGTAGTTCGTTTTATTTTAAACCCTTCCTATCTAGGAGGAGTTATTACATGTGAATACCGCTGCAAGTTCAAGAATTGCGCAATTTTCAAGTTGCACGCCACTTTTCAAGTTGCGTAAATTTTTAAAATTGCTATGTGTGAACAGTTACAGATACTGACGTTGCGCAATATAAACATTGACCGACGTGTCGGTTATATAAAGTGGCGCAATAGTTGCTTTAGTGCAACTTTACCTTAAATAATTATTTGTTTTAATAATTTACGTTACATATTTACTACTCATTTAATTATTAAGAATATAAATTGTTGAGACTTGAGACACTGATTTTTGTGCGTTAGAACTACATTTTCATAGAGATTTTTAAGATCTTCAGGCTCAGTACTAATTTCCAATAACAAAAAACAAACTTTTATTTTCATAAAACGCTTAATTTCTGCTTCTTGTCACAGCTAATAATGTGGATTAAAGATTACTAATAGACACATCTACAATAGAATATTGTATTGTGAGAAAATGTAAAAATATAAATCCTACATCTTTTTTAAAATTCTACATTTTCTAGTGAATTATAAGCAAATTTTTAATCTTTAGATTAACTTAAAATGCACTTTTACAAAACTAACAGCTATTTCCCTCAAGTTTAAATTGTAATGGAAATTTAATTATAAAAAAATAAGAACTCTTCAGTGTATACCATCCTAAAAAACATTAGAATTGACTAAAATAAATGGAAAACATAGTAATTTGGCTAACAGTGTTGACATAACTATGTATTTTTACTTTTAAGTAAGAAAAATCTGATTATTTTAAATCAAAATGAAGAACGGCCTTTTTACCGTATTCGCAATAAACCAAGAACTAAGCAGAAAGCGGCTTGTATTTACTTTATCATCAGAACAAATTTTCGTTCAGCTAATTTTATAACTTCACTATAGAATTTGAGGGCGCCATGGTTAAACCTAATATTCACAGTATGAAAATGGTAGAACAAGAGAAATTATAGTCCTCTATCAAAAGTTGCAGCGTGAGTTTATGAAAAGTAGCGCAGTGTGTGTGAATACCCTTAAAACTTTAAAAATTGCTGTTGACACTTTTAAGTTGCGCCATTCATTTCTTGCGCAACTTTAGACTTATTTCTGGTTATGTATGAACGCAACGTGCAATATTGTAGTTGCGCCACAGAAAAGTACAAGTCTGCGAGTATCTTAACTAAAGCTAACTAAAACTGTAGTACTATTTTATAAAATTGTACCATACCAAAACATTGAACACTATAATTTAATTGTTAAACAGTAAAAAAATACATATTATAGAACTAAAATAAGGTAATCCAGTTTAAAACTATAGGTTTCATAAATGTTTCAGAGATTTTTCTTATTGTTACGTATTGCACACGCCCCAAGTATTTTTTGTCGCTTCGATGTGCCCCGGAATGTGGGCATTCTTTGATAATAGACGCAGAAACCGTCAACATAAATTTATAGAGCAACAAGCTCTAAAAAAGTGCGCATTAGCACGAACATCGCGCATATAAAAATGAACTGTAAATCAAACGCTTTTTGAGGAGGTGCTATAAAAAAATACTTTTTTCAAGAACATATGTTTCCAAGATAAAACAACAAAGGAAACTTATTTTATGGTAACATGTTATTTACACTAAACAATACGACCATTACAAGTAGACAAATGAAGGAGTGATTATTCTGCGCAAATGGAGTAACATGGTATAACATCAGTGATGTCAGAATGGGATGTACTCGTGTTGTGCTGTATTGGGCTGCTCAAATAACAATGCAAGGTAACACACAGGCACATTTTTGGGGTTGCAACTTTGAAGGGGCTAATTCGCTTATTAGCCCCCCCCCCCCTAAAATGTATCTCTTCATTCCCTCCTTTACGAAAGTGTAACTTTCTATCTTGACAAGGCAACCGAAAGCGAAAGAAAACATGCGAGGTGGTTGCTAGGTATGAGAAACTTTAGGTCCCTGGACAACAAAGTAAAACTGTCAATTTCTTTTAAATATAATATTATAAGGTGGCTGTTGTCAAGATTACCTTGGTAACAATACTGTTGTATATACAAACATTATTTTATTATAATCACAGAATTTTATTTATTTATTTACGATGGTTAATAAATGTCAAGGGGAGAATGAAAAGTTTAATACATTACACGCTGCGAAAGCCCTTTCAGGTGCTCGGTGTTTTTAACTAACCTCGGCTACGCTTATGCTTCGCCTAGGCCAATCAAAAACACCTTGCACCTAAAAGTAAGCAGCTTGTAATGTAAATAACTATTGTATAGTCTGCGTTTTATGATAGATTCTTATTTGAGCGGCACAATGTAACACAATACAAGCACAACTATTATTGTCGACTAATTGATTAATTTTTCAGTTTTCTGGGGGCTGATAATCGAATTAGCCTGTCAAAGTCGCACCCCCAAATTCGTCTGTGCATTGGTTTAGATTTTTTGTTTGAACTACACAATACTGCACAACCCGAGCACTACATTTTGCAGTCACTAAGTCGGAGAATTTAAAAATTTTAGGGTGGCTGTGGGTCGACTTAGCCCATCCGGGTAAAAATGAAAAGCCGCTTTATTTTATATAGCCGTGTTATGTAGGGCACAGACGATCGTCTGCGATAACATCCCCGACCACGTCGAGGACGTGGTCCGGATAATAACGAAATATTTAATTAGCTGTACTTTATTACATATACAACTTGGGCTTTGAGATCGTTTGTATAATACAATTGGAAGTGTCGTATTTCGTTAAAACGTTTTTATCACAATCAAAGACATTATTGACTGCATAATTTCTTTTGCACTAGGACAAAAAGTAATCTGATGTTACGCGTGTCATATTTTTCGCGGTACTCTAAAACATTTTATTTTATACCAATAATGCGAAATAAATAAAAATTTTCAATTAAATAAAAATTATTTATCTGTTTCTTGATAATATTAATATAGATAATTATTAAATGAATTTCTTAAGACATAAAAACTAAAAGAAATTCGATGTTTTCTATTAAAATTTATGTGCTACTCGTAACATCACAAAAACGAATCCTAACCTCTTTTTATTTAACGCATATTTTGTCCGTCGCCTGTCGAAAGTTCTTTGAATTTTAAGTAAAATGGGAATGAAGATTACATTTGTGAGTATTTGTTAATTATATTAAAATTGTCGCTTTTTACCCGGAAACAAGTATTTCTTAAAAAGTCGCAGTAAATAAAATGGACCTTAACGTTATGTTGTTTGTTTTAAACAGTCCTCTCACGGAGTTTATTAGTTAAAAGCGGTTGGAGAAAAAATAGCATGTTGAATTTATACAAAAATGCATTTTTGGGACTCATAAGATTTTTTACTCGTCGCAAAAACATGCATTTCTTCTACTAATTAAACAAATAACCATATTTTTAGGGGAACTTTGTTAACTTTTTTAACAGTTGGCAACACTGAAAATTCAGATTCCGCACTTGTTTTTCTTTACAGCATAAATAAGTTTGACATTTTAAGAACAGCTGTTCAATGCTGATATTAACTTTAAAAAATAAAATGTTACTATTTTCCGTATTCTAATAAATCTCTTGAGGACACGCAAAATGCGTGTCCTAATGGGTTCATTAGGACACGCAAATATAAAAAAGTATTTAAAAATAATTGAAATGCACCTTTATAATAATAATTCTTTTTAATTGTTTTAATTATTAAAACAATCTTTCTATTTATAATTTCTTAACGCCTTTCTATAAGTTTCATTTCTCACTCTCAGTGGCATAACTACCGCCCCCGCAGACCCTGTGACGCGGGGGGGGGCGCAACCATCCGAAGGGCGCCGACTACTTTCGTGAAACTAGTTCGTTGGGAATAGAAATTTTAAAACAAGCATTGGAGGTAAAAAGCATTCTATGAACTATTCTACGGTAATCAACTATTATTAATTATTGTATTTTTTATTTTAACAAAAGTTACTTACGTATAATTGTATACAGGGTGACTGATTTTTCATTGTACAGGTTAAATCTGCTGAAATATTAAAGGCAGAGGAAAGAGTTAAATGAGATAAAATAGCAAAAATGAATTTTTTATTTTCCGGAAAATTTTTCAATTGAACGTCCTGTATATTCTTGCGGAATTAAGTTTTATATTATTTCGTGTTTCAAAGGCAGAAAATTAACAATTTAAATTCAAATGTTTTTTGTTGTTGTTACTAACATAAAAACAATAAAAATATCCTAATAGCACTGTCATCTAAAAATAAATTAATTTTATCTAAGAAATTTTTGTCAGTAGTTAAGTCGGCACAAAAGAATTCGTGAATCACGCGCCCAGAAACTACGTGCAAATACTCGTTATTTGTTGAGTTGTACGAGGGTCAATCAAATATAAACAAGCCTTTTGTATAAACAAAATTTATTTTACAAGAAACAGCTACATTTCTACAAATTATTTTTCTACATAATTTCCTTCTTTTATTATACATTTTTCCCAACGTTGTGGTAATTTTTTCATTCCGTTCTCGTAGAATGAAGTTGGACGCGAGTATCTAACCAGTTGCGCACGAATGTTTCCACTTGATCGTTGGTCTCAAATCGCTTGCCTCTAAGTGCTTCTTTGAGAGGTCCAAACATGTGAAAACCGCATGGCGATAAGTCTGAACTGTAAGGTGGATGATCAAGTGTTTTCCAGTTCATTTCCACCATTTTCTGCTGCGTTGCAGCTGCTGTGTGGGGCCTGGCGTTGTCGTGGAGCAGCAACACCTCGCGGATGGGACAATCTCGTCTTTTGCGTCGATACTGAAGCTTAACTTGATCCAAGAGACCGCAGTAGTAGATTGCGTTGATGGTCTGACGTCCATGTAAGAAATCTACCAGTAGGACACCCCTCCAGTCCCAAAAAACCGTGGCCAACACTTTCCCAGCAGACAATCGAGTTTTGGCTTTCACGGCGTTTTCTTCGCCTTTCTTTCTCCACTCCATGCTCGCACGCTTCGGGGGTGTAATGATGCACCCATGTCTTGTCACAGGTGACAATTTTATGCAAAAAAGCTTCCCCTTCTTCTTCAAAACGAGTTCAAAGCAATTGAGAAATGCGAACTCGTGCGGCTTTTTGATCATCATTCAGCAACCTTGGAACCCAACGTGCTGAGATTTTTCTGAAGCCCAACTGCTTTCTGATGATTGATTGGACACTTCCATAGCTGACACCAAGTTCTTCCGAAATTTGAAGCACTGTGAAGCGTCGATCCCGTTCGATAAGCTCACGAACACTTGATATGTTTTCATTAGTTACACTGGTGCGAGGACGACGGGATGCGCTTGATTCGCAACACGCTCACGGCCTTGCTTAAATTCGTTACACCAAACCTTCATTCTTGACCATGAAAGGGTAGCTTCCCCGAACTGGGCATGCAGTCTACGATAAATTTCGACTGGTTTCACGTTTTCACAGACGAGGAACTTTATAATTATGCGTTGCTCAACACTGACGGGCACACTCCTCTCACTCATCGTAAGGGCTACTAACTTAAGCACTGGACAAGCTTAAGGATGTGGTTACCCTACTCTAGGTATCCCCACCTAACGACTACAAATGCCCAATCACACACAAATACCCTTCCCCACTCTCAGCCACTAAAGGCTCGTTTATATTTGATTCCCCCTCGTAACATACTCGTACGCAAACATACAGTTTCTGACCTAGTGATCCAAATTACTATTGAACATAACGCCGGCTCCGATTGTAAAGTAAACCATGAGCGGGCGTTATGAATTATAACGCCCGCTTATAATGCCCTGGTTGTTATGTAGTTTGTATCACAGGTATAAACAACAAATAATATGCAAGAGAGACATTAAATGAATTTGAAAATGCGTCAGTGAACTGTGTAATTTAAAAGCAAAAAGGCCACTTGTGATATATCATTATAAAGAGAAATTCATCGCAAACTTCAGTCCGTAAAAGTTTACAGGACAATTTATTTTCCGGAAAATAAATTGGCCGTGAAAAAACTTTTTTGCGCTATTTTATAGCTCAGGTTATGCTAAACAAGTCTCTCATTAACTTTTTATTCTACCTTTAATATTTCAGCAGATATAAACTGGGCAATGAAAAATCAGCCACCCTGTATATAAGGGGCGCAAACGTAATCTCGCAGGGGCGCGCAATCTTACGTAGTTACGCCACTGCTCACTCTCCAATACTTTTAGTTTAGGTTATTCATAATCTAACCACATATTAAACCCTCAACCTCGGTGGTTTAGTTAACGACAAAAATAAATTATAGTTAAAAAGTTAACTTCTTACTGAACAACCCACGTTTTACAGGTAAAGCCGAGTTACTATGTTACTAATAACCGAAAGTTAACCTTAATTAGGTTAATTTTTTTGAGGTAAAACTAATTTAACATTTTGAAGTTAAACCTTAATAGCCCATTCAATCAGAAGTAAAATACCTTGGTCTACATTTAGATGAAAAATTAACCTGGCGCAAACACATAAAGACCAAAAGGGACCAATTAAATCTCAAACTTCGGCAAATGCACTGGCTTCTAGGTCGGCGATCACAACTCTCCCTATCCAATAAGGTCCTATTATACAAGATCATATTGAAACCTGTGTGGACATACGGGATTCAGTTATGGGAATGTGCAAAAGCTTCACAAACGAAAATACTTCAACGCTTTCAGTCGAAGACTCTTCGCATCATAGCTAACGCCCCTTGGTACGTTAGAAATGATACACTGCACTCGCTACCCAACCAATAGTCAGAAGGTTAAAAAGACAGTGGCCGCATGATTTAGTTAGAAATTAATATATGTATTACTTTAAGCGGTCTCAGCACTAGCTGAACCGTTGCATGTCAAATTCTTTTCAACCATTTACTTACTACTGTAAAATAAAGTAGATTGTAAATTAGCAATCCAAATAAAAAAATATAAAAAAACCTTAATAGTACATTATATATTAAGTGCTTAATTGAGTGTTTTAGGTTCTACAGATTGAGAGTGAGTGAGGGAGTAGAGTAAGAAGACGACAAAGGACTCTAAAACACTGATAATTAAGCCCGAAATTCATACATTAATTTATTATGTCCGGTCGGGTCATTTTGGCCGGTTTATGGACCTATTTTTAGAGTGTAAATTACTAAATTAGAGCTTTAGGGGTGTAACACTTTTTAGAGCCCGCTAAGGAGTGTTTAGAGCTTTATACAACTTTTTAACGATTCAAAAGCCGCAGGAATCTGGATTTAAGAGAAATAATTATTAAAGTTTGTAAAATTGACGCGTAAATCTCCCATAAATTTACTAACGCGTTTTCCGAGTTTTGAAGCAATCTAACAATGTATTATACAGTCTGTTCGTTCTCAAACTCGAACATATGCATTTAAGATTGCACACAACACAAACTCAGGGTACCTTTAATGAATGAACAGATTGAGCTTAGTAATTCTCCCATACTGGAAGTGTTAGATATTTAATTCTGATTATTTTTATCTTTTTATGTAGTTACCTATTTTTGTATTTAGCTTAGCAACGTGTTTGTTTATATTTATATTACCTTTGATAATGACAACTTAGCTGTCGAAACAATATTGTCAGGTTATAATTTAATAAATACTGTGAAACTTTTCACTAATCTTCGTTTCTTTCATGATTTTTGAGTTCTACAAAGTAAGACTGGAAACAATAAACAAAATTATAACAAAGCTTAAAAATCGTAGAATTTCTATTAGACGTATGTGTAGACGCGGCGGGGGCATGGTTAACACAGAATTGGAACGAACAAAAAATACACGCAATACTAAACAGTAAGTCGAGATATTTGCTAAATATTGTTGTGACTGAGTACAAGAACAATTACCATTTGTACCAAATCATACTAAAGTAACTTTGTTTTGGCCAGACCTAGCAACACGCATGCTAAAAGCACTACAAAGTGGTTAGAAAACCATAATGTCCATCACGTCCCAAAAAGAACTCGGCCACCACACTAAAAGTTTGCCCTAATAAAAAATATATTACGGGAGAACGAAACCGCAACCAAATCGCTTCAAAAATTTTCTTCAAAGTGGATAGCAGCAGCAAAAAGGTGGAAAACCGAATTGCGCAAAAATTAATGGGAAGTGTCAAGAGAAAAATTCGATTATTTAATAGAAAATCATTGGTAAAAGAAAACTAAATTTATTATGTTTTCGCCTAATCTAGTAAATATGTAATAAATATCAATCAAAGTAAAATCTTTTCTATGTATTTTTAACTTAGTTCAAAACTGTGCAAAACTTTTTGGAACAAGCCTTAGTTCCCAGCAAACATATGGACGTCAAATTGTCGTCAAATTTTAGTTATTTATTGACGTATAAGACATCAGATATGACGTCTTATAACGTACTCAAGACGGTAAAATGTCACATCATTATGACGTCATTTTAAGACGTAGAGATCTAGAAATGCTTTTGACTGACGTCACATGTACGTCGAAATGCTTCAATAATGACTAGTTACAGACGTCATATTGTAACTTTTAGTTAGCATATTTTTAACAGCCCAATAAAACACGTTTTCATTTTAAGAAATGTGTATATTAAACGTGAAAAAGTAACAACACCTTCATAAAATTATAAGATAAAAAAGATATAAAGAAAAAATAATGCACTAGTTCCTAGGAATACAATAATACATACAAAACTGCTAAAAATGATAATAAACATAAACGAATACATAATGATAATAAACTATACATTTTAACAAGTTATTACTTAATCACATAACATTAAATGGTATGAAAAAATGGCAGAGAAACGAATGTGCTATTAAGATAACAGATAATGTATAACAAAACATTTATATAGTACTGTAATGATATTCATTCATAAAAACCGTCATTACATACATATTACCTCAAGAAGGCATTGGATGCTAAGTGATTGCCATAGTTACAAGAATAAATAAGAAGTAATAAAAGATATTTAAAATGAACACGTTTTTTATTAACTCCAAGATTAAATATAACTTCTGGTAAACACCTACCGTTATAGTACCTACTTTACTGATGTCAAAATCATTCGTGATTTTTACAGTAAACATAACCTCAAACTCAGTTTACTAATTTTGACTATTGTAGCTAACTAGCGTCAATAATACATTGGTCATTTTTTCTGTATTGTATATATTGTAGCTAACTAGTGTCAATAATATATGGGTCATTTTTTCTGAACTCAACCACCGGTTAGGTCCAAAAATTGGCGCAACTTAGAAAGGCCAGCAGGGCTCATTTTAAAGCTTAAACATTTTCTTTCGAATGTCACATGTCTCCTATATTAAAAACTTTATATTGAAAAAATTAAAGCACGTTCTGATAATATACAAAAGGCCTCTTTTAAATTAATGCACAAATTATTCAAAATGTATCTTAAAAATTTAAAATTTCTGTTTTTAGAATATCAGCTAAATGACAAATGCAAAACCCCTACATCCAAGGAGGGCATCTGTATACCACTCGGAAAATGTGAAGTATTACCGCCTATTATTGAAGCAGCCCGTTCAGGTAACCGGACAGCCTTTAAGCTAGCCCGAGACTACCAATGTGGTTACAATAGTGAAATCTTGGTCTGCTGCGATCTTAAAGAGGAAGTTTTTAAGCCGATTCCTCGTATCCCCATCATTAATCCTCCTGGCCGTCAGTCAATTGTTTTGAGTGCCTTCGATTCTACCGACCTTCCAGACAGATCAGTTTGCGGTTTGAGCCCTCCAGAAGGTGACAGAATATATAATGGGGAAGAAACTTCAATCGGGGAATTTCCTTGGGTAGCCGCTATTGAGTTTGTAAGGAAAAAAGATAGCACATATGCTGGTATTCAGTGCGGTGGATCTTTGATAAACAATAGATACGTTGTAACAGCTGCGCATTGTATTTTAGACTTGCATCTAAAAATGTAAGTTTATATATCAATATTATTTTTAAAACAGTTGCAATCCATTTTTATTCTTCAGACACAACGTGCGATTAGGTGAATGGAATATCCAGACAGATCCTGACTGTTATGAAGATTTGCCTATTCCAGAATGCGTTGACAAAGTTCAAATATACGGCGTTGAAAAGGAAATTCCTCATGAACACTACTCTAAAAAGCAGTTCAGTAATGATATTGGGCTGCTTAAATTAAACAGATCCGTACAATTTACCCGTAAGTAGAAAAAATTAACACAGCTCGGTAACCTATATACCTTTTGTTTATATTTCAGCTTTTATACGACCAATTTGTTTACCACCGCCAGAAATGCCTTTGGTAGCATTATACACTTACATGACGGTTGCTGGATGGGGAATAACGGAAAACGGTTAGATTAAATAATAATTTACATGTAGCAGAATTTAAGTTTTGGTACCATTTAGGGACCGCTTCTAACGTTACATTAAAAGCAGATGTACCGCTCCTTTCCAATAAAGTATGTCGAGAGATGATGCCGAGGTTTCCTATAAGTAGACATCAGTACTGTGCTGGTGGTGAAACTAAAGACTCATGCCGTGGAGATTCAGGTGGGCCTTTAATGAGAACGTTCCGAAACCAACCAGATGGAGAAGATCAGTGGTTTTTGGAAGGAATTGTCGGATCAGGACTAGGTTGTGGTCAAATTGGATTTCCCGCAATTTATTTAAGGGTCACTCATTACACTGGCTGGATAGTGGAAAATCTGGCCGAAGAACGCGCAGAACCACGAAATGCACGATTAATCGCACATCAATTTTTAAATGCTAGATCGAATGATCAATCTGAGCATTTTGACGATCAGATCATATTCAATGATTAAAGGCGCGTCAAAAAAAAGAACCTCGAAATTCTATAATCACGATTTGCGGATGGCGGATAACTATAATCAACAGACTATAGTAATAAGTTTCTTGATGATTCGGAGTAGTCTTGGCATTTGCATTTTTGTAACAGTGTAAATATCTGGTTACAAGAAATATTTATTTGTATACCAAGACCCCGAAATCTCTTTTTAACGTACCGACAAAATAATTGTCATCGAGGCCGTTTACGCTCGAGGCAGGACAATTTCGAGGGCGCTAAATCATTTCAAGGACAAGGTATACATAATATTTTTTGTGCAACCCTAAAAACTATGTAATTACAAATTCCATTGCTTTTAAAAAAACCAGCAGTGTAATTCATTTTACATAAAAAGGCGACTTTCATATTGCAGCGTTTCTATAGACATGTTATCCTAACACGCTGTCCTGCGTGAGCGACTACTTGCGGGCGAAGCAAGCGCGGCCGGCGCGAATTTATCTAAACCAAGCAAACAATGCAGGTGTCCTACGTGAGATCGCATCTCCCGGATCTTCAAAGACGCGAATTTCAGGCGGTTGACGTGATTAAATTATTTGATGTTTCCGCCTTCACCGCGTTAGCCGCATCTGAATAGTCGCCATAGCAGGTAATGTTTTGTTAGATTGAATTTAATTTTAAAAGGGAAAACCAATAATAAAATTATTAGTTTAGAAATAATTGTGAAATAAATTTGAAAAATGTGTTAATATATTAAATAAATGGAAGTTTTCCAAAGGACCCCGCAGAATCCTTATGGAAAATGACTTTCACCAAATTCCTCTGAAACGTTGAAAGATAGTTTTCAATGCGTAGATCAGAAGTGTCAATGGACACAAAGTTCGAAAAATTATAGTTTTAGAATTACAGCCGTTTGAAGTTGGCAATTTTTGCACCCGATAGAATACTTATGGGAAATGGTTCTCGGTTAAAATTCTTGAAACTTTGGTAAATGATGGTTCCTAATGTGTAGATCAAAAGTGTCACTGGACAGTAAGTCCAAAAAATTATAGTTTTTGAATTAGAGCAGTTTGAAGTTGGCAATTTTTAAATTGCACCCCGCTCAATCATTATGGGAAATGGCTCTGGGCCAAAATTCTTGAATCTTTGGTAAACACCAAAAAATTATAGATTTTGGATTACGGCCATTTGAAGTAGACAATTCTTGCATTATTCAACTTCTAACGGCTATAATTCGTAAACTACGATTTTCTGGACTGTGTGCCCATTGACACTTTGGATCTACACCTCGAAAACTCGAAAAAACCACAATTTCAGAACAATCTGGTGAAAGCTATTTTCCATAAGGATTATGCGAGGTCCTTTTATCCTCTCCAAATAAACAGTATTTGTTCCACCAGCCTATTCTTACCAAACTAGAGACCATAGTTCTGTTTTTTATTTTTTTCGTGAGATTCGCGATTACGAAAATATGCGTATATACGTAGGACACTCTCAATTCGCTTCGTCCGCACCGCCTTTCACTCGCTTCGTCCGTGTAGTCCACTTCGCCACATTGTTCGCTAACGCAGGACAACGTGTTAGTAACGACCGCGAAATTGAAATTCGCTTCCCGTATTGCGTCTACTTCACGTACTATTGCACAAAAAAATACTTATAAGTGGCTTTTGTGTAGCTGGAGCGTAACTAAACGCAGCTAAAGTATGCTTGTAAGTTGACTATAGCCAGTGAATTCTATAACAACTGGAAATTTATTAACTTTAAATTTATTGAAATTTAAAGAAAACAATGTTCAACTGTCAAAATACGACTTGAACACTTGTAATCTAAATCTGCCCATAGACTACAGCGTATAAGTTTTTATGATGAAAGTAGCCTGCTATTAGTTAGTACTAAGTACTGTTAGTACTGTAGCAGCAGGAAAGTATGTGTTTAAATTATTATTATCAGTGTCTTTCGCACTCTTGTGTGATATCCGTACTCGGCTGGCGTGTCGTGCGTCTACAGTCATGCTTGTGTGAAATATGTCTATTTCTGTAATTTTATACGCTGCTAAAACAATACAAATGCAAAGCCTACTACGAATCATAAAGAGAGTAAATAGATTGCGTACAGACCGCCTAACTTTTCGTGGAAAACGAGAATTGGATATTAAAAAGTGGTTAAAAAATATAAAAATTACTCACTACTGTGACTCCAAATATGCATTCTATACTATAAAGTGTAAAAGCTCAGAAATGTAACCTTTGATCCTAATTAGTAACCTTATATCGAGTGTTTTTTTTAATTTGACGTCGAAGGCGGCTATGGGTAGTTGATTGTGAACGGATCTTGATCGTATTAATAAATGTCATTGTCAAAACGTTCAAATTCAACCTCTGTCCAATAATTCACAATCGACTATTCACAGCCTACGTTGACGTCAAATTTAAAAAAACACTCGATACTAAATAATATTCAAAATGACGTTAATTACATTTACCGTAAATTAAAAGAGATGGGGATAGTTGGTGGTACCTTATATGTATAAAGATCTATACTGGGGCCGCCGAATAGATATAGTACAAAAAAAATCAAGGCAGCACAGATTGTTCTGATTGGTTTTATGTGAAAGTGAAATTTACAATAGAACATTTTTGCATATGAATTGTTAATTCATTATAAATAATGTCACTTCGAGAGATGGTAGTATAAATAATAACCATACATTTTAAAAAATTGCAGTTTTATTAATTTAATAAAAATGTTATTAAAAATTCGTGAGTAAGACAGTTTGACAGTAAACGAATTGATATCTTTTTGGTACAAGTAAACATGCCTTTCAATTTGAGCGGTATATTTGAATGCAATCAATAGAAAGGTTTTGTTAAAAAGAGGGGGTAATTGTAGGCGGTTTTAATTACTATATCTGTTCAGCGTCCCGAGTATAGTAATCTTAAATTGAGGGGGAAGGGGAAATTTCCCTTAAATATATATTTTTTCTTTTTAATATATGATATTCATCCTCTCTTTAATAAATAATTATTATTACAATTATTTTAATCTGTTGGTATAAAAAGTAAAAATTATAGCTTTTTGGAGTGAGATTTTTGTTGGTTGAACAAGGTATAGTCTAGAACGCATAAAACAACCTATCAATTCTGAGAATAAATTACAAAAAACATTTGACGTGGTTTTCTAGAGTTTATAAGTTCACATCATAAACGTTGTGAACAAAGTACACCTAGTAACAAAAACTCTTACGAAAGATATACCCTGTGTAAACCTTGGGGTGGACACTATGCCTTTATCAATATGCCGTGAATTTGACATTTTTATTGAAAATATAACAACTGTCAAATGCAACCCCAGGCAGATAAGTTCTGGTGTTCACCCCATAAGGTTTACACACAGTACATCCCTCACTTTACAACTTATACGATTCCGTTTTTCATGAAAAGTTGGCCGATCCGTATACGTAAAGGTTTCATTTGAAGACATTCATTGGCAACCAACATAAAATTATGATATCGTGTTATTCCTGATTATTAGTATTCTTTTTTACGAGTTTCAACTATAGTTATGGAAAGTAATAGCAATAGCAATAGTTATTTATATACCAAAGCTGCGAAATCTCTCCTTAACGTACCGAGAGAATAATTGTTGCCGAGGCAGGACAATATCGAGGACGCTAAAGAATTTCGCAGTCAAAGAATACACAAATCTTTGTGTACAACCATAGGAAATATGTAATTTACAAATTCCATTGCTTTTAAAAACCAACAGTTTAATTCATTGTTAATAAAAGGGCGGCTTTCTTGGTGCAGCGTTCCCATGGAATTGGAAATGACATAAATAAAACAATTCGTTTTGTAAAAAATCGTAAAAGTGGATGGAGATACTGGCACTAAGTTATTGCGCGTCCTGTGTTACGTCCACTTCTCGTACGGTTACACAAAATAGTTATTTACGTTATAAGTCCTGGAAATGGAATTTTATAGTCGAGTAAGATGTTACGGACAAGGCGACGAAGGAGCCCAGTCCGGAACTTCGAAACGAGCTGGCGCATCTCAATATCTGGGATCTAGCCTATAAATATGCTCTTAATATTTTATTTTGTAAAAAAGTTTTGTATTTTAGTATTTATTTATATTTTTAGTTAAATATATTTGTAGTTATAATAGTTATTATAGTAGTTATAACAGACACGTGTATATAAAAAATTAAAACGTTATAAGTAAAATAAGATATATTAATGCAATTATCTACTGTTAGTAGTGAATGTATGATGTATGTGTTTGTGTTAAATACCTACAACACTTTTACAATGAATTTTCAAGTTAAAAACTTTTTACTGTTTATTTATATGGGCAAGGAAGCTGTTTTCTTCGTACTAAACAGTACTAAATCACTTTAAAAATTACATTTTAAATTCTGGAAATGTTCAGCATTTGAAGATGAAAAAAATTAGAAAATCGTAGACGCCGTTGTCATCTTGCCAAAGGAAATCAATGAAATCGAAGAAAAAAAGCGAGTCGTTAAAAAAGGCGGGTTGTTAATAATATAGTTTAATTATAAACTTTTGAATGTGTCAAAAGTGAATGTTTATTTTGTGAGAAGAGAAGTTTGGCTCACGACGCGCCAGCGGAGGGGGACATCTCTTCGAACTCCTCGTGAACATCCCATCAACAATGGAAACATTATCATTTGTCCTCGAGGTGGACGGTCTTCTTGATTTCCTTGCGTCGGTCATACTGGCCGTTGTTAATAACTGGCGATGGCAATTTTTATTTTTTTGGATCCAGTAACGCATGGTCTCTACGTTCAGCTCTTCATTACCTTTGTATCCGCACTGGAAATCCCCAGACCTTATAACTTTCCACTATATTGGTTTTTTCTTCCGCAATTAACTTAACCGCCATATTTCAACTACAAAAAAAAGCATGTCGAAAAACCTCTAGGGAAGTAGTGTAGCATAGCATGAGTTTCAACAGAATTGGTTTGCAAAGTTATGCTCATTCAAAAACAGGAAGTGGCTCGTTATACAGCGTGTATTATTACTGAATAAATAAGTATAAAACTAATACTTTGTAAAATTATTTTAGATCGTATGAGAAATTAATAAAGTTATCTGGACAACCATCAGTTATCTTATTTTTTTAAATAAAAATGAAATTTCACTAAAAGAGAATAAAGAGCTTAATGCTCATTGCGACTAAAAATAATCTTTTTTTACAAATTCTTTACTTTATTTTGGGATTAATTGAGCAAATATATAACACAGCCCAACACACATTTTGGTGTCAGGGTTTTTGTAACTGTTTCTATGTAAGTTTTGGGTGCAGAATCCAAAACTGTCCTTAAATTTGGTCTATAAGATCTAGTTTTTGAGATACTGTATATTGGCCGTTTTTTAGAAAGAAATAGTCTAATTTTTTAACTTTTATACTTTTACGTTATTACTATAACTATATGCTCCAATTGCCAGTAAAAAACACAAAAAATCCAAAGGTATTTATTTCACAAAATAAACAAATAAGTATATATTTACATATCATTTAAAAATTTTCTTTTATATGACTTTCTAGCATGGTAGTTACTAGGACAGTCTTGCTGAAGGCTCCATCAGTAGTCGGCCATCATGTGGCTACCCCATCTTCCTTGATATCGATCTTCCATAGTTTTAATGTCCTGATGGAATCTTTCCCCCTGTTCTTCACTCAAATCCCCTAGGTTTTCTGGAAACCAATCTAATAAGTGGCTGTAGAGGTAGTGAACTTTTATGCTCAAGTTACAACCGAGAATATTAAAGTTTGAAAGCATATTTTCCACTAATTCTATATAATTCTTTGCCTTATGATTTCCAAGAAAATTTTGTACTACTTGAACAAATGAACACCAAGCGTTAGATTCAATCTCATTCATTGATGCAGTAAATTGTGGATCTTTAATAAGCTGCCTTATTTGAGGGCCATCGAATATTCCGGTTTTCAGTTTTTCCGTGCTAAACCTAGGAAATTTACGAATCAAGTAGCCAAAACAAAGTCCATCTCGATTTAAAGCCTTCACAAATTGCTTCATAAGTCCCAACTTGATATGCAAGGGTGGAAATACGATTTTCTCTCTCGCAACCAAAGGTTCGTTGATTACGTTTTGCTTTCCTTGAATCATAACATTTCTTAATGGCCAATTTCTGTTAACCCAGTGCTGATCCTTAGCTTTACTGTCCCAAAGACATAAAAAACAAGAATATTTTGTATATACACTTTGCTGCCCAACCAGGAAGTTCACAATTTTTAGGTCGACACAAACCACCCACCGATGTTCTTCATACTTAATTTTATTCAGGACTAGTGATATTGACTCGTATTCCTCCTTCATGCTGGTAGAATGACCAATGGGTATTGAGCCATATTTATCACCATTGTGTAAAAGCACACATTTCAAACTACGTCTTGAACTGTCTATAAAAAGGCGCCATTCGTTTGGTGTGTATTCCGACAAACCCATTTTTTTGTAAGAGTCCTCTTATATCGTTACAGAATACCAGGTTATTTTCCTCAGAGTAAAAGGGCAGCAGATCCTTATCTCTTTTACGATAAAATGTAATATTGGTACCTGCCTGAAGTAGATTCTTCTCATTTAATCTGGAAGCGAGTAATTCAGAAGATTCCTTTGAAAGATTCAGGTCTCTAGCGAGATAGTTCAGTTCTTGTTGATTGAAACGTTGGGGACTTGCTAAATCTGCTTCAAAATCACTGTCGTTTTCTGATTCCATACATTGAATTTCATCAAACGTGGGTAGTTCTGCATCATCTTCCGGGAGCATAGGCAGACTGCTGAATGATGGAATGGGTATTTCTTCACTATGCAGTACATGCCTCTTTGCTGAATCTAGATCAGGATATGTCCATTTCTGTCTATTGTTCCGATTGATTCCTTTGATATTTACGAGACAAAAATAGCAGTGATCGTGATAGTTTCTTGGTTCTCTCCAAACCATTGGTACTCCAAACTTTAGGCATTTTCTCTTTCCAATTGTCCACTGACGCAAATGTGCAACACATGTTTTACATACGAAATGTGGAGCCCAAGATTTATCCTGGTCTCCCAAGTGAACACCAAAATAGGCCAGATAACTTCTTTTCACAAAGCCAGAAATAGGTTTTCTACTTTCTTTAAAAGTGTACTCGCCACATACATAGCAAAAAACGTCTGGATGATTCACACAACTACGTTTGCTTCTGAATGCCATGATTTTAATTAAATGTTTTATCACTGAACAATACAAAATGATACCACAACTTCACCTACGTAAACTAAATAGGTAAATGTACTTTGTAAAGCAGAGATACGAGTTAATATAGCTGTGTGTTAATTAGGTTTTGATGGAGGTAACTATAAGAATGTTGGGTTTTACACTAATGAAAAGTAACGCAAACTAGCTAATTAGATTCTAATTTCTTTATATAAACTGTACCTCGTAAAGCAGATATATATATATATATATATATATATATATATATATATATATACAGTGTGTTTTTTGTAAACTATAATATAGGAAATCCAATGGAATTTTATCATTTTCCTCGTAAGTTTGTACCCTTGCAAATGTAAGTAGAAATTTTGGTATCAATCGAAAGAAGAATTCATTTTACGTCAAAAAAATATTAAACTTTATGAAGAAAACCAAAATCGATTTAGAAAAAGACTTCAAAAGCTTATTGATTTATTGCTTTTGGTAATAAGTTATTAAAAAAAAGCTGGAAGCTGAACGCCGATTGGTGTGGCGGTTAACGCTTCAGATTCCTAATCAAGAATCGCGAGTTCAAACCCCATCATCTTATACTTTTTTTTTTAATTGTATTGCTTACTAATTATTATTTCTAGAACTTTATTACAACGATCATTAATTTTTCTTATTGTTAGATATTTTTGCTACGGGGGTTTACCGTTATTTTTTGTACAATTTTAACTATCCATCAAAAAGGCAAATGAAAAAAGGGCATAAAACTAATAATCGTTGTAATAAAGTACTAAAAATAATAATTAGTAAGCAATACAATTAAAAAAAAAGTATACGATGATGGGGTTTGAACTCGCGATTTTTGATTAGAAATCTGAAGCGTTAACCGCTACACCAATCGGCGTTCAGCTTCCAGCTTTTTTTTTTAATAGCTTATTACAAAAAGCAATAAATCCCTAAGCTTTTTAAGTCTTTTTCTAAATCTATTTTGGTTTTCTTCATAAAGTTTAATATTTCTTTGACGTAAAATGAATTCTTCTTTCGATTGATACCAAAATTTCTACTTACATTTGCAAGGGTACAAACTTACCAGGAAAATGATAAAATTCCATTGGATTTCCTATATTATCGTTTACAAAAAACATACTGTATATATACGAGATAATACGACGTATTAATTAGTTTTTTATTGGTGTATAGGAATGTCGGGTTTTACAGTAATGAATAATACAAAGTAACTCAAACTAGCTCATTAGATTTTAATTATTTAGGTATGAAATTTCACTTTTGGCCTCTAAAGATATCACTATTTCAATAATTTTGCGTTTTATCAGAACTAATATCAATTAGCCCGTATGTCAAAAACTGGAGCTGCTACGAAAACAAGCCAGGTATTTTTGGAATCAGCACATCAAAAATATTCAAAATCAGTTCTTACTTTTCAGGCACCAAGACAAAAATTTTATTTTGTTGGATTGTGATAATCTATTCGTTTGCGGGAAAAGTAATTAAACCTTATTTACTGTTATTAACAGTTACTCTTCCGGTGAGCCAATAGAATATACTATATAGCTTCTTTTTCGTAATAATAAATATCATAAGTTCTAAACAACTTTAAGATCAAAAAATACACAGGATTAAAAATTCTTGTTGGATAGTCTATGATACGCCACTGAGTACAAATGTTTACCACGACGGCAACGTCGCTACATAACCAAACATCTTGCAAGTAAGGTTAAACTATTTTGAGGTTAACTGATGAATTTTCTTGTAAACTTAAGTAACAAATAATGCTACGAACAGACATTATCCGTAGAGTGATCCTTCCACATAGACTAATTATTAGAACAAAGAGTGAGACTGCAATAAATATTAAGAAGTTAGAAGAGGAAAGTGACTTAGTAAATGGTTCGTTAATGTTTAACTCGTCTTTAACTAAAAATATTTTATTACCTAGTTTCATATTGACAATAATACTAGACCTAGTTTCATATTTTAGTAATTGATGAAGAAGCAAGCGCTAGAGAAGCAGAGATCGAACATAAACGCAACAAATCCAGATTACAAGAACACCATTACAATATCTTAAAGGACAATGTTCCTTACAAGGAGCCAACAATGTGGTTTCATGGTACATTAAAATATAATAGAAAAATATACGGCAAATATGGAGAAGCAAGTGGATTTAATAAATCTCTGTGTTGGCCAACAAAACAAGAACTAGCCGATAAAGTTCTATATGAAAGCATTGCATATCCTAAAACTATTCTACAAATGGCTGAAGAAGCAAACTTGAAACGACAGGAAAAGCATGAAAGAATTCAAGTTCGACAGCAAGATATAGTTAAGAAAATGCAAAAATTGGAACAATGGAAAAAAGATTTACAAGACAAGCTTCAAAAGAAAGAAACAGAAGCTATAGCTGCGAAGGTATTCTTCAAGTTAATATACAAATTGTTTTCTTAATGTTTTGCATTTATAGGAACGAAAAGAAAGGCTTGTAGAAGAAGTTAGAAGACATTTTGGATATACAGTGGATCCAAAAGATGAGAAGTTTAAAGAAATGTTAGAGAAGAAAGAAAAAGAACAGAAGAAAGCAATGAAAGAAGCTAGAAAGAAAGCTAAAGAAGAACGCATGATTAATATATTATTACATAAACAAACTGAAGGTATAGAGAAAAAGTAGAAAAGTGTACATTTCTGTAAATAAATTTCAGTAAAAAACATTTATTTTTTTAATCAGTAACAATACATTAACATAATTCACTAGCACATTTAGTAATATAAATAAGGTGGTTAACGAGCTGCATTGCTTCCTGCTGAACCATCTGGATTAGCTGCTGATGATAGTACCATAATAATAACGACAGGTACAATGTACATCCACTAAGGAATAATAATCAGAATAATAAGTATACAAAATCTTGCTGAAAAGATATATGTATACTTACATATTTGGCTAAAAATGATCTGTTATCTTTGGCCTCCCCTTTGTCTTTGGCTTGCTTTTCTAACTTTTGTGTGTAAGTTATAGTATCAGGTCTATAAACCAAAAATAAAGTACAAAAATGTATACATTAAAATGATTTATTGGCAATAGATAAAAACTAGAGCACCTTGATGTTACGTCCAACACGTATCTATGTGCAAGTAAAATGTGAACACAATTAAAAACAAAATCAACTAAATAAAAGATGGAGCCGAATAAACTATTATGAACTTTTAGCAGTAATACTTTTCTACTTTGAAGGGAAGATAAGATGTATCTTTTTATAGACAAAATTATTCCACAGCGACGAAAGGATGTAATATTGAAATTTTACTTTTATATAATAAATCATTTAATAATAACTAGGGAAACCTCTTCAACACACGACGGTCAAAAGCATTGAAGGATTTCCCTATATACAACGTTGGATGTGTGATTACAATCCTTTGAATTTTCAGAGGTGATTATTTAAATAAACACAACCAAACATAACCAGTTGAAAATTCTAAGCCTAGCACTCCTCTCTCCCAGCTTACCCTCCTCTCTTCCGACATATATTCCTCTCTGGCTTACCCCTCCCTGCAGGTTTATTCTACATAAATACATACATACGGAAATTCTACCTTACGAAATGATAAGAATAAAATAAAAAATCAATCTTGTTTAAAACATTCTTGAAAACATCTATTAGTACATATTTCAAAAACATGATATAAACATAGTGTTGGCAAATTTCCTGCCTTTTATACAAACAATATGAAACTACTCTGAATAAGCAATTGCCATCAGCTATTATTTGTATAATTCGTCTATTCATAATTTTCAACTATGCTGACTTTATCTACGCTTATTAATGATGGAAGTGGACGGCTGCATCACCCTTTATATTTATAAGCGAAGAGTACTTACGAAACTCGCCACCGTGGAAGGTGAGAGGGCGCCCCTAGTGAATGTTCGATTCGCCTGTCTCAAATTAAACATTTTAGAGTTTTTCAAATTAAAAAATATAAAAATTAAGTAGTGTTGACTAATCTACACAGCGAAAGCTTCAATTTAAAAAAAGAAATGCGTAAATCGACCTGGTGGATCTCTCAAACGAACTGGAACAAAAATAAGCCTTGTGTTTTAAATATATAGATAATTACTACTACCCATTGCCCAGCTAATCAGGCCCCAGAAACTATGAAGCTTGTGGGGGAGGGAAGGGTGGCTGCAGCCAATTTAGATATTTGAGTAATTCCAGAGACATTGGTTGTACATACAAATGATTTTTAGTATGAAAAGTTCTAATACATCCGTGTATTGCTAGTCACACCATAAACAAATACTTGTCAAGAGATTTTTCAAGCTTTTAGGTTAGTTCATACTCACACTGGTCCATTTTCTGGATGTCTTACAAAGACGCTTGTACTAAATTCTTTAAGTTTATCAATTGGTATTACAGCACCCTCACATGTAGCTGTCGATGCTACAGCTAGAGTTACAGTAACAATCCTTCCAGAGTAATCCAAAGATACTGATAAAATATCATTTAATTCTGATTCTGCTAACATGCACTAGAATTAAATTAATTTAATTAATTTTAAAAGATATTATATATAAACCTATTCACTTCTTACAGATTTTACTGTTGAAATAAAAACAGATTCGCTTCCATCGCTAGCTGTTACAATTGATCTTAACTGATAAAACTCGTTATTTGCAGCCAAGTCCTAGAAGGTACATTTATTAAATATTTGATAAATGTTCAATATTAGATATAAGCGTACCCTTAATTTAACACGATCAGCTTGACTAAGAGGCTTTTGTTGAACTGTGGATAGTCCGGCTTGCAAGCTCTGAATAGTTACGTTACCCCGTTCTGTAAATGTTGGATTTTCACTTGCAATTAAAGCATGTTGTAAGTTAATAGTAACCCATCCGTCATATTCTATATTACCCTGAAAATGAATTAATTAACATTTAAAAAACTCAATATTTGGTTAATTCTAACCCCAAAAGTTCTACCAAATTGCAGCAATAAACAAAGCCAGAAACTTTTGATGAGCATTGTGTATATTAACTTATTTTAAAAATTAATTAGCCAAACACGTCGAATTTTCTAATAAAATCTGGAAATCGTACTGGAAATCAATAGGCATATAAAATATGTTTAATACTGTACAAATGTAGAAGTTAACTACTTTTTTGCTTTTTGACAGACGTCAATGTCATGTTGTATTGTACAGTGTCGGACTGGCACACCAGGTAAACAAAAATTTATTTCAATAGTTCCACAAGTAAACTCCTGCAAGATCTTCTACAATAATGAAACTCATGGTATAAGTTTGCAAAAAATTTGATATCTGCACAGTTTGTAGCAAAGGTCGATTTAATTTTTTGTTGTCCTTCGGCTACCTAGAATCCTATTCGATTATGTTTCTCTAAATTATGTTAAATTTTGGTGTGTAAGGAAGTGAGTGACACAAGTACTAGGACTATGGGACACCGGTAATATCAGCCATATCTCTGGTATAATATTTATATTCAAATAACGTTGTAACACACTAAAAGTCTATTTAAAATTACCAACTCTTGCAAATAGAAAATCGGTCCGAGGGTGGTATCTTGAGCATTCAGAATTAAAAAGAGACACATACTCGCATACATTGATTTAAGTTTCTGAAGTGCTACTTCACTGCTTATTGTCCAAATGGATAGAGATTTTGGTGTTCAGAATATAGAAAATTATTTTTGCGAGGGATGCAATATTCCTGGAAAACAAATTCATATTGGAAAGCACTATGAGCGAGATTTGAATTCCACATATCTAATAAAAAAGAAAACAACGAGATTAACTTCAAAAAACACTACCAGGAAAAAAACAAAGAAAACCTTTGAAAAAATGAATACATGAAGAAACTTTACACGCTTAAATTCCACGCAGATGCAGAAAAGAGAGATGACGGTCAAACCATCTTGAAAAATACGCAGCTTTTGTACTGAATGTGGAAAACTATATTGACGATGTTTCAGAAAATTTTGAAGAAATTGAAATTTGTGAAGATTAAGAAGGATGGAGAAACGCAATTTAGAAGAGCATGAGGTTTTGTTCAAAAACAACTAATACCTACATGGACGCACACAAATTTATCAGAAGGAAAGAAACCCACCGGTTACGAGTTAGTGTTTAAAATCAAAACAAAAACGGCTACATAAAAACCTAGAAAGCCAGGTTAGTTAGAAAAGGTTGCATAAAGAGTGCTTTGACTACGAGGAAACGTATGCGGCAGTTACACGATTGGGAAGATTCAGAACTTTACTTAGTTTAACTTAATTAAACAACGAAGAAAACTTTTTTCAAAATTAGCAGTACTTCAAGAATCTTGCAAGAAGATATTCAAATATGAAAATCTTCGAAGGCATAAGATTTCGCGAAGATTTTGTCTGCAAACTTAAGACTATTTGTCTTAAAATTAATCAGTTTTTAAAAATCCAGGTATATCACAGGTAGAAGTAGATAAATGTCTCTACACAGGTATGTTGGCAGGAAACAAAACGTACTACTTACTACTTTATGTATACGATATTCTGATAATTGAAGATAATGGGGACGTTATTGAAGTAGCAAAGTCTAAACTCAAGAAGCAATTTTCAGCGAAAGGCTTGGAGGAACAGGAAACTTTCTGGGAACTAGCATCGTCAAAAACAACATGTTTTTAAGTCTAAAATTTTAAATTTAACTAAACTGCATCTTAGTGCTGCAGTAAACTAATTCAGTCGATAGCGAAATGTAGACTGAGATACTGCACAAAGGTTAGAAAAGAGTACAAAGGTATATAAACACTTGAGGTAGATCTGTGATACGAAAAAGGCGACCAAGAAGATCTAAATGACTGTTTCAGTGCAGATTGGGGAAATGGAGAAGTCTACGGAAACAGTGTAAGTTGGAAAGCGAAGAGACATACCTGTGTCTAGTTATCGCCAACTGAGGTAGAGTATGAGCAGAATTATTATGGGTGAAGAACCTAAAGTATCAATAGAACTGAATTAAAGTATAACCATTAAATGAAAAAAATACTACGAGGGCGAAAATGTATCCGGAATCAGGTTGAGCTGACGTGATCGCTACGTTGTAATCAAACTGATGAAAGTGCTAATATAAACGAAAAATAAACTCGAAATAATTTAGTAGCGTCTCGAGCTGATTTTAATTAACAGCAGTAAAATCAGTAATGAAAATCTGTTGGTTCTAGCGTACGCCGCTGACATTTTTAACAACGGACAACTTGCACTCTTATTTTATTATTATTATTATGCAGTCCAATCGTGCGGCTGCAGGCGACATACATGTTATAGCAGAAATCCCATATTTGTGTTAAAACTTTAACCGGATTTGCCGGCAACGAAAGTCGATTTTGGGTCGCTTGGATGAGAGAGCAGCACGCTCGTCGCTACACTACCAAGGCTTGCTGATATTGTTTATCTCGTTACACCTATAAATCCTAATCTATTTTACTAAATAAAAATGGTGTAAAAAAAGATTTAGCAGTAAAAACTTTAGGAAGATTTTTAAAAGTCAAGTAAACTTTTCTTGATGAAATTTTCTTAATTTGCATAATGAAAATGTAAATATACACAAGTATAACTACATTTTCTATGATTTGTTTGTAACTCTGTTACGCCCTTATTTATCAAAGCGCAGAGTACATCCGTACATTTGTCTTGTACTAAAAGTTCAATGGTAGACGTTAAGTAACGATATAGCTCCGAGCTCGTGAATATTCCGTTGACGGAAAGGGAATTTCAAATTCGTAGAACCGACAGATAGAACCCCCTATTGCTTAAGAACCCCCTAAACAGAAGGTTTATAAAGTACCAACGTGTTTATTTTAACTATTAATTATAAGTATAGAACAGCACGCCACTAAAAGCTTACAGCATTCTGGGGGCTACCCTTGAGGACGTCACATATGACGTTTCGTTCCAAGAATCTCGTACCAACGGAATTGGTATTTACTGTAATTTCATTGCATTACATTATTTATTGTATGTTTCTATATTTTGCAACATAGCATACGCACCGTTATGTTTCAATTTTAACATATATATTTAAAATTATCGTGTATTGATTGTCATAACTATTCTGACCACTACACAACCTCTTTTGTTGATATAAATGACAGCTTTTAATAATGAGACACAATTTTAATATTGTTTTAATCTTATTTCCTATAAATATTTTATACAAACACTCTTTTGATATGTATAAAAATAAATAAAATGTATCCTGTACGTGCAGCCGATTTAAAATTAATAAATCTAGGCTCTCTAAATCTATTCTGTAGTGTAAATGTTGCTTTTTCTTGGTGTTTTATAAATTTTTTGTATTTACCTACATATGAAAATATAATTTACAGCGTAGTTCATGCGTTGTTAAAAACACCAAGATTATTCTCAAGACTTGTCCTAGATTTATTTGAAATCAGTTGTACCATTGTTTTTATTAGGTATGTGCCTAGTCCAGCGGAAAATGCACGAGCCGTTACTGATGATAAGATTTTGTGTTAACTTTCGCAAAATTTTTCTTATACTCTTTTTTTTGCAAAGTGATTTATGTAATAATAGTATTCAATTACATAAATTATTTATTTAATCATTCCATAAAATTAACTTAATTACCATTAACTTAAAATATGAATAACAAAAATGCAGTTGTTGCTCAAATCGAAATGCTGAACGCACTTAAACAGTCATATCTTCACTGAAGAAAACTTGACAACCCTGAATACAACAAATTTTGAAATGTCAAGAATGTAGAAAGAGGGATTATGTCATGAACGTGTTGAAATGTGTCGACGTATACAAATACAGAAAATTGCACTAGTAGTAGATATTTCCACACACAGTAATGGGAACCAATGAACTGTTGAAATATTTTAACTATATACAAGAATGATTTAAAAGAGAAATTGTAAATAAAATAACCTATAGCGGCAACTCCACCGTCAATTGTTTATTGTTTTGGAATATATTTTTATGATTTTTAAATCTGTAGTTTATAGTTTTTCTAACTGCAACAGTCGCCGGTAAACTAATAAAATGAAGAGAATAGGTAAATAGAAGTAGCTATTAAAAAATGTGAAAAAATAAAAATAACCTTTTTATACTTTTAGATCACTCAAATTCGGGAAGTGGGCAAACTCTTAAATATGTTAGTCTTGTTACGTTAACTGTACAAAATGCATTACTTGGGCTTAGCATGCGTTATGCACGGACAAGAGAAGGAGACATGTTCTTGTCATCTACAGGTTGGTTTAACATTTTATCAATTAAAATATTTAAAGTTTGATATTCATTACACTGTTAATAAAAGACTAGAATACTTCAAATGAATGAAAATTTTTTTCTAGAATCAATATTTTTCATTATATTTATTTATTTCACAGATTTACAAAAAATCTATTGATTGCCTTAAAAGTAATTTTTCTTTAATACAAATGATTCTGGCAGTAAAATTCTGGAAATCAATAACTTCGTGAAAATCACACAGCAAAATGTTAAAATTATAATTTGCATTCGTATTTTTAAATTTGGGTTAGATTTGTTGATTAAAAGGATAAATTATTAATTTTATATAGTACAGTGCGCGCCGCTTAATGTGATCGCATCGGGACTTGGGGTTTTCGAGAACAATAACCGATTGATAACAATAACCGATATCCAAAAAAACATAAATCTTTATTGATTAGAAATATGTGAAAATAAACAGTAAACAAATTGCCATTGCAAAGGGTTAGAATAAAACTGAGTTACAAACAAATGAGTTGCATACGTAGCATTGCCGCTCGGCGCCTGCTTAGACGACACATCGTCGACACACCGACGAGGAGGGGACAGCTGCTGCCAATCAGACTGCAGGCTGTTAACTTACGAGAGAGAGAGAGAGGTCCGGTACCACTTGAGCTTGAAAATACACACAAAAAAATACATGAAAACAATGTTATTGTTCGTGTATGAAAACAATCCTGAAAAAAAACTTGATAACATAAACCGAAGTCATGATTACTATAAACGATGTTTTTCCTATGTAGTAGTATACGTCCTGCCCGTTCTTCGCGAAAGTGATAACAATACCCGAATGATAACATTATCCATGATTCCAATAAGCGGCGTGCACTGTATTAGTGACAATTACATAACCTCAATCAGTCATCTTCGACAATCATCATGACAGAAGTATCATGGTTTTAAGGTTATGCTCTTATTGTACATTCTACATTATTTTTTAAGTTCAGTACAATTTATGTTTGTTTTTAGCTGTTCTAATGGCTGAAGTAGTTAAATTAGCAACATGCCTAGGAATAGTGTACGTTCAATCAGGAGGTATAGTTCCACTTGTAAATGAGCTAAATAAAACCATAATCAAACAACCTTTGGATACATTAAAAGTATGTGTGCCATCATTTGTGTATGTTATTCAAAATAACCTGTTATACGTTTCCGCTTCTCATTTAGACGCTGCTACATATCAGGTTCGAATCTCTTACAGCTCATAATATCTATTTTTTATCTAATCGCTTTGATTACAGGTGACATACCAACTGAAAATTTTAACCACAGCCATTTTTGCTGTAGTTATTCTTCGCAAACAACTATTGCAAACACAATGGTTATCATTACTGACTCTTGTGGTAGGAGTAGTTTTAGTACAATTGGCTCATTCAGATGCAAAGACTGTAGTAACAATAGATAGAGAACAAAACCGAGTACTCGGATTTCTAGCAGCACTTGCTGCTTGCGTCTTATCAGGGTTCGCAGGAATATTCTTTGAGAAAATGCTTAAAGGAAGTGATATAAGCGTATGGATGCGTAATATTCAACTCAGCATGTGCTCGTTGCCATTTGGTTTACTCACTTGTTTCGTATCAGATGGAGATATCATTAGGAATCAGGGATTTTTCTTTGGATATGATAAGTTTATTCGATATCTTGTAATATTACAAGCGGGTGGTGGCCTGCTGGTTGCGATGGTTGTGAAATATGCCGATAATATTTTAAAAGGTTTTGCCACATCATTGGCGATAGTTATCTCATGTATAGCTTCTATTTATCTTTTTAATTTTGTTTTAACTCTGCGGTTTGTAATTGGTGCTATTTTGGTTATGTTTTCTATATTCCTTTATGGTTATGTTCCAAAACAGAATGTTATTATTGCTTAGAATTAAAATTATGCATATTAGTATTATATTTATTAATATTATTATTATTAATCAGTGAAGAAATCTCATCATAATTTAATTTAAGACCTTAATGCCTGCCTATTAATATTTAATTAATAATTATTATTAAACACAGTCTTAAAGGAGCACTGAATGTATTATGTGATGTGAAACTCGAATTTATGACAATAATTAATGTCTGAGTGAAGAAATTAATATAAGTTGTATACTTATGTATGCATTTATATTATAATTAATTTTTATTTTTAAGATTGTAAAACAATCTTAATTTCTTGTAGAAATAAGCAAATAATGTGCAATTAAGGAGTTAAGTTTATTTGAAGGATTTTTCTCATTATTTTACATTTGAGTGTATAATTGAGTGATTAAACTGTAACGCTTTAATCACAGTATAAACATAAGTAAATCTTTGCGTTAACCAGGTTTGTAATGCCAGAACGAATCTTTAGTGATAGTATAATTGGTTACTCAACTTGTTGTCTATAAAATTTAAGGTTGCATGCTCTTTTACACATACAACTGAAAACATTTAACAACGTATGGTATCTGCATGTTGTTCTAGCTAAACAACATCCTGTTAGAGAGTTGATAGACACTGACGGAAATAAATAACAAAGTTTTTGAATCATTATGTTATCTCACAAAAATTTAAAAATGAATTTTGTGGTACAATTAAATTACCTTTACAATTTATTTTATGTTCTTGTATTTTCATTCTTTGATAAAATTGTAAATATGCACAGCTAGTATTTGATTTGACTAGTGTATTTTTAAACTAATTCATACAACTTCTATTTGTAACGCAACACATGCAATCTTAAAGTTTATAGATAACACTCATAATAACAATTATATTTATATTTTGGATCTGGAAATGCTAACAGTTTAATACATTTTTGAATTTACAATACAATATTTCATATTATTTATATATCTACACAAATTAATGGATAAATAAATAGTTGATGATGAAAACAAGTCCAAAGTTAATGGATGCCTAGATCTACGCAGCTCCATGTAAAGGTTTGAAAGCTGTTTAAATTAAAGAACTCCATGTGGTATAGGGAATTATCATTCCTATGGTTAGAATTATCTTGATTCAGATTTTGTTTAATTTTTTTGATAACGAATGTAACGAATTATAAATTATCATTGTTTCAGATGTTATAAAACAATGGGTTAAGAAAATGATAAAAAATTTTAATAAAAATTGATTAGGAAAAATGTATCTGACCAAATAAACAAAAAACCTATATCATATAATCGTGCATTATTTTTATTTTTATTATTTAATTTTCTCATTTATGGTATGTTAATTTTATACAGTGAGTACCAAAATGCATTGGACACTTATAATTATGTAACATTTTATTGAACAAAAATACAAAATAACACCATATAAAAAAATATGATAAGCAATCATTTTGTTTGTTTTTTAATAGTCCAGATATTGTTTTTCTTAATTTTGTAAGTCATAGTTTACTAAACGAAAATGTTTCCCTAAACATTGAGTAATAAGTATGTTAAGAAGTTGAGTAACAGTAAGCGAGCCAGGGAAGAAGTACACTCTTTGGCCATGTGCATAAGCATCTTTTAAAGAAATTTATTTGAACTTGGCTAAGGTTCAAACTACTTTGGATCCTAATGTTCTTGTCATCATATAACATGGTATCTGTAGTTATACATAACCTTACTTTAAATGTCATTTGACACACACTACACCATTTTTACGCCATCTTCACGTAAATGCAGCCAACTTTTTTATTAACTGTAACCTAACATCATAACATTCTAACCTCAAATAACGGCTTTACCATTGTTTTTTCATTAATTATGGGTGACCGGCACGATTTGTTTTTTCAGATTATTGTTTTCTGAGTTATTCTCTACAACTTAGTATCATTGATGTACAGTTGCGATCATTCGCTAAGGAACGATATAAAAATCATAACTGCTGATTTTCCCGTTTTTTGTAAAATTTAAATGTAAGTTTATTATATGGTATGCAAGAACATTTCATTTTTGAATATTATAATTGCCCAGTTCATAAATCAGGTCGAGTTACAGCGTACATTGTACAAAAAACTGAAAAACCGACGATCACTATTTTTGCATCGTTCCTTAGGGAATGATCGCAACTGTACCTGGATTCTAAAGGATCTGGATATCAAATAATCTTACTTTAATTTTATTACTTGTCAATTTTCTGTCAAACTAAGTACCTGGAGGGCACATATAACCTCAAATATTATCATTAATTACTCTCTAAGTTACATAAAGAATATGTTCCACTTAACATCCTCAGTGAACAAAATGCTCTTGTTGGAGTTCTACTTAATGATCACAATAGTTGCAGTCTTTGTTAGGAGCGGTCTGTATGAGGCTAAATAGAATAATCACAACCCTCACACAAGATCTTTGTTGTTGGAAGCGATCCACTATGCATGTGTGCAATTGTTTAAACCTCTTGTTTTGCATGTTGCATCAAAGAAAGAAAGAAGTAAAAGAAACTGCAAAAAAATTATTTGTGACATCTTAACCTCAATAACCTTAATTGCAATCGGATGTCTAGCTAAATTACTAGCTCATACAAAAACATGTTTTTAATAATGTTATTAATAATAGCTGTAGTAGAAAGTGATAGTTAACATCTATCACTTGATATGGATGTCATTGATATTTGTACATAAAGGTGTTCATTATTGGATCAATGTTTACCACCTCTTTAAAGTGTAATTGTTGCGGATGTTAAGTGGAACATACTCAAAATATATGATGCAGCAAAAACTGGATGTATAAATTACTAATACACAATTTTTTTAATTTTATTTTATGCATACACTAAGGGGAACCAACATCTAAGATCATATCGACAGTCTACGCACAAAACCTCTTAAGTCAAGATTTTCTAAAAATTACTGGCCTGCGATCTAGCAGCATTTAAAATAACTTGTAAGCCTGGACTATTCCAGAATGGTTATAATTCCTTACATATTATAATAGGCAAGTAATCTAACAGCCATAACACTTTGCACGAATCCACAGGGACCTTCAATGTCATCAGAAACATGACAAAATCATTTTTAGACAATTCAGACTTACGAGGTTTTGCGGGTATACTGTTCATATGTTCTACATCTAATATGCAACACAATTACACATACTCATAGTTGCGGTGGCCAAATTCTTCAATTTAGAAAAATCCAGGTGATCTTAGGAACTTAGGAATCCACGACCTTAGGAATAAGAGTACTACTTTTGCCATTCACCTATTACCAGCCCCTAATAAAACAGATTTTTATGTTTAATCATTTTTAAACTGCAGTGTTAAAAAACTGTTCGCGTGTTCTTCAGCTTTCCATTAAAATAACCTGTTCTTGATATGTCTAACCTAACCTAAAAACAGCTGTTGTAACAGAACTGTCACATAAGATTTTGAAGTTAGAAATAGTTAATTAGTTAAAAATGTATATTTTTATGGAGACTATTTTACAGGATTTAAAAAAGTTAGCTATAGTTTGCACTTAACGTTAATAGTGTTCAGAGCTCCTTTAATTTAATAGATTTATGAATATTTATAAACAATGTGAATGATATTTTCTTTTTAAATTGCTCAAAGAATAATTTACAAATAAATATTTCTCAGAACCAATACAAAGTTTCTCCTTTTTTTATTCTTATGTACATATATGTAGTTTAACCTTCCGGAGTGCACACTCACTTCTAGAACATGAATCATGAATACACGTTGTGGAGTGATGGTCCACGATAATTTGTTAATAGTTACGCATACATTAACAAAGATTTTTTGAACAAATATTGTTTATTTGCTATATTTGTAAATATGGTAGGTTTTAAAAAACTTTACGCAAGAATTCAAAAAATTTGGTAGATTAAAAAACTTAATTTCTATTTTACACAAATGTATAGTAAGCATTATCAATGTGTTCTGAATAATGAGTATTAATTGCACATAAACTTGTGACATTTGTAATGTCAATACATGCAGCAGACTTGGAGTCCACAAATTGCAATAAACTGACACAAATTAAGCCTTCCTCGCATAACTGGGTACTAAGCTACAGTGGCTTAAAATGAACAGCTACTGTGAAAGATTAGCCTCTCCTAAGCCTCCTCCCTAAAATAACTGAGGAAATGCAGCCCTGTGGAGTGGTAGTCCGCATCCTGGAAGGTTAAACAAGCAGCATGTTTGCAGTGGCAAACAATTTTTATTTTCTTTCTCAATTATTTTTTTTAGAGTCTCATAGATAAGGAGGAAAAAAAGATAAAAGTTGTAGCAATTAAATTATTTACCTAAAAAAATCTTAACATCTCTGATCACTGTTTATTCATAAATTTACAATCTGAGCAAGTTTGTAAATTTAACAGGAAATCCAGATATTAATCGCAGCAATGACTGACGTAATGTCACAGATGTTTTTTGATATATTTAATGTTTGCGGTGAATTAATAAACTAGTCAATGAAAACCATAGGTTTTTGATATTTGATGCTTTGCTCAATTTCTATTATTACAGTGTTTTAATTTATCACGATAATCACCTCTTGATTGCTGATTAAAACTATAGTAAAAACCAAATAAGAATAAAGTAGATGGCGCTTCGGTCCAAGTTACATTTACACACCTAAAATTAAAACAGCGGGAAATTTGAAATATAATATTGTTTAGTTTTCAAAATATTTACTGAAAAATATATAAAATTTATTTCTGTGATTTTGTACAAGATGCCAGTGTATCTTATGAACAATTTATAAATAGAATTAATAAATAATGCACACTATTATGACACTATAATGTCACTATGATTCAAAAAACCTTAAAAGTTATTTTATATTATCCGAATATCAACATCTTCGTCTGATTCGTTGGGTTGGAACTTTCCTTCCGATCCTAAATTTATAATATTTTTTCCACAACATCCTCTACTACTTTGTCTAAATCTCACCTTCGTTTTTCTTCATTAATTATGTAGTATACCTATGCAATCTTTCCATCGTTCTGTAGTAACAGTAGAAATCCCTTGGTTAGGAGGATTTGTTCAAGCCAGTAAGTGAATATCTTGTATGTATTATTAGCTGCCGTGTAATACTACATGATGTTTCACTTGTGCCCGTATCAACTCGATTGGATTTAAATTACAAACATAAGGGGGCAATCCTAATATGGTTCTTCCGCCACTTTTCACTATTTCATCAATTTTGACCATTAGCAATTACTTTTCCTCTTGGATTTTTGAAGGATTGTCGTTCAGCCATAATTAAAATTGGGTACATACTAAAATATTACGTTTATTTAAACTGCAATTAAGATTGTTACATAAATCATCATACCTGCACAGTAATAACAATAGTGCCGGTAAGTTTTAAAAGAACTATTGCTTTAATAAAAGGACTAAAAATTGTAAAGAACTTGAGAAAAACTCGAACTAAACCATAACCTCGAAAATTGTCAGTATTAATATCTTAGACATAGATGCAGCGTTGCCGGATTTTAGGTATGAATTTCCGATTTCCCCTTTCATTTAAAACTTTGTACATTAATTAATGAGCATTTTGTCATGTTCATTATGAATGTACATTAATTATAGTTTCTTTTTACACACACAATAAATATATTTTCATAGTTGAGCGAACGTAAGCCGTAACGTTTATTGTAGAACTGAAACGGCGCTTTACACATAATTTATGCACAAATTTACTTTTTTAAGTTGTGTGAACGTGCCTCGTATTTTAGCCAATCAACGCGAAGGTCAAGTTTGCCCTATACCTTCCTTCGCTTTATTCTTAGCTGAATTCTACTATAGTTCAAACCAAGCCATATAAATCACACTTAAATGTAACCTCCTCAACTCATCAAAGCATCAGCCTTTCAGCTTGATGAATTAGATGTACATGAATTTCCTACAACAGCAAAAAGTCAATGAAAATAAAAACATGTTTTATTTCTGATAGATTTATGATGCATGGTTTTTGAAGACTCGAATTCACAAACTTGCTCTCTTTTGTTTTACAGAAGACAATTATTTCTATTAGCTAATAAGGTACAAATTTGTTGTGTGTACTTAAATACATTTACTCGAGAGGTTTATTTAAGTAAGTCACTGCAGCTTTAAAGTTGTAATAACCGATTGAAGAGATCAATTCTTTTTAATTTTTCTTTGCATATTATTTACCTCTGTGATATTCTGATCATTTTATAAACTCGCTTTTAATCTGTGGTTACTTACTTATGTGATATTCTTCATAAAATATACATAATTATACGAGAATTAACAGTAGCGGCAGGTGCATACGAAATATTGCATATGAGCATGATAGAAATATATGCAGCATTGCCTGTTCTCTACGTTTGCGTATGCAGCAGCTGCTACTGGCACTATACCTATCTAATTTTGCATTTTATGTAAGAAAATAATTTTAAATCATTGTATTTTTTATACAAATATAGTTTTAACTATGATATGTATATTATAGCATTGCATTTAGTAAATTCCTATGAAAATGCCCAGTTTGTTATTTTATGTGTAAGCTTTTAATCTCTGCAAATAATGCAGCCAGCCAATTTAAATTTCTACTTCAAAACAAAAAAACATAATTATCTATATTTAAATTGATTGGCACATATTAAAATTGAAAAGAAATATGTGTATTTAAATTACAATATTGCTACATCATTTTCTATATAAATACAGGTATTTATAAAGCTTGCGCAAGGTACGACTCATGTTAATGTTTTTATAGATTTTGTATTTTGTCACTAGAGACTCTCTTTGGAAAAATAAATTTATTCATTTTTTAAGGCAGGTACAAATTGTATAAAACATTATAGTACTTAAACTATACTATAAAAGTAAATCAAGAAAATAATCAAGTGCTTGAGACAAGCATAGATAGCTGGTATTAGGGTTTCTAGGTCTCAACAATTTTGCTATTCCCGGGACTCGAGACTTGTTTTTCCGAAAGTCCTGGAAATCCCGGATAGTAATTTCACATAGGTAGGTTTAAAATTGCTTTTATTAATCCTCTAATCACTTTCTTCTAGAAGTTCTCATTGGAAAATAACTGTAAGTATGTAATGAAAAGCACGGCAGTACATAAATAAATAAATCAAAAAATTATTTTTTTTCTCTCTTTCATGCCAAAACCTTTCCTGTTTAGTGTTGTATTGTTTGTCGGTAAGTCTTAAGTTATTCAGCTTTAGTTATTATAGTTTTTTGAAGGAAATTGTTTTCCTGAATATGAACACGATAAATATTATAGCAATAGTTCAAATTGATATTCCATCTTCTGCGACCTATTGAGATAAATACAATGTCACTCAAATTCCTTGTTTTGCATAATTAAAAAATTGATTGTTAATTTTTAATATTTTTTGAGGTACAAGGTACAATATCTTCTTCACTACTTTTTTTTCAATTTGATCCGTGCATGCATTCTAAATGCTGCATGCAGACTCTAGAATTCCAACCTTACACGAAATTTGTTTGAGGTAATAATTACATTGGGCCGTTTCGACATTTTTAAAACAATTTCAAACTACGATTTGGTTTGTTTTCATCTTGAAGCTAAACAAAAACATTTTATTTCTAAATTTAATAAGTAAAAGTAACTAAAAGTCTGATGAAACAAATTCAGAAATCTAGTAAATACACAATTAATTATGAAAGCGAACTATTGTCATTATAAAAACTAAATTTTCTTGGAACCCTTTACCTATTAAAAACGACCGGTTCATACTTTAATATGAATTTTTAAGTAAAAACATTCTATTTATAAATAAGAGAGGAAATTCAGAATGGAGACCCTTTTTGAATATAATTGAATAGAAACTGCAAGTTCACTTATAAAGAATGCCCGGACGAGGCACCATACTTAACTGTACTTTCTTACTGAAACTAATCCCTTTACCTTTATTGATTGCTTATAAGACAGGTTGTAAATAATTTGTATGTGCTTGCAAAGACTGTTTAATTCTTTTAAAAAACTGGTTAAGAAAAGCATAGTGCGCAAAGCAACACCCTTGTTCAAAATTATCTTTTTTAACTAATAATATTTTGCTCAAGAAATTGAAACAAATAAAACCTTAATTCTAAAGAAAGAATTTTAATTGAACGCCTTGTATACGAAAGTCCCATGTCTCGAATGATTTTTCCCGGAACTCAAGACGGTGTCACGCCTAAATATCATCTGACGAAATATCACTGTTAAAATATCATAAAACAAAATATCATAATAAAGAATATCTCAAGAACAAAATATCACATGACGAGATATGCTAATAATTTTAATAAAATTTTATTTTTAGTAAAATTTTATATTTAATAATATTTACTTTGGGGTGTACATGGAAGTTTGCTTTAAGATGACATTATATAGGTGTCTCCAATTGTAATTGTTACTATTAATGTAAATTCGAGATTTACATATAAAGAAGCAACAGGTACAGAGATTCAGGGTTTCAGACAATGCCTCCCATACTGAGGAGCCCAAAGTGAGGGCGAAATAATTGTCTAAGCGTGTTTTTTAGGATGTGAAATTATGTGGCTCTCAATTTGCTGCTATACACAAGATTTAATTTTATATGTTTAAATAATTTATTTTAAAGCAAAAAGAGAAAATTTTATTTTTAATAAACTATTAGAGTATGTATTAATTTTTTTTTTTTATTCAATAAACACCTACATGGTGTTCGGGATATTAAAACTAGTCACAAATGACTAACCAATAATTTGAATCTGATAAATCTTAATAACTAAACATTTATAAGCTAGAGTTCATCCAATGATGTCCTTTAGTTTGTACTGGCTGCGCAAAATACACTTATACTACTCACTCGCGCACAATGCTCTGCTTTTATACAAAACACTACACAAGGTCAAACGGTTTGGTCCTCTTCAGGCTTCGGACAAGATGTTGGTTATCCAGTAGCTGAAGGGCTTCTGCGTTGACGTGATGGTATAGTCTGGCCTGTTGTTCATTTGAAAGATAACGTTTCAATGAAAACATTGACATCCTGGAATATTTTTTTCGAAGCTTTAATTTTTGGGTATTCAGGTGGCCCAGTTGACGTGGAACGTCCCTTATAAATTTACAATTTGATAGTGTAACAGTCTTTTTAAAATAATAACAAAATGCTGTTTAAATCGTCTATTCATAAGAGAAAATATTCACACTTAACACACACTAATTTAATCTTAACTAATTACAAAACACAAGTATAAACTAACTATTAACAAACTATTTATATTTAATCACAATATTTATTTCGTGCTATTTGCACACATTTATATTCTACTTAGATATTTATCTATTACCACTTGCCTCTACTAGCAGGTCTAGTTGCTCGCGGTTGACTAATTTCTTCTTTCGTGTAAGACCGCGTTTATATACAGCATACTATCTTCTAGAAAATGCACTAGATTCTTCTAGATGGTCTATTGTTTGCGCGCCGTCGATGACTAACGCTGATGGATCACACATGCAGGTGCTGGCGAACCACACTGGCAGATGTTGATGACTCATGCAGTCTCGAACATTCGACGGCGGCGTTTACAGGACTGATTGCGTTCATTACAATAGTAACTTATTTTTTCAAGATGGCATCTGTGCGCTTTTGCCGTTGAAATTGCTATTTTTTCATAATTTGTACCCCAGGCTAAATTTACAGATCTGGTTTTTTGTGCACATTATCTCTACATATAGTATAACAAGTTCATACAAAAATATCCTGTTTAAAGCGTTGCTTATTTAGAAAAATAGCTTCAAAGTTGACAAAAAATGAAAATTATTAAAATTTGTAGCACAAAGAAGTTATGTTTGGGACCAAATAAAATGTTGAAATATATTAGTAGGTATTTGTAAATACCATGACCTTATATTACCATATCTGTAAATTTAGCCTGGGGATTGCAACATGGGGTACAAATCATGAAGTACACAGATGCCATCTTGAAAAAAAAAGTTACCACCAAATTGTAAATATATAAATAAAATGACAATAATAACCTTTAAAATGACAATAATATTTCAAATTGGTTAACTCCACAAGAAGCTGTGATCAAATTGGTAAAATTTGTTGATGCCGCTAATGAAAAATGGCTGCCATTATCAAATATTTGGTTCGAGTCTGACATCACTGCCTTGTACCTCAAAAAAATAAAAAATTAACAACCGATTTTAAAATTTTCTACTCGTCTAGCCGCCTGATGCGTCTCAAACATTGTAAATGAGCCGGGAACCATGTAGCGTGTTCATCGCCCGTGTATAGGGGTTTTTCCCATTTGTTACAATACTATGCACTGGGTTGCCTTTTCACTCCTGTAAAGTGTTTTTAATTATTTCCAAATAGTCAGTTACGGGGATGTATCAAAAAATGTTAAAAAAACAAAATTTTCCTTATGTCGGAATATCTCGTTCAAACTCAGTATGTGAACGTAAAATATCATTAGAAACATTTTTCTTAATAAAATTTTTCCATATTTTAACAAATAAGGCCATCTTTTGGCTGATTCTTTTTAAAATAGTGAACTTAACATATCTAATATCACCTGTCAACTTTGACATGGTGTATTTCTATTCATAAAGTCTTTTTCCAATTAGAATATTAAAAACTTTCCCATATCGATTCAAAGTAAATATATCTAAATTATTACTAGTAGATACAGACATTAAAATATTTTTGCAAATAGGGAAGCTGTGTGCATTTCTTTGAAGGTGGTGCTTAATACCAATCTCCATTCAGTGGTAATAATCTTCCCTTAATAATGTCATAATAATAACATTGCCTTCACAGTATTTAACATTAATTATAATTAATGTTCATGTTTTAAGTCTTAATTTTAACCTCACCTCCAACCCAACATCTAACCTTCCTCTTATCCTATCATCTAACCTAACCTCTTACCTAAACTGTAACCACTAGGTGCGGACTGGCCATCTGACAGTTCTGGCAAAATCTAGATCTGTTGGTCAAGTGGGCGAGTCCTATCACTGATATACTTAAATAAAACAAATAAACAAAAAGAAAATCCTATTTCACACAAAACAATATACTATTGTTTTGAGTGTACACTCCATGAAAGCACATGAACGTGGAAAATTTGTGAGCTTACACTATACTGAAGCTCATTTGCTTCTCTTTCTGTGCCGCAAAGTTGGGTTGTCAAATATTCGCGTGAACTTTAGCACACATCAAAACAAATGCATATAGATATCTCAAGTAACATTACCTTATTTAACCAGCACTGCAAAAAAAAACTTTGAATAACTAAAAGTGAGAGAATTCAACTTAACTGTTTTTCTTGTTAGTAGTAGTTTTAACTTATAAGATCTTATAAAAACCTATTATGATGAAATTATTCTAGTATGTGCAGTGAAAGAAGCTAGACACAATCCGAGTCCTGTTGAGTATTTTCTTTAAATTGTTTTCATCTTAAATTTACAATAATGGTTTTCACAAAAAATCAAATAGATGATGTAAGTAAATATTTAAAAAAAAACCTAAACAAAAACAAGTTGGCATTGAAAGTTGCCAACATTAACATTAAAGGTTTTGATAAATTCAATGATTGAACTTGAAAATATTTGTAGAAAACAAAAATAACTTTATCTAAAACGTATCATTATTGAAATATTGAATATTATTTGTGTTTTTATAGCTAAGAATCATTTAAAAAAAGAAGAAAACCATTGCTTAAGCACTTAATTTTTATAAGTTTCATGTTTCTTTTTTTTTGTTAATTTCTATATTCAATATGCATAAATATCTCTTGATAATTACCACTCTGGATCATACTTTCAGTGCATTTACTATTTTTAGTGTAATTGGTTTCCTTTTTGTAGTTACTCTTGTCTTTAAAGTAAAATTTATTTATTTAAGATAAATGTTTATTTTGGGTGGGTATATATGAAAATATGGCACGGTTTTGATTTTCTTGTGGATTTAATTAGTTATAATCATTTTGATAAATTTTCAATTTCAGAAAGTTATGTTATCGGCTGACGTGTTTATAGAGACAATTCCTATTATACCAAGTTATCAATTCTTCCACAAACAGAAATAGTAGAGCTGTTGAAGTGGGGGTGTATAAACAATACAAATTAGAAATTACTAACACACATCAAATATTCTTTAAGCTTGATTTATAAACTTTTCCGTTGCCGTTCCCGCTTACCGTTCCCGTTCAAACATGAAAAGGTTTAAATGCCTGTGTGCGTTTATAAAGCACCGCTGCCGTTCGTTCGAGATAACCAACTTTTAACTTTTGCCGTTGCTGTTCGCACATCGGTCAATCAAAATCGACATTAATTTAAACTAAAGCTTCTAATAACAACATATTGTCTCTTTCCAAGTTAATCTTCACCAAACTAATAATAATACAAAATACAACTTGAAAAATAACAACAAACAATAAGGTTATGTTTATGATAATAACGTTTTTTACATTAGCAAGATCAAGTAAACCATTACAGTTGCTCGTGCGTCGCGGTTCCGCTCAAGAAAGTTTATAAATGGGCCCGTGGCAACGGCAGCGGTAACTGCAAACCTCAACGGGAGCGGGAACGGGAACGGAAAGTTTATAAATCAGGCTATAAGGTTGGAAAATATAACCTAAAAAGTTGCATCTTTAAATGCAAATACATTTCTGAAATCCCAGCTCTGAGATTGAATTCAGGGGTTCTATGACCTTTCACAGTTAATGCCCGTGTTGAAAAACAATAAATAGAAATAAATAAATAAAAGCAGTTTAAAATTCTAAACATTCTTTATTAATTGTCTTTTTATACACAGATATAACGAATTTGTAAAAAAAGTCATAACATAAAATGCTCTTGAATTTGTCTGGCAGCCATTCACTAACATTAAACATGAAGTACAGCTAAATGCAAACAATACTAGATAACCTATTATTACAAATTTTTAAATTAAATGTTCTACAATTTCTGTCAACAATCAAAAACCACTTACTTAAATTATTATGATACAATTAAAATATTTAGTTAATAATAATTTTATTGAAATTTAAATATTGCCTTTTTATCATTTTATAGGTAGTGACCAAGAAATCATCAGCAGGTAAAAATTGGGAGTTCTGAACCCACCCCCCCACTCCTGACATTGACCTTGAACCTATCTCTCTCTAACACAGGGTGTCACGTATCATCAAATTATAGATGACCAAGAGGGAAACCATGAAGAGGTAAGTTTTATTTCTAGAGATGCACCGAAGCTTCGGTATTTGGCAAATTTTTAACAGATTCAGTTTTGGCCGAAGTAGCATGAAAGATTCAATATTCCAAAGCGGATTTTTTTTATTTTTTCTTTCGCAAAATGATTTGTTTGAGTGCATTTTAACTAAAAAAACCCATTATTTAGCATTTAACCAAAAACTATTTTAAATTTTAAAAATATGCATCAATATTTATTTAATTTTTGGCATTTCAAGTATTTATTTTCAAGTCCTGTCTAGACGATGATACCAAGGGAGCATACATATATTGGTCCGACTAGAAGTTGGCAGAAGACATTGAAATGATTTTTTAATGCTATTATATTACAGTGTAGTTTTTTAATTAAGTTTTTGACATCGGGTTTTTTATAATCCGATACTGTTTATTTCATTATTAATTTTGTTTAGTTATGTTTTGTATGATTTTATTCTAGCAAAATGTGTAATAGGAAAGGCACCAATGTTTTCTTTTTGTGACATCATTTTGTATTCAATAAAACTAATCAAAACTCAAATTTCTGTTGTGCTTCGGACGAATATTCGGCGCTTCTGCAAATTTTAATGGCCGCATATTCGGTATTCGATGATTCGGTCAAAAGCCACTTCGGTGCATCACTATTTCTATAAATGAACACGTTATTTATAAATTGGGATCAGCTTTTCATTATCATTATCATTCATCAATTACAAGTTTACATTAACAATACATCAAATTAAATGATGCAAGTGGAATCAAAACAGTAGAAATACTTTTAACTAAATTCTATGTTAGGAATGAGAGGTATCAAGAATACTATACGATTATCAACTAGTATAAATAAAACTTAAAAACATAAGTATCTGTGTAAATATAATAACTTAATGTGCTATTAGTGAACATGTGGATAAACTACTATCTATTAAGAAAAAGCTTTGCAGTGCACATGCCTTGGGTAAACCATCTATAATTTGATTATTATTAGTCAATTACACTTATAATAAGAACCACTAGAAGATCGATCATTTCTACTAACTTTTTGTACGACCTTCAATAAGCAAAGTTCCTATCCTTATTATAACCCAATCTATCTAAGCATGGTAAACATGCAAAGTTAATCATCGGAGGTGGTCCGCACATAACAATTAATGTATCAGAGCTAGGTGGAAAGAGATGACTTTCAATCATTTCATCGTTAATGAAACCCTTGCTGTATTTCCAACCTGAACATAAATTAGAAATTAATCAATATTATAAAAAAAAAATGTAGGTTATGCTATTTAACATAACCTGAAATATCATACCTTCTGGAGCTGTATCTAAAGTGTACCACAACTTAAACTGTTCAGGATGTTCTTTAGCAACTTCTTCCAATTCTTTCCTCACCAATATATCCTTTTCAGTCTGATTAGCAAATATCAAAGACAACTGTGTCCTATCAGACGGATCCTTCACAATATGTCGAATCAATTGTAACATTGGTGTAATTCCAGTTCCACCAGCAATCATACCAACTTTAGTAGCTTTAATTATTTGTGGAGGATCCTTTCGAAGCTTCTTAACAGAAAACTGACCATAACCAAGGTAATTGAGTCGACCAGAAGGGCCGCGTACTTCAATCGTATCGCCCAATTTTAAACTTTCAAGATGTTGCGACATTTTACCACCATCTGGGAATTTAGGATGAACATTTTTGAAGTACACCTGGATGAGAATGATTTAATCTTATTAGGATTTACCACTTTATCAAATTTTTATAATACCTTTATAACTAAATCAACATATCCATGATCATCATCAGATGATACAGGAGTGTATGAACGTATAACTAACTCATCCCCAATCTTTGCTGATAAATGAATGTGTTGACCAATGGGAAGACCTAGGATATGTTTAAGAATAAGTACAAATGAGATTTTATTTATGTTATCTAATTTACCAAGAACATGTTTCGCTGTAGGTAAGCCGAATCGGAAACGTCTGGTATCATGGCTTATTTCTTCTTTTTCAATTAATGGAATGGCATATTTAACTTGAGAATCTTCTAGTAGAGCTAGTTTCGTACTAGTTGCTGTTTTTAAAATATTAGAATTAGAAATGTGACGAACGTTCAAGAAGTCTTTTAATCATGGACAGCACAGATTATAAAATGACTTATTTGCAAGAATGGTTTAAACAATTGTTTGATGTTTCGGAACCTTAACCTTTAGAGTTTGGAATTTAAGGTTAATGTACATTTTATTATTAATGCTGCATTCAGGCTTAAATTTCAAAAGCATTAAACAATTGCAACAATTTCAAAAACTACTGCATATAATGCAAAAAATAAATAATTTCAAAATCCATAGCTGCCAGTGACTAGTGATTGTTGAAGACATGATGTTTTCACTTAATATAAAGATAGAAAGATGTTTATGCTTACCTTTTGAGGCAAATTTGGAAGATTTCTTGTTGGAAAAATACAGATGATAAATAATAGCAGATGTAATTACAATTCCCACGCCTAGAGCAATAGGCAACACCTGCAATTAAAATGAAAACAATATTAAAATTTTATTTACAATTAAAAACGATAAGAAATAAACAAGATAAAACAACGAGCAATCATGGAATTAGCAGCTAGTAGTAGTACACGTTGAGTTCATTACCATTTCTTGACTCGATATTTGCAACTTAAGCTTATCAATATTATTTACAACATTTACAAAGTGGCCTCCTCAGTGTTAATCTGCTCCAACATTCAATGTCTCAATGGGTAACTCAATTAACGTTCAGCCATATGGATGGTGCTATCATCACTGATATCATTAAAATACAAAAAGGTATTTTCCAGGGGGACTCAAGTCCCCTTTAGTTTTATCTAGAGCTAAATCCGCTCTCCAACATGCTCAATGCGAGTCAGCAGGGATGTACCCTCAGGGACAATTGTTCGCAGCTACAATAGTTTGTTTTCATCTTGCTTTGGTCGATGACTACTAATAAAATACCAGCCTTACCATTAGCAGTTCATCTTCTCTATTATAATATGCATCTTACATTGTTATACAGTGCGCGTCTAAAGTCCGTTCCCCCCCTACTAATTTTTGAACCACCTGGTATATCGCAACGAAATTTGGAGGGCTTAAACAGGAGATAAGAACCTAATTTTTTATGAAAAAATGACAGCTAAAAGTTTCAAAATGGCGGCTGAGCACCCTCTTGAATTACTTTTTTAAATAGAACACCCTGTATATTATTCCGTTTTCGAAATCTGCTCATAATTCTTAACATTTTTCTCTAATACACTTTACTTCTAAATTTAATTGATTTTCAAATATTAACGTTTGAAAAGGGACATTTTAATTAATTTCAAATCCAACAGACACGAATTCTGCTATCAATCAAGTTTGCATTGAAAACAAAAATCGTTGTTGGGGTATCTTACATCTTGTTTACTGTCAAATTTAACTGTTAGCTGTCAAATAAAATTTAGTTAGAAAAATGTTTTACCGGAAGTGACCAAAATCCCTCCCAAAATCCATACTTCATTTTAAACCGGAATGCCAAGTGTATTAGAGAAAAATGTTAAGAATTATGAGCAGATTTCGAAAACGGAATAATATACAGGGTGTTCTATTTAAAAAAGTAATTCAAGAGGGTGCTCAGCCGCCATTTTGAAACTTTTAGCTGTCATTTTTTCATAAAAAATTAGGTTCTTATCTCCTGTTTAAGCCCTCCAAATTTCGTTGCGATATACCAGGTGGTTCAAAAATTAGTAGGGGGGGAACGGACTTTAGACGCGCACTGTATGTACAGTATACAGTATATGTAGACTGAATTCAAATAAAAAAAATAACAATAACAACTGCAAAATGTGCATGAACTATAAATTCAATCCATAAGAAAATTACGCTTCCCAGGTGTTTCTAGGTCTCACGCCTTGGAAGCATTTCTAGGAAATATTGGTGAAAGTTCTAGCAAGCCGCCAGATTAACTCGAAATTAGTGTTCAAAGTTTTATAAATAACTCTTGTGAACCACAATACGGTAACGTTTATTTGGATGTCAGAATTTTAGTTTTTTAAAATCTAGAAATGATATGGGCCAGTCCAATTCTGAAATTATGAAGTTTTTAGTTATTTTATTTATATTTGAAGTGTAAGCCCTAACAACGTTGTATGTAACAAACGGATTGAACAGCAACACGAACTGACAACAGACCTACAACGTTGTTACACAGCATACTACAAATTCATGCTTTAAAAACTAGCATTCTGGAAATCTATTTAAGAATATTTTATTTCTCTTTGACGCCAACACCTTCCAATAGGGTTATACTAACAGTTTTACAGAAATACTGCATTTCAGCAAAATGTTACATACAGTGTTAAGCCCGACCCTTCATTTATTAAGCAGGAAAAGCTACTTTGTAAGAACATGGTGTTTATCCGTCTGGAGAATGTATATGCAGGTAACCCACGGACTATTATTCACAGGGCACCGCTTGGTCTGCAAGTAGTCCACGTTCTAACTTAATTTCAATGTGAAATATCTTTTAATGGCCTGGTGTGAATATCTGCATTCAAGTATAGTCCTGGCTATAACAAGATTCTTAAAACAGAAAAAGATAATCTCGTTAAAGTGTAACATTGCGTGGTATACTGGGAACCGTTGGTGTGGGTCGATGGCATTTCACATGGCACCTAACGATTTAATTCTTTCTTTAGTGTCTTAATGATAATAAGCCGTAATAGTATTTTAAATAAACCAGCGTAATGAATGTGTGGTCAAGCTGACTTTTACGTTAAAGAGCACTCTTGACATACTGGTTTTAGTTTGTATATAAGCTCAATAAGGCACCAAAATAAAAGGTTTTTCTGTTTTGGCAGTAAAAATTAAAATCAAGACATCGGGTGTTTTATATTGTTGGATAGGATTCATTCAATTCTGAAATGTTTAGTATATTAAATTTGTCTCAAAATTTTTACTATATAAAATGATTCTATCAACGATTTGGTATTGTTAGATTCAAAATAATAAATTCGGAAATTTTGACTATGACTGACAAATATTTAAGATTAGGAGACTTTTAATAAAGTTTAGGGATTTAAAGAAAAATCTTTCATTGTGAAAATTATCTATCAGACATATTACATTGCCTTTTCTGGGTAACACTATTATTATGCGTTGTTATAACAGGTTACACAACTACATATTCAAAGTTGCAATGTCATTGAAGTTGTATTGGGCGGTAACGATAATTCATAACCCCAAATAATACAACACTTAAATGGTTTTTCACTACTCTGATAGTTTTGCATTGAAAAGTAATAATGCTAATATGTGAATCATCTTTCTGTTACTGTGTAGGTACAAAGTTTGTATGAATATTTGTAAAACAATTTTTTAAAAAAGGCATTAGGTCTCGCATGTCTGAATAGAAAACAAACCAGGTATTTAAAGAAAGTTCTAAAGATTAAACAATAATTATAGTTCACACGTATTGTTTGTTAATTATTGATTATCATTACTACTTAATAGTTAACAAATAAGCAAAATTATCATACAGTACATAATATATGTATTAACCCTTAAATGCATGATTTTTTAAAGGACTAGGCACCACTTAAATGGAAATCTAAGGACCAGTCGATTTTGTTGATTTTTATACCATTGGATAGATAATGAAAAAAACGAAAAATTCATATCATTGGCTCAACACGGAGAAATTCATAGGAAAGCCGCAATTCGGGATTTTAGAGCAACATAATTCCCATTTAAAATGCATTGCTGTCAATCAATTCGTCTCAACAATAGAATCTGATACTAACCCTGTCAGTGGCTCTAAAACTTTTTAAAATTTTGAATGTAACAATATAAGGTTTTAGTAAGTTTCGTTTTCTCAAGTTGCACATACTTAAATATTTCAAAATTTGATTGACATTGGTTTGACAATTTATTCTAACCTTTTTTGAATAAATATTCAAAAATAAATAGCCTTTCTTGAAGTAAATTCTCATGAAAGAAATCGAATAAAGCCTAAATAGAAATCAGGTAGGTATTTACTTATACAAACATGCAGTTTTTGTAATTGTCTATTGTAAAAAGTAGATTTTAAACTACTATTTGTGTATTTTCTTTTTCTTTTTAGTTTTTGTATTAAGCAGAATGTAACTGAATTTAAATCAATTGAAGATATAAAAATATTGCATATGGAAAGGTATTTGCGTATAATAATATTACAACTATTTTAGAAACCAATGATTTAAATAAATCATTTTTCTGCTAATGGCATTATTGTCAAAATTATTGAATTGTATGCTAGTAGTGCTGTTGAAAATCGACAATATCCATTTTTAACTCATTCTATTTAATACAAGTTTTGTAAGATGCAGTATTACGTTTGTGAACGAGAAGGACGTCCAAAAGAATTTCAACGTTTCAGTAATTTAGATATTTATCTAGAATATCAACAACTTGCAACCAAACATCGGTTAAACAATGGATTACAACCCAGAGATATGGACAGAAATGATGACGTTTTATTATTCATGCAAATTGCCACACACTTAAGTATAGTGCAAACCATTGATGTGGATGTAGGTGATGAAGACAATCTCAAATTCAACTGCATAGTTCAAAGACGAAATAAATATTTTATATACAATAGGCAAAAATTACTCGGGAAGCGCTCTTTGAAGTAAGATTGGAAGTTTACTCTTACAAGGAGGACCTTCTTTATTTCCAGAAATGGGTTCTGCATGAAAAGACATGTTCCCCAAAATATCGTCGATCAATTCAGCACATCTTATTGTTTTCACAAGGGCTACCATATGCTGAAACCTGTATTAGTCGTCGCACCTGATGGATATATTTTAGACGTTCACCGACTGTATTTTTCTGATTATAAAAATAACGATGCAGCTTTATTAAGAACACCACATGAGAATAGAAGACGATGTGAAGATACAGAACGGCTATGTAACTAGTTGGTTACATAATGATGATATAATAATCGTTAATACAAAAGCTACAATGAAATAAATAGCATACACAAATACTTAGTTTAAAATCAACTTGTGCAAAGCTGTAAATCTTTTACCCTCATTTTTAATTTTAGAAGGATTTTGCTTCTAAATCTGTGGTATGTAGCCACGTTCAATGTTGGCTACCATTTTAATGTATCCCACTTTCATCTAAATGTGTAAAAAATTATTGTTTCAATACTTAATAAATACTGTACCTAAATAGTTTTTAAAATTTTATTTTTATGTTTTAATATGTAGTTGTTCTAAAAAGAACAACTGTTAATACAATCTGCTTACATTTGGATATTTTATAGAACGATACAACATAGTTCTTCCCATTTGATAATCTAAATCTTGTTTAGCATAAGGAAATAAATCATTTGAATAAGTAAAGTGTGGTTTCTTTTTATGAAAATTGCAGTTTTTCCTTGATAACTCTTCATTTAAGAAGCGTACATATCCCATAGAATAAAAGCATGTACAGCTATATTACATGAAATCAGTACTTACTGAAATTATGCTTGCAGGTTTAGTAAAATTAGAAGTTTCTTTTTATTTTTTGATGTAATATTTAAAATTGCCTCTTGTTCCTGCCCCAATAAAATTATTATTCGATATTTTTCATGTGTATTTATTTCAAGAAACCCTATTTTTTATTTTCGAATATTTATTCCAAGAAGGTTAGAATAAATTGTCAAACCAATGTCAATCAAATTTTGAAATCTTTAAGTATGTGCAACTTGAGAAAACAAAACTTACTAAAACCTTATATTGTTACATTCAAAATTTTAAGAAGTTTTAGAGCCACTGACAGGGTTAGTATCAGATTCTATTGTTGAGACGAATTGATTGACAGCAATGCATTTTAAATGGGAATTATGTCCGTGTTGGGCCAATGATATGAATTTTTCGTTTTTTCATTATCTTTCCAATGGTATAAAAATCAACAAAATCGATTTTTTTGGCCTATAAAAAGGAATTGTATGCGTGGAAAAATATTTAAAAAATTCTATCTCACATTTTTATTAAAAAAAAGTATAAAATGTTATATGCATCATATATGTGACACTGTGCAATGAAACAAGAAATTTCTATGAATTTTAGTTATTATGGAACTCTCTGAAATAATCGAAAATACCACTTTTTACTCTTCATTTTTATTCTGTGACGACCAATGTGGCTATCTAATAAATCCACACCGCCCATATGCTTATTGTAAACTTTTACAATTTCTGGACAGTTTACTTCTTTCCGCTCTTTTGCTTTTCTGTCAAATCTGGAGACAATATGTTCTGGTTGTTGACCACAGAAAGAAGACATCAAATTGACGACCCTGTTATCTTTACACGCTAACGTTGAAACTTGAACCGATTCAACGTCCGCTATGAATTCAGCAGAAGTTCCTCGAGGTTCCTTTTTGAATTCATTTTCTGTTGGAAGTTTGTTATTGGGAATGCGGTTTCTTCTAATGGTTCCTAATGGTAGAATCCCGTTTTTATGCAGGTAAACTACTAGATCTAAACATGTATAAAAATTATCAAAGTAGATCTTATGTCGCTTGAATCGTAGTACTTCTCTTGTTAATCGAAGGACTATGTTGGCACTGACACCTAAGTCAGGCTCGTCAGTAGGTCTCACAGATGGATCGTTTTCTTTTCCCGTATAAACTTCAAATTTATATGCATAACCCGATACACCACAAAGAAAAAATAATTTGTATCCCCATTTATGTGGCTTATTCGGCAAATACTGTTTTAGATGGTGCCTGACTTTCGTCGCGCAGATTTGTTCATCGACTGACAAACTTTCTTCCATGGGAATAGATAAAAATTTATCATGTAAATGGTCTATTAGTGGTCGGATTTTATGTAATTTGTCACCTCCTTCAATTTGGTTTTCATTATTATTGAAATGTAAAATGGAACGTAGTTGCTCAAATTGGTTTAGAGACATAGTTTCTTTCACAAAGTCACTTCCAGTTACTTCAGCCCAGTAGTCCCTTACATTGGTACAATAAGAAACTGATGTAAAAAGACAAATGCCTATACAACAGCAACTTAAGAAATATACCATATTTTTTATTAGCATTCATTACAATTCCACATAGTATATTTCTAGATAGCAGTTTGTGCAGATACTGCTTTCTTGCTGTTCTGGCTTATTAGGGTTTTTCTGAGTACTGTAAAGTGAAGACTCCTCTGCAATTTTTTCTAGTAAGGTATTGTCAAAGAAATATTTAAAAAATTGGTACGGAGTATCTAGGTCCAATATTTCCCGTGGAAGGTCTTCAGTCCCCAGAAATTCTTTATCTTTGTCAGGCAATATCAAATTTCCTTTCTTCCAAATTACATTTGTCTTCTTAGTGCTCGGTCCTGCTGTAGCCTTATTGGCAGTCTTCTTAGTACTCGGTCCTGCTGTAGCCTTATTGGCAGTCTGTAGTTGGTTTTCATCTTCTTCATCAGAAGTAGTGCCATCACTGTCTTCTAAATTGTCGGGATCTACGTTAGGATCGATGTCTGAATCGTTATCACTTTCCCTATCAAACTCATCTTCGCTGTCCACGGGAATTTCGATTAATTCTAACAATTCGGCTTCAGTAAGAGGTCTTTTCTTTTCAAATTCTTTGTACCAGCAACTCATTCTATAATAAAGAAAAATATCAAGCTAATGCGCAGTGTATCAGATATGTTACAGCTATCAAAAGAGGCTTACTGAATTTATTTTTTGGTAATACCTAAAGAAATAGATGTATTTGCTACTTACATGTCTTATAAAATATTGATATAAATTTAGTTCTCTTCCAATTCGATATACTCTACAAAAAAATTAAAATAAACACTCACTGAAATGAACGGCGATCACATGGCGGTTACTCTGCATTGATAACCTCACTAATGCGCACAAATTTGAAGCTAATATCTTTAGAGGTGCATTTTAATTTTGAATATGCATTGTTACACATATGCAACAGGTTTTATTAACGAAAATTGTTAAGAGATGTTACCACAAGTTCAAAATAGTATATGTATCAAATATGATACAGTATGCATTTAAGGGTTAAGGCATGCAATTGAGGCGTTTATTTGAAAAACAACACCAGACCAGTTTAAAGATGTTTGGGAGGTGTACAATCGGGGACAGTAGGAGGTGGTATGTCAAAATGTTATGAAACGAACAAAAATTTTAGAATGTTCCTCATTGAATGCTAAAACTACAGTGAAAATGTCCGATTCACTAAGCCATTTAAAAGTTATTGCAATTTAAAGTAACTGTAATTTTACATGTGATCTTATGGAGATTCGCTCATATAATAGAATAGTCATTTCATAGTCATTCAATAGTCACGGGAAAAAAAGCTACCAAGCGTCCCAAATTTTTAAATTACGTAACTTGAACTCCATAGAACCGATTTTGTATAGTTTTATCAACATTTACTAAACGGTTGAGAAAGAAATTATAAACAACCCGAAAATCTGGTTTTTACTCAATATTGTTATTTTCTATTTCATTCAACATTATTAGTAAAAATTCCTCTTTTTTTTTAATAATATATTCTTTTTTTGCATTGTAACTATTAATTTACTTCGTAATATGATGTAAAACGAAGATATTCATGAATTTCTAATTTTCAGTAGTTTTGCCTCCGATTGTACCTCCCAAACACCCTTAACCAAAAATAGATCTTTGCAAAATACAACCATGAGTTTATATTAGTTAAATACAACTTGATTATTAAACTGCATTTGATAAACTTTTTAAAATGACTGCTTTATCTTCATTAAAGGTTTTAATCCTAATTGGTTAGCCTTTCCTTATGATCATTGATCAGTAGATATATATTATGACTAGTAAATAAATTCTCAAGAGGCTTGAACACTGAACCCATTAAATATTTGTTAATTTTCATGTTTTAAGATGTAAACCAAGAATTTGATATTAACATAACCTTGATAGATTTTTGATAATTAACTTCGACAGGTGGATAACCTAAACTTGTCATCCGTTTTGCATTTTGCTAATTTCAATGAAGACTGAACGACGAATTTGATACATTTTATTGATCACTGGATCTTTTAAAGACAAATACATCCCATTTTTAAATAAATATGATACATTTGTTAAAAAAATGTACTGTGTGTCAAATCCGTCCAATATAGTCCTCTCGGGTCCCTGTCGTTTAATAGGTGATAAGATAAAACTGCTTATTATTATCATTATTAATTATTAAAAGTTTATGTATGCTAAACTGGATATTTTAAATAACGTTAAATTCTTTTAGGAGAAATATATTTTTATTTTTCTAGACTTACAGCAATAATTAGCACAAATTACCTGGTAGCTACCAATTTCCTAGAAAACAAAAATTACGAATAAATTTAAGCAGTGCAATAAATAATAATTTATAAAACATCTTTTCACTAATTTTGCAAGTTTCATAAAAAACATAACCTTCAATGGCTTGCTTTTTAATATGTTTTACTACTTAATTAAAGAAATTCGATTACAGAACAACAACATTCAATTATATTTTATGTATAATTGTTTTTACCTTACTTTCTGGAGGCGTTTCAACAGATTCACTCATTATTTTCAAAATTACTGTTCCACACTACGAAAAATATTATAACCTACTACGTTTCAAGAACACACAAGTCAATTAAATAAACACATTATAATGGGAGATAAATCAACCTACTCACCATATTTATGACGTTCGTCATGCTCCTTTATGTAATTTTTATCTCCGTTAACTTTCAATAAATAACAATTTAATTGACTAGACACACACACATGAAAAACCATGCACAGAATATACAAAATCCAGTTCAAAATCACTCTTGTCACGCGTGATTTTTAGAAATAATTGAAATTGGAATAGAAAGCGGTGTATTTATAAAGCAAGAGGTCGAAGAATCCCATAACTTTAATTTTACACCTATTTAAAATAGCTACTATTATTATTTGTATTTAGGTATGCTTTAGAATTGGGTAGTTCTAACAGGGATCAGCTGTTAGGATATTTATAAAATCAATTTAAACTAGGAACTCGTGTGACAACTCTGTACTATAATTAGCTGGTTAATTACTAGCACTAAAAATTCATGATTTTAAAGAAAAATAAATCTTATAGTATACGCTTGAGTGTACTGCTCCATTATTTCTGATGCAAGTGTAAAATGTGATGTTATTTTTTAAAAAGCGCGCGATAAAGTGTATAGGGTGTCCCAAATTAAAGTGTTATTAAAAAAGTATATTCCGTAACTTAACCGCAGTAACCGTAAGCTCGGTTTCATGTTTCAAAATATATCAATTCCTGACAAAAGTTAATTTATGGAACACGGTTCCTGAAAAAATGGTTTCTTTTCGCTAACCACAAGTAACCACTGCAACCGCAGTGAAATCGCGGTTGTTTGCGGTGACTTGCGGTTAGTTTACCACCACTCTAAAATAATACTACGGTTTTCTGATTACTTTAACATTTTGCATATATCCTTTTAAAACAAATTTCTCAACTTACCATATGCAAAAAAATATCGTGTGCAACACGTTAGAGAGCCTCTTTTTTCCACTCATTTGCTTGATAAATCCGAGCTTCGCCCTCCTTAATCAAAACTGTAAATTCATGAAAAAAGTTTTACTTTCATAACTCGTTGTACAATATACTATTCCGTAAGCATTTATTAATTTATATACATAAAAGAGATCCATTTTCCAGGGGATTTAAAGTTGGTATTTTCTACCGGCTATCGACAAGTAAATTTTAAAATTGGCGCCTTTATTTTGCGTGCGACCTTCAGGGTCTCTAGTATGATTATGGCATCATTAACCTCACAAAAGTTTGTTTTTGGTGGTGTTTGTTGCAAACAATTCATTTGCCGTTATTTTAACTAACTGTATAAAAGGTTGAATAGTTACGCCTTCTTTGACCATCTTCTTCATAACTACTACTGCTATCATCAGATAGTATGTTTTCCATAAAAAACAATATATTATTCATTTTATTAACTTTAGAGCCCTTAAATGTTATTTTCTGATGTCAAGGTGCAGCGTTCAAACTTGACATCACACTACAAGGTTAAGCTGTTTGAAAACTATGTAAGTTTTTCAGCAACCATTTGTTACCAAAGACTAACCAGAACCAAAAATGCGGTTACTTTCGGTTAAGTTTTGGAATATACTATTTAAATATGAATTTTTTTGAGATATGAGATGGGATTGAGAAAACTTTAATAAGATTTTTAATATCAAGTAAGAAAAGTAATTTTTCTACTCCTACTTTCACCTGTTTTCTTCACATTCCACGCAATGGCAAAGTATACAATTCCAGCAAGCTGTACGGATATAATTTCATATCAGCATAGTGTGTGGATATGAAAACAACCAATTAAGTGGTCCAATCTGGCACTTCTTCATTTATAATTAATTTATTGGCAACTCCTGTCATAAATATAGAAGTAAACGTAAGTTAAATCAATGGGGGCGTCTACGTAATAAGATAGCCCGCCCCTACAAGACTTTTTGCGAGAACGTTTCCGCCCCTCATATAAGTGTGTAACAAAAGTCAGGGGTAACACGACAACCAAACAAACACGATTTTTTGAAAAGTTTTACGAAAAACTCCAAAAGAAAACATGTCGATTTTTGGAAATTTTATTTTTTTGAAAGACATCGTGCTGATAACTATAAGTGAGGTCTACCGTGTTACCTACCGTCTAGAAATTGTGACGTGATTTGCCCCAGAAACGATTTTCTTAAAAATAAAGCAGTAATCACAATTTTAGAAAAACATTATTTTAATTGATGAACTATGGTTTCAACAGAATGGCGCACCTCGGCATTACGTGTTTCCTAACCGGTGGATCCTAAGACGTGGTGCACTAGAATGGTCGGCTCGATCACCAGACTTAGCGCCCCCCCCCGAACTTTTCTTGTGGTGGGTATTTAAAAGGCAGAGTTTACAAGCACCGTTTGCCAGGCTGTTGAGCTAAGACAGATTTCTCCCGAAACTATTAGAATTAAACGTACATAATGAATTTGTTTGCCGTTTAGGCAACAAATTGTGCTCAATTTGAACATTTATTGTAGCTATTGCAGTCAATTAATGTTTTTAAACTTTTGGTACAAAAATGTTACCTTCAACTAAAAAGATGTTTTTCTAAAATTGGGATCCCTACTTTATTCTTAGAAAAAAAGCTTTCTGGGGAAAATTGCATCATAATATCTAGACGATAGGTAACAGACCCCACTTAGGAGGTATCAGCGTGCCCAGACAAGTAATCGCTATTGAGTAGTGATGAGAAATTGGGGGTTGCTTTTCAAAAAATTGATCAACAACAATTGAACCTAAAATTGAACGAAATTACGGAAAGATATCTTCTCAACTAAAAACTAAAAATCGACATGTGTTGGCGTTTTTCTCAAAACATATTTCTTTTTGTTTGACACTCAATATTCCTGATTTTTGTTGCACACTGCATGCAATTATACGTAGGTAATATTTATATGCAATAATTAATAATAATTAATAAATTACCTTTTTATTTGCTTGTATCACTTCAGTGATAACTAATTACAGTTTTTTTCTGGCTTTAAATCGCAGATGCACTGGTCAATTAAATTGTCAAAATCCATGCTATTTCCCCTATAAATCCTTTTCCATATTATCAATCTGTTATATTCTCAGAATATAAAACTGTAGGAAGGAGCGAAAATACCCGAGCAATGAGCTTTAAAAGCGACGGATATGACGTCACACTGGTCGCCATTAGACCCCATTTAAATCTGCTTTTCTCCCAAACTCCGAAAAAAACGAAGAAGAGAATTACATTTTATAAGTAAGTATTAAATATAAAATTAATATTCTAAGATTAATTTGAAAAAACTATGTTTTAAAATTTAGGTTATGCAGTTTATGTGCGCATTTCGAGACAGCGAGAACCCCCAATGGAAATATCACATTACAAAACCGGAAACACCTACTCCGCCATATTGAGACCCCATCCCGATCGCATGTGGTAGATGATTATGTTCCTTCCTACAGTTTCATATTCTAAGGTTATATTATTGTAACACGATATCCTCTAAATGTTTTGTGCAATGTATGTCCATAATTCCCTTTTATTATTTCCATAGAATGTTTTTAAATTTACCTCCAATGCTTGTTTGAAATTTCTGTTCCCAACGAAATAAAATTTTACGAAAGCAGCGCCCTTGAGAAAGTTGCACCCCCCGCGTCGCAGGGTATACGGGGGCGATAGTTACGATACTGGGCGTCTAGCGAACTCAACCGCTGGAAGTCAGCACTCAACATGTCTACTGTTTCATTAGTGTCAACTGTTTCAAGTTCGCTGAACGGCCGGCGACGCGTAATCGTACATTGAGGTTATGTACTGCTGGTGGGTTTTCTTACGATAATATTGTTCGTGTATATTCGAATAATAATTAATAATGTTACCATCGCCTCCACAATTTCCGATGTTGATAAATATTAAAGTATTTGATATAAAACACGAGAGAAAATAAAATATTATTACAAAATTGGTAAAACCATAGAATCACATACAAATTCTAAAAAAATGACAACAGTGCTTAGCTGCCATATGATTGCCAAAATTCCTAACCTTACAATTTGTGATGTCGAACACTACCAAAAGTAAGATCTGCCAAAAAGTCAGTCAACCCTCATCTTTTTACAAAGTGAATGGATAATAGAAAAGTATTGTTTTTAAAAATTTGTTTGGATTGTAAGCCTAAATTACACACGAGCGTCTCGCGCCACATGCGATCTGGCGTTTGTTTGACATCGCAGGATTTGACATTTGACAATTTGTTTGCTACCAAGGTCAAACACAAAATTAATGGCGCCAATTTTAAAATTTACTTGCCGATAGCTTCCAGAAAGTACCTACTTTAAATTACCTGTAAAATAAATCTGTTTTATGTATATAAATTAATGGTAAGTTGAGAAATGTGTCCTGGCTAAAAGGATTTATGCAAAATATTACAGAAATCTGAAAAACGTAGTATCCTTTGATAATAACCTCAGAGGAGATTTGAAGGGCAAAAATATGTTTAAGAAAACAGGATAGGTATTTATTAGGTTATGTCATTAATTTTAATTTAACAGTAAAATTTATTATTATTTCAGTCAGTATGATGAGTATCTAACTATTTTAAAAGGCTGGAAAATGAAGCCCCAGATGTAGCAAATAGATATTTACAAAAGATCTCTCGAATAAATGGAATTGATACATACGCTATAAGAGAAGATCAAGTTAGTTACGCTGCTGCTAGTTTACCACCCGTGTCAGGTATTGACATAGTTAGTTATCTTGTTTTAACAAGTTGTTTTAGGTAGAACATTCACAATGAATGAACAAGCCTGCATTAAAAGTATGGTGTATGTGCAATGCTGCTGATGGTGGCGTTGTTAATACTCCACATTGTACATGCATGGCAGGTGCAAGCGATGTCTGTAGGCATGTTGGAGCTCTGCTGTATGCTCTAGAATATATTTATTTAAACATCGCTTAAACCTCTAGTACAGATGTAAGATCTTTATGGAATGTACCAACAAGTAAAGTTGAAAGTCATTCAATTCGAGACATTAACTTTGGCAGAAGTATTGCTAGTGCTACAGTCAATGTGGGAGACATTGTGCCTCTTAACGAAAGCCAAATAATAAATCCACTTTTGAACATACGCAATGCTGGAAGTAATGCCGTTCTGGAACGTGTTACGGAACCTTTTGCAAGTGAGATTGCAGAATCACTTCTAAGATATATTCCTTTAAATCCTTACAAGGAATTACACAATAATGAATATGAACATTTAAATATAATTTTAAGTTGAAGTGTAGTTTTAAACCTTATTTTTAAATAAACAACTACAATTTCTAGTTTCATTTTTTTTATTGTAAAAGATATATTTACAGTTTTCACTTAACATTAATATACCGGGTACCACACGGGAGTATTTTAGGACCCCTTTTGTTTAGTCTATATATATTAAAGATGTTAGTAATGTCATTAGAAATGTAAATTTCATTTGCTGACATGGTTGTGTACATTAGTGGGAGGTATAACATTGGTATTCAAAGGGAAATAAAACTAAATTGTTAACTATTGGTAAAGGGACTGGATATCTAAAGGTATTTAATAATTTTGGAGTTAATGTTAATAGTAAGATCGTAGAAACACTAGAGTCATAAACATTTGAGTATTATTATTGATAAAAAATTAAAATTTGATGAACACATTAATTACATTTGTAAAAAGATTTAAAAGAAATGTGGTTTTGGGAAGATGTAGTGATTATTTGTCAACTTGATCAAAAAGATTGGTTTTTAATACTAATACATTTTTGTTTTGCTGCTACTGTTTTATTTATGGGGAATAAAGGAGACTTGAATTACAACTTCTACAAAATAAAGCAATGAGAGTAATACTTAATTGCAATAGATATACTAGAGTGGAATACATGAGTACATTAGGGTGGGTTAACATTGAAACTTTTATTAAAATTCAGATTGTTTTTGTACATAAAATGGAATTAGGGTTATTACAATATCTGACTGACTATTTCATTCATAACGTTATGAACCAATAAGAATATGCACTTTTCCTTAGATACCACGTATTCGCAACGGTTATATTGCGGTAACTATGACGAATCGCATATACGAATCTTTGTATAATCGCTGTAATACAAACCTTTGTATATTCACCCGCATGAGATTTAATTCTTAAATTCCAAGATATCCATGAAAACTCCATAACAGTCAAATAATTTATTAGCAAACAATGCAATTTTTTTCTAATTGTGCGTTTTAGACTGGTTTTTGTTTTTGTTGCAAAATGAATCGTTTTGGAACAAACTCTACAGAAAATATCGATGAACTAATTCAAAATAGTAAACCGGCAATTGTACGTTCAATATAAATAATAAATAAATATTAAAGTTGTTAGTATATTTTTTATTCATGAAATAGTCTACTTGTATACAACTCGACGATCAAAAATACTCGAAACTTGACATATTACCTAAAAAAACGCAAGCAATATGTCTCGTATACTAGAGTATTTTCGATCGTCTTGTATAATATATGACAATTTAATATTAGTAAATGATATTCACAATCACAATACTAGGTTTAACAATAATTAATATTTATAATAATAAGTCGAAGAAATCCATCAAAAGCACAAAATTCAACTTTTTATAATGGAATTATTCTATATAATCAATTGCCTTGACGCATCAAAGGCTTAATTAAAAATGTTTAAAAGTGAAAGAATTCTTTATATCTGCCATCTAGTCATATATACAACACATATGTATAACTTCCAAAAAGCAAATATCCCTCAATATCATATCTGTAAATTCAAAATATGCATTAACCTTCCGACGCTTTTTCCTTTGGTCGTATTTTTCCTGTTTGGTTGTTATTGCTGTACCTGCTGTTTTACAGCCCAAATAAATACTGGGAACCCAATCAGGATTTAAATTGTCTTCTGAATCAGCTGGTTTTCCTAAAATAAAAATGCAAATTAGAACATTTTTTAATTTTAGAAATGTTCTAAGCTTCAGAATGAAATATGTTATATACATACCTGAAATAAAGTGCTTGGAACACACTCTTGTATATTTTCAGCTAAATCTGCTCGTTTAATAGCATTTAGCCATTGTCTTCTTCGTTCAACAGCTAAATCGTTTAGATGTTGTTTATGTTTTATGTAGTAACAGCAGGAATTCTAAAAAATCTAACTACATCTCTGTTTGATCTATTGGTACACCCAACTACTGCACAAAATTAAGGCATTTTAAAACTCTTTTGTTCTACAAATATAATTAAAATTATTTATAAGTTACTTCAATGCCATACACAACAAACCCTTGTTTGTCCTCCAGGAGCCATATTGAATTTTAATTGACAGCTGGTTGAATTGCTCTGCTGTCAAATCCTGTGATGTCAAATAAACGTCGGATCGCATGTGGCGCGAGACACTCGTGTATTAACTAACATAGGCGCTGTTACAGTTTTGACCCAGTTTATAATATTCATAAACTTTTCAAATATATAGCTTTTTCACATATTTTTTATCCGTTGTTCAAAAATTATATCTTCTGTAATTTGATATTGATCTAAAAATCCATTGGCTGCTACTTTTTCCAAATGACAGAACAGCCACCCACATGCCTCTCAATTTATAATTTTTAATATCTGCCAAGTTCTTTGGTTTTCCTTTCCTATAAAATAATCTGTATGCTTGGGTCATAAATTGAACTTAGCTCAATAAAGTTCATATTTGTTACTAATTAGGTATGCACCTGTCTTTGTTATGATTTGAACAAGTAGTGTACTTAAAACGTGAGCAAAAAGGTGTGTACAAGCATAAATTGTAAGAGGAAGCATGTACAGTTAAAAAATACACCATTATCTCCAAATGCAGCAGAGATTGTATACCAGTTGTCGACACTGTCCCAATTATAAACACTTTTTGTATAAATTGTATTAAAATAAGCATTACAAAGTAGGTAGCACATTTATTTTTGTGGTTTAATATAACTACAGGTTTCTACATGTATTAAGTTTCACGTTGATACTGTAGAGGGCATTAAAATTATTTATCTTAGAAATGGCCATAGGGTACCAAGCGCATAATTTAATTCTGTTTGTTAAGATTGGTAAGTTAACAACTTAAATTTTATAAATATTTAAAGCTGTTTTTCCAGTTTTTAGTGTATATGGTTTGAAAAAGTGTAAAGTAATATTTTTAATAGCAAAACACACTTTTATGTGTTATTAAACACTTATTTTATCGGGTGTCAAACATTGGTAGGCATTCTCAAACTTTATCCCATACTTGATCATCGACAAATGTGTAACCTACAAAACAATATAACTTAAAATAATTGGGACGCGCCAAAGATTGATCTACATTTCTGTGGCATTTTATTAAAAGAGATTATGCGGTAGCTCCATTGCATAATCAGCAGTACAGTAAAACTAGTCATATCGAAGACATTTTGATAGATATATTCATTTTGATGTTGTGCAACGCCATCTATATGTATTGGCGTGTCCCAATACTATCACCTGCTGTATTTTTTCAGAACTATCTTATAATTTTATAGTGTCTTACTAATGGATTAAAACATTGAAAATATAAAAATTGAATACACATAAATTTCTGAATAATTATAATTCTTTGGAGTAAAAATGCTCTTAACTAAGTGTGACTGCCTCATTTTAATTTTAATCTGCCAACTTTTTAATACCTCATTAATAATTTCTTAGTTAGTTAACAAAACTTAAATCTGTTTATTAGTGCTCTTTACATTTCCTGTTACACATGTGAGTTACAAAAAAAAAATAATCTGTACATTATCAAACAACTTTATTTGAGAACTTCCCGCAAGATGTTTTCAAGCTTAATGGCATCTGCGGCAAACTTCCTAATACCGTCAGATAATTTATCTGTAGCCATAACATCCTCATTAACAAGCCAGCGGAATTTAGATTCGTCCAATTCGAGCTTTTCCATTTGCATTTTTACAGCTGTTTCTTTGCACAATTTTCTTGTAAGAGGTTCGTTGCTTGCTTCTAATTCGCCGAGAAGTTTGGGACTAATTGTTAATAAATCACAACCGGCTAAAGCTTTTACTTCCTCTAGAAACCAAATCATCAAAATAATTACCTATAGATTTTATACGAGTACTTACCAACATTACGGAAAGAAGCACCCATCACAACCGTTTTATAATTAAACTTTTTATAATAATTATAAATTTTAGTTACAGAGACAACACCAGGATCTTCTTCACCCGTGAATGACTTTTTATCTGTGTTAGCAACGTACCAATCTAAGATGCGGCCTACAAAAGGTGAAATCAAGGTGACACCTGCTTCTGCACATGCAACAGCTTGTGCAAATGAAAATAATAAAGTTAGGTTACAGTGTATTCCGTGTTTGTGTTCTAATTCCCTAAAAGATAATTTTTATTAAATATAAGCTATTGATTTTAATAGTATGAATTATAATTTACTTTGCTGCTTGAATTCCTTCCCAGGTTGAAGCCAATTTAATTAATATGCGTTCCTTTTGGATGCCTTCGTCCTCGTACATTTGAATTAAGCGCTGCGCTTTTGCTATACTTGCTTCCTTGTTAAAGGATAATCTAGTATCAAACAATTGATTATTATTAAAATGAAAATTGTTAATAATTTAATGAATAAGCACCTTGCATCTACTTCTGTAGAAACACGGCCGGGGACAATTTTAAGGATTTCAATACCAAACAAAACGCATAACATGTCCATAGCAGCTTCTACCTTTTCATCGACACTTCCACCAACTTTTTCACCATAACGTACAGCTTTCTGTATGAGAGGTTTATATTGGGGTAGATTTGCGGCTTGCAATATCAGGGATGGATTTGTTGTGGCGTCGGTGGGTTTGTAATTTTTCATGGCTAAAGATTCAAATTTAAAAAAACATGTAATTAAAGTTATTTATATCTGACTGTATAGCAACAAGTGGTTGTGCTCTACCTTCAAAATCGCCCGTATCCGCAACGACGGTGGTAAAGCTTTTCAATTGTTCCAAAGTGTTGACCATCTTGGTTCTTTTACACTGCGGCTCGGACATTAGGACACTGAGACCTCTGGGACCAAATACAAAATTATATAGGATGAGAAAAAAATAACAATCACCGAAAAGGCGAACTTTGCCTGGTGCGTGGTATAATGTAAGCGAAAGCCGCGAAAGAAATAAGTTTAGAGCGACTGCTAGTCCTTTATGGGTATTCTTTTCACCTTCGTAAGGTCATATTGAAGCTGCCCAATAAGGAATCCGCGTTTTGGCACGAAAATTAAATTATTCGATTAGTGTTAAATTTTGATCAATATTACGAGTGTGTTTATCTATAGCCACCATGATAAGCAGATTGTGATGAAATCGTAATATAACAAAAAATTCGTGTGGCGTGAGAATAAAATGAATGTGTATGGTACGTGGGTAATTGGCCATAATTATTAGTTTATTGTAATAAATTATTTATAGAAACTTTTAAGGAAAGCGTCTAGAAAACTTTTATTTTATTTATTCAAGGTGAATCTGTACGAGCTTATTAACGAAACTACTTAAAACTATTTTTTAAAATAAAAAACCGCTTTCTTTCTGCTTAACTTTAAGAGATAAATCAAGTTACAGATTTGACATGGAAAAGGAAATGAAAAACTTTTTTAATATATTTTTTTTAATTTAATTTTAAGTCCTCATAAGTTTTTCCCTTTCCATATCTTCCTATCCTGTTTCGATGTTCCTACTTTCCTGCACTAAATTCAGTGTGGGACTGGCTCACCGGACAACTGAGCAGATGCCCGCTGGGGCCTCTCGAACCCTACCCTGTGGCAAGGAAATCATCTGTAACTAAAAAAATAGTAAAACCGTTGACCCACGAGATGATTATTATCATTATACAAAGTCATGACAGTTATATTAAAAATTGTAATTTATATTAACAATTTGTCTAAAACTTTATAATTTTAAGTTTCGACGAGAATTTTTAATTCTCCGGGAATCCCCGACTAGTTTGCTGACAAGAAAAAATACTTCTGTTTATCCGTACGCGCTAGTTGACAGTTGGTCCTGCTGGAGCCTACCCTGTGGTAAAAATAATTTGTAACAAGAAAAAATGGTAAAACCGTTGACTCACGAAATGATTAATATACGAAGTCATTTAAGCTATATTAAAAATTGTAATGTTGTCTTCAATTTGTACTAAGACTACAAAATAATTTTGTTGGCAATTTAATTCAACGTTTTTCATCTATTCAGTAACGCATTGTAGCCACAATAATATTTACGTCAGATATAAACATAAAAAAATATCAATTTTATTTTTTATTCTTGTTTTATTGAATTACTTCCGAATAGAACTCGTGTTTCGAGTTTTACTTCAATATTTGTCATTCATTGGTTACTGGTTGCAGCTGTTTTTGGAAAATAATCACTTCCATTCCGGTCGTAATTATTCTCGCCACAGCAGCAATTGGTGTTCAGAATGACAAATATTGTTTGCCAAACTCAGTGCCCTTGTATAAATGACAAGAAATTTTCAATCCCCGGAATTTCCAACAGTTGACCGTCACGATGTGCGGTATGTATTTCAAACCATTTCTCCTGGGGGGGGGGGGGGCTACGAAAAATGAAATATATACAGTGCAGGTCAAGTCGCCTCTTGAGATGTGACGAAATTTGGAGTCACTATATAAGACATAAAATACTAATTTTTAAATAGAAAGAAATCAACTCGGCTGTTTAAAACGGCGACCGGGCCCGATCTTGGTCTTTTTTCTTAAACACGTAGGGGGTGGAGTGACATCTTATTTTAAGGACCTTATATTTCTTAATAAATTACCAAAGGAGTTTGAAGAAACTGCCATATAACAAGCAAAGATGGCTTACTAAATTCTCCGCTGTTTCTCCAATCGAATGGCGCCGCCATTTACAAAATATGAGCCAAAACAATTTCGGTTCAAAACCCAGCGATATATACTAATGTAAATGTAATACGTTGGAGTTTTTTATTTCACAACAAAACTGAAAATAATTGATTATTCGTTTGAAGAAACAGTAAAATTTAAAAAGTTGCCCCCTTTATTTGAAAAATGACAATAATTTCAAATAAGATGATCTTTAAAATAAGATGTTACTGGACCCCCTTCGTATTTAAGTTTTAAATACCGCCCAGTCGCCACTTTGAACTACTAAGTTGACTCTTTTTATTTAAAAATTAGTTTGCTATTAAGGAGAAAAAAATGGCATGCCACTGTTTTTTTAGATTTGGACACTATTTTTAAATTGCCCAACTACTTTACCATTAAAAATACCTCTTCGAGTTTTTTCCTATTGTTAACCATTTTCGTGTTAAACTCGCTTAGGAAATAAAGAACGTGACCAAACAGTTAAAAAAATTGCCCCCTTTATTTGAAAAATGACAATAATTTCAAATAAGATGATCTTTAAAATAAGATGTTACTGGACCCCCTTCGTATTTAAGTTTTAAATACCGCCCAGTCGCCACTTTGAACTACTAAGTTGACTCTTTTTATTTAAAAATTAGTTTGCTATTAAGGAGAAAAAAATGGCATGCCACTGTTTTTTTAGATTTGGACACTATTTTTAAATTGCCCAACTACTTTACCATTAAAAATACCTCTTCGAGTTTTTTCCTATTGTTAACCATTTTCGTGTTAAACTCGCTTAGGAAATAAAGAACGTTAAAACAGTTAAAAAAATAAACGAAATAGCAATGAGAAGACGAACGAGCAATTTCGCGACAGGCTTGTCTTTGAATCATATTTTGACGGACACAGTAAATTCCTGTAGTATTTCTGATTGTCTGAAACACATCGTGTTATAGAGTTTTTTAATAGCCCCATATATAAAAATCAAGCGCATTTAAATCCAGTGATCGTGCTGGCCTTCGTGTATGCCTCCACGACCCTAGCAGCATGATATAGTGAGGGAGTGCACCACGTGCATAAACTAATAGAGGACTTAGAGGAACTAGGAGATCATGAGGAACAGATAAGGTATTTCCATTTGCAAAAAATGGGTGTAAGTTTGCCCATTTAAAGGTTGCGGCAGGAAACAGGTTCTATCAGGAAATCGTCAATAATTCCTCCCCATTCAAGCTAAACTGTCGCTGATGATTTTTTTTGTTTTTGATGTCGAAATTGGAAATTCCATTTCTTGTAAAGTCAGCCTCATCTGTAAATAATATCATGTAAAATATTCCGTGCCGTTGATTGAGATATACGAGGCGCTTAACTAGCAACGGCACTGGTGCTTATAGTAGGGTTTTAATCTAAGTGTTAGCAGCTGTTCTTCCACTTCTACAGTTTTTCTACAAAATTTTCCTATGATGTGATATTGATAACCAGAGGCGATTATTATAATTTTTACTTTTTACTGCTTAGCTCAGTCTCTCAGAACACTATCTACTCGTTGAAAAGCAGAATTGTCTAGTAGACGATGATTGGAAAATGCTTTCTGGTATACATTCGCTTTGTTTCTACACTTAGCTTCTACATAATTTCCAAAATCTCTAGCAAACATGATATGCATATCAGTTTGTTCCTCAAAAGTGTAAAGCATGTTATTTACATTGACGCACTTTGTAAGCAATTAACAATTGGCAATTCAATTATAGAAATTCATTACAAACAGTAAAAAATATATATGTGCACATTAAAAACTTTTATATGCATAAATATAATCATGACATAAAGCATAACCTAAAATTTGTAACTGACAACTGCTCAATGTTGTCACTAAAATAAAAAGAGAGAAAAAAGTATCTCTGTTTCAGACAGCTTAGTTTTGGCCTAGAAAGAGATAGATTTGGACATCCATGTCCTAACTCTAAAATAAAAACGTTTAAGTTTTCATTCAGGAACTCTACCTATAATAAATATACGAAAAACGCCAAATTAATCTCTGAAGTAGCACTTTTACGGATTCATCCGTCATTTATGACATACGAGTCCGTAAAAGTGCTACTTTACAGAAATTTCGTTCACTTGACGGAGTTTTTAATTTACGGACGATTTCAGAAAAAAATTATTTTTAAACCTTTATTAGTTTAAATAACAGTATTAATTGATGTTTCTGACTTGGAATGTCTTTCCTGTTTTAAGCGAGATTAACACGAAAACGTTTAACGATTGGAAAAAACCATCAAGAATTCTTTTTAATAGTAAATTAGTTGGGTAATTTGAAAATAGTGTCAAGTGTTTCTCCTTAAATAACTACGTACACTCTACGCCACTGTTGGAGGCAAAGCTGCTTACTTTGATCCATATTATGGTACACAGACATACAAACATATTGTATAATTTTCATAACTTAATTCATAATCAGTTACCAGTGATTTAAAGAAATCATTATTTTATTGCGATTTTTAACGCCCTGTATCTTGATAAGGAGACATTTCCGGGCCCATGTTAATATAAACTTTTCTTCTTATTTTCATGAGAGCAATACGCCCTTAGTAGGTATTGGGCTAGTTGAGCCGCCCCCCTCTCCTTTTATGCAAATGACCCGCGATCTAATTAATATGCAAATGAGGCGTGGTCTAATTAAATGCGCGAATTAAATGCGCGAATTAAATGCGCGAATTAAATTAATTGATCTAATTAAATTAATTCACGGTATCAATTACATATCTCCTCTCTCATTTACATATATGATTTCTCATATGCATGGGCGAATTAAATTAATTGATCTAATTAAATTAATTCACGGTATCAATTACATATCTCCTCTCTCATTTACATATATGATTTCTCATATGCATGGGCGAATTAAATTAATTGATCTAATTAAATTAATTCACGGTATCAATTACATATCTCCTCTCTCATTTACATATATGATTTCTCATATGCATGCGCGAATTAAATTAATTCACGGTATCAATTACATATCTCCTCTCTCATTTACATATATGATTTCTCATAAGCATGCGCGAATTAAATTAATTGACGGTATCATTAGTGTATCTCCTCTCTCATTTACATAACTGATATCTCATTCTGTACATCTCATTTTATATATTATTTGTCATCTCTCTCTCATAAATTTATTTTAAAATAAATCAGTCCTATTTGATATTTATCTTCAGGTCATCATGTAATTCTGCGAAAATAATTTAATATGTAGAAACGTAATAATAAAAAATTTATTTTCAACTATGCAAAAGTAACTCTTAAGCTACTGTCAATCAACTGTCGGATTAGCTCTGGTGCATTAGACCTGATTAAATATACGCCATAAACATTTAGTTTGAAAGGAAACAATTAGGGTCGTTATGATTTCATAAAATTTTATTCAAGTGAATCTTCTTAAGAATATAGAACACTGTGAAGCATTATTTTTTAAAATTCAAAAACATTATCTATAGCTAAAACTGTTTAAGAAATAACTTTTCAAACTAAATGTTTTTTGCATGAAAATACGTACAAACTAATTAGCCGTGTTTCGACATTCTTTAAAACTGCTTTTAACTATAAATAAACAAACGTTCTTACGAATGACTGACTGAAAGGAATTTAGATTTTTATAAATAATTTGTTAAGAGACTAAAGCTACTGTCAATCACTTGTCGGATTATCTCTGTTGCAATTTTAAAAAAGTTAATGAAGCGTGAATCAAATCTCTATGATTCATTTGAAAGCAGAAATACTAAACAAGTGACTGAGCTATTGATTGAAGATGTGCATTCATGCACATGTGTAGAAATCGCTATAAAATGTATTTCGGTGAATGGCTATTAGTCATTAGAGTGCAGCAGTTGATCGTGTAACAATACCACGATGAGTTTAGGCAGTCCTGATTATTATTATCATCGCTATGGAGACACGTTTACAAGTAGTGCTGAAATGGGTAAGAAAGAAAACGGTTTGAGTGTGTATGTATACATTTGAATAATTTATTTCATTTTAGATCAACAGCATGATGAACCGGATCAATCTGCAAACTTATCAATTCCGGAACCAAGCAGTTATTTCCAGGGTCAAGACTACGAAGTGATGCATGAAGAAATAGGTATATTTTAAAAGAACGAAATCCTTTGAATGTTACTGAATAATTATTTCTTGTTTAGGTCCGAACGAACCATACTATGCAGACGATGCATCAAGCTTACAGGTACAAGGTACAGATAATGTAGCAACACCAGAATCGTCGTTGATTACCGTCTATCCGGGTGAACACATGCAGTTGTTAGGATCTGTACAATATCCTCTATTTGTCACGAGACCAAGAGAAGACTCTATTCATTTACATGATATCCTAGTAGGAATTATCCCGCCTGAACAACCTAATGAATTTGACGTGACTGTTAAATTGGAATGTATCAACAACATATGTGAGCATGGTGAAATTATGTTAACGGAAAGGATATGGTCCGAATTGTATGATGTCCGAGTCGAAGCAATGTTCAAAGACTTCTTTTCCACGAAAATATGGAGCGATAAAAAACTGAAATTCCATCTATGTACGAATCTTTACGTTGAGTTTAATCATAGTGTTTTTTTATGGCAACACGGTGATGATATGTTATGACCAGCGGAAGATAACGGTAAAAGACCACGAATTTCAAAGGATCATGCATCTAGCACCGCTTATTAACCAACATGCTCGTGTATTACGTCACATTAATTTCTCCTACTTCTACTACGCAAGTGTAGAGAACACAGCTGAAGGAGTAAGACGTCAGAAGAACGTGTCAAACGAATCGATTTTATTCTCAGCCGAATTGTCGTGCGGTAACTACTCGACGTTAAATTTAAAAGATCGTGGTGGATTGAACTCGCTCATTTTATTAGAGATAATAAAACTTTATCCATCAAAATTTATCAATGTCGTACACAGTCAGTTACAACCCAATCAGCAAGCACCGGCAGCGTCATGGCCATCAATTCACGAGACATCAACAGATGTACCATAAGAAGTTGAGGATAATTGAATATAGAAATAGGTTAGAAAATTATATAAACGCTTTATATGTATTACGAAATGAAATAAAATCGTATTGTGTATTGAATAAGTTATGTAAGAAATTTTCACGAATGTCTATTACAAATGTATTTAATAAGGAATAAACGTATAAAAAATTATTAGTATTTTACTACCACTAGCAATAGTATGAGACAGTAAGTTTTGCTACATATGATTGCGAGCCTGAGTATAAGCATAAACCCTATACTACAGATTTTTATCCTTTTTTTTTTCATTATATGTACTACAGACGAAGTGAAAGAATAGGTACATTTAACATACGTATGCTACAATTATCTAATTTCTAGTTTTCTAGACGTAATGTAATTTTGAACGGATTTTAACCCTTTTCGATATATCTACTACCCTCGTAAGCGATTTCTACATATACGTTCTTATTGTTTATACACCATATAGATATTCGTAGCATCTAAAGTAAACTCTTATTTAAACGTTATTTTACAATATATCATACATTTCAGCAACTCGTATGATTATCCCTCTCTATCGTAACCCAGTATGTAAGGACATTATGTTAAATACTATCTCATACATGTAAATAAACATTTCTTTAAAGAGTTTGTTAGGTCACCTAATCTGTTATAATATTACTATGATATTAGATCTCGTCGATTACAGTTTTACCGTTAGGACATACATAGTAGGTTATACGTGCTAAGTAAAATAATAAACAGATATTTCGAGAATTTTATGCATTCTTGAGAGAACGGGGTATAATATTTAAAAACGCTGTAGAAAACATATCAGCAGAGAAAGAGAATACATAAATACAGTAAGTTTTGTATGATGAGTTGTCGTCAGTTTAAAAGAAATAAGTTCGTAACCATATTTAAACGTTATTTTACAATATATCATACATTTTCAATAGCTTCGAAATACGCAGATATACACTTGTAGGATATTCATCGTATCTATAGTAAACTCGTATGAATAATAATAATTTGTAACCATTTTCGATACCTTCGAAATATAAGTCTATAACATATGTTTGTAATACGTCTTTATAACTTTTGAAACACAGGGTAGTTACCTCTTGCAATATCTACAGTTATGAGAACCCTGAAGACTTAACCTGGAGAAATAAATCAGATAAATATTTTACTTTTTATTGAAACGATAACTTTGCGTACTAATGTATGAAAATAATATAATGTATATCGTCTGATAAATAAAATTGAAATTTAAAGCTTACCATACTTTCTATCACCATCGGAATATTATCGAGAAACATGATCGTCTAAGTTAAATATATTTAGCGACTTCTTTTGCTTAATAATTTTCATTATGGTATGCGTATATGTCTAGTCACAGTTTCAGCAAACGCATTGTATTCTATCAGCGAATCATGTAAAATTAAGCAGTATGCTTTAGTTGTATCAGAAAGTGGGTTGACCGACTCAAGCTCTAATCTCTAAATTCATGAATACCTTATACACACGATATAACTACGATCTAAGATTACGAGAGGGTTAATATGTAATTAGTACATCAAAATATGTTCTTAATATGTTAATCAATTTCCTTATAAAATATAACTATATATCGTTGAAATAAAACATTAAACCATTGCAGTCGTTTATCATAAACCTGGTGGTGAGCTTGTATTATTCGTATAGCGATATGGATATATTATTCAATTTTCATGTCTTTTGCTAACCCTACATAACCTAAGCTTTACATAGATTTAGACTTGTTTTTATATTTCGTATTTAAACACATAACACGACATATCTGAATGATATATTAAATAAAAATAAATTGCTACTAAACGTAAGCTAGACTTGAATGATATCGATCGATATGCTATAATATGTATAGCTAAAATGTTAGATTAGTGAAGGAACATGTTGCCTAATACTTATATTTATGTGTTGTATTCTTTTACATAATAACTTAAACAAGACAGGAATTGTTACGAAACCATAACATTAAAAATATTTAAACATATTATTTATAATAAATATAGTAGAAATATAAAGAAAAGAGTACTAGTTATGCTTTAACGTTTGAGTAGCAGCAAACGCTTCACGTATAACCTATATTTATCAGTGAGTTTCTTCTACCTTCTTTAGTAAATTCATAATGTTAGCTTCTACTTTGTCAACTGTTACTAGAATGCTGTTCTTTAGATCCTTTACCTCGCTCTATGTATCTGTAGTCACTACAATGAAAGTTTGTACTGTTGTGTCGAATTGACGATTTGATTTGAAAATTTAATAATGTAATTTATCGTTTAGACTAACCCTTGTTTACTTCTATATATGTTTAATTAATATGTAATTAGTACATCAAAATATGTTCTTAATATGTTTTTCAATTTCCTTATAAAATATAACTATATATCATTGAAATAAAACATTATTAAAATATTAAAAAATAATTTTATTTATCACGTCCTAAATATTTACACGATTGATCACGTTTCTCGTCAGCTTCTTTTCAAACAATTGCAGTCGTTTATCATAAACCTAATGGTGAGCCTGTATTATTCGTATTACGATATGGATATATTATTCAATTTTCATGTCTTTTGCTAACCCTACATAACCTAAGCTTTACATAGCTTTAGACATGTTTTATATTTCGTATTTAAACACATAACACGACATATCTGAATGATATATTAAATAAAAACAAATTGCTACTAAACGTAAGCTAGACTTGAATGATATCGATCGATATGCTATAATATGTATAGCTTAAATGCTAGATTAGTGAAGGAACATACAGTGAAGAGTGTTTTGGGAAAACCTTAATGTAGCTGCTGAGCTCTGCTAACCAGCTTCACTTATAGGTACACTATCTATTTAGCTGATTCAATAAAAATTTCGTTATTTAAAAATTCCTAACATTTATCTGTTTTAGAATATTCAAAGGCAGTATATGACAATAAATTATCGTGAGACTCCTGATCTATACAAAACGTCTTATATAAAATTAGAGATAAAAAATTAATCCTATGACATATGGTGAAAATGCAAATATTCAATAATTCTAACCCCAATTTTTCTACTTTTCTAGACGTAATGTAATTTTGAACTGATTTTTAACCCTTTTTCGTTATATCTACTACCCTTGTAAACGATTTCTACAGTTTTGTAATACGTCTTTATAACTTTGAAACTCTACGTGATTTTCTCTTACAATATCTATACTTATGAGAACCTTGAAGACTTAACCTAGAGAAATAAAACAGATAAATATTTTACTTTTTATTGAAACTAGTTAACTTATATTCTAACATACAAATATACAACAACAAAATAGAAAAGTATACTTGAGGGTAACAAAGAAGTCCTGGACGCTGTTATAAAAGTTAGAACAACGTTTGTAGACAATAATATTTTATTAAGTGTGTTAAATTCTTCCTGTAGATATAAGGATGATTTATTTTTGAATGAATTAGTTTATAAGTTTAATAGGAAAACTATTGTAGATTTGCAGAACGATCTTGATTTAGATGATAGACTTAAATTTATTCCATCTGGATATAATGTATAATAAATATAATATAATAAATATCTTTAAAACTTATTGTTTTAATTGTACCTACATCTACTTATTTCAGGTAGTTTGATTGTATGCATATGTAAGACGTGGGAAAACTCCTGATACTGCTACCTCTGGTAATGCTATGAAATAAAACGTATCAAGATGATGCAGGAACTCAAAATGATCATCTACCAGAACGTTTACTACGCGAGAGAGGTAAAGAAATAAGAAGATTTTATAGAATATATCGTTTATTTGATCATATTACATATAAATACTATTACAATACGGTTATAGTACATAGTACAAATTAAATATTTACTTATTTTATGATTTTTCTCGCTTTAAGCTCTGTGATGACTGAAATTATTTCGTTGTCGTTTTCGAGACTGTTGCTATGAGCCTTCTTTACGGCGTACAACAATTGTAGTCGATCCACTAGTTGATCAGGCGTACTCTGACGTATACAATCCGGTTTCATCTTGTTTAACTTTTTGGGAAGACTAACCTCAAAGTCTATTATTCTGTATAAATTTGGTCTGATTACATTTTCGTATTTCCAATGTTTAACGCTTATTAGTCGACCGTTGCGTCTATAGTCTTTCTTATGAGCATTAGTAAGTGAGATTATTTTCATATAGTTGTCGATATCTTCCTCTGTTGGACTAGGAGGGCTTATTCGTTTAAGCGTTAGTAAAGTAAACAGACCGGGTGTTCCATTGAAAAGTTTGTTTTTAATTAAAATATCTTTTCCCTGAAACTGTACTAGCGAACGACCAAACCGCCACTCATCGATGTCGTTATATAGAGCGTACCTAGTTTTGTCTACGTTTTTGTTTTCTCCGCTAGCTAATAATGCTCTATAATAGTTGGAGAATTCCTGATAAATCCTTAAGTCGGAATCGCATTCTTCTTCTTCCTCAGCATCATCATCATCATCATCATCATCTTCAACAGATGTAACTGAAGATGCCTGTTCAAGTTTCGGTGAGAGATAAACGGTCCCCGGTCGAGGTTCAGTTTTATCACTGTGAAAGTAGGCTAATTTATTTCGTATAGCATTACGGGCGTTTAGTATTTTATTATTATTTTCTCCTTTATTGACTTCTGTAGTTGTCATAGCGGTTTCATGAACGGTGGTGTCACTGTGTCTACGTTTCAGATTCACGTCTTTAAATATTACATTATTGCTAGGTGAAGTCTTATTATCATCATCTAGGGTACTATGAACAAGTTTCAAATGATTTCTGTAGTTATCGAGACGTGTAAAATACTTTAAACAAATAGAACACTGAATTTTGTGTCCACGGTGTATATTCATATGACGTGCAAACCCTGATCGTAAAACGTTCGTATGACACACATCACACTCACGTCGCCGTTCCATTTTGACTAATGATTGAACATGAACTCCTATTTATATATCACGTTCCATTTAACTTAATTAACCCTGGCTAGTCACCCTTCACCCTTCTCCCTTCACCCTTCTCCCTTCTCCCTTCTCCCTTCACCCTTCACCCTTCACCCTTCTCCCTTCACCCTTCTCCCTTCACCCTTCACCCTTCACCCTTCTCCCTTCTCCCTTCACCCTTCACCCTTCACCCTTCAACCTTAACCCTTCGGTCAGAACGTGAAGTTTTTCGAATGTTAATGACGATTTTGTAAGTAGCTACAATGGTCTAACCTAATAAATATTTTATGAACTAATCTTAATAGAGATTTTTTTGTAAGTAGCTACATGCTCTAACCTAATAAATGCTTTATGGACTAATCTTAATAGAGATTCTTGAATCTTTGCAACAACCGGAGTCTAAAATCTATAACCTTAATATAATTTTTTTTTTTTTTGGGGGTCTAACCTAGATTGCTTCATTTAATTTAATCATTTATATTAATATTATATTGATTTATCATGCAATTTTGGGTTTTAAAGTAAAGTAAAGAAGAATTAATGTTTTTTATCACAGAATTTTGAAATAAACTTCTAAACTTTGTATTCATCGTTTTGTTCCGAGCTATCTCAATTTCAAAATCAAGACTACAGCTATGCTGTTTTTTCTTTACGGCGCCAATCTTACAAACAAATAGTTTCTAAAACGATTTGATTATAACACCCTCTATTAATCTGACCTGACTACTAAAAACTTCTAACTTTAGATGTTTTAAAGATTACATCTTCAGTTTCTACAATTGAATTTCTATAATAATTAGATTCAGCCGCTAATTTTAAAATATCAAGTAAGCTCTATTATATTACAGACGGTATAATTGTTCATGATTTTACTGTCTATCATCTATAGTCTAGTCTAGTCTGGTCTGGTCTGGTCTGGTCTGGTCTATTTTAATAGATATTATATATTTAAGTTATGTATTACGTTTTAAGTAGTATCGAAACTACTCGTATTAATAAACGTTCTTGTATGAAAGTATGTTGTTTTATACTTACTCTGCTCCCTACGCTCTATCCTAAAAATGTATTCGTAGGCTCTAACCTCAAGCTACCAATTTCAAATTCCAAAAAACAAAACGCCGTATTGGAATCAAGTTGTCGATAAGCTTCGTCTACTGTATACCTTAAAACAGAGGGGTAGCAGTAGTTTAGAAAACTAGGATGAGATTATTTCAATTATTTCTGAGCTTAAAGAAGAAGGTATTATAGAATAAAAGACAATGGTTATACAAAATGTTACCCTCAAGTATACTTTTCTATTTTGTTGTTGTATATTTGTGTTAGAATATAAGTTGTCTAGTTTCAAATATGTATGTTAGAATATAAGTTAACTAGTTTCAATAAAAAGTAAAATATTTATCTGTTTTATTTCTCCAGGTTAAGTCTTCAAGGTTCTCATAACTAGAGATATTGTAAGAGGAAATCACGTAAAGTTTCAAAGTTATAAAGACGTATTACAAACATATGACATATGTTATAGATAGCCGCGTCCAGGACTTCTTTCTTATCCTCAAGTATACTTTTCTATTTTGTTGTTGTAACTATTTACATGTTAGAATATAAGTTAACTAGTTTCAATAAAAAGTAAAATATTTATCTGTTTTATTTTTCCAGGTTAAGTCTTCAAGGTTCTCATAGCTAGAGATATTGTAAGAGGAAATCACGTAGAGTTTCAAAGTTATAAAGACGTATTACAAAAACATATGACATATGTTATAGATAGCCGCGTCCAGGACTTCTTTCTTACCCTCAAGTATACTTTTCTATTTTGTTGTTGTAACTATTTACATGTATGAGATAGTATTTAACATAATGTCCTTACATACTGGGTTACGATATAGAGGGATAATCATACGAGTTGCTGAAATGTATGATATATTGTAAAATAACGTTTAAATAAGAGTTTACTTTAGATGCTACGAATATCTATATGGTGTATAAACAATAAGAACGTATATGTAGAAATCGCTTACAAGGGTAGTAGATATAACGAAAAGGGTTAAAATCTGTTCAAAATTACATTACGTCTAGAAAACTATAAATTAGATAATTGTAGCATACGCTTGTTAAATGTACCTATTCTTCACCTCGTCTGTAGTAGATATAATGAAAAAAGCATAAAAATCTGTAGTATAGGGTTTATGCTTATACTCAGGCTCACAATCATATGTAACGTATCTACGCTTACATAGTATAATTATTTTCTCAACGTAGGATAGAACAACCGATTGCTCTGGTCGATCAGTATAAATAGACGATTCATTGATGATCTGAATCAAGTCTAAGTTTCCAAGCATTGAATTGCAGTAAATAGTATCAGAGTTATTAGTACATAAAAAATTAGGGTTAGCAAAAGACATGAAAATTGAATAATATATCCATATCGCTATTCGAATAATACAAGCTCACCATTAGGTTTATGATAAACGACTGCAATTGTTTGAAAAGAAGCTGACGAGAAACGTGATCAATCGTGTAAATATTTAGGACGTGATAAAATGAAATTTTTTTTTAAATATTTTAATAATGTTTTATTTCAATGATATATAGTTATATTTTATAAGGAAATTGAAAAACATATTAAGAACATATTTTGATGTACTAATTACATATTAATTAAACATATATAGAAATAAACAAGGGTTAGTCTAAACGATAAATTACATTATTAAATTTTCAAATCAAATCGTCAATTCGACACAACAGTACAAACTTTCATTGTAGTGACTACAGATACATAGAGCGAGGTAAAGGATCTAAAGAACAGCATTCTAGTAACAGTTGACAAAGTAGAAGCTAACATTATGAATTTACTAAAGAAGGTAGAAGAAACTCACTGATAAATATAGGTTATACGTGAAGCGTTTGCTGCTACTCAAACGTTAAAGCATAACTAGTACTCTTTTCTTTATATTTCTACTATATTTATTATAAATAATATGTTTAAATATTTTTAATATTATGGTTTCGTAACAATTCCTGTCTTGTTTAAGTTATTATGTAAAAGAATACAACACATAAATATAGGTATTAGGCAACATGTTCCTTCACTAATCTAACATTTTAGCTATACATATTATAGCATATCGATCGATATCATTCAAGTCTAGCTTACGTTTAGTAGCAATTTATTTTTATTTAATATATCATTCAGATATGTCGTGTTATGTGTTTAAATACGAAATATAAAAACAAGTCTAAATCTATGTAAAGCTTAGGTTATGTAGGGTTAGCAAAAGACATGAAAATTGAATAATATATCCATATCGCTATACGAATAATACAAGCTCACCACCAGGTTTATGATAAACGACTGCAATGGTTTAATGTTTTATTTCAACGATATATAGTTATATTTTATAAGGAAATTGATTAACATATTAAGAACATATTTTGATGTACTAATTACATATTAACCCTCTCGTAATCTTAGATCGTAGTTATATCGTGTGTATAAGGTATTCATGAATTTAGAGATTAGAGCTTGAGTCGGTCAACCCACTTTCTGATACAACTAAAGCATACTGCTTAATTTTACATGATTCGCTGATAGAATACAATGCGTTTGCTGAAACTGTGACTAGACATATACGCATACCATAATGAAAATTATTAAGCAAAAGAAGTCGCTAAATATATTTAACTTAGACGATCATGTTTCTCGATAATATTCCGATGGTGATAGAAAGTATGGTAAGCTTTAAATTTCAATTTTATTTATCAGACGATATACATTATATTATTTTCATACATTAGTACGCAAAGTTATCGTTTCAATAAAAAGTAAAATATTTATCTGATTTATTTCTCCAGGTTAAGTCTTCAGGGTTCTCATAACTGTAGATATTGCAAGAGGTAACTACCCTGTGTTTCAAAAGTTATAAAGACGTATTACAAACATATGTTATAGACTTATATTTCGAAGGTATCGAAAATGGTTACAAATTATTATTATTCATACGAGTTTACTATAGATACGATGAATATCCTACAAGTGTATATCTGCGTATTTCGAAGCTATTGAAAATGTATGATATATTGTAAAATAACGTTTAAATATGGTTACGAACTTATTTCTTTTAAACTGACGACAACTCATCATACAAAACTTACTGTATTTATGTATTCTCTTTCTCTGCTGATATGTTTTCTACAGCGTTTTTAAATATTATACCCCGTTCTCTCAAGAATGCATAAAATTCTCGAAATATCTGTTTATTATTTTACTTAGCACGTATAACCTACTATGTATGTCCTAATGGTAAAACTGTAATCGACGAGATCTAATATCATAGTAATATTATAACAGATTAGGTGACCTAACAAACTCTTTAAAGAAATGTTTATTTACATGTATGAGATAGTATTTAACATAATGTCCTTACATACTGGGTTACGATAGAGAGGGATAATCATACGAGTTGCTGAAATGTATGATATATTGTAAAATAACGTTTAAATAAGAGTTTACTTTAGATGCTACGAATATCTATATGGTGTATAAACAATAAGAACGTATATGTAGAAATCGCTTACGAGGGTAGTAGATATATCGAAAAGGGTTAAAATCCGTTCAAAATTACATTACGTCTAGAAAACTAGAAATTAGATAATTGTAGCATACGTATGTTAAATGTACCTATTCTTTCACTTCGTCTGTAGTACATATAATGAAAAAAAAAAGGATAAAAATCTGTAGTATAGGGTTTATGCTTATACTCAGGCTCGCAATCATATGTAGCAAAACTTACTGTCTCATACTATTGCTAGTGGTAGTAAAATACTAATAATTTTTTATACGTTTATTCCTTATTAAATACATTTGTAATAGACATTCGTGAAAATTTCTTACATAACTTATTCAATACACAATACGATTTTATTTCATTTCGTAATACATATAAAGCGTTTATATAATTTTCTAACCTATTTCTATATTCAATTATCCTCAACTTCTTATGGTACATCTGTTGATGTCTCGTGAATTGCTGGCCATGACGCTGCCGGTGCTTGCTGATTGGGTTGTAACTGACTGTGTACGACATTGATAAATTTTGATGGATAAAGTTTTATTATCTCTAATAAAATGAGCGAGTTCAATCCACCACGATCTTTTAAATTTAACGTCGAGTAGTTACCGCACGACAATTCGGCTGAGAATAAAATCGATTCGTTTGACACGTTCTTCTGACGTCTTACTCCTTCAGCTGTGTTCTCTACACTTGCGTAGTAGAAGTAGGAGAAATTAATGTGACGTAATACACGAGCATGTTGGTTAATAAGCGGTGCTAGATGCATGATCCTTTGAAATTCGTGGTCTTTTACCGTTATCTTCCGCTGGTCATAACATATCATCACCGTGTTGCCATAAAAAAACACTATGATTAAACTCAACGTAAAGATTCGTACATAGATGGAATTTCAGTTTTTTATCGCTCCATATTTTCGTGGAAAAGAAGTCTTTGAACATTGCTTCGACTCGGACATCATACAATTCGGACCATATCCTTTCCGTTAACATAATTTCACCATGCTCACATATGTTGTTGATACATTCCAATTTAACAGTCACGTCAAATTCATTAGGTTGTTCAGGCGGGATAATTCCTACTAGGATATCATGTAAATGAATAGAGTCTTCTCTTGGTCTCGTGACAAATAGAGGATATTGTACAGATCCTAACAACTGCATGTGTTCACCCGGATAGACGGTAATCAACGACGATTCTGGTGTTGCTACATTATCTGTACCTTGTACCTGTAAGCTTGATGCATCGTCTGCATAGTATGGTTCGTTCGGACCTAAACAAGAAATAATTATTCAGTAACATTCAAAGGATTTCGTTCTTTTAAAATATACCTATTTCTTCATGCATCACTTCGTAGTCTTGACCCTGGAAATAACTGCTTGGTTCCGGAATTGATAAGTTTGCAGATTGATCCGGTTCATCATGCTGTTGATCTAAAATGAAATAAATTATTCAAATGTATACATACACACTCAAACCGTTTTCTTTCTTACCCATTTCAGCACTACTTGTAAACGTGTCTCCATAGCGATGATAATAATAATCAGGACTGCCTAAACTCATCGTGGTATTGTTACACGATCAACTGCTGCACTCTAATGACTAATAGCCATTCACCGAAATACATTTTATAGCGATTTCTACACATGTGCATGAATGCACATCTTCAATCAATAGCTCAGTCACTTGTTTAGTATTTCTGCTTTCAAATGAATCATAGAGATTTGATTCACGCTTCATTAACTTTTTTAAAATTGCAACAGAGATAATCCGACAAGTGATTGACAGTAGCTTTAGTCTCTTAACAAATTATTTATAAAAATCTAAATTCCTTTCAGTCAGTCATTCGTAAGAACGTTTGTTTATTTATAGTTAAAAGCAGTTTTAAAGAATGTCGAAACACGGCTAATTAGTTTGTACGTATTTTCATGCAAAAAACATTTAGTTTGAAAAGTTATTTCTTAAACAGTTTTAGCTATAGATAATGTTTTTGAATTTTAAAAAATAATGCTTCACAGTGTTCTATATTCTTAAGAAGATTCACTTGAATAAAATTTTATGAAATCATAACGACCCTAATTGTTTCCTTTCAAACTAAATGTTTATGGCGTATATTTAATCAGGTCTAATGCACCAGAGCTAATCCGACAGTTGATTGACAGTAGCTTAAGAGTTACTTTTGCATAGTTGAAAATAAATTTTTTATTATTACGTTTCTACATATTAAATTATTTTCGCAGAATTACATGATGACCTGAAGATAAATATCAAATAGGACTGATTTATTTTAAAATAAATTTATGAGAGAGAGATGACAAATAATATATAAAATGAGATGTACAGAATGAGATATCAGTTATGTAAATGAGAGAGGAGATACACTAATGATACCGTCAATTAATTTAATTCGCGCATGCTTATGAGAAATCATATATGTAAATGAGAGAGGAGATATGTAATTGATACCGTGAATTAATTTAATTCGCGCATGCATATGAGAAATCATATATGTAAATGAGAGAGGAGATATGTAATTGATACCGTGAATTAATTTAATTAGATCAATTAATTTAATTCGCCCATGCATATGAGAAATCATATATGTAAATGAGAGAGGAGATATGTAATTGATACCGTGAATTAATTTAATTAGATCAATTAATTTAATTCGCCCATGCATATGAGAAATCATATATGTAAATGAGAGAGGAGATATGTAATTGATACCGTGAATTAATTTAATTAGATCAATTAATTTAATTCGCGCATTTAATTCGCGCATTTAATTCGCGCATTTAATTAGACCACGCCTCATTTGCATATTAATTAGATCGCGGGTCATTTGCATAAAAGGAGAGGGGGGCGGCTCAACTAGCCCAATACCTACTGCCCTTAAGATGATGCGGAACAATTTTGACTCACCCTGTATACGAGCAAGCACTATGACAGTTATTAAATTGGTAGCAGTTTTTAAATCATATTATTCAGTTGCGTACCTACAGATTTCGGTGCGCAGTTTCTTATTATTATTAGACGAAGAGTTTTCAGATACCTACATGACTCTGAACACGTAAAATCTCTTGGGGGTCTGGAAACGTTTAAGTGGATTTTCTGGCATTGCTTTATTTTTTGCATCTACTGATATTAAAAATATAGTGAGATCAAGAATGATCGTCCTGATCCTACATTATTTTCCACGAACTTGACATCAATATTTATATCCAATTTTTGAAGTAAGGCCTCTTTGGTAAGGCTAGAAAAATCTGGAATGTTATCCGGACGCCACTGCTTTTTTTTCTTACACATGTGATGGAAGTAAATATTGATATCGAACTTGTGGAAAGTAGTGTAGGATCAGGATTCAGAACGATCATTCTTGATCTCACAACAATGCCAGTATTTATTTACTATGTGATGCGAATATTTCGGTGTTACATGAATTCGCGCTATTTAAAATTGCCAATTTATAAGTTTTTCTTTTTTATGAAGTAAATAGAATAGTTTCAAAGCGAGAATCTATAATTCTAGAAGGTCCTGTAAGGAAAACTGCACTCCCCAGATTTGCTTGATTCCGCTTTTTCGTATTTGGACACTTTTATGTACGTACAGTAAATGAAATGTAAAGCAAGGTTTAATATTGTTGGATAAATTTGCACAGTTAAAATAGTTCAACAGTAAACAGTTTGCAGATAAAATTAATGAAATAATTACATCTATGTGTTGTTTAACTATGTTTGCAACCAATACTAGTTATAATTTATAATACAAATACAGTTGTTACTTACGCAGAATTATCTTCCATATAGTACATGCGCAATACCATTTGAAGATTACCTTTTCTGCTGCAGATTTTGGAAATAAACGTATGAATTTTTAAATTGGGTCGAAACATTTTTGACATTTTCTCAGTCTCGGATCTCCGTGGAAATGAATTCGCCGATTTTTTGTTCTTTTACAATACTTTACTCCTGCTTTAATCACCTCATGCAAAATATTGTTACCGTCTAGAAACGCTACCAACTGGTTGATACAACATATAGTGTCTTGTGTAAATTTAATTTGATCAGTTTGGCTAATTTTACAGCAGCTTCTAGTGTTGCACGAGAGTCTCGCATTTTTCTTGTTCTTGTCTTTAGTCCAGGCGATAGGGTAAACAAAGTCACAAGACTTGATAACAGCAATTTTTTTGTTTAGTATGTAGAGGAGTGTGTGGTGAGTCTACATTCAAGTTTTCGTATTAATCGGAGGCTGCGAAGTGTCCGCCATCTTGGAAAAAGAGGTTAAAGTGTTTCTTCAATTTATCTCGTTAACCGTATGTCTGAGGAAAAAAGTAATTCATAACGTTTTTGTCGGAAATTCGATTCTCTACAACTTCCTCACTACACTTCTTTGCGAGATCTTTGTAATAAAAAAGTTATAAACAAATAACCGTAAAAATTTAGGGGTTGCAAATCTTTGGGGTGAAATAACTAAATATTGCATGTTTGTTCGTACGAGCAAAATTGTTCTCACCTTCCTTGTAAGCAATCTAAAAACGAACAATTTAGTGCACTCACTTTTTTGGTTCCGTTCTTTGGTATAGTGGAAGGCAGCGGTCGAATGGAGGTAAGTCGAAAACGAGGCAGTATAACGTATAACGTTCTCCCTACTGGTAAGTTATTTATCTCCTTAACCATACGTCTGAGTAAAAAATTTGTTACTACCATTTCTGTCGACAATACGATTCTCTACAACTTCCTCACTACACTTCTTTGAGAAATGTTTGTAATAAAAATGTTATAAACAAATAACCGTAAAAATTTAGGAGATGAAAATCTTTGGGGTGAAGTAACTATTTCATTTTTGGTTGTACGAGAAAAATTGTTCTTACCTTTCTTGTAGACAACTTAAAAACGAACAATTTACTGTACTTGCATTTTTGGTTCAGTGCTTTGGTATAGTGGAAGGCAGCGGTCAAATGGAGGTAAGTCGAAAACGAAGCAGGTAAGCCATATAACGTTTTTCCTACTGGTAAGTTATTTATTTCCTTAACTGTACGTCTGAGTAAAAAAGTTGTCAGCACAACTTCTGTCGGCAATACGATTCTCTACAACTTTCATACTACACTATTTTGTGTCATGTAAGCAGTTAAAAAGTTATTAAAAATAAACTGCTAAGATATAGGGGGGGTGGTCATTTGTATTGAACGTATGAGATGAAATAAGTATTTCATTTTTTGTCGCATGGAAAAGATTATTCTTACCTTTCTTGTACACAATGTAAAGACGGGAATTTTGATATACTTACTTCTTTATCACGTTCTTTGGTATATTGGAAGGCAGGAGTTGAAGGTTTACCCATGGCATATAATATCGAATTTGTTGAACATATGCATTCTATACGCAATTAAACAATGATTCGATAATAATTACATAGAATGTATTAGTAGGTCTACTTCTCTAGCGATTCAAATTCTGGTCGATGGGTGGGAGAATGGTCCTGTGCCTTTAATCACTCGAAGCGAACTGCACAGGCGCATGAAAGTCGTAGAATACACCATGAGTGCCATCCACTCAGGTCAGTCCTATGGGTCAGCCGGTTTTGTCTAGCTTAGTCGAAGGGCCGTTAAGATGAGCGTCTGTTTCGTGTGCAAAACTTCTTTACGGGAAGGTGAAGTTTGCGTTGTGAAGGAGAGAGGAGTAAAATGTTTGCTCCAAAGAAGCATTGAAAGAGGAGATGAGGAGCACGAAGAATTTCTAAGAGAAGCATTGACCTGAGTGGATGGCAGTCATGCTGTATTCTACGACTTTCGTGCGCCTGTGCAGTTCGCCTCGAGTAGTTAAAGGCACCCAGGGCCATTCTCCCACCCGTCGACCAAAATTTGAATCGCTAGAGAAGTACATCTACTAATACATTTTATTTATTTATTTATTTGATAATTAATTATACATTGTGCCAGACAATGAAGCTAATAAAAGCTTGTGCTTGTTCTAGAGCACAATTTCACTATAAGGTCAAATCCAATAAATATAAATATTTCAAAATAAGGTACATTCTATGTAATTATTGTTGAATCATTGTTTGATTGCGTATAGAATGCATATGTTCAACAAATTCGTATTATATGCTATGGGTAAACTTTTCAACTGCTGCCTTTCACTATACCAAAGAACGTGATAAAAAAAGTAAGTATATCAAAATTCCCGTCTTTACATTGTGTACAAGAAAGGTAAGAATAATTTTTTCCATGCGGCAAAAAATGAAATACTTATTTCACCCCATACGTTCAATACAAATGACCCCCCCCCCATATTTTAGAAGTTTATTTTTAATAACTTTGTAACTGCTTACATGACACAAAATAGTGTAGTATGGAAGTTGTAGAGAATCGTATTGCCGACAAAAGTTGAGCTGACAACTTTTTTAATCAGACGTACGGTTAAGGAGATAAATAACTTACCAGTAGGAAAAACGTTATATGGCTTACCTGCTTCGTTTTCGACTTACCTCCATTTGACAGCTGTCTTCCACTATATCAAAGAACGAGACCAAAAAAGTGAGTACACTGAATTGCTCGTTTTTAAATTGTCTACAAGAAAGGTAAGAACAATTTTTCTCGTACGACCAAAAATAAAATAGTTACTTCACCCCAAAGATTCTCAACCCCTAAATTTTTACAGTTATTTGTTTATAACTTTTTTATTACAAGCATTTCTCAAAGAAGTGTAGTGAGGAAGTTGTAGAAAATCATATTGCCGACAAAAATGGTGGTAACAAATTCTTTACTTAGACGTATGGTTAAGGAGATAAATAACTTACCAGTAGGAAAAACGTTATACGGCTTACCTGCTTCGTTTTCGACTTACCTCCATTTGACCGCTGCCTTCCACTATACCAAAGCACGGAACCAAAAATGTAAGTACACTAAATTGTTCGTTTTTAAGTTGTCTAAAAAAACACTTTAACCTCTTTTTCCAAGATGGCGGACACTTCGCAGCCTCCGATTAATACGAAAACTTGAATGTAGACTCACCACACACCCCCCTACATAACCCCCTAAACAAAAATTGCTGTTATCAAGTCTTGTGACTTTTCCCATACACCAATTTCCCTGTCGCCTGGACTACTTGTTCTTGCACAAATTGCAAGACAAGAACAAGACAAGAATAGCAATCCGTTCCGCAAGACAAGACAAGAATCTTTTCTGCAAAGGAAAGTGCAAGAATAGCAAGATTTCTTGCATTTTCTTGCAGTCTTGCTAAAATACAGATTTTGAAAAGAAATTGGTATGCTTGAATTATTATTGGCAATTTAGTCTAGAAATATTAAAAATTTATAATATATTTTATTTATTTATTTAAAAGCTGTTTTAATAAAACAAAAAATATAAAATATTTTTCTATTACACTATTACACATATTTTACTTTACATACTGTGGTAACTAATAAGATATCAACATTCAGGCGATTAGAAATTACGTAATAACCTAAAAGCTAAAACAATAAAAGAAAATATAGAAACGTAACTAAACGGCTATTATGTTTGATTATTTATTATAGTTATTAGTCATTGCAAACGTCGAATCAGGAATTAACGTATAAAGGCTTTACCATCTTCAAATAAATCAGAGTACTTTTGTATGATTGCACTACACTATCAGTATCTTGCCCGTTTATAGTAGAATTGTTTTTATGGTTTAAGTTAAGTTTAAGTTTCAATCTTAGTCATTTTCCAAAACAGATTTAAATAGTAAATTGTCTATACTTTTTCATTTTATAATTTATAGTTAATACTTTTAATAATACAGCTTTTTGATAGAAACTGTTCATTTGAATTTGAAAATGCAGTATAGGAATGTAATTTTTTTTCTCTTTCAAATTTTCAAAAAGCTGTCTTAAAACAATTACAAAAAACGTGTTTTAAACGTATTGTTATGATATATAGGGGTCAAAAGGAAATAAAAATTATTGTTGTGAATAATAAACCCTCCAACACTTGATGAAAGGTTATAAATTGTAAAACAAATTTGTTATTGTTGAAATTCACAAACATAAAATCATGGTAAAACAGTCTGAAAATATACACAACTAAATATCACCTACCTTTATAAACAAAAATTCTCCGGCTATAATTTCTAAACTGGAAAACAAGCTCCATAAATGCATGAGACGAAAGCAGGCAGGTCGCTAATTAATTAGGAAGCTATTTAAATTATATCCGTAAAACGTTGTTAATGGACCAGACACAAATACACAAACAAATTTCTTTTTAAACATTTAACTGGATAATTTTATTTATTAACAGGGAAAAGAAATAAAAATTTAAAATTCCATGAAGAGAAAAGAAAACAACTATTAAAATTTAAAAAAATCAAATTAAATCTCGGTGTCAAATAGATTTAACAAAATAAGAATTAAGAGACATTCTAATTCTCTTTGCCCCTTTTAATTCTTATCTGAACAATCCAACAATCTTAAATTACTATTAATAAAAAATAAATAAAAATTGAAAATTATTTTAATTTTAAAATTATTTGGCGCCACACAAAAAAGTTAATCACCCTAACTTGAAGGAGAGCAGATTCCTGTTATAGTTGGTAAAATTCCTGCTTATTTGTTAATAAGGTGTTCACATTCCATGTCATCCTTCAAATGGATATTATTTGTGATTTTTGAAGATAATTATAATTATTAAAGGTGCAACATGTATCTTCCATGACGTGAGTACATAAAATAATTCGGTTATTTGCAACAAGATTCCATTACCTTCCTTTAATTCGTTCCATACAAAATAAAAATTCCAAACATTTCTTCAAATAATAATAACAGTCTGAACACCAAATTTAAACACTGCACTTTCATTTATTTCACTTTGATTGTTAATTATAATTATTATTAATCAAATTATTAAGAACTTATAAAAAAATTAAAACAAGATGACATTTGTCATAACCTCACTTTGTTGACATTTAAGTGACATAAAATTCACCAACATAACCTCGAAATTTTATCAAAATAACGTACGAATTGACATGACTTCTGCACTGTATGAAAATTCAAGAGAAAGTAACCAAATCTTCGTGCTGTTTTTTATAATAATTGGAAAGCAATTGCGAATCGCTAGTGATTTTCCTAGTTCGGAACTAGCTTAGTCTGGTTTCTAACTAGAAACAAAACGACATCTTTCCTACCAAAAACCTTTCTAACCAAATTGTTCATAAAAAAATTAAATTGTTTAAATAAATGTTATAAAATGAAAGAGGGGAATCTTTCCTTCATTTTGGTACCTAACACGGCTATTAAAATGCAAATTTACAGTTAGGATTCATTGACAACCATCTTGAATTTTCTGATAATCATTACTTTACAAAGATTCAAATAAAAACATTTTAGCATCTTGCTACATCCTTTTCTTATCATAGAATTAATCCTAAGATCATATCAAACAAAAATTACATAAATTTTGACACCAAAATTATGAATATAAACTAAATTTTAACATTCTAGCAGACCCTGCTGAAACATTACAATTTTGAGACTTCAAAGGCCTAAACATTCTGTTAGAAAAATTGCCCACTTTAACATTCTAGTGTCAAATGCACCCTAGAACTTGGTTAACAATATTGCAGTAAAATATTTTACTTAAGAAATTTAAATAAGATTGAAAAATATCCATTTACTATGGAAAATAATGAATAGTCAAAGAAATAGAACATTTTCTTGAAATTCAATAATAAAAACTGTAAGTAAAGTAATAAATACTTGTGTATAGCTTCTTACCTATACCTTTAATAATTTTCAGGTGAAAACGCCATAAAATGGCTTCAAAATATCTAAATGTCAAAATATCAACCAACGACAGAAAATTGTTCATCTTAAAATTGAATTTGTGAAATTCAAGTGAAGAATCTGTTTAAGATTTATCCCTTATCATCTCATAGTGTTGGAGTGTGTATCTTCAATATATTTAATGCAAAATTTTGTTTTTAAAATAAAGAAAATTGTGAAATCCTTTCGCCTGGAAGATAGGCAACACATCGTGCATACATGTAATGCGGGATATCTATATCATAACAGTATGTTTAAAAAGAAATAGTTTAAAACTTAGTTTCATATTTTAAACATGCCAACCCCGCTCGCTTTTAATTATTACAGTAAAATTATATATAATTTTTTCGCCTTGATACTCGGTAGATTTTAATGGTACACAAATCAAGAACGGGCTCCATAGGGAACAGACGTTATTAACACATTTGTGTGTTCACACTAAAAGGGACCTTACAGAAGTAACCCATAGGCTACATCTTTTAAAGGCGCAATATCGAGTATAATCAATCTAGTAATTAGGTTACTATATGTAATTGTTATTACGATTAATAAAATATTAATGTTAAAAGTAGCAATTAGTGTAATAAAACTACTGAAAAACTAATTCTAGTGATTTAATAAGTTTAACCTATACTAACATCTAACTTAATGAATTAGTTATTGTATTGGGGCATTCCACTAGTAAAAGAATCACCTTTTGACTACCATTCTCAATTTGAGGCAAAATTACCAAAATTATAAAACCACGTCTATAAGCAATAATACTTTTATTTTTCTTACAAACTGCATGGATAATTCTAACATTCTAATTAAACAAAACTATTACCTGGCTCTGGGGCCTGTTTCATAAAACTTATAAGTTTTATATTATTAGCTTCCGGCCTTGTTATTACAGTACACAGAAGCTAATAATATGAGACTTTATGGTAACAGAATAATCTGAATCCAGACTTAGAATTTTATTATCTGGGAGTAATATTTTTTCTGTAATTTGTATAAATTCTGAAATGCCATCCTTGTCAATAATATAATAACCAGCACCACGGCAGAAATTTGAACTAATTGGCCATGTGTCAAATAGTTCTACTTGTCAGGCTTTAAAACAGCAGTTTTTAATCAATGCAGGTGACACTTATCGTATAATTAGATTTAATAAAATTCTGCTAGATTGCAAATCAATCTTTGGTGAGTCCCAATATATCTGCTCCATTCAGTTTTTCTTGCGAACTGATTTTCACATAATTTTCACATTAGTTGACGGCATCTGATCACTATTTTCTATAGCATATCGGTATAGTAGAATGCTGTAAGCTAAATGTAACTGTTTTCTTCATTTCTTGAGTGTTTCATCATAATCTTCTCTATGATTTGATTGTGTAACGATTTTTTTCTCATTTTCCTTATTATGATGATATGATCTGCAGTTTGGTTCTCAATATATGTACATATTTTGATGTCCAGCAGCATGTATCTTGCTTTCCTTCTGTTTTTATGTGGTATATTTATGACATTTTTTGTTTTTGGGTGAACTCATGATACTTTGTGGGTGGTTTTATGTTGAGTATGTGCCATTATCATTTGTATTTTCATGGAGTGTTTCTTCACCTGCAACAGCTAGTATTATATGATTTTCCTTCCATACCTGCATGTGCATTCAGGTCATCAAGCATCATATCTTAGCATTTCTTCATACATCTGTTATATTTCCATGTTGATTCTTCCTTTGTTGTCAATACTAGCTCCTTTACTTGGTGCATACACAGTAATGTTGTGTTGTAAAATTTTTCTTTTACTTTTAATATAGATCATCATTTACTTCTTTGTTTATTGAGGAAAGAATATAAGGAGTGTTCTTACTAATTCTTGCTTGCATAGCTGCATCATCAATATTCAGTTTTAGTAGTTTTTTTAGCTACTACCATTGAGAAATATCATTTATGCAAAAAATTACTAAAATGTCAAATATTTATTAATATTTTGCTCATATTAAAAATAGATAGTTATTAAGTAAAAAATCAATATCTAAATATTACCAAAAAACGTTTATATTCAAAGCTTTTCCCGAATTATTACTATGCATGCTCTTTCTCAATATTTGAACATCAAACCTAATTACAAAGTAGGTGTTAGGACAATTCACAATATAATAATTTTACAACTTCCAAGTACTTAATACCATTACATCACAAAAGTCACTAATAAATCTGGTATCTTTAGTTACTCTTCCCATAAATGAATAGACTATATCTATGCTTCTTTTTGTACTTTATTTTTTACTCATAAACAAACCATCATCATCATAAATCATGTAAGACATAAAATAAATCATAGCTTGTGTCCCAGCTTCTCTATTTACCATATCAAAATTAGCTAACCACAAAAACGAATATTTATAACAATAATGTATATAACAAAAACATGAAGATATATAAAACAGTATAAAATTACATTTAATTATAAAAGGAATATTAAATACATTTTAATCAAATCTGATTTTGTGTTACTAATACTGTAGGAGTAATGGGCAGCAACACATTAAATCCACCATGGAGCACACAAACTTTTGGTATATTGCATTGAAGCAGAAACTTTGGAAACTGCAAAAGAACACAATACATATGAATATTATTCAAGAAATAAAATTTAAACTTACTAATTCTAAATCAGTCTCTTCTGTACCAACAACAATTATAATCCTATTTTGAGTGTGCTTTAAAAGACCACTATGCACACCTAAACTATCGAGATTTGCATCGCCAAATGTAACACTTGAACATGGAATGTTTACACTTCCTTTCACACAGCATCGATTAAACCTAAATAAACCATCATTGCCAGTTTTAAGAACAGTCTTTCTTTAAAATCACTTACTGTATAGGATTCCTAATGTCGATTACGACAATCTGATGAGGAAAGTTCCTAATAAAATGTATTAAGTCGTGGGCACTAATACGTGAACACCTTTCACGATTCAGCTCTTGAACAGTAACACCAGTGATGTGCTTAAATTAAATACTTCAATTAAAACTGAAAAATAATTGAGTTATAGTTTATTATCTATACCAATTCAGATGAACTCTCTCTTATTTCATACGATCGAATAGTGATGCTTTTTGGAGTGTTATTATAAGTCTCAAGAGATTGACAAACACACTGTTCAATATCAACTTCAGGTAGATCAGAGAACAGTAAAATACATTCATTAAAACCTGAACTAAGCAAAGTATCTCTTAATTGAGTTAGGATTGATAAGCCGACATGAAGGGGGAAAGAGGAGTCTCCTAGAAGTAGTCGGTCCCATAGGTGAAAGATCTTATGTAGTGGGAAAACATCTGTAAAATTCATTAAAAACCTCATTTCACATCGATTTTTGTCTGAATAAAAAGAGAATTATTATCGATATTATCGTAGGGTTTTTTATTTTTTAATTTTTGTATATAAATGACAACTGTCAGGGTTGCCAATATAACTATGTTAATAAGAAAAATCCCTAAAAGTTATCTAAAATACAAATTTTTAAAAAAATTAAAGTAGATATGTGTGATGTGTCACAAGCACTTTCTGTCATACTCAGTCATTTGCAGAACTTCTTTCAGTTGGCATGCAACCTTGTTTTTACCTTGCCTAAAAAGCTTACTTTTTGAAAAATGTTTTTTACCGTTACTACTTATTAGTAGTTGCAGTTTCTTTTTTTAAGAAGAAATATAGATTGGTCTAAATTACGTGAATATTTATAAGTGAATAACAGCCGCACCGAAAAATATAATTTTTTGGATTAAATAGTCATATCTGGACAGGATAAGAGAAATCCTAGCAGAAACTTTTAACAATGATACCCCCACCTCACTGAGCACAAGCTAACTAAACACAACCGAATACTTTAGTCATCGAAGTAGCAGTTTATAGGACCATAAATTCTGAAAAATCAAAATTAGAAACTTAACCATAATATTTATGGAGCATGGATCCTGGAAAGGGCAGATTATTTTACCAAAATTACTGCTTTCCGAGGCTGGTTAAAAATGGCAACTATGAAGTTATGATAAGGTTATTCTGACAATTGTACCTAAACTGCAAGTCTTTAAATTTAAGCCGCGCTTTCAGATCTGTTTACTCGAAGAGCTCGGATTCTATGGTATCCATTGCTGTAAATAATTGTAACTACAGCAATAAAGCCTTTAGAGCAAAAATAGTTGAAATACCGAACCCAGCATTTATTCCGAATGGGTTGCTGTTAAATTCACTTTTTATTCAACAGAAGATAATATTTTGCTTTCAAATATTATACCTACATTATATTTAACCTGTCACTTGTCAATGACATCTTTCGTGTGCTAGTCTGTTTTGTAAATCTATCAGTTTTCGGAGATCCAGTTATGAACCATAAATAAACCGAATATTAACCGCTTTGGTCAACCTGATTAACATGCAGACCATGCCTTAAAATTAATTTTTGTCTAGTTACCTATTAATTTATTGTATAAACTGCAACTTAACCAAAAAATTAAATATTATTTGCAATGTTATATAACTTAATAACTTGAAATCCATATTTTCATTAGTTATCTAAAATAAATACTACTATTCAATGCTAAAGAACAAATGCATGGATAAATCTCTAGCAATATTGTTCTCTCTTCTTCGTAAAAATTGAATTCAATTATTTGTTCTTGATACAGAGTTTGGCCATGTGATAGTAAAATCTTAGAAGCACAGTCTTTGTTTACAAGTTAAAAGACCAAGTTCTTAATGTTCTGAAATGCATTAAATGGATGTAAGGATGCTCGCTCCCAAAGTTCCAAGTTCCGTTTCATGGTTCCGATTTTCCAGTTCCGATTTTATGGAATGTTTATGAGAAGTTTTATCATAAAACTAAACAATTGAAGCCAAATCGTGAATAAGGATCTATAGCACATCTTGGGTGAATTTTGTTTGGAATAAAGGTTTATGGAACCTTCTCACAATATCAGTATAGTTTTTCGTTTCAAAATATTTAGCCAGATGGCTCGAATATCACCTTTCAAAGACTAACATCTGGTGTTAAATTCGTGGAACAAGGGTCTAATGCATGAGCACCTTTATCCCGAATACCTGTATCGGATGGTATGGAGTGTGGAATAAGGGTCTAAAGCACAGGATGAGGTGAACACCGATGATGACGAATGGGTTCTAAAATAAACAGGATTTCTCCTCTTTGCGAAAAATGTGCTTTAAACTTCCAACTGAAAGTGTATTTAGCAGAATGTCAAACTTTACATTGGATTTTCCCAAAATGCTATTTTTTGTACTTTCACATTTGCAGGTGAAGAACTTGGCCATTTTTCAGCCTATAGGGTTTATTTTTTGTTTAAAATGTTGAGAATTCCATCAGTAATGTGCTCCTATGCATACAAGCGCCTAGTCGGAGCACGGCCGGACGACGTGATTGGCCACGCGGTGACGAATAAAATTTAAATTCTCAACGGCGCGCAGCGGCAAATTGGAATGTAAATACCTCTTATATGATTGTGTGTTGTGCATTTTACATGCGAATTGATTGAAATTATTGAAAACATAATGGGCATAATAAATTTGCTCTTCAATAATCCTTTCATTATCTACAATTGTAGATTAGAATGCGTCAACAAATAACCAACAATATGTTAGAAAACTGAAAATTTATACTCTTTTTAACTCCTAAAGAAAGATAAATCATACGGGTCAATAGCAATAAAAAATGATGCGTAGTGGTATACCTGGCATGTTTTTACAAAAACATATAAAATAATGAATAATTAAAAAATAACATACTTTCATTCATAAATAAAGACAAAATGTAAAAAATGCACTGCTCCAATAAATTACAACTCCTTTTCTTAGTGTTCCCCTAGTGTAATCTTGATTGAATAGTTGAATTAAGAATATGTATGAGCATTCAGATGTTCAGGTCATTCATTGGTCAGCACTGTATTTCTCAAATTTTGCCTTTATTTATGTATGAATGTATGTTATTTTTTCGTAAAATTAGCAAACTCAAATTTTGTATACATGTATATTGTGCAAATATGTAGTTATGTAGTCAGACTTCATAACTTGGTGTACACGTTTTTTTGCATATTGTAACTTTAAAAATTTATCCTAAAAGGATTTATGAAAAATTTAAAAAAATCAGAAAAACAGTATTCTTTGACAATAATCTCCAAGGAGATTGAAGTTTCTTTTTTTAGAAACATAATTACAAAATAATTAAAACAATGCTACTTTCCTTACGATTTTTCGTTAAAAAACTTTCATAATCAATATAAAAAAAAATATTTTTGAAGTAATTGCTTTATTTGTTTTATATCAAAGCATGCCAGGTATACCACTACGTATTTTGTATTGCTATTGACCCGCATTGTTACGTGTTTTTTACGAGTTAAAAAGAGTCTAAATTTTCAGTTTTCTAACATATTGTCGGTTATTTCTTGACGCATTCTAATTACAATTATTATAGATAATGAAAGGGTTAGTAAAGAGCAAATCATGCGGGTCATTATGTTTTCAATAATCTCAATCAATTCGCATGTAAAATGCACAATACACAATCATATAAGGAGGTATTTACATTCCAATTTGCAGCCGTGCGCCGTTGAGAATTTAAATCTGATTCATCACAGCGTGGCCAATCACGTCGTCCGGCCGTGCTCCAACTAGGCGCTTGTCTATGCATAACTCCAAACTGACAAAGTGGGCCCTTTCAATGCGACTTTGTCAAATGTCACTTTGACATTTAATTTGTTAGGTTAACTTCAACTGTATTTGTTTAACAGCTCTAAGAACAGAACAAATAAGATTTAGAACATGGTCACATGACATCAGCACGTTCTAAATTTCGAACAATTTGTGAATGCTTACTTGAAAAGCAAAAATGATCAATCTGGTGTTTCTAATTTACTTTTTTAATCATCAGTATGGCAAGTTCAGCAGTTCACTAATCCATTACTTTATGCTCTTTTATGATTTTTAATGTTAAATTGCGTTTTTGTGTACTCACATGGATAATTTATATGAAATGAACCTAACCTAAATATTAAATAATATGTTTCAAATTTTATATAATTCACAACTTCAATTCAATACCTTTGTTAAAAATTTAAAACGAATACTATTCTATGATAAATAAGAAATGCATCATAAAAAAAAATCATAAGCAATATTATTTTTCATCTTTTGATAAAAATTGCTTGGAACAGAATTTAGTTTACATGATGTTGAAATTTCAAAAACAATCTTTCGGTTCCGAATTAAAAGAGCAAATTCTTAACATTTGGAAATGTATTAAACGGAAGTGGGGGTATTTGCTCTTAAATGCAGCTTAAATTGCCTAATTTTGATAAATGTAACTGTAATACTTACGAGAAAACATAGTTAAAAACCATGGAATTGCAAACAGTTCCGGCACAAAATTAATATTTTGCAAGTGATTAGCTAACACTGGATCGTGAAAAGCTATTAACTGGGAAAATTTTGCTAAATATTCTTGTATTACTGCGGAATTATCTTTAAGGAAGAAATTATGTAAGTATTTAGGTATAAATGCTGATAAACAAGCAAATGCTTTTGCTGAAAACATATGTATATTAATTATCATATTATTTAACAATTGTATTATTATATCTACCTTCATTATTAAAATTCAAAAAAAGAAATGGTGCCGTCAATGAATCTAAACCTTGCCAATAAACGTATTGTAAGTTTTTACATATCCAAGCCTTCAGAATTCGTTTTAACTTTTGATGGCCCACACCAGATGATAATAATTCATTGTATTGATGACAACGTGGTATATCAACTTCGATCTACAACTATACAGTGTTAAATCTATTTAATAATTGAATTTTAAATAGTTTACCTGTCTATCTGTAACTGTTGAAGTTTGTTTATCAATTTTTTTATACTCTGTTTCAGCGACACATGTAACATTAAGTAGTGCAGCCCATATATCCCCTCTTAATAGTGGTGGAATATCTGTTTGAGCTTCTTTAATAATACGATTACGTGTGAATGGATATCCCTAAATTGTTAGTATTAATACTTTATACTAACAATCTCTAATAATCTCTTACATGTAGAAGTCTTCGAAATAGTATAGTTCTATGAAATTGATATTCAGGATCCCTCTCCCTTATTACTAAGGGTAGATTTGATGCATCATATGGAGCTGGTTCAAATTTCGCAATAATTTCTGAATTGGAATGTATAAGAGGATAATAACTACTCAATGGAATATGTGCGAATCGTTGATACAACGTATCTAAAGGCATTTGTACTATACGAGGTTCATAAAGAGTAGCTGGATTTCGTTCTTGTCCTAGTATTGATCCTTCTATTAGTATCATGCTATGAAAAAAAATAATGTAACAATTTTCATACTTATATTAATTAAAATTCTGACCTACTTAGGCATTGAAAGAACAGGAGGACTAGATCGTATTAATCCCTGTTTTTTTAACTCTAAAAACACATCACCTCCAGCTAACTGCCACCAATAATAAAATTCTTTAAGCGTAAAGTTATTGAATGGTTGGTAAATCTTGCTTTTATTGTTCGCTTTTTCAGTTTGAAATTCTTTGAAAACATCTCTTTGTAGTAATTGTTCTGTAGTTGGTCTATCTTTTGGAAGTATATTCAAACAATCTTCAATAAGTTCCTTTAGGTTGGAGGGAAGTAACTAAAACGTTAATGATTATATAAGTAATTATGATCGTTATTAAAATCTCACCTGATACTTTTCAAGGCAATTATGTTCACGGACAATTCGTTCAAAAATAGACGTATTTCCATGCATTAAACTTAGAATTTTACGAATGCCCTGACTAAGTTTTAATGTACTCCACAATGGTTTGTCGAGAACTAATTCTGTTAATATTAAACCTAATGACCAGATGTCTGCCTTAGGACTAGATAAATTACTATTGGGGCCACCAAGATAAATTTCAGGTGCAGCATATAATGTTTTTCTAAAAGTTTGAGGTTATATAAATGTCAAAGTGAAATTAATAGGTTATGAAAGTTCCTTTCAAAATGAAAATTAATTAATTACAAATGTTTATTATACTTACATAATTGGGAACGATACTAATTTTCCATGATACGTCATATAGAATAATCCATAATTAAACAATTTTATATCTTTATTTTCTTGTAATAGTACATTATCTGTACCTAAATTTCTATGTATAATATTTCTTTTATGTAACTCACTTAAACCTACCAATATTTCATATGCAATACGTTTAATGTCTTCAATTGAAAATCTATTTTTTGACAGACAGTTCGAAAGAGGTTCACCACAATATTGCGATACCACAATAGTGCGTTCTGTAAAACAACCATAAAGTAATTATTATTTAAAATAATAATGCATTTTAGTAATTTTACTAACCATGTTTCCCACGTATAATATCTAAATATTCACATAAGTAGGGGTGCTTTATAGTTTTTAAAATTTGTGCTCTTCCAAATATTATAATAGAATTAGGTGTTAATGGCAGACCATTACTTCCGCAAGTTTCACCCTTATGTTCTTTGGCAAAAAATGTTATTGCACCAAATTGCATTTCACGGTCTTGTAATAACATCCGTGATGTTTCATTAAAGTAAGATTGCATCAGATTTTTTTGTAGTTCTCCCATTTTTATTTCTATAATAAGTGCGAACACTGGTAAAATTATTTTAATACAAATCTAGTTTTAATATTAAAAAAACATAGTTTTAATTAATAGCTTTATAGATGTATGATAATATTTTATTGAATTGTAAACTTTATAAAGTATTGGTAGATAATTATTACGTTTATTTAATAATAATGTTTTGAAGATCCAGTTTTAACAATTCTCTACACCTTCATATTAACGTTCATCGTGATTTTGTTATTTTAGAATGACAATATTAAATATTAGTTTATGGTTCTTATTTCTGTGGTATAAAACTTTTGCAACCAAAGAATTTTTGGGACCTTGCAAGAACCTAACCATAGAACCTAACCTTAATTTGCTACTAGTCTATTTAAGGACAATAAAGTTGACAGATACCACTGTTGCCAGTATTCCTTGTTGTGGACAGTATACAGAGTGTTCTAAAACCACATATTTTTTAATATCCAAAAGTAAACAAAGAATCGGGCGGTTGGCATTGGTTAGGATTGCCAGATCCTAATTGTCCTAAAACAATTTTTTTATATTTGCGTGTTCTAATGATGCCATTAGGACACGCATGTCCTAAAGAGATTTATTAGAATACGGAAAACAGTAACATTTTATTTTTTAAAGTTAATATCAGTATTGAACAGCTGTTTTTAAAATGTCAAACTTATTTAATGCCGTAAAGAAAAACAAATGCGGAACCTGAGTTTTCAATGTTGCCAACTGTTAAAAAAGTTAGGAGAGTTCCCCTAACAAATTTAATTTTTTAAAATTAAATAATTTTTTTTAAATGATAAAAAATAAGGCAAATAGAAAAAAATAGTATAAAGTATTCATTTCATAAGACGTTTTAGCGCACTTGTGCTTTAGAAAAATCCGCGCTACGCGGGTCGTTTTCTCGGACGCGTGCGCTAAAAACGTGTCTTATGAAAGTAATACTTTAATATACTATTTTATTACTTAACTAAACAGATTATTTTTTAAAATAAGAAAGAAATGCGAAAATAATATAAAACACTAACGAAATAATCCTTTAAAAACAATGAACCGTATTTGCATCTCTCTGTTAAATTAATAGCATGTTTAATTACCATGGTGACTAATTCTAATCTTTTCCCACCTGTTAGAATTAGATAAAGCTTTCTTTATTCTTGTTGATTTTAAACGAAACTTTAGGTAGAGACACCTTTAATCGTGGCTCGTAATACGGCCCTGTTTTTTTTGTATATTAGTTAACGTTTAGCGTTTACGCCGCACGGACGAACACGAAAACATTTTAACCGTGATGTATTTTTTTTACCTATAAACTCAGAAAAGATGGATAATTAGCGATCCCCTCGTAGTTGTGACGGGAAAGGGGGCTAATAAATGGGCCACTATAAGCAATCCTAGCAGTGATAAAATTGTAAAAGCTTTCAGAAAAGTTTATGATTTAGATCATTTTGTAGATCTTGACGACTTCAATTTAGCAGTCACAAATTCAAAGAAGTATCCTACTAGTACTTTCAAAATTTCTCACAGACTTCTAGAGAAAGTAGAGTTGATCAAAAAGCTAGTCTTGGTCCAGTAAAAGTTAAATAAAATATGTATAACACTCCTTGCTAAGTAAATATAACAAAGAAAGAAAATTTATCCAGCTAAAGGATGTACCTTCTGAGATTAAATCTGAAGTTAACATTGAAAGAAAAGTTTTTCAGCTGATTGCATTAAGGTTTTGCATGTACCATTATTCTAAACAATGTTGAAATGGAACATTTTTCTCTGGCTATAAAACTTTGATTCCTACAGTTGCAAAGTGCATTACAGTTGACATCAAGATGCAATATTAATTATCACCACTGATACAATACATTGTAGTCTCTATAACCAAGACCATTAGAACCACAAGAAAATGTCTCATTTAATAGGATGATGAGCTTATTGCAGTAGTCATATAAAAGTCAATTTGATTTTTAGATGTCAATTTGATTTGAGTGATACAGGGTTCAGTTGCTAAATTTCTTGGTTAGGACAGTATTGTGGTGTGCTTATTAATTAATTAACTTCTGTTAAGGGTTATAATAAAAAAAAACAGTTGACACTAAACAAAAAGATTACAAGTTAGCTATCAAAAGAATATTTACAATTGACACTCAAATACAAGACGAAACTACATATCAATACCATATTTTTGCAAGATCTTGGAACAAATTTCAACTATAATATGAAACTACAACAATTACAAAATAACCTAATATAAAACTATCACCAACATTTTTTCAATCTTGTGAAACTTTAACTAATCTTTGTATTTATGTTATATTTCATGATTATGGAGTTCCACAAATAAGTAAACTCGAGAAAAAATGTTTACACGTTTAATATTCCTACATTTGAACTATCTTTTTAAAGATTTACATGATTTAAAAAAAAATAATCAGACTAACAGCGCTGGTTTTTAACTTAGCCTGGTAGGTTAGATTGTATGGTGCGACAGATGTTTTTGATTTAAATCAGTGTATCTTTAGCTTCTAAGGCTGGATTGTACCAGTGCGAGTTAAACCTAGATTAACTCTAATCTTGTATTAAAGATCAGTATAACCCAGTAGTTGCGATACTTTAACCTTGAGTTACGTACTACTAATATCATTTTTTGCTTTACTGTGAAATCTAAAATAGGGAAAGTAGCCTATTATCGGATACTTTTCTGTTTCGGTTTATAAAAATACTAAATTTCTACCTATCACATCTAGCTTCTGGAAAATGCTCGTGGAATAGATAATATACCATACTGTTGAAATACGTATCTCTAACTTTTCAAAATCTTTAAAAATCTCGAAGAATTCGTAATAGTGCATAACGCGTTGTTGTGAAATGGGTTTCCTAATATCGGATAGTCAGTGTTCCTAATATCACAGTGTCCGATATTCTGAATACATACTAAAAGAATCAATAAAAGTAGGTAAAAACTTTATTAATAATAATTAAAATAGATAGAACGACATAAAATGTTCTTGCGGCTTTTAAATAACCCATTTCTTTATTTTTCACAGCATTTACAGCTTGTTGCATAGAATTTACATCCCATGTTTTTCGTGTTTTTACTTCTGTCATCTGAAGAAAAAATACACAATAATTAATTAGATTTATGATATCTAGCAGTTAAAGAAGTAGGTTAGGTTAGGTTAGGTTAAAGGTGAGTGTGGCGTCCTGTCCGCCCCTCCACTGCGACCTCCTGGGTCTATTGTGGCTCACACCTAGGTTAGAGTTCACCCTCCAGTCGCATTCTTTTAAGGAAGGTGAGTAGTCTGGTGGGTGATAGGTTGGTCAGATCCTCAAGCTTCAGTTGCACTGAGCCAAACACTGAGATTCTGGTGCGGTCCCCTGCAGGACAGGTACATATGACGTGCTCTGCTGTTTCCTCTGCCTCTAAGCATTGACGGCAGACGGTCCCGTCTGCTAAACCTAGCTTATGCATATGGTATTTCATTTCATTTCATTTATTTATCACCATTATACAGTTTGTATCGGTTATGTCAATATTAAAACAATTACAGAGTAAATACATAGTAAGGTATAAAATACATAATCATAACAATAATGAATACAAAATATCACAATTCATTACAATATAAAAGGATTAGTAGACTAATAATGTAAAAGTATTTGAAGAGTGGAAGTCTCATTGTTATTTTAACATAATAGAGTACTAAGTAATGCCTCTTTCTAAGTAACATCTTCCAAGTTAAGTTTGAAAAAGTCATTGATATTATAAAGTGCTGCTTTAATTAAAAGCCCATTGATTGTATTTTTAAATTTATTTCGAGGTAATTCTATAAGTTTTCTAGGCAAATGGTTGAAGAATAATGGAGCATAATAATTGAATCCATTTCTACTACAAGTAAGTCGTTGAAAATTGAGTCTAATTTTGTATTTATTCAGTGTTGCAGGTATGAACACTGTCGTTAGTCTGAAATAGATATAAATTTTCTTTGATATATACAAGGCAGTGATAAATGTATAGCGAAGGGAAAGTTAAGATTTGAAGCTCAGTAAATTTATCTCTTACATCGGCTCTGAACGGTAAACCGCTAACAATTCGAATAGCTTTTCGTTGAAGATTAAATATTCGATTAGTGCTGGAGGAGTGACCCCAGCATATAATACCATAACATAAGTGAGATCCTATTAGTGAGTGGTAGGCCATTTTTAAACAGGTTATGGAAACTGACCCATAGAGTTGTCTGAGAACAAACAGATTTTTAGATATTTTCTTGGATGTATGATCAACATGACAATTCCAGTTAAGTTTGGGGTCAAGGTACATACCTAATAATTTTACGTTGTCAGGATTCTGATAATTAGCAATTTCTTTTTGACTAAATATCATAAGTTGTGTTTTCTGGTTATTTAGTTTTAACTGATTTGATAAAAACCAATTTGTTAGATTGGTTCTAATATTTGAAAGCTCATCCATAAGGTTTTTAAAGTTTGTGTTTGACTTGGTTGCAGTTGTGTCGTCTGCAAACAGTGTAATATCGGTGCCTGGAACACAATAGTGTAAGTCATTTATAAAAATAATAAAAAGAACAGGCCCTATTACCGAGCCCTGAGGGACACCATATTGAACCTTGTCAATAACCGATCTATTTCCATTGCAAAAGGTGAATTGCTTCCTATTTGATAGGTAAGATTGTAATAATTGTAAGCTGTCCTTTTGGAAGCCATAGTAAGACAATTTATCGATCAAGATGGCATGGGGCACGCAGTCGAATGCTTTCTGAAGGTCACATGCCAGTGTACCTACGTAAGCTTTATCTTCGAACCCTTGTATGATCTGATTAGTAATATTACTAACAGCTAAGTGGTTGATTTGTTTGACCTAAAGCCAAATTGGTTTTCAAAAAGAAGTTCATGACTTTCGAAATATTCACAGATTTGGTTTTTCATTACCGTTTCCAGTATTTTTGCAAATATAGGAGGAAGAGATATGGGTCGATAATTTGAAATCAAACTAGTGTTGCCCGACTTGGGGATTGGAATAACTTTGCTTATTTTGAAGGCATCTGGAAAAGTATTGGATTTAATAGATTCATTTATTCTTTTTGTTAAAGGTATAATAATTACCTCCTTAATATTCTTTATTAGATTTGTGTTTAGGTCGTAGGCATCAAGACTACAACTATTCTTTAGGTTGTTAATTATATCCCTAATGTAGGCGACACTTACTTCCCTAAAGCAAAAGATTGTGTTAGTTTTGTATTCAATAGGCAAATAATCAGTGTAGAGCTTTCTGAGATATCAGGTAATGAACTTACAATTTCCCCTGGGACATCAATAAAATACTGATTGAGTTCGTCGGGAGTGAATTTATAATTACTAGTTTCAGACCTACTTTGATCTCTGAAACTGTTAATGATATCCCAATAGGCCATATGAGTATTATTTTTTGATCGGATATAATTAGAGTAGCAAGTTTGTTTGGCAACACCGATTTTATCTTGATAGACGGTTTTATAGTAATTGAATGTATTCTTTATTAATTCATTAGGGTATATAGTTTGGATTTCCCTTAATAAACATAGGTGATCCCGGAGTTTACCAAGCTCAGGAGTATACCAATTCAGTTTGTTTAGTTTTTTAGTGTTGCTAGTTCTAACAATTTTTAAAGGAAAATATTTCTTCACTGCATCTGTAATTATTTTAATAAAGTTATCAACTTTGTTATCTATATTTAAGGTAACATTACCAATAAAAGTCCAATCTGCATCAGCTAATGCATGATAAATAGAAAAAGTACCCATTTGGGTGAAGGACCTACGTCTATATGTATTACAATAAGTAGGCATGGAAGAATTATTTGCCTGAAAATAAATTGAACAACCTTTATGATCAGATAATCTTGGGTCTACTACTTGCACTTTATACTCACCGAAATTTGTAATAATGTTATCTAAACATTTATCTTTTCTTGTATTCTCAAAGATTAATGTTTTAATGTTTAATGTTTTGTATGAGCTAATTAAGTCATCAAATTGAAGGGCGTCTGGCTTATTGGTATGAAACCAAATGTTAAAATCACCATTTAGAACCACTTGGTGTTTTTTATTCCTTATTATACTAAAAACATTATTCATACACTGCATAAAAATATTAAAGTCACCAGAAGGTCGTCGATAAACACTAATTATAATTACCTCATGAAGGGTTAATTTAATAGCTGCTAATTCACAATGACCCTCTACAGATAGGTCAACTATATCTTTGTATTCGACAGCAGGTACATTATCTCTACACATAATGAGACTGCCACCTTTCTTCAAGTTTTCCCTACAATAAATAGATATTACTTTATAGTTAATTATAATTTTGTCAGTCACCTCATGATATTGTAGGTGATGCTCAGTTAAACATACAACAGAGAATTTACACTCATTATTTAAGAAAATGAGAAAGTCATCAATCTTATTTCGTATGGAACATATATTAAATGTGAAAACCGATAGTTTATTTTTTAAATAATGGTTAGTAGCATTAGTGTCATTGGACGGAAGTAAAAAAGTATTTTTATTCAAATAATTGTTTAATTGAATAGTTTCTTCTTCAGATGCGGTTACCTGTCTGCTGTTTCCTTCTTCACTCAAAATAAAAAACGTCTAACGTGTATACAATCTGGCCATATTGAAGGATTCATTGCTTTGGTGAGATTACCATCTAACATAGTTATCTTAAAAGATGAATAAATATCGGGCCTCTTTGATACAAGAGATTCGCAGAGAACTTCTGGTATCTAAGACGGCAGTGCCCAGTGAGAAGGGCAGTTACGCTGCGCAGTCCTAGTCTGTTCAACTCTAACAGTGAGGTATGTCTGGTTTTGGATGGGCCCTTTATTGCTGCCTTGGAATAAGCCATCTCTGGGCGGCTATGCCACAGCTCCTGTGTACAGTGCCTCATCCAGCTTGTTACAGCACTTTTGGCCTCGGCCCTTGAAATGCCAAGGACCGGCTCTGGGCCAATAAACTTCGAGCTGGCACGTCTCCTGGCGAGGAGGTCAGCTAGCTCATTCCCTTCAATGCCAGAGTGACTGGGAACCCAAATTAGGGTGACTTTGTTGGGTTTCCCCAATTTGGAGAGTGCTTCCCGACAGCTCCACACTGTTGCTGATGTACAGCCACAGTTTGTCAGGGCTTGGAGAGCAGCCTGACTGTCAGAGAAGATCTTTATCGATTTGAGTGCGTAACGCAGGTCGATTAACATCCTTGCACACATCTCGATGGCATAAACCTCTGCCTGAAAAATGGTTGTATGCGTTCCAAGACTGTAGTACAATTCAGTTCTTGGATTGTTGCAGTACACTCCAGCTCCTACCCCATCCGAGGTTTTGGAGCCATCAGTGTAACAGTCGATGTCAGCTTTCTGCAGGGCATTCTTTGATTGCTCCCATAAAGAAGTAAGTAGGAGTCTCCTAATATTAGATATGCGATATTAGGCTGTCGCGACTATCCGATATTAGGACACATAACCTAATTAAATTCATTCAAATTTTTATAAAAGAGAAAACAAATTACACTAAATAATATGTATATGAACTAGAAGACTGAAACAACCTTAATCTCATGGCGTATAATTAGTTATTCAGCCTTACCTTTTAAAACTATACTGACGAGAACTACACAATTATAAATATTTGAACTTCTATTAACAAAAAAACCCTAGAGTAACGCGCTACATAAAGTCACCAGGCTCTGTAATTTTGACAGATACATACAAATCCCGCTTATTATTGATTACCGTACAAACCGATAGATGGAAATTATTATTTTCTGAGATATGCACCTGTCCGATATTAGGAACATATGCGATAATAGGCTACTTTCCTCTACTGTTTATTTAATAAATATGGCTTTACATGTTGCTGAAGATATAGATGAGCTAACAGATGACAAAAGTTTCTTAGAATTAATAGATATTGTTTTAAGAACTCCTAATTAATAATCTTAATAATCAGATAATCTTAATTAATCCAGTGTTAACTTTAACTCCGAATTAATAAACTCCCAAGTTAACTCGTATTGATACAACCCACCCTAAAATTTAGATCAGAAAATCCCTGTAAAAGTATGGTAGAGCAGAAACTGATTTACCTTTAAATAGTATGCGGTAAACTACGAGTGTCCCATATATTTCTGGACCTTGACGCAGTTTAATATCAATCATTATCGAAAATCTAAAGAAACTCCATTAACCAATTTTCAAGATGTTGCACAAAAGTAGCTAATTGCAGATTTTAATTCATATGCAGCACCATCATCATTCATGCTGTAGTGTTCATGTTACTTTGAAAGAAAAATTGTATATGCTGCTAACAAACTCAGATTTTGGTGATCCATCAGTTATTGACAAAGAAATTATAGAGATTTAGGCAAATAGTAGTACCTTACTGTGCTTGAAATTGAAAATGGCAACTGACATAGTTTACTCGTTAAAATTTAATTTAAAAGGTCGAGCGACAGTTGAATAAAGCATTGTTAATTGTTAAGTGACAGTTGCTTAACCACTTAAAGCATTGTTAACCATGCAGCCATTTTCATGTGTTGCTAACTCACATAGTTGGTTAATTGAAAGCGATGATAAACAGTAGCATGATTGACTAATTTAAAGATGTTAAGTGTTATACGTATTTATCATTATAGAAAATTTGATGAAATTTTATTGTTTTTGCTATGTCTGTCCAGAATAAGCCACAACAAATTCGAATGCATACGCAGGTAAATTCTAGTAGGGGTCAGCCAAATGATAATAGTGATCGGTGCTATGAGGTACGAAGGATGCTCCACCACCCTGATTCCTCATCTAAAAATAAAAATAATTAAATTTTGGTGCAGTTCTTATTAATCAGTTTCTTAAATGGCAAGAAAAATAAATTATATTATTATTTCTTGGTTTACATTCACAAACTAATCTGGTTATTCAAGCATCTGTATCACCCATTATTAAATACGTCCATCTCTATAGTTATTTGTTCAAATTACATATTAGTCCAGCTAAGTGTGGCAAGAAATGAGTCTACACAGTTGCCCGGCTGTGAATCTTTTATAATTTTGCAAAAATGTTTAATGGCCCTACAAAGGGCTACAATTACAAAAAAAAATAGTTGATGGGGTAAGTAAAAAAGTTAAAACGTAAAGCACATTATTATTAAGCTAATACATTCTAAGTGAAATTGTAGCTGTTCTACTAATCTAGAACTGAATGAATGAAAACAATGTTGGGAAGACGAATGCTTTTGCAAAACTCCTAGCCAAGCAATACTTCCGTATTAGTATAACTAATAAACTTCTAATATCAAGGTTATAAAAATGTCACAGTTGTACATAATCCTACCTAACCATACTTTTAAAATTCTATTATTGATGAATCATTCAACTTCTTTTTATAATAATTAAAGTTTAAAGTAATACTTTTTTACTCATTTTCAAAAAATTCGATTTCTTAATAAAATGAAGTACATTCCACGCATTCTCTTTATTAATAAACTTGATACAGTAATTACCATTAAATGAAAACAAAATAGTTTTTCTTGTTAGAAGTCTTAGTATTAATCAGTACTAAATAATAATTATGAAATATAAAAAACAATTGAATCTTAAACCTTTATTTTATTCCAGAATTTATAGAAATACACTTATCAAAATAACACCTGTACTTATTAATTTAACATAACTTTAATCTTTTTCTGCGATTGCAGTCAAATGCTTATCTACTTCAGCTTCGTTTAATTTTCTAAATTTAGGCTCAGCTTGTGAAACAACACCTACTTCTATTTCACTTGGTTTGAAATCTACAGACAGTACGCTAGACAAACAACTTATAGCAAGCTGAATCACATCGTCATGCTTTAATTCTTGTTTTTTCTTCAATTTTTTCTCCAAATAACTATTTGCTTCTGTCTGTTTAGCTCCAACACTAACCCCACGATAGCCACAGTAATATCCAGCAGGATCAGTTTTGTATACACAGGGCCCGTGTTCAGGATCATACCCAATCAGTATCATAGAACAACCTAATGGTCGCATTTCAGCATTCTGGGTGTAGACTTGTGAAATATCAGCAATACGCCTACACAGAGTATCGATGGGCATCTCATAACCATACTTATATTTAAATTGAGCTGCTTCATATCTGGCTCTTTGTACCTGCGATTTACTATCTGCTATCATGCCGGTCATAACACAACCCACAGAGTTTGTTAATTGAAATAGATGTGTAATAGTGTCCCCATCGATCAATTTATCTGGTACTTTCCTTTGGGTAACACAAACTGCTGCATCGACGCCTTTGACTGCCACCGAAGTTAGCCCAGCTTGGTTAATTGCTTTAAAAGCGTATTCTACCTGATACAAACGGCCTTCAGGTGAGAAAATGGTTATGTGGCGATCAAAACCGGCACTACTTCCTCTCGACATAATAAACTTTTTTAAAAAACTGGGTACAACGGAGAAGTTTACAATGCACAACTAACCACAAACTTCTTGAATGACTGTCAAAAACAAAACTTGCAAGTTTGCAGCTACGTTGTCGGTTTTCTTCGTGAAATACATACCTTTACATGATTGTCAAGTTTATTTTTTCTCGTTATATCTTGTAAGTTCTTTTTAAATAATAAGCCATGATGGATGGCATGGTTGCGATTTGGGGACGAAGGAGTGATTAAATATTAGAAAACTTTGCAGCCTGAGTGTACTGCTGACACCTTTGAAAGTGGGGGTACTACACATGATTACACGACGCAGCTTTATATTGAACCTCGACCTATGCGTTTCCACTTATAGTATATTTTACAATTAATTTAAAACCGATATCAGTACTATAGATGCATATGGTAAAAACCTCTATAATTGTGAATGTTGTTTTAAAAACATTATCAGTTTAGAGAATGAAATAAATAAATAATGCATTTTCTTTAAACACAATAAAAATAGAAACAGAAATACGTACAGATACTTTCAATTGTAATATAATGAAATTTATAAAATCTCATTTACAAATAGATAAATATAAACAGTTATAGAGAAGAAGGTTTTATTACTCAAATCTATTTGACAATAAAAAAGAATTTACGACGTTTATTATGAATACGCTAATGTTAACTTGAGCTACAAATTATAAACTAAATATGTTGCGCAGAATGTCGATTTTTATAAAATTACACATTTCTTATATATCAATCAGATGTTTAATAGAAATGGTGGGAAGACCAGGCTATCTAAGAGTACAGTCAGCGTAAATACGTTATTGCAAATTATGCACCCAAATCCTAAGCCTGATAATAACCAAATACTAAGATGCTGTTTTAAAACAAGAGGATTATTAACAAGAACTAAGCTTTAAACTTAACTAATTAAATACACAAATTATGAACTATCAACGAACTTAAACTAATTTATTTACAGGCTATTTATTTAATTACAATATTGATTTTGAATACACCAATATTTATTTATACCTCATTACGCGCTTTCAATTAACTAGATTATTTATAAATAAACGTTTATTTACGGAAGGCTTACATTACATTAGATACTACCTAATTGATTCTTTCTTGCGCGGTGGCGTTTTATTAAGATTCCAAAAGTGTTTCACGTGGAGCACCTGTTAGACTTAATTTCCACGTTCCTCCCCAAGAGGAAGTAATTGAGATACGCTCAAGCAATGTGCATTTGATGACAAATACTACCAGTTACTCACTGGTAGGAGCGAGGTTGCCTATCCACCCTCTACTAGCTCTCCAGGCTACTGAAGCTATAAACGTGCTCACCCGTCGGGGTCTATTCCAAGGGACAAACCCCTCGTCCAGCATTAGGACTACCCCTACTACGTGGGACTTCACTGCATGATCGAATCCAACCTCAGATGTGGCGGGAATTGGTTTTTGAATCGTTTTTCCACCCCGTTATAGGTCTGGTGTGCCCCTGACAGAGCTTCGTTTCGAGTCTACCAAAGTAGAATCCCGATACATATCGGGATTCTACATAACTTCATACAACTAAATAACTATATAACTTCACCCTAACGGATACATACCCGTTAGGTAAAACAGGACTCCCGTATACTGTCATTTCCGAGACACTATCTGGTGGCATGCAGTTTCCCATAGGTCAGCGAGCGCACTCCCAGACCGGGATAAACCTCACTTTAATTTTCCTCCATTCGTCTAGGTCAGACAGCGGAAAACTAGCTCCATGTCAGACCCTGACGTTAGGTATCATCAATCCATCAAATCCACTCTCACCGGGTGAATGCCGTGTGGTCTGCCCACAAGCTAGTCTCGGATACTAGTGCTCCCCGACACCTATAACGACAGCCCAGACCTCTGTCACCTGGGTCTAGTCACGAATCCTAGCGAGTCCGACACCTCGAACGTCTGCTTGTCCGTTCACTCTGTTGTTTATATATGAGTGCGTAGATTGCTTTTGAATATTCTGATGGTTGTTGGATGTCTATCTTTGCCACCCGCCAGTCTAGAATATTTGGGTGTTTTCCCGTTCGTTACAATCTTATGGATCGAGATATATCTTGTAGAGATTGAGAAAATAAGAAATGTTATTCACTTCTTCAGATTTTCTTACCCGAATTTCAAAATACTATAAACATATGACTTTAAATAGTAACCAGATTATATACAAAGACAGCTTGTAGTAACTTTAACCCTTTCGGTTATTATTAATTACACCAAATACTTTAAATAGTATCGCACAGATTGACTGGACACTGGACTATAATGACGGATTAAAATAATGAAAAGAAATTGTTGTTTTGCATATTATCGGCCATAACTCGGTCATTTGTTAACCAATTTAAAAAAACAAGAATTTCCTAGAAATGAAACATAATATATCTTCAATAAATGAAGAGAAAGAAATTTTATTTGTTGAGTAAATATCATTATGAACCGCTGAAACTTAAACATTAAAAAAAATTGTTTTCCTGACTGTTTCAGGCTATAACTCAGTCATTTCTTTGCCGATTTTCATTATTTTTGAACTTTTGTAAAGCTACACTTTTTATCTTCCCAGTAGAGAAAAGATTTACAAAATGTAACTACAAATAGTTAAGTTATGGTCATTAGAGGAATGCAAGGCACCAAAACTGGGTGAGGTACATTCAGGGGGCTGAGAAGAAAAACTCGAAGTGATGGGAAAATTCTGCAAGTATGAAAAGTCTTTATTCTTCAATATTAAACCGTTTATATAGGTAGGAGGTCTTGCGCATTTCATGTGTAGCGCAGTGTAACTAATTTTAATGAGAAGTTCCAGAATAGATATTTATTTTCTCCACAGAAATTGGGAATCATTTGGCAGTAGTATGAATATTTTATTAGGAACTTCATGAAAGTACACATGTAGGAAATCTTTACTTAAAAACTTTCAGTGTAGATAAAATCATATTCAAATTATCAATATCAGAAATGATGGACAAACTAAAAATTTTAAAATTAGCTAATGCTTTAGACTACCTTGATTGATAACGATATTTAATTCGAATTTACCGCTCACTTTGTGGGTCAAAATGGTGGGCTTTACGAGCGGCTATCTTCGACTGATGAGAGCTAACAAGCTCGAAACTCGAGTCTCGAAGTGCCGTTCGTGGTTTTCACACATTCATTAGTTTTAGTGGGCTTTTGCATTATAATGCTTTACAACAATTTTGTTGTTTTACAACTCGGATTGCACACTATTAGTGAAACTTTTAAACAAGATATTTATATCTTGTTTTTTAAACTTTTACGTTTAGTATGGTGAAATACCATTTCGACATCTTTTGTTGCTGGCTAGGCTTGGATGGCTATAGATGTCACCATTAGTGTCACTCGACATTAATGTTATTCCGGAGTTAGTATTTATACTCCGTTGGATGTGTGAAAACTACGAGCGGCTATCTTCGACTGATGAGAGCTAACAAGCTCGAAACTCGAGTCTCGAAGTGCCGTTCGTAGTTTTCACACATTCATTAGTTTTAGTGGGCTTTTGCATTATAATGCTTTACAACAATTTTGTTGTTTTACAACATGGTGGACTTTAATTTTAGCGAGTTCGCGCATATTTACACTTATTATCCCTACAGTCCCTACTCTATATCTCTGATGAATGTAATACAAGCTTTAATACTGGTGTTACCAGTTTCTTTGGCTCCCGGTAGTACCTTACTGAACGCAGTATTGATAATCTTTCTGAACGTATCGATAATGATGTACGCTATTTAGCAGCAGCACCTTAGTTACGGAACACACTGTTTTAATGGCGCTTGGTTCAAAAAAAGAAATGGCAGCCGGTGTTGCAGCCCTTTTAATATGACATTTTAACGTGCACTCGTTTGTATCACACAAAAGGGTCTAGGGTTTTTAAATTATACAGTAATTATTTATGATAAATTATGTTATATAAGTTATTTATGAAAATATAGGTATGTAAATGTAAATCTCCATCATAACCTCTATTTTACATTTTATTCATTTTTAAAAGGTCTAAGCTTAAACGACTTCGTCTGATTACTTTCTAAGATAATACGTGTTTATATCGACTTCAGTTACGTTGTATATTTTAAGTTAATTCATGCACATGAGAATGAAATTAGAAAACTCAAACACTCCAAACAGTGAAACAGTACTGGAACATTTTATTGTCCATTTTATGTTAAGTTTTAAACGGCTTTGTATAATTACAATAGCATGTCCAGTAGTAGCTATTTTAATCTGCCTTCTGACAGCTATTATATTCCAAGCAGATGATGTACATGAAACACACTGCCGGGTAAGACGAATATATTTGGAGTACATCATATTATGTACATAACATAAATGGATTCTTCCTAGGTTTATAATATAATACCATCTATTAGTGCAATTACTGGTGTAAGTCCACAAAGGTATCTCTGGAGGATAAGTGTGGCTTTGCATATTGGACCACGATTTATAATTGCAGCAGTATATAAAGCATATCATGAAAATGTTATAAATCCAAACGCAGATCCGAAACTTCAAGCAACAGCTCGAAAATGGTTAACTATTGCGTTTTGGCTGGATATTATAGAAATCGGATCATTGTGTGGAGTAACATATATTTCCAATCGAGAAAATTATCGTAAGTATTTTGGCGTGTTCGTGATATATTAAAATAATTATGGTATACTTATTTTAGCTATTCACGAGAAACTCTTTATTACATTTATGGTTAGCAGCCTTATGCATATGTTGACTAGTATAAAAGCTTCCAAGCAAGTTGCACAAACAAGAGAGCAGCTTAGTTCCATTCAGAGAATTCTTGCTTTTAAGCAAGGTTTATTTATTCTCTCAGTTATTAGTACAGTAGGACTAGTCGGTTTCTTCCTTGAGCATAGATATTTATGCCACGATATGGGTAAGAGAGTTTTGTGTTTATAGTCTTCACAATTATAAGAACTCTGAGTAAGCCTAAATCTATTTTGTTAAGTTGGAGATATTAATCTTGAAGATTTTTAATTAATATATATTATGTAATTAGGAGATCAAGCGATACTTTAAATCCGAGATGATGTATTATAACGCCGAGGCGCCAGCCGAGGCATTATAACATCTTCGAGGATTTAAAGAAGCTTGATCTCCGTATTGCATAAGTTGTTTTATTTTATTTCGTATTTCAATCCTAATTTCTCATTCATCCGAATTTATTGTATAAAGAAGCAAGTTGCCTTGTCCATGTCATTATACGCGTAACCAAGGAGATAAAAAGCAGCATGTCACGTGTGGCTGTTATGCAACATCATATGATTTTTACATTGCCAACAACAACGGAGTTCAAGAACGTCTTGAACTCCGGTGTCATTGACAATGGAGATCAAGTTATACTTTATTTTACTAATTGTAGTATATAAACAATTGTTTGAAATACGAAATGAAATAAAAGAAATAAACATATTAGTCTTGCCATTGTTTTACATAAAAAACAACTTATCTGTAAAAATTTAACAGTGGAAATATAATTCTTTAAGAAAATACAACTTAGAGCATATTTTTACTTGGGTATCTTTTAATAATTGTGTATACACTATATCTTGGTTTTTAAATTATTGTAGGTATAATGGTTTTCAATTTGTTTGCAGCATTTAGTTGGTTTGCCTTCTGCGAATATGTTATAGCATCTGCAAATATGGCATTTCACATCACTGTGATTTATGATTTTCCTAAAGAACATTTAATAGTAGCGAGGTGTACGAAAAATATTAAAAAATTGTCCATCGATTGGAAATTAAATTAAGAAGTAATAGTAGGTTTATTAAAACTAGTCATAATATATTAGTAGCACCCAATAACTATAATACAACCACATGTTTTTATTTCCTTTTATAATATGTGATGATTCGAAGTAAGCTTCCACACATGTATATTTAATTATTAAGCAAAAAAAAGAAAGCGGATGAAGAAATTATTGGGTTTTGGTAATTTGGAAAGCCAGACTTCCAAGAACTTAGACTTAAAAGTATACAATACTGATTATTATATACGTATGTATCATGCATGTATGTGTACGTATGTCATGGATGTTTATTTGATACAGTAAAATAGATAAACGTTTATGTTTTAAATTATCTTCGGAAAGATAGAAGAAAGGATTTATGTGAATTAATTAAAAATCTGGTTTTATATTTATTATCTTATACATCATAAGAGGTTTGTATAAAAACATGACAATTCTTACTTACTGGTCATACTATTGCCCCCGTTACATTTACTGGTATTGATCTCACTAGCATGTGACAACACAAATTCAACATTCAAAATATGTTAAGTATCTGATAAGAAGGGACTAAAATTCAATAGATTTTATCAAAAATTAAGAACTAATGACTATTATAATAAAAAATCATGTTTATCTTGTTAAATGTCAAAATTAAAATATTTCAAGAGCTGTGATGAAATTAAACAACACCTATCCAACATCAGGTCACTTTGACAATACAGTAAAAAGGAAATGTGTTAATGCTTTCAATGGGCGCATCCAGCAGACTTACCAGTGACAAACCGGTGCTGCTCACCGGTAGATTTTAACTGAACGATGAAAAGTTGGTTACTGGTTGATATATTTAAATTTACTTGTCAAATATAGAGTGGCATAACCTAATTCGATATTTGTACTAATAATAATGGAACAGCCAATATTATATGAGGATAATTTAAATCTAAATTATAAATATCAACAGTTTTTTCGGAAAAGATTGTAAAAATATCTAATAAGCACAATGTTGTAACCTCACTTTAATTGTACCGGTAAAACCGTATTTAAAATGTGGTGAGCAAAACAACTACCGGTAACCCAGACCGGTGTGACCGGTAAGTCTGCTGAATGCGCTCAATGGTATGACCTGGAATTAAAGATTGTCATGATAAAATTCAGAAAAAAAATCTGAAAATACAGTTATTAATATATGGAAATATAGTAATATATATTATGTAATTAGGAGATCAAGCGATACTTTACATCCAAGAAGATGTATAACGCCGAGGCGCCAGCCGAGGCGTTACAACATCTTCGAGGATTTAAAGAAGCTTGATCTCCGTATTGCATAAGTTGTTTTATTTTATTTCGTATTTCAATCCTAATTTCTCCCTTTTAAAATCCATCCGAATTTATTGCATAAAGAAGCAAGTTGCCTTGTCTGTGTCATCATACGCGTAACTAAGGAGATAAAAAGCAGCATGCATGCATGCATGTGGCTATAATGCAATATCAAATTATTTACGTTGCCAACAACAACGGAGATCAAGAACGTCTTGAACTCCGGTATCATTGACAACGGAGATCAAGATATACTTTATATTACTAATTGTGGTATATAAAGAATTGTTTGAAATACGAAATGAAATAAAATGTATTTTTACATTTTACAAAGACCAGAAAAAGTAATCTTATTTAAAAAGAATCTCTTACTTTCAAATGACGATTTTTAAATTTGAAATATGAGTGGGTTTAGATTTGTATACCCAGTCTGATTTTTAAAGAATTTTCAAATTGGTTGGAAAAATAAATGTAGACAAGATGGTTAATAGGTAGCTATAATAAAAAAGTCTTCAATCTTTAGTAGGTCTGCTCATTTAAAAAAAAAGATATTATGTGTTTGTGGATTTCCTCGGCTTCACATGAAAAGTGCATAAGTCCGAAAACACTGTTTGCAAGAAATGTAACACTTTTCATGTTGCTGTCAATACTTTTGCACTTGTACCTGATTTTATTTTACGATTTGAAAAATGATTTATGTAACAAGGATGGAATATAATACTTCACTTATAGTACTTAGATTCCGATTTACTTCAGTAAACTAATTGTAAATTTCTTTTTTTTTAGTTATCGCAATTTGACATTCATCAGAGCAGTATCTGACGTTGCATTATTTCATTGCTTTCAGTAAATGAAGGGTCGGCCGTAGCTACGTTGTATGTAGCAAAAAGATTGAACAGCAGCACGAACTGACAACACATATACGGCATACTACAAATTCAAGCTTTAAAAACTAGCATTCCGGGAATCTTTTTGAGAATATTTTATATCGTTATGACGCCAACACTTTCCAATAGGGATATACTAATGTCGTTTTTCTGGCAATACCTCATTTCACTACAATGTTACAACGTTGTTACGGCCGACCCTTCAAATGTTGTGTTGCTGAATTCAAGAATTTGCCCTTCTCTATTTTCTTGTTTTATGATTCAGAGTAGGCTTTGTATTTGCATTTTTTTAATTGGAACACATCTATCATAGATAGCATTGTACAACATTAAAATGTTTTTAATATGTAGTAACCGATAACATAGTTTTTAGCCGTTGTTTTTGCTGAGTTGAATGGTGATTGTAATCTTGACAGATATAAATTTAATATTCGTACTAATATTTATGATAATGTAACGTTCTTTTTAAAATAATTACAAAAATGCTGTTTAGATTGTCTATTCACTAGAGAGATATTATTTAAATACACTAACTAAAACACTATAATTATAAACTATTTAAAAACTTAAAGTAAATTATAAAAGAACTATTTATGTATTAACAATTATTAAACATTTATTTATTCAGTAATATATTTGATTACTAATTACACAGAGCACATCTCGATACGCCGGCTAAAACACTAACCCCTGGCCGGGCCCATTGCGGCTGCATATATACCACCACGGAAGTGTGTAGAATGCACTAGAAAGATCGGCGACGTTACGCCATACACGCGACCCGTCTCGAATATTGTAGACAGGCGGCGAATCTTCTAGTGCATTTTCGTGGGTGTATGACGCTTCGCTCTGGAATGTTCTGCCGTCCGCATTTAGGGATTTATGTACTTGTTACAATAATTTTAAGTTAGAATATTTAGATTTTATAATTTTTTAAATGTCAGTAAAATGTAATTGTCATTCATAGATTCCTCTCGATAATATGTGTACTGTACTAGCGATTACACTTATTGCAACAGAGCCACCACTTTATACCCCATAATTACTATTAACAAAATACCACGAGAGTGCAGATCAATCTTTGGCGCTTCCTAATAATGTAGATATTTGGTTACAAAAAAATATTACTAGTAATTTTTGAAGTTTCAACTTAACAGTTTTTAATTTGTTAATTTAATTAATGTTAAATCGTAACGTAAAATTCATAAAGATTGTATGGTATAACTGCCAAGATTATAAAATATAAAAATATAGATAGTCCTTTGTAATCAAAATGCTGTTCACTAGCAATTTCCATTATTTTTATGTTACGTTTTAAGATTAATCTTGAATTTAAAACTCTCTGCAAATAAATCATTTTACAATGCAAAGCCGTCCTGTTGAACATATGATGTTTTGTAATTAAAATTATGTACACTGCCAAAAAAATACAAATGCAAAGCCTAAATAGACTCGATTGTCACAGTATAATTTTACGTGATTTAGAGGGTTGTCAGTGGTAAAACAAGAATAAAAGCAAAGTTCAAAGTAAACATTCAACTTAAACTTTAAAGCCTGATTAGTAGAACACACTAACTCAACATGTAAATTATGCTAGAGGTGAAACTCTTCTAAATAAGAACTACAGTAGAAACTCTTTAATCCGAACCTATAAATGCGAGGCTAATTCGTATTAACGAGGAATTCGGATTACTGGATGTACGAATAAAAACATTGCTTTATGCCATGTAACTTTATTATAAATAACTTATGTAATTTAATAATTTTATTACAATACTTTTATTTCTAATGAAAAAAATCAGTCATCTTCTTTTGCTTTAAGCTTTCTCTTTCTTCTTTCATAGCTTGTGCTCGCTTTTCTTGAAGCAACAGTATGCTATGGGGTGGAACTCCGTTTTCTGATGCCCATCTCAAGCAGATATTAAAAGATGCCACAGCTTCAGAATGATTCACGATAGGACCATCGGTATCGTCTGTATCTGTAACATTGTTTTTGTACGACCATGCTATTTCGGATTGTTTACCATACTTGTTTTTAGAACAGTAGGTTATATTTACTGGTTGCTAAGCAAAAACGCGTCGGTAAGTAATTACTTACCGTTCAGTTCTGTCAAAAACAGAACGGTAAGTAAATTATATGTAATTTATAAAATAAATCCATAATCTTTAGATGTCTCTTTCGCGAGAAATCATTTATTTTCTAAATAATTGGACTATTTAAAAAAATGTATGTTGTTTATTTAAATTTGCTCAGGCCTCTTCAATATTCCAATATATTCGTTTTCAGATTCACTCATTTTCACTCACTCACTCACTCATCACGAGTTTGACAAATATCGTGACATTCAAAAATAATAGTAATTACAAACGTATCCATGGTAACAACAAAACCTACTTAATGTTTGGTGGATATACAGGGCAAAAATAAATTATCTTAAATCTATTTTTTTCGGGGATATTTCCTTAGTTAATACCTTTGTATTCATAATGGTCGTACAAAAAATAGTATAAGCATCTCAAACAGTAAGGAGTTTACCGATCTCTTCCATCGTCGATCGGTAAACTGTCCTTACTGTTCTTGATACTTAACATACTATTTCGTCGCCTTCAAAATACTCCTGCATAATTTTATTTTCGCTTAAAATAAGATCTGCTGGCTCGTCTGTATTAATTGCCCATTGCTCGATTTCTTCACGGGTGACATGTTCGTCAAGTTGATTTGCTAGGCAAACAACTTCATTTAATTCGTGTTCAAATTTCGTTCAAGTTTTGTGCTTACAAGGACAAAGGCAGATCATCTTGTTCATCCCACTTAGTTTCATCGATTGGCCACATGTTATTCCAGGATTTCTTGATTATTTCTTCACTTACACGCTTCGTCCAAATAAAAAATAGCATCCTTTATCCTGATATTCTTTAACTTTTCAGAAATGCTTTCACCTGACTGTATGATAATTTGTAAAAGCTTTTTGCGGTAATTTAGCTTGACAGACTGGATTACATGCTAGTCCATTGGCTGTAAAATGGGTGTACAGTTGGTGGTAGAAAAACTGCCTGAATCTTACTATCATCACTTGCTAATTTACGGTGTCCAGGTGCATTGTCTAGTATTAAAAGTGCTTTTGGTGGTAAACTGAATTCTTCCATCTTCTCTTGGACTGCCGGTACGAATTCAGTAGGAAACCATTCAGAAAAAAGTTGTCTTATAACCCAAGCCTTTTTATTACCCTTGTATGTTACAGGAATGTGAGAATTTCCAAACGATCTTGGCTTTTGTGATTTCCCTATTACAAACAATTTTAATTTATGGCTTATATCTATTCTTAATAATTTTTCTGCCTGGCGCTGAAGATTCATCACTGTGAGCTATCGTTCTTGTTGGTAGCATCTTCCAAAATAGCCCACTCTAGTCTGCATTGTACACTCGTAAATGTTGTTGTTCGGATTACTGGATGTTTATAATACAGTGTGTTCGGATTATGGATTTCTACTGTACTACATATTAAGAAATTTTTCAAAAACCTACTGAAGCTCTTTAGAGATGATATATCTTTGAGACTCCAGTTGAGTCTGAACCTGTGCTTGCAAGCAAGTTTGTTATATATCAATAATGCTTAAATAGGCTTCAGACATCAGTAATTCTGTCACATTCGAGGTCATGAGTAAGAGTTGCCTAGTTGACAATTCTCGTGATGCATATGTTAAGGTTAGCAAGTACTCTACCTTTCAGTTTCAACTCCAGTTATTTGCAGACCTTTTGGATAATATATGGTACATTTTTAATGTTTCTTTTTAGTTAGAAATTAAATTCATTAAACTGTAACAATGAGACATGTCATCAATGGCATTGATGTTCTCGTACGAGTATATAAGTAAATGTAAAAATTCGCATTTACATTCGTACATATTTATTTTAAAGTCAGCTACCTATTTGTTGTTTTTATTTACAACAATGTCGTAAAACACTGCAGCAAAATAACAGTGACAATAATAAAATGAGTCATATACTTTCATCTTTTTGCAGTACTTTATGGCAGTGGACGCATCGAATTACTGTTCGCTATAGACAATAAATGACTGACATTTTATAATTGTTGCTGTCATTTTTCCACAGTGCTTTAAAGCACTTTACAGCATTAGACGCACCCATTATTTTTTGTAAAATATTATAAACAGTAAAAGGATGAAGATTGCAAAATTTTCTTAGAAAACTGTTGTTAAAAATGTTACTAAAATATTTCTTATAAAGCCAAATATATGTTTTTTGTCCATTACTGTACAGTGTAATATAAGAAATGAGCAGATCTAATAAAGTTTAACCACTTTATATTACCTTTTTTTTTTTTTGGTCAATTTTATAAACGTATTTTAAGTGAATGTTCTTCCAATTTACCAACGATAACCTAATAGTCATCAAATGTTCATTAAAAAACTGAAATGAATAAACAATTTATTTTTTCTACAGCTGTTTAAAAATGATGACATTTTTTCATTAATATCCGTATGCGAAATGCTACATTGGTTTTGTTTACTTGACAACATGCACGAAATATTTTTTGCTCTATAGCAAAAAATCATTAAGCGGTTATGCATGTTTGAGCAATTTTTGTTTTACTTTTTCGATTATTTCAATAACGCTGTAGAAACATGACTTGGGTGGTCTCCAAATGAGTTCTCGGCTACACCTCGTCAAAAGACTTTCATTCTTGACCACCAAGTGGCATTTTGCGCACTCAATACACAAATAACTAATTCTATAAGCAGGTTTTTTAATTACCTTTGATAATGACAGCATAGCTGTCGAAACAATATTGTCAGGTATATTTTAATAAAACTGTGAAACTTTTAATAATCTTTATTTATTTCATTTTTAATTAATGTTTGAAGTCTATTAAATAATGACAGTCGTTGGTGGTGGCAGTTTTTAAGGACACAGGGTTTTATTTTGTGGTTGCTGGGTTTTGTTTGTAATAATTATGAAAGTACTTGCAAAAATGTCACACGAATTTTTTTATTTTTGTTTTATTTATATAATAATTGTGATTCCAAAAGATCTGAAAAGTTTGCTTTATAATGCAGACTTGAAAATAATTATAGAGATTGAATGACTAAATAAATTTACAAAATCACTTAAGTTGTTGTTATGTGATATTTTATAAAAGTAAATAATTTTATACAATTTATGGATTAAATCGTCTGAACTCATGAAGCTATTGCTCTAAACAATTTTTGCTTAAGATGTCTTTATTTCTTTACGGAATAGTATCAAGTGTCTGAAAAAAAACCTCATCAGAGTTACCTATGCTTGGAAATCAGTTTATCTTTGATTTGTTCATGCCAAGATAACCTATTAAGGAAATTTTTAATATTTTTTAATTGTGATTAACATGGACATAGAAAGCAATAGACTAGCTGTAGTAATAGTTTGGAGACAAAAAACGTGGTTTTTATCAAGCATTCATTGTTAAACATGGATTGAAAATTAAATTTAAGAATTTTAGCACGTTGAATGCTGAAACTATTGGCTTCTATGTCCGTGATCATGATGAAAACCTGTCGGTATCATTTTTTGTATTGACACTTGTAAGAATCTAAAAAATGCATTCTTTGTCAAACTTTATGGCTAATTATGATGAAATTTTTTTTGATCATCCTTTATTAATCGTTTATGTAAACTAAATGAACAATAGTAATATTGTAATTCTTTCCATCATTATTCTTAAATTAGTGTCTATTTTTAATTCTAATTTTAAAAATACCAAAGTATTATTTTTCTTGTAGAATATCAATAGGAGAATGTATTATGCCCATTCTAGTGCAATTTTGGTGTTGTTGGTGTGAACTGATGAAAATGCTCAAATAAACAAAAGTTACTATTACGCGTTATATTGAAACTATGGACATAAACTATCTCCTCTTCGGTATTATATAAATTTAGATCCTCATTTGACATGTTTTTACTTCTGTCAACTGATGGCTACTAGAACAAAATACTGTAATTATTGTTTGAATATATAAATTATCCTGTAATTTATGACTGCCATTTCTAGATTTTCATTTAAAGCTACGTAAGTAGATAACATGTAGATCTGCATCTTTTGTTTTATTAATGTCTTTTATGAGCTGCTGCTAACATTTTATTTTTTCCTTTACCAGATTTAACTTATTTAATCTCAATCCTTTTCTATTCTTCCATTCCATTATTTACACTATTTTCTATTATTTTTCAGTGTGTGTGTGCGTGTATACGTAATTCTATAATTTTTTCTTCTCTGCACATTTATAAATTTGTAAAAATAATTGTGAAATAAAAAGTGCAATTTAAGATTTATCTTGGTGTCCATTCTTTTATGGTATTTTACATTAACGACTTGATGATAAAAATTCTTTGTTTTGTATCTATTAGAAAATCATACTCAGAAGCTTACATTTGTAAATTTTTAAGCAAGCAATGAGTACAAAAGCACTGCATCTCTATTGCTCCACCAAAACTTGGGGTTGTATTAATTGCTAACTACATAGTAAGTAGAAAGCAACATACTAGTTATTGAATTTTCCATCTTATATGATCTTGAGTACTTTTATTCCCATTAAAATTCTTACTCTGAAATTGTTTTAAAAATAAATAGTGCCAAATCTCAGTTCCAATTATTTATCAATGCATTTGGATATGTATGAATGTACAAGGTTTCATAAAACTAAAGACCTTGTGTTAAATAAATAAGGCAATTGACTTGCTTAGTAAATTAATTTTGAAAGGTATATAATAGTGGGTGCCACCTACAATTTGTTGGTGGTGACATTTGAAACTAGGACATTATCGGATCTCTTGATCTGTGCAAAAAATATTTTAAAATTGTCGTGATATAACAGAATTTATTTATTCAATTTTTGAACTATAATTTCTTTACTGGCCAGATGGCTAGTTGCTTTATTACAGCAAGTTAAACTGATTGAATTAGAGGTTTAAATAAGTTTATTATAATCCTCGTACTAATCATTACAAAAATAGGGCATAGGAACTCAGCATTTCAACTATACCAGAGGTGAAACCGTTTTAAAGACTAGGTCTACTACATGCTAATAGAATGTTTGGAACAGCTATAAAACTGGGCACAGAAGCATCATTGGTGCTTACCAAGCTCAAGATTGAACTGAACTGTTCGGCTGTGGCGAGCTTGTTTGAATACAGTTTCAGCAGTTACAGTAGGCTGACACAAGAAATTCATAAGCACGTGGCTAGGTTGCTTGAGTAAGCAATTCTAATCACGTGTAAGGCCAGCAATTGAAATACATGAGGCCAATTTAAATACAAATATAACCTGAATACTTTTTAGTTCAGTAAATACATTTTCATTATACCTCACCGAAAACACCATATTCACATTTCTATTTAAAGTAGAGAAAGTCCATTTTTCCTGTGTACTATAGGGTGGTTCTTATTTGGGTTATGTTGGAATTTCGGTTTTGCCGGGTGCCCATTTGATTAAAAAAAAAGAACTGAAAATTTTAAGACCAATACGAACTTCCTATCTCTATTCTAATCATTCGCTGTAACAAGGAGAAGTTTCCCATTTAAAATATATGGGTTTATTTGCTACTTTTAGATGAAAAAAAAATTATATGGGGCATTCTACATCACTTCAACACTAATTGAACGATGCATTATTTTGAATTTATTTGGAAATCGTTGGAAAAAGTCGAATGCTCCATATATTTTTTTTTGTACCTACAAGTAGTATCAAACACTGTTAATTCCAAAAAATGACAAACATAACCCAAATAAGAACCACCCTAGTGTACTAACTTTTGACACTACAATAGCAATTAATTTAGTTAGGGACAAGTAAAAATGTTCTATAAAATAGAATAAATTTAAATAATATCACACTGCGTTGCATTCTGCACCATCAAATTTTTGAATTTCAGTCTAAATATTATGATTATTAAGTAATTTTTTTATAATATATAAGATATTTACATATAATATATTACATTGCATATTGAACACTTGTTTGAAATTGTGTGTTTGCTTCTGTTCACAATTCTTTATCAAAATGTATTCTCCACAAGTTGATTTATATGAAATTCCTAATATATCTACTATTTATAGTCCAGTTACTTTAGGGTTATTGTTTCGAAAAATGTAGTTGTAGTAATAAATAATCTGTAAATATCTAGTTAAGTTCGTTAACAGTTTATAATTATAGTGTTTGTAATTAGTGTTTAAATATTTTCTCTTGATAATAGACAATTAAAACAGCACCTTTAGCAGTATTTAAAAAAGAACGTTACAATACGAAACAATATCAAAAAAAACTTTTTCGACTTCTAGCAGGAAGCGATCACATGTTGATAAGAAAATTATGTAAATCATTACAGCTACTTCCCATTCAAGGGCGTACCCAGCCAGGGAAAGGGGGTCAGATTACCCCCCCCCCCCAAGAAGAAAATAGAGAATAACGTTTATAAAAGCGTTCAAACGGTGAGACGTTTGGAAATTTGGTGCGCTTCATTTCAAAAGTAAGGTTTAGCTTTATGTATAACAATTAACCGATAAGGTGGCGTCTGAACGTACGTAAAAAAAATTTTTTAAGAGAGTTTTACAGACTGGTCAGACCAGCAATAACCCATGCAGCTTTGGTTTAGTGGCCCAAAATCATGCAAGAAACCACTAAACTAAGACTAAACACGATTCAAAGACTTGCATGTCTTGGTATTACATGGGCGATGAGAACAATGTCGACTGCTGTAATGGAGACATTTCTTGACCTCTCCCCCTATTCACATAGTGATACAGGAAGAGGCAAGATTAGGTCCACATAGATTGCAGAATTCGCCGAACCATCTTCGGATGAGAACAGAACGTACAAGAATGGCTAGTTGCTTAGGGGCTCTCTTACCCGAGATGAGGGTTCTTGAGAACCGAGTTGAGTTGAGAACAGAAGTCTCACCAGTTCGCCTTCGTCTTTGAAACGGAAACTTACGCGCTATTACAGTGTGCGAGTGAAAACAGCAAGAGGGCTTACAGAAATAAGCGGATCTAGATCAGACAGCCAGGCAGATAGACCTTCCGCTACATCACCGCAACATAATATGCAACCTGAACCATCAATAAATACAAGGCATGTGATGATGCAAATGGGATTTATTTTACACCATCAAATTCTTCACAGTTTGATGCAAGTAAAGAACAAGTAATCGACTTGTTTATCTCCTTACGATGTTCCACCCTTAAAGAAAGCAAGTCAAAGGGAACCAAATCAGTAAATGTCGTAAGGAGAGCGAAGTTCTTACAAGAACACCCAGTGCTATAGCCAGTAAAGGCCTTGAGGGATGGGAGAGTTGCAGACGTCACTCGAAATAAAATTTATAAGATTGAAAAACATCTATTTAATATAACTTAAAAGTTAATTAACCAAACACATAATAGTTATTTTCGAACATACATACGCAAAGTCTTTATTCGCGCATGAGCATTTTTTGAAGCACGAGCGTCGCGGATGACATCGCCTATCGAGTTTTGTACAAATTTCTTTGAAAGGAACCTTAACAATAAACAAACATGATTATCCAAAATCTTTAATACTAATTCGAATTTAACGGCACGTTATCGCCGCCAATAATAGGAAGCTTCAGAAACTATAAACACCTAAAGATGGCGCTACGGTCCGCAAAACGGAATTAATTTTTTAAAACTAAAATTTGAAAATGTAAATAGAAACATTATTTATCGCACCGCAGTTCTCTGCTCACAGTGTTGCCAGAAATGCGTGAACTATCAAAATATTTTAACTGAATTTCTTTAATTGTTAAATGCCAAGCAATAATTTAAGGTAGTTGAAATCAAAAAGGGGAATATAAAACTGCTAAATATCTTTAAAAATATTAGTTGTTCTTGCTGGTTTTAAGAAAAGGAAAAGTATTACTATATTAAAATATTGAAAATATATATATTTGTTTTAAGAAATTAATCAGGACTAATTAAGAGTGAAATAGTTTATTCAAAAATTAACCGTCACATGCGCCAGTCTCGGTGGATTAGTGGTTTGCATGTTTGCTTCATAATCCAAAGATCGCAGGTTCGATCCCCGGCCGAACTGGTAATTTTTCATAGCGGAGAAAAATTTAAAACATGCCTTCTTTTCGGATAGGAAGTAAAACTGTAGGTCCCGTGTCAATGCGATGTTTGGCACCATAAAGATCCCTACTGGGGGTGGAATTCCCCCAGATTCTGCTAAATTCTCGTAGGGTCGGCCAAATGATCATAGCAATCGGTGCCATGAGGTACGACGGATGCTCCGCCATCCTGATTCCTCGCCCAAACACAAACAAACAAACAAACCGTCACATGCACTTAAGTAAAGAAAAACAACATTTACTTCGGGAATTTATTAAATAATAGTTAAAAGATTAGGAAAGTTAAATTACTTTTAAATGTCCCGCGAATATTACCACCCAACACTTCCTGGTGCAGAAAGCGTTCAACTAAAAATGACTGATTTTTGTGCTGCCATATTTAAATTTCCGCGCCGTGTACATCTATTTTATTTTATTTTGACATGATAATCGTCTTTATTGGCACTCAATTGCGGGCGTAATTTGGCTTTTTTAGCCCGAGGGCGTATAAAGTTGCTAAGATACAAAGAAAACGTTTCTATAGAGTTCTAACAATTTTAATAAATAATTATAACTATTACATTTTTTCAAAATGAAATGTGCAATTGCTTGCAATTATCCTTTCCATGAAGCAAAATAAAATAAAACGTTGTATGTACCACGGGCATAATCAAGATAATGGCCCTCGAGAAATTAAAAGCCCTCCTTCGTCGGGCTTTAAACATTCTCTCATGCCATAATCTAATAGATTATGCCCTTAATACATAAATAACTATTATTTCAATCAATACTAAATAAGTAAGCAAAAACATTTATACATTGTCATAGATTTTGCTATTAAACAGTGTTATAATGACTGTATTATGTTTAGTTTGGATATTTTTTAGAAAACGTTAATTCTACAAAATTGGCGATGTTCGACTACGATTATAAAATTTATTTTAGATATCTACTCCTTACAAACTATGATCCACACTACCTTGACAGTTTAGCAATCGACATCAAACCTTATCTTGCTAAAAAACGATTATTAAAAGAAAACTGAACGAAAAACGTGAGCTAGATTTTGACGCTAATATTTACGAGCGTCTCGCGCCACATGCGATCCGGTGTTAATTTGACATCGCAGGATTTGACATCGTAGTTTTTGTACGTAACCTATTTAAAATAGGTTTCGTTTTCGTTTTATTTATAAGATTTGAGAAAACATATGATCACTGTACATAAAGTGGAAATTGGGTATAATGAGTTTCAGTTTGAATCTTCTTCAGGTAAGCTCCTGGATTTGATAATAATAATATTTTATTTAACTATGTTATGCAGTAGTGTTTATAGCAAGTCATAAAAAAAACAACAATATATAAGAACATATCAATGTATATAATAAATAATTTCAATCAATTTTCTAGCATTTAATCGACGGAAAGATCAAATCCAGGAAAGCAATTTGTCATCGTATGTTCTGCATACTTCATTTAAATTATTAGCCGATGGCAGTAGGAAAGAAGTTTACAACTGTCATTGCTCCTATAATTACATAAACAAGGGGAAAGGTGTAAGACATTTTAAAAGCGAAGGAATAAATAAAATTGGAAAAACTTGTCCTTCAAGGATGGAGGTTTTGACTAAAAGCGAGGGACTTATTCTGGTGAAGTTTTGGATAACCCATGTAGGTCACTCACTTGACATTGTTTGTTTTTTTTAAACAAAGAAACGAGCTAAAGTTGCAAGTATGTATACTTGCCCTTATTTAAAAACCATAATTTAGTAAACAATTTTTTGTGTTCTAGATAAATTAAAAGGAGGCGCAACCTTTGTACACATATTAGATGATATTCGGGATGCTGGTTTGATAAAAGAATTACAACGAATCCTGCTAAAAAATATTTTGGCTAGTCTTTTAAATAAAACAGATGTTACTATAAACATTCATAGAAGGTTCGACCATACATACCCTTCGTAATTTGATTTTTCCTATTGACAGGAATGCTATAATAATATTAGTTTTAATATTTTTAATTAGATATTTAATATTTATGTAAATGTAATTATTGTTTTTACCTGAATCGTTATTGTTGAATTCTCATATATTTATATTTAATATTACATATCCTGTTTTCTTAAACATATTTCTGCCCTTGATAAATCTGATTTTTTGCATATTTATAATAATGAAAGTTGACTTTTCTTAAGCATTTTTTTTAATTATGTTCGTAAAAAACAAATTCAATCCCCTCTTGAGGTTATTGTCAAAGGATACTACTTTTTCGAATTTCTTTAACATTTTACATAAATCCTTTTAGGACAAATTTCTCAACTTACCATATGCAAAAAAATATCGTGTGCAACACGTTAGAAAGTCTTTTTTTTCACTCATTTGCTTGATAAACACGTGAAAAAAGTATGACTTTTATAACTAGTTGTACAATATACTATTCTATAAGCAATTTATTAATTTATATCCATAAAACAGATTTTTTTACAGGGAATTTAAAGTAGGTATTTTCTGGAAGCTATCGGCAAGTAAATTTTAAAATTGGCGCTATTAATCTTGTGTTTGACCTTTGGCAGAAGTATTGCTAGTGCTACAGTTAATGTGGGAGACATTGTGCTTCTTAATGAAAGCCAAATAATGAATCTACTTTTGGACATACGCAATGCTGGAAGTAGTGCCGTTCTGGAACGTGTTAGGGAACCTTTTGCAAGTGAGATCGTAGAATCACTTCTAAGATATATTCCTATAATCCTTACAAGGAATTATACAATGATGAATATGAACATTTAAATATAATTTTAAGTTGAAGTGTAGTTTTAAACCTTATTTTTAAATAAACAAGTACAATTTCTAGTTTCATTTTTTTTATTGTAAAAGATATATTTACACAGTTTTCACTTAACATTAATATACTGGGTACCGCACAGGAGTATTTTAGGACCCCTTTTGTTTAGTCTATATATTAACGATGTTAGTAATGTCATTATAAATGTAAATTTTATTTGCTGACAACATGGTTGCGTACATTAGTGGGAGGGATAATATTGGTATTCAAAGGGAAATAAATCTAAATTATTAATTATTGGTAAAGGAAATGGATATCTAGAGGTTTTTAATAATTTTGGAGTTAATGTTAATGGTGAGATCGTAGAAACAGTAAAGTCATAAATATTTGGGTATTATTATTGATAAAAAAATTAAAATTTGATGAACACATTAATTACATTTGTAAAAAGATTTTTTCAATGAAATGGGGTTTTGGGAAGATGTAGTGATTATTCGACAACTTGCTCAAAAAGATTGGTTTTTAATACTATAATACTAATACATTTTTGTTTTGCTGCTACTATTTTATTTATGGGGAATAAAGGAGACTTGAATAAGTTAGGTACAACTTCTACAAAATAAAACAATGAGAGTAATACTTATTTGCAATAGATATACTAGAGTGGAATACATGAGTGCATCAGGGTTAACATTGAAACTTTTATTAAAATTCAAGTTGTTTTTGTACATAAAATGAAATTAGGGTTACTACAATATTTGACTGATAATTTAATATTAGTAAATCACAATACTAGGTTTAACAATAATTTTTATTCAAGTCAAAGAAATCGATCAAAAGCGCAAAATTCAAGTGTTTATAATGGAATTATTCTTTATAATCAATTGCCTGAACACATCAAAGGATTAATTAAAAATGTTTAAAAGAAAAGTGAAAGAATTCTTTATATCTGTCATCTAGTCATATATACAACACATATGTATAACTTCCAAAAAGCAAATATCCCTCGATATCATATCTGTAAATCCGAAATATGCATTAACCTTTCGACGTTTTTTCCTTCGTTCGTATCTTTCCTGATTTAGTTGTTATTGCTGTACCTGCTGTTTTATATCCCAAATAAATACTGGGAACCCACTCAGGATTTAAATTGTCTTCTAAATCAGCTGGTTTTCCTAGAAGAAAATTCAAATTAAAACATTTTTTAATTTTAGAAATGTTCTAAGTTTCAGAATGAAAAATGTTACATGCATACCTGAAATAAAGTGCTTGGAACACACTCTTGTATATATTGTATTATTTTCAGCTAAATCTGCCCGTTTAATAGCATTTATCCATTGTCTTCTTCGTTCAACAGCTAAATCGTTTAGATGTTGTTTATGTTTATGGGTGGCGGAAGATTGATCGAATTGCAAAATATCGAAAACAAAATATCGAATGCAATTGATCGAAAGTACAAAAGATCGAAAGTACAAAATGTCGAATTACTAAATATCGAAAGTACAAAATATCGAATTACTAAATATCGAAAGTACAAAAGATCGAAAGTACAAAATGTCGAATTACAAAATGTCGAAAGTACAAAATGTCGAAAGTACAAAATATCGAAAGTACAAAATATCGAAAATAATATAGTAGTATAAAATGTCGAAAAAAAAATAGAGTGCCCTTGACGCACGAATTTTTATTTTCCATTCCCCATCGCATATTAGCTAGCATATCGTGAATGTCCAATTATCGCCATCGCCTTTGTCCGTAACATCGAAAATACCACACCGTGATTTTGCAAAAGATTAAATTGAAACTACAAAATTAGAAAAAGAGAAGATCATTTGGTCAAACGTCTTTGCCTGGACGATTGCTCTCCGCGGTGCGGCATCAAAATTTTGTGATAAGTTCCAAATACTCCAAGTAATCATTTTCTGAAATTAAAAAAAAATCACTTGTGGAAAGCTGTGAAAGGGTGACGTAAGTTTTTTTAATATCAACAACAAACAACAAAATGTGAAACGAAATGCATTTTGAATACATAGAGTCGAAAAAATCCAAGAAAAAACTCTATTGCAATGGATATTTTTATCTAACGGAGAGAACCACTGATACCGCCGTTTACTGGAAGTGTGAATATTGGAAAAAACAACATTGTAAGGCAAGGGTTATTTGTAATAATCATAATGTCTTGAAGTTAAAAAATGAGCACAACCACGACGGAGATCCCTTCAAGTTAGAAGCCTTGCAAGCTGTAAGCAAAATGAAATTGGCGGCTTCAGCAGGAAAAGACGCACCAAGAGCCATAATTTCCAGTGCTGTAGCACCGTTGAGTGATGGAGCCGCTGCACAACTGCCTTCCGTCAGCAGCCTTAGCAGGTCGATTAGATATACTAGGGAAAAAGAAAACGCTGGGCATTCCCGACCATTGAGCCTGTCGGAACTAACGTTTCCATTACAGTATCAGACAACTGAAAAAAAGGAGAATTTTATTTTATATGATTCAAATGACGAAAATCGTGTAGTAATATTTGGAACTCAAAAAAACTTGGAAATACTGTCCAACTGTAAAACATGGTTAATGGACGGGACCTTTCAAACAGTTCCAAGTTTGTTTTACCAGTTATATAGTATTCACGCTAAACTTGATGAAGAATATTTTCCTCTAGTATACGCTCTTCTGCCCAAAAAAAGTGAGGCTATTTATTTAAAATTATTTGAAAAAGTTAGGGAATTCTTAGTACGTCCCGCAGTCAAGTTAATTATTACCGATTTTGAATTGCCTGCGATAAATGCAAGCTCCTTGTTATTTCCCGGCGCAGTTAATCAAGGCTGCTATTTCCACTTTCGTCAATGCATCAGACGACAGATCCAGAAAATGCATCTTCAAACTCTGTACGATACCGATGGTGATTTTCAAATGTACGTCAAAACCCTTATTGCGATTGCATTTGTTCCTGTTGAATATGTCCCCAAAGCATTTGAGTATGTATGTGCTAACGACGACGACGCGGCGGCCAACATTTCTGAACATGCTCAACACGTAATACTTCTAGCATACTTTGAAAAGACATGGGTCGGTAGAAAAACCCCTAAGAAAAAGCCCATTTACGACCATTCGATATGGAATTTCTATACGTCTATAATGGAAGGATGTCCCACTACAAATAACGCCGTGGAAGCTTGGCACAGAAGCCTTCATAATCAGTTCCAAGCGAAAAAACCATCAATTTGTAAATTCGTCGAAGGGATTTTAAGGGAACAATCTATGACGGAGCTAAAACTAAGCCAACGCGAAACGGGTATACGTGAGACACCAAGGAAGAAATTTAAAGATAAGAGTAAGCGGCTAAGGACGGTAGTGAATCGTTTTATAGAAGAATTTAAAGACGATAAAAATTTTTTCTTACAATATTTAAAAAATGTTGCTCTAAATTTGTAAGGTTTCCAAATAAATTTGTTACTGAATTTATAAGACTTTTATCGATATTTCGTTGTTCCATATATTTTATGCTTTCGATATTTTGTGCTTTCGATATTTTGTTATTCGATATTTTGTGCTTTCGATATTTTGCGCTTTCGATATTTTGCGCTTTCGATATTTTGTTATTAGATATTTTGTGCTTTCGATATTTTGTGCTTTCGATATTTTGTTGTTCGATATTTTGTTATTCGATATTTTGTGCTTTCGATATTTTGTTGTTCGATATTTTGTACTTTCGACATTTTGAACTTTCGATTTTTAGTGTTTTCGATCAATTGCATTCGATATTTTGTTTTCGATATTTTGCAATTCGATCAATCTTCCGCCACCCTATGTTTATATGCAGTAACAGCGGGAATTCTAGAAAATCTAACTACATCTCTGTTTGATCTATTGGTACACCCAACTACTGCACAAAATTAAGGCATTTTAAAGCTCTTGTTCTACAAATATAACTAAAATTATTTATAAGTTACTTCAATGCCATACACAACAAACCTTTGTTTGTATCCAGCAGCCATATTGAATTTTATTTGACAGCTGGTTGGATTGCCCTATTGTTAAATCCTGCGATGTCAAATAAACGTCGGATCGCATGTGGCGCGAGACGCTCGTTAATATTTTTATGCACAGATGCATTATAATTAGACTATTATTGCTAGATTTATCGGAACATAACTGTCTCTTTATGCCCCAAGGGCCTCTTTATGATCCGACAGGCAATAATCAAACGTCAATTAAATGTCAGAGCTGTATTTGTAGAACTTGATTGGTTCTTAATATAATTTGTAAACTTATCACCAATGAAAATAAGCTGAAATTAAGTATTTTAGATAGTAACTATAGTAACGTACTTCGTATATAAGCACATAAGTATACGTACAGCGGCTTGATGTAACCTACGTACTCATTTAATTATGTTTTTTACACAATAATAGATTTGAGATAAAAACAATCTGTGCATAAAATAGTGTATGCATTTCGGGCATAACTTGCTTTTATGGCCCTACAGCCTTTTCCTAGCCCTCGGCTGACGCCTCGGGCTAGAAATAACGCTTCTGGCCATAAAAGCTTCTTTATGCCCTTAATACATAAATAACTATTAGAGTCACTCTATATTACTTATAAGAGTTCGGCCAACGCGGGAATTGATGCTGATTGGTTGGATCCATTTGCACTAATGCCAATTTAAAAACACGAAGTTTGACAAAATTATGTAATTTAGGACAGGTCTTTTCACTTCCTCATAAATTTATGTGGAAGCTAATTGCTATGGTTACAATTGTATCTGTGACAATTAACTGCCAAATAAAGCTACAAGGAGGTGAAAAGATGGCCCTTAATTTGACAAATAAACTGATGTTTAGTAAATCGAAAATTTCTATGTATTTCTCTTTAAGTTTTTAATAAATATAAATTGTAATTGAAGGGTTGATGTCAAAAACAGCATTTGTCGAAAAAAAAAGCTACAACTTTTAGGAGAACCAAAAACTAACTGTAAGGCCAACATTTGTATTATTTGTAACTATGTGCAGTTTACGAAACATTCTCGTAAACATAATCCAAAAATCTGTGATTTTTGACGAAAATTTGCAAAACGGATTTGTTATTTTTTTTATTAAACATAAGATACATACATTTTAATTAAATAGTATATTTCGTAACAAGTGTCGAAAGTAACAAATATCACGCGAGTGTTTATAATAGATATACGAGTGCGTAGCGAAGCGGAGCACGAGTAGATCTATTATAAACACGAGCGCAGATATTTGACTTTCGAACGAGTTACGAACACTATTTTTTAGACGACTGTAACACAATAAAAAAAATAGTGAAAGACTGAAAATTGAAATTGTTAACCAGGACCTATTCAACTTAAATGAGCGTACTCTGCAACCCTCAAAACAAGCAATTTATTTCCTGTATAGACGCATATGACGTATTTAAGACGATAAAAAGTTACTAATACGATAAGAAATTACTAGTATGATAAAAAAGTCACTAAATAATGACATTTGTAATTATTAATCAGCTTCTATTCAACTTAAATCGTTCTCTGCATCTCTCAAAACAAGCAGGTTTGATCTGTCGCATAGGTACTTTCTCGTCACATTTTTATTTGTCATTACCTATTATGTTCTGTGCTGTAGGTATTTATTTCTCTTTTGCTTGAAAAATACAACAAAGTGGGATAAAAAGAAATAAAATCATCATGTTAACATATGAGCGAAAAAATTAGTTTAGTTTAGTCGGAAGTGGTACCTACCTGTGTTGCTTCTTGTGGTTTGTAAAAAGATTCCTGAAGGTAAGTTAATTTAGGTATTAATTTATATTAAAGTACTTGCAGTTTGTGGGTTAGGTTTATTATTATTTTGTGTTATTAACAATATTAATAGTAATTTGATTGTTACTACACTTATAAAAATTTACAGGATGGCGCGAGTCATGTAAATTTTGTTCAGAAACTGCTGAAACATGGGAAGGTGGATTCTCTGGTGTCACAAAAGAAGAACCATAAGCTGTTGGAATTGGTGAACTTCTCGAACAACATGCAATTGGTGAACTTCTCGAACAAGATGGAATTGGTGAACGTCTCGAGCAAGACGGAATTGGCAAACCTCTCAAGGAAGATGGAATTGCTGGTGTTGTTGATTCATTGACAGAATTCAAGATCGTATTGGCAACTTTAAGTTTGTTCTGCAATGAATCATCAATATAGCTTTCGGCAATTGGTGTTGATTGCCAGCCACCATGGCGTTTTAGTGTGGTAATATCGCCACCAGCATCCACCAAAATTGTAGCCGAAGAACGTCTATAACAATGACCTGTGTACATTTGTGGTTCTTTTAGACCCAAGTAAGTGGCAATTTGTTTTGGAACACTTCCAATTTTATTGATGCCCACAGGTTGTTTGGTGCAACGATTTTTTTGATAATTCACGAAGAATCGTCGTTCAGTTAAGTTTGCGGGTCTGAGAGCGGCATACTTTTTATATATTGTATAAAAATTTCCTGTTACTGTGAATATTCTTTGTTTTTTTGTTTTCGTGTCTGGTATTCTTATAAGTACTGCAGAATTGAGATCTTCTATATCATCTATTTTCAAAGTCAGTAATTCTTGTTTCCGGCAAGCCCCACTAATTCCAATTATTAAAATTACCTGTGTAAAGAAAATAAAGAGATTGTTAACCTATTTACGTGTTTTATTGTAGACTTACTTTTTGCAGCAAATAAGTACTGTCAGGGGCTTGATTAATAAATTTATTTATTTCTTCTGCTGTCAGGGTCTTTGATTTCTTAGGCTTGTAGCCTGCCGATTTACGTTTCAGGAGTGCTTTTAGTTTCATATATGAAGCAATATTTATATTTTGGTTGACGAGTAGCGTCGTTCTGAGCATTGAATATTGGACCCACAGCGTGGTTGGACAAATTTTATTGGATAAAACTCCAAAATACGCCAGAAGAGTATTCTCAGAAAATGATGTTACAATACCTTGTTCTTTTCGCCACTCCATGAATTGGTTGTATGCATAGTCATACCTCTGTTTGGATTTTACAGGGAGCAATTCTAATGTGGCTTCTTTTGCCGCTTCCAAAACTGTAGGCGGTGTACAAGTCAACTCTTCTTCACTATCACTCATTATTATTTGGCTTGAGAGATGAAATGCATGAAATGTCAAATTGACCTATTTACCTGCTTGATTTTTTGAAATAATTATAATTATTCCTGCATAAACACACAGGCACTAAGGCGTATCTAAGACGACAGAAAGTTACTAACACGATAAAAAAATTACTAATACGATAAAAAAATTACTAATACGATAAAAAATTACTAATATGATAAAAAAGTCACTAAATGATATTCGGAACTTTCATACATAAATTGTAGTGCCGAAACTGTCTGTTTCGTAAACAGTCGTCTAAAAAAATTAGAATATATCGGTCTGCTAGATTTAGAAAAATTTAAAAAAAGATTCATATCTCTAGCATGAAAGAAAAAGTCTTCGTAAGCATGCTGTTTTCGTCCTCGACAATGCCACCTGGGTCTTCATTAGTCCACAGAATATCATAAAAACCACGGTCTTTTCGATGGGATAATATTTCACAGCTTGAAGATCTTTTAGTTTTGCATGATTGATCTCAATAGGACCCTGGTACATATAGGTACAAGTTGTAATTCACTAGTAAAATGGGGTCTTGCTTCTGATTATGCATTGCCTCCACGTTCCAGAATAGCTATCTCTTACTTCTATAAATGCTATTGCGTGAATGTAGGCGATACATTCGCGAAAAGTTTAGTGGAATAGATGGTCGAGGATTCTTTACAAAAAACTTATCAGTCGACAATTTGAAGTTAAGAATATCTTTCTTAGTCGGCCCATTAAAATACGTTACTCGGTAATAACTCTGAAATAAAACGATTTAATAAAAGCAAGATATTTTCACTTTTCAAATTATTATTATGGAAATAATTAAAACGGAAATTGACTTACTAGAGCACAAGACACATTAAGAGTTTTTTGTTGTAGCTGAGAGTAGTTTCTCCTTTTCTCAGTTTTGCAGATAAAATATTACTCTATTTAAGAATTTTATTATATTAATCAATTCAATTATAATGAAATAAATGTCAGGTTATGAAACATTTGACATTTGCCAGGTAAACATAACCAACAATTCTTGCAACGTATATTTTTGGATCCATAATGGCGGTTTGACATTCTCGTTGGCTCAACTCTTATAAGTAATATAGAGTGACTCTAAATATTTTGCACCAATAACGCCCCCTTAAAGTAAATATAAAACCAAGCAGGCAATAGCATTATTCTCTTGTTGTCAATAGATGGCGCTCGCCGGTTTAGGTCATACAGTCACTACATCTAGTCTCCTAGGTCGCGCTGTTCGATCAGAGTACCGCAAAACGCCGCCATATTGGGGCAGAGAAGGGTGATTTTTAATAATGGACAAATTAAAACTACGTTTTGCGTATTTGACATCTTAGAAGATTGATTTTCAGAATAAGAAAAACCTTTTAAAGTAAACGTGGATTTGATGAAATGCAATCAGATATAAAAAAATGAACAATTTCGTGCTTGTTTTCCCCCAATATGGCGGTGTTTTGCGGTATACAGGGTGATTCAGAAACAAAGGTAATCCTTTAAATGGTAGGTAGAGGGGAGGCAGTAGAGCTAATTTACCTTGACAAGTATAGGTCAAAAACGAATAGTTTTCCAGAAAATTAATTTTGGATCCAAAAGGATCCAAGGTCAGGACCGTATCCAAAAATTCAATAAAACTTTAAAATTAATTTTCTGGAAAATTTCGTTTTTGACCTACACTTGTCAAGGTAAATTAGCTTTACTGCCTCCCCTCTACCTACCATTTAAAGGGTTACCTTTATTTCTGAATCACCCTGTATAAAAAACTATAAAAAATCACATTTTTACGGTTGTAGGTGTCCAACAAAAATGTTACAATAATAATCAAATTACTTCTATTTTTTAAGGAATGCAACATACATAGAAGTATTGGGAATAACAGAATTGGCCGTTAACACGTCAGCGCATAAACGGTCTGTCGCCGAAACGGAGTTTCTAATTAAAGAACATTCCTATTAGAAATTCGGATAATTTATCAAAATAATTTTTGTGTTGTTCACCTAACTCAATTTCAAGTATTCGATTCTTTGTTTCAAAATTGGGGGGAGGCAGATGTTCCCTTGGCTCCCCCCAGATTTCGCCACTGAGCACACCTGTTATGATCAGAACTGCACAAGACAGGAAGGAATGAAAAACTATATATTGGTGAAGTAACGTGTATTTTGGATGAAAAAGTTATGGTAAATTATGAGCAGATCAGTCCATATCTGAGATTTAGGGCCTGTTGTATCATAGTAGTTCAAAGGCAGTTCAAGTGTGAACTGAGGTCACGAATACCTCATGCATTTTACCAATACAGTTCAAAGAAATTTGAATAGTTTAACTACAACCAGTGGCGTAACTACCGCCCCAGCAGACCCTGTCATGGTTATATCTGCTAAAATATTAAAGGTAGAGAAAAAAGTTAACTGAGAGACTTGTTTAGTGGACTTATAAAGAGTAGACGCCCGTTATATCTTTATTTCTGTTTTTTTTTTATTTAATAGTACCACGAGATCATTTGAATTTATAATTAAAGTTGGCTGTGATTTTTAAATTAGATTGGCAACACTAACTGTTCACTTCACAGTTTGATTTGAATTGTCAAAGTGACGCTCCAAAATGTTTAATCTAGAACATAAAATTGCATAACCTCTAATTTACACAGCGAGTCAATTGGCAGGATCGCCAAACGTATAAAAAAATTCCCGCCTACTTTAATTTTAAATTTAAATGATCTCACGGTAGGTACGCATAATTGATACGTAGCTATACTATAATTATTAAATTTATGTAATAAATATTGTTTGTCTAAGATATATGATCTGAAAAAATATTTTTGTATTGTATATCTAATTGTCATGTTTATGTAATATTTTTTGTTAGGATAAAAATCTATCTAGTAGGTAACATTTTGCGAACTTTCGGCCGTTCGGTGTCGATAAATTCCTATAGAACAGTTATAATGTGTGTGTGTAGAAAGTAGCTGCACAATTTACAAAAACATTTTATTTTAAGGATACAATTAGTAACAAAAGTTGAACATACAATATATACTTAAATTTACATTATATTATCTATAAAAACTATTTACTTTTTAAGCGATGGAGGTGTACTTTTTAAGCGATGGAGGTGTACTTTTTCAACTTTTCAAGATTCTTTTTGATAGTCTTCATTACATTTTGGGCAACTTTAAAATTTACTAGTCCACTTTTTTTACCTTCCTTCCTTTTATTAACTGATCTGTGCATGTTACTTCCCATCAATCTGCATACACAACCCTTGAGAATAATGCCGAAAAGTGTTTAATAGGTGTGGCAAAGGTACGCTGGAGGAATTACCAAACTTTGGACAAAATGGTACAAACGGCGCACACTGGTGGAAAACTCACAAAATCAATCAACAAAATAAGGGTAGAAAATCAAGTTCTTGGAATTCTTAAATTATATGTCAGGTGTTATTATGAATGAATGGGGGCATCTTTATGCACGACCTTGGAACTGATAAATAGCCAGGTACTGATATAACATCCCCGTACTTGGTCATTTCATTATAGCGCTTAAAGCAAGTACACTTGTGCGTTAATTAAATGTACCACCCAGTTAAACAGAATAATTTGCTAGTTGAAAATATGGATTTAGATTTTCAAGGTAAGTAGTTTTAGCCTATGTAACCGTTATTCCGCTTGTATTTATAATGATGTATTAAATATAGGGACGAAGATTATGAGTTTTTTTGTTGGAATTTTAGCAATAATCTGTCATAAGTTTCGATTCCTGTCTATTCCTGCGTTCTAATTTATACATCAAAGAAAAGCATCTTTGATGAAGATTCCCTGAAAATTTCAGACCCCCCTCGACCCCATACCGACCAACTTTGGTGTACAACTTTTTTTGTAGCTCTTACAGTTTCCAAGATATGGTACAATGTCATCTTAGTTGAGCTTACTTGTACTTGATAAATGCTTGATGCAGAGGTACCTGAGAAATCGCAGCGTCTTTGTTTATTATGTCGTACGAACCAAACTTGGCAGTGTTATAGACGAAAGTAGGTGCTATCATTCCAGCTTAACGGCAACATAAAAGTCCGATTAGGTTTTGCTCCAGTGGCGTACAAAGACGACCAAAAATGGGACATGTTTTGAATTACCCTGTATAAACGGGTGGTGCAAGGACGGAAACAAAAACACGTTTGGACACTCCTCGACGCCCTCTATCACATGAAATTGTCCAGATCCGAGCTGACTGTCATCCATCTCCCCCTCCGTAATAATGTAGCCGGCGTGCCAAGGAGTCGCCCGGTATGCTTAACTTTATTTAGTGTTAATAAATAGGCGAGCTAGGAGGATTCAAAGCTTAAATGAAGGGGACCTCAATACCGGGCGTTTTGGAAAGTCGGGTTTTTTCTACGGAATCGGCCTTATCGAGGCCGACATGGTTAACGGTTGACGGTTTTGAACGACCGGCTGTCATAATTAGGCCCTTTTCGCACTAATTTTGGTTTTTTCACTTGTTGACCCTGAAGATGGTCTCAATCGGGGAAAATGTATATAGGCTTTTTGATAGAGTAATACACAGGGCTATCTTCTAATATAACTATATTGTTCCGTTATAGGTCTGTACCTAACTGTACCTAAAAACGGTCTACGATCGCCAATGCCCCGATATGTTATGCGGGGTCCCGGATGCCATCCGAGAGTGTAAGTCCCACGTCGATGCGACGTTCCGTTCCCGAGAAAAAAAGCCGGGGGGGAGCCAAACAAAAGGGAATTGGACCAAACCCGGCTTGTTCGTTAGATGAGCCAATTTTATCCACGTACCGTAATTTAAATTCGTCGCAGGCAGATCTCGCCTTTCTTCCGACACGGCCTCCGCTCGAAGACTCGAGAACCCTAAGACAAACATGTTTTTTATCGAAAATTCCTGCTCATCAGGTAACGGATATGTAAATCGTAAGCCTTATAACGCAAACCGTGTCTCCGTAGGCCTTATAGTTTCGAGCTATGACTATTTGAAACTTGGAATGGGCCTCATTCCATCTACGCAACTGAATTTAAAAAAAATAATTTTTGCGTTTTCGTGGACAGGCCCGTCCTGGATGAGCGCCCGCCGATTATCGCGGCGATATTTGGCAAAAACCTCCAGCCTCTACCCCTCCCCACAAACGACGCATATAGATCAAAACCGAATTTTTTAAGTGCTCAAAACGATCAACGGACACCGTCAAACATCCCCGTATCGCTGTTTACCCATTTTTAAGACGCACAATCCCACAACTATTGTTTCGCTATATCTCCCCCCATTCGTATTTGGGGGGCGGTAGGGGTACCGGCAAGTATGGGACCTCCACAAGAGTAATCCACCCAAAACCGACGGAAATCCACGATAAGATCGTCGAGATACGAGCAAAACAAATTTTTCAAATCCAAGAAAATCGCAACTTTGACCCCCTCGTTCTCCGAACCTATCTAACACTAAATGATATCTCCCCCATTCGTATTAGGGGGGCGGTTGGGGTACCGGGAAGTGTGGGACCTCCACAAGAGTAATCCACCCAAAAACGATGAAAATCCACGATAAGATCGCCGAGATACGAGCAAAACAAATTTTTCAAATCCAAAAAAATCGCAACTTTGACCCCTTCGTTTTCCGAACCTATCTAACACTAAATGATATCTCCCCCATTCGTATTAGGGGGGCGGTTGGGGTGCCAGAAAGTGTGGGACCTCCACAAGAGTAATCAACCCAAAACCGACGGAAATCCACGATAAGATCGCCGAGATACGAGCAAAACAAATTTTTCAAATCCAAAAAAATCGCAACTTTGACCCCCTCGTTCTCCGAACCTATCTAACACTAAATGATATCTCCCCCCATTGATATTAGGGGGGCGCTTAGGGTACTGGGAAGTGTGGGACCTTCACAAGAGTAATCCACCCAAAAACGACGAAAATCCAAGATAAGATCGCCGAGATACGAGCAAAACAAATTTTTCAAATCCAAGAAAATCGTAACTTTGACCCCTTCGTTCTCCGAACCTATCTAACACTAAATGATATCTCCCCCCCCATTCGTATGATGGGGGCGGTTGGGGTACCAGAAAGTGTGGGACCTCCACAAGAGTAATCAACCCAAAACCGACGGAAATCCACGATAAGATCGCCGAGATACGAGCAAACCAAGTTTTTCAAATCCAAGAAAATCGCAACTTTGACCCCCTCATTCTCCGAACCTATCTATCACTAATTGATATCTCCCCTCCATTCGTATTAGGGGGGCGGTTGGGGTACCGGGAAGTGTGGAACCTCCACAAGAGTAATCCACCCAAAAACGACGTAAATCCACGATAAGATCGCTGAGATACGAGTGAAACAAATTTTTCAAATCCAAGAAATTGCAACTTTGACCTCCTCGTTCTCCGAACCTATCTAACACTAAATGATATCTCCCCCATTGGTATTAGGGGGGCGCTTGGGGTACCGGGAAGTGTGGGACCTCCACAAGAGTAATCCACCCAAAAACGACGAAAATCCACGATAAGATCGCCGAGATACGAGTGAAACAAATTTTTCAAATCCAAGAATATCCCAACTTTGAGCCCCTCGTTCTCCGAACCTATCTAACACTAAATGATATCTCCCCCCCATTCGTATTAGGGGGGCGGTTGAGGTACCAGAAAGTGTGGGACCTCCACAAGAGTAATCAACCCAAAACCGACGGAAATTCACGATAAGATCGCCGAGATACGAGCAAAACAAATTTTTCAAATCCAAGAAAATCGCAACTTTGACCCCCTCATTCTCCGAACCTATCTATCACTAAATGATATCTCCCCTCCATTCGTATTAGGGGGCGGTGGGGGTACCGGGAAGTGTGGGACCTCCACAAGAGTAATCCACCCAAAAACGACGTAAATCCACGATAAGATCGCCGAGATACGAGTGAAACAAATTTTTCAAATCCAAGAAAATTGCAACTTTGACCTCCTCGTTCTCCGAACCTATCTAACACTAAATGATATCTCCCCCCATTGGTATTAGGGGGGCGCTTGGGGTACCGGGAAGTGTGGGACCTCTACAAGAGTAATCCACCCAAAAACGACGAAAATCCACGATAAGATCGCCGAGATACGAGTAAAACAAATTTTTCAAATCCAAGAATATCCCAACTTTGAGCCCCTCGTTCTCCGAACCTATCTAACACTAAATGATATCTCCCCTCCATTCGTATTAGGGGGGCGGTGGGGGTACCGGGAAGTGTGGGACCTCCACAAGAGTAATCCACCCAAAAACGACGTAAATCCACGATAAGATCGCCGAGATACGAGCAAAACAAATTTTTCAAATCCAAGAAAATTGCAACTTTGACCTCCTCGTTCTCCGAACCTATCTAACACTAAATGATATCTCCCCCCATTGGTATTAGGGGGGCGCTTGGGGTACCGGGAAGTGTGGGACCTCTACAAGAGTAATCCACCCAAAAACGACGAAAATCCACGATAAGATCGCCGAGATACGAGTGAAACAAATTTTTCAAATCCAAGAATATCCCAACTTTGAGCCCCTCGTTCTCCGAACCTATCTAACACTAAATGATATATCCCCCCCATTTGTATTAGGGGGGCGGTTGAGGTACCAGAAAGTGTGGGACCTCCACAAGAGTAATCAACCCAAAACCGACGGAAATCCACGATAAGATCGCCGAGATACGAGCAAACCAAATTTTTCAAATCCAAGAAAATCGCAACTTTGACCCCCTCATTCTCCGAACCTATCTATCACTAAATGATATCTCCCCTCCATTCGTATTAGGGGGGCGGTGGGGGTACCGGGAAGTGTGGGACCTCCACAAGAGTAATCCACCCAAAAACGACGGAAATCCACGATAAGATCGCCGAGATACGAGTGAAACAAATTTTTCAAATCCAAGAAAATTGCAACTTTGACCTCCTCGTTCTCCGAACCTATCTAACACTAAATGATATCTCCCCCCATTGGTATTAGGGGGGCGCTTGGGGTACCGAGAAGTGTGGGACCTCCACAAGAGTAATCCACCCAAAACGACGAAAATCCACGATAAGATCGCCGAGATACGAGTGAAACAAATTTTTCAAATCCAAGAATATCCCAACTTTGAGCCCCTCGTTCTCCGAACCTATCTAACACTAAATGATATATCCCCCCCATTCGTATTAGGGGGGCGGTTGAGGTACCAGAAAGTGTGGGACCTCCACAAGAGTAATCAACCCAAAACCGACGGAAATCCACGATAAGATCGCCGAGATACGAGCAAACCAAATTTTTCAAATCCAAGAAAATCGCAAATTTGACCCCCTCGTTCTCCGAACCTATCTAACACTAAATGATATCTCGCCCCCATTCGTATTAGGGGGGCGGTTGGGGTACCGGGAAGTGTGGGACCTCCACAAGAGTAATCTACCTAAAAACGACGAAAATCCACGATAAGATCATCGAGATACGAGCAAACCAAATTTATCAAATCCAAGAAAATCGCAACTTTGACCCCCTCTTTCTCCGAACTTATTTAACACTAAAAAAAACGGCGCCCGCCACGATGCTTACAATCGCCGGCACTACAAGGGCTCGTTCGAAGGGGACTTCGACTTTTGCTATGTGTTGAGTGATTTGGGACAATTTGTATAAAAAAAAATCTTATTATTATTTTCATTTTGGTATAGAAGCCAAAGCCTTGCACTTCTCTTGACGCACCTCTGAGTGTTTTATCTTCTTTATGTTTATTTGAAATAAGAAGTGTGCCATTTACTAAAGCTAAATTTTAAAAATTAAAAACAGTTTTGATTTTTAACATTAACATGATAACATGGAATGACACTTTTACTGCAATGGATTTTAAATAAGCGGAAAACTTATTGTTTGTACATAACGTAAGTAAATCTAACATCTATTTACTTAAAATGGTAATGGTTTTTATAATTGCTGAAAACATTTCCTGAAGTTTTATTACATTTAATAGAAATAAAATATTGTATTTAAGATAATTTTGTTTATATTTAATTAATTTTTTATAATCGTAGCAGCAATTAGGTAATTAATAATTATTTATTTTAAAACGCGGAAAATCAAAACGGTTTGTTTACAAACACAACTTTATCAACCAGTTTACTGTTTACACAGTGTCTCGTCGTGAGTCCCGTCAGATGGCGTTTGTGTTGAAAGTTTAAAATTTTCCCGGGGAACGGAGGTAGGTGAGGTAGAAAACTGGCTTCGCGAGCACTTACTATGCGCGTTTGCAGGTGCGCCGTAGTTGTTGCGTTGTCTAGATTCTTTGTACCATTCCTGGCATACCAATAACAGACCAACTCGTCATATTTACGGACGAAAATCTGTCCTAATTATCTGCAAAGTTGCCGACAAGGCGCAAATCTTCATTTTAGGTGAGTACAAGTTTGTTTCAGAACAGTTTTCATACAGTTTATGTAGTGTTTTAGGCTAAATATTCTTTAGAATGTAAGCAATGTGTCCACAATTCCTCCAATACTTTACATACTTGTCATGCTTGCTGCTACGAAGCTCTGACGATGTACGACGACGGCGGGTTTCGGTTAGTTATGAATTTTAAATTGCGAAAAGATGGAAACAGAAAAATAAATATTATTAAAATGTAAGGGTATTGTTTGTAAGTATTGCGTGTTAAAATGTGGAAACTATTGATCGCAAGTGGTATAGTGAACCGTGTAACTGTTGTGTGTGGACATAATACTGGACTTAACACAATAGTGTTCGTCGCGAGCCGGACACACGGGAGCTCTCGCACAGAGTCCAGTTACCATTGTGTTCGCGGTTGTAGTTTGTTTACAACAACTGACAGTCGTTTTGGCGTGGGTGTTGTGCGTGTTTACAATTGTTTGTGATGATCATTAATTGAACTATTCACGATCAACGTGGTTTATTTGATTATTTATTATGTGGTGGAGGTGCGATGATGGCATGATTGCTACTGCGGTGATTGCTTCTTGCACCGGCCGTCGTTCTTGAGATAACCGATCCTTAAAAAAGGGTTTCTTGCAGCAAGTGGATGATAAGATATTATGTATTTAGGTAGTATTCCAATCAAACAGTGATAAATTATTTCATAATGATTGTTTTCCTGCCGAACGATAGTTATTTAATTTATATTTAAGATTCCCGCCAAGATTGATACTATCGAGAAATTTTTGCATTCAACAAAACTGATATTATTTTACTGCGAGCGCATCTTTTATTAAAGATCAAAATCATAGTTAACTTTGACATTAATAACAAAGGGCAATTTTGGAGCGTCTCTAGGCAACCTAAATTTGTCTTTTGTTTAATTTCCGTAAACAATAACAAAACTGAAAAATCGCGGTAATCCGGTAATAGTACTTTATTAAGCGTAGTAGGGAAAGTTTTAAGTTATGCTCGTTGATAATGGTTTTGTTAAAAAGATAATTGAAATTTTACTGTTATTATTATTTATTAATTGAAATGGAATTGTGTTACCGCTATAATAACATTTCAGGAATATACACGTCTGATTAGTTTTTCAATCTGCTAAGAATGTAAAATAATGATATAATTTCATTTATAAAGAAAGACAGAAATAAGACCATATTAAGCGTTAATAGTAGTTGTTTAGAAAATAATTTACGCAACCATAAATTACGTATGTATTAATTATTACTTGCGGGTTTAATAACATTTCCTGAAGTATAAATAATTTATTTTTATACTGACAGTACCTACTTGATATTTGTAATTGATTTTTATCTGTCCCTTTTTTAAATGTTGTTTGCAGTATAAGTAGACTTTTGCTATTGCCGCAATCACATGGCTGATGGCTCTTTAACCTTAAAATTGGAAGAGAAGAAAAATTGACTATTTTAAATTCTTAGAAACCACGATCATGGTAGGTTTTCCTAATAACTAATTAACATTTAACTTTTATTTTTAAATCATTCCTATTAATATTTAGATAGAAGGACAAATGGATATGTAAGCTGCCAGAAAAATCGGAGTCCTTTCCCGAACTCGATGATATAGTTTCGAAAGATCAAAATGCTATTTGGGTTGATTCCGGATTATTTATTATTGTTCAAAATTTCAAAAGCAACGAACACGCGGAATTATGCAAATCAAAGTCTAAAACTGAATTCGCCTCACTAAACATACCATTCGGTATTAAAATAACCTGACGAACATCATAAATAATCGATCCATCAGATTTTATCAGTTAAAATAATTAATGTCTGCTTGATTTAATAACACTTCTGTTATTATTGGATAGCGCATAATTTCTTGGCGTAGTGCAGGCGCACCATCGTGTACGAACATAAGAATTGTTTATGTTTGTTTTTTTTTCATTTAATAAGATTCAGTTGATTAATCTCTGTGCTGCCTCAATTGTATACATATGCTAAATTATTAACTTTTCCTTTCTTGAAATAATAGCTTTTACCAAATTATAGACTCATTAAATTGATTATTGTAGTAAGTGGATTTGGAAATTATTAATTTCGGTTAACAGAACATTAGAAAGCGTCTTGAAGTCATTAATAACAGCCGTTTATTAAAAATTGTTTATTATTTTTATTAAATTGTTTAAGTTTCATCCTTTAATTGTCCTTCAAATTGATCATGAAAATACCCAAATTAAATATAAAATGATAAAATATTAGAAGTTACTGATATACCCAGCCGACGGAAGCCGCGAATTCCTATACTATGTATAATGAATCGGCGTATGCGAAATCAAAAGTTGTTGAGTTGCTCAAGAAAGTATCCTTGATACTGAACTCGGAATCAATTTAGTAGCTTATCTTCAAGTAAGTGAAAATGTTTGGAATACCGCCTTCCTTCTAAAGTTGCAGAGGAAGCGAGGTTTGAATTCTCCGCATGATTCATATGATCAAACATCAAGCACTTTTAATTAATATTTACAATCTTCTCAAACGAATGACATGTTGAACTTCCGTTTGCTCTAATCTGTATGACGCGGGTTCCATACAAATAAAAAATTTAAAAATTCGTTCCGGCTTGTGTTTACGGGAATTTAATGCGTCCCGGAAGAATTCCATAGCATTTCATTGCAAACTATGATCCACCCGAAAAGCCATAAAACTTGTCAATTCGACTACAGGTAAAAATCCAATGGAAACTCGAACATTTTAATCACTCCTACGTCCCGTTTGGAATGCAGCATTAAAGAAATGCTTGATGGCTGTCTAAACAAAGCGGCGTCGATATAGACTCAAGTTACAATAGATTTTTCTAGGTTCTGAGATTGCCTTTTGGATTTCTATCTCACTCCCCATAAAACTATTACCATTCCAGTAGCAGCGGTCGTATTCGGTCACTATTTTACATAAAAGTACATATTTTTTGCCCTAGTGCATAAAAGTACATATTTTTAGCATTTAGTCACTAAAAGTACGTATTTTGCTAGCAAGCTTTAAATTCTACTATTTTACAACCGCGATTGTAAAACGCAAGCCATTTTGGACGAAACTTCGTAAGAAAATAAATGCAAATTGCGCCTTGTCGTGCAGGTAATAAGAACCATTATTGTTTAGCGTATAGCAATTTAGAATGTACTATTGAGAAGGGTATATGATATTGCCTGATAAACTTCAACCGTGAATACAAAAATGCATTACCTTCGTAACCGCGGGATTTGAACTCAAGTCTTCTGCGTCACAAACTCGATTGCTAACCCACTGAGCTACAAAGGCTTTTAAACAGTTCGTAAACATATATGGAATAAAGAAATCGAATTAAAATTGAATGGAACAGTTGTGGACAAAGTATAGTATTCGACTCGCATATAATGGCGAGTATTCGCTCAGCCGATTCTAATAAGCTTAAACTTTTCATAAACTTCGCCCTAGTGATTAATAGCATTATATGCTTGTTGAATAATATACTATTTTTTTTATAAACTACATACATATTTGGTACATATTTAAAAAAAAGTCGCTAAAAAGTACATATTTTAAGAAGATTTAGTCACTATTTACATATTTTTTCCAATTAAATCTGTTACGACCGCTGCAGTAGCCATTTTCGAGTCGATTTAAAATTTACGGAAGAAGAGAAAGTGTAACTTCTGGAAAACGGAATACTACTGTCTTTAAAATCCTCAATCATCGTTTTTTATGCACTTCAGCAGCGTGCAGTGCATACGAAACAGTGGAAGCAGTCGCCATACGATGTATGCGCTATTACGCTCGTACGCAATGTGTACAAGCGTGATAGCGCATAAGTCATATCGGGACTGCTTCCACTGTCTCGTATGCACAGCATCCTGCTGTTGCACTTACTTATGCAATCTTTACTAACTTTGTCAGAAGCTTCAGACCATTACTAGGTGAAACTTTGGTTCAATTGGACTTCTCTTATCAACTGCTTTTTAATCTGAATCTCCTTTTTGTCTGAAAAATGCTTGATGGTTATCGTTGTTCAAAATCTATTGGCCACGATTCTGATCTCCAAAAACTGTTTTCCCGCTGCTATTTCTTACTTCAAGTTACTACTAAGGGGTTGCGATTACTAAACCATAATGACTGCCATCCATCCAAGAAACTTCACAGCATCAGTAGCTGCTTCTGAGCAACAAACTTCCGAAATTTTTGTACTTAAATCATAAAGTTTTTCCTTATTCTCTTAATAATATACATAAATAAATAAAGGAAAAATTATAATATTATAAAAAATAATATATACAGTAGAACTTGTAAATCTGACCACCTGTTTAAACTGACCCTCTGGTCATATTGACCACTTTTTTCCACTCCCTGCAAAAATCCCATTACTTTAATGTAATTTATACTGTATAAACTGACCACTTCTCTTTTGTGACCATTGACCACATTTACCTCAAATATTTGTTTTAAAATGTTTGTGTAATGTGACCATTAGCCAATGGATTACTTAGAACAGTTATAACTAATCTTCTAGAAGTTTAAGTAGGCATGTACATGTGAATTGCATTCAAAGAATTTCTAAGAATGCATCATAATCCCTTAACAGTGACCAGTTGGATTCAGGTATTTCCAAGTTTTAAGTCTTTATTTTTGCTTCTGAGAAATTCATTACCTGCAAACTTTCACATTAGTAACCCTTGGATAGTTTTAAAATTGTTTTATGACAGTCTTGTTTCATCTGTTGATTGAAACCATTGTGTTAATTAGTGCGATCAAGATAACTTCAAAAAAAGTTTACAAAGAACTAAATTTGCAAGAAAAACAAAAGGTGTTAGAGTTTTTAGAAAACCATAGTGAAAGAAATTGATTAACTTTAAATTGGTTTTTAAAAATGCGCAGTGTAAATGCAAGACTTTCTGAACAAATGTTACAAGTAATTTGCTCAGCAGTCAAATTTGCCTAATTTCAAGCATCGTCTGGTTGGCTCGAATCATTTAAGAAACTAAACATTTCCCAGAAGAGTTTAGTTGGTGATGCAAATGAAATTGATCCCGCAACAGTAAGTTATTTTCTTATTCGTTTTACAGAGCTTGCAAAGGGCTTTATATCAGAGGATATTTTTAATGCTGACGAGTGTGGGCTATTTTGGGCAAATTGTAGTGTATAAAGAATTTTACAAAGTGACCACCTGCTTAAATTGACCATTTTGGGTCAGTCCCAAAGGTGGTCACTTTAGGCAGTTCTACTGTATTACGCAAATATAAAATTATAATAGTATAAGTATATTCCGTAAATTTAATCAAAAAACTTCCTCCTGACAAAGTTCTTTGGCTACGCCACTGGTTATTATAAGCTTTTGTTTATGATTTCGATCATCTACTCGAGACAAATCAAGTCTTGGCGGAATGGTTATACCTGTTGGAAACGCATGGGCTTGGTATGGGGATATAAAATAAAAAATAACGTTACTACGTTAATAAAAAATAGTGAAACGATGCGATAAAGAAGAGGAATATTATATAATACTATAATACAATATTCACCTTCTTTACCGCATAGCTTCACTATTTTTAGGAGCGCTTTTATTATTCCTATACCAAACCCATGCGTTTCCACCTGGTATATATTTCTCTTGCTTTCAAATGTTTTCTATTTACAGTCGTTTAAGATCAAAAGATAAATGATGATCCGCTCGATCCCCCTCTTATTCTTGGCTTAATCCGAACATGTAAGTGACATAAGATTTTCCAAAGAAAACACCTGCCTGCCCTTACTTATTTACCATGGCCTTGAATTTCCTTAGCTATCAAGTGTTTAATACCCTAAATTTATCATTATAGGTTTATAATCTTCTAAAAATGTCAAAATCTATTCGACATCCATTTCCACAGAGGTGCGGAGGTTTCCAAAATTCGTTTAGTTCATTTAGGTTTCGTTTCTTTTTTTGTACTTGCTTTGAAGTTGTTCCTTTCAAAAGCATTTTCAAAATGTGACGAAGTGTTATCGTAATTTTCGAAAAGACAAAATCACCAAAATTGTTGCTTGAGCTCAATCTTATATTCTCTTTTTTATTGTTTACTATAGAACAATCTTAAAAGATATATTTTTATTCTGGTCGCGTTTGCGTCCTTTTTTGAAACACTAAAATAATAACTTTGAGTTTAATTGATTTTAACTTCATATGAGAAGATAAATTAAAATTACCGCAATTCCCCAATCACATTGAGACCGATCATCTATTGAAATTTGATAATAGTGCGCAATATTGTGGAAATTTTTAAGAGAATCTTTGGGTACCTAATTACCAGGGTTTTAAAAGAATTGGGGAACGTTGGACGGTAATAACACCTCCCAATGAATTGTAAGGAAATGGAGATGGACTTGGAGTGGGAACGATTTGATTATTATCCAGTAATTGTTTGAAGAAATTTTTATAAATTGAAAGGACAGTTTTCGAAAATTACAGAGAATCTTCAAGACAATTGGAGAATTGTTCAGAGATTGATAGGAAATTAGGTACAATACTGACTGACAACTATTGCTGGTGGAATTTTAAGGAATTGCAGATAATCTTGAGGAAAAGTTCTTGAGAATTATTTGCAAGGAACTTATAAAGTAATTTGTTAAGAATCTAGAAGTAATTCACAGCAATTTACAAGAGCTGACGGACAATTTTCTGTGAAGGGAAAGGAAAATTTAGAGAAATATGAATTTATAGCATTAAAAGAAGTTTCTATATATTTGGGGAACAATTCAAAGATTGCTAGGAAATTGGAGAGGGATTTTGGGAATTGTAGAGGAATGTCAATTGTTGAGTACAGATTGGAAACTTAAAAGGAATCGGGGGAATTGTGAAGATGATGCTAGGAATTTGAAGGAATTGCAGATAATCGGGAATTCGTGATTATTTACAAAGATGTATAAGCGTTTGCGGGGAATTTCTAAGTAATTGCTAGGAGTTTATAAGAACTAGTGGAGAATATTTATAAATTGGGAATTTTTCGATAAATTGGAAGGCAGTTTTACAAAATTTTCTAGAAATTGGGGGATCTTCCAGCGATTTTCTGTCGGAATTTCGGAAACTGTAGAAAGATTCTATAGAATTCTTGTGTAATATTAGACCTCACTGAATTCTTATGGAATGGCTTTCACCAGATTGCTCTGAAACTTTGTTGAAAGATAGTTTTACAAATGTAGATCAAAAAGTCATAAAATTATAGTTTTCGAATTACAGCCGTGTGAAGTTTTGCAGTAGGTAGAACCTTATGGGAAATGGTTCGCGGCCAAAGTTCTTAAAACTTTGGTAACTGATAGTCCCTAATGTGCAGATCAAAAGTGTCAACGGGTACAAAGTCCAAAATTTAGTTTTCGAATTACATCCGTTTGAAGTTGAGTTCAACTTTAAATGGCTGTAATTCGAAAACTGTAATTTTTAGGACTTTGTGCCCATTGACACTTTGGTCTACACGTGTAAAACTCCTTTCTTTCAGCAAAGTTTAAGAGCAATCCGGTAAAAGCCATTTTTCATAAGGATTCTGCGGGGTGCTTTAAAAGAAATTAGGGAATTTTGGAGATCATGGTGTTACTAGGAGTTTTAAGGAATTTAAGAAAATCTTGGAGGACTTTGCAAGGAACTTATTCGTTTGCAAGAAATTTATAAACAATTGTGGAGAAGTTATCAAACAAGTATTGTCAAAGAGCTTTTAAGTAATTAGTTAAAATTTATAAAAGTATAGCCTGAGATTTTCTATGAATTGGAGAACTTTTTAGGAAATTGCAATTAATTAGACTTTAGCATTTTTTTGTTAGAAATCGGGGGAAGAGATTATAAAAAAATTAGGGAATTCTTGAGATGTTGCTGAACTTATAAGCAGTTGTAGATAATTTAAAGAGATATGAGATAATTTCTAAGTCATTGCTAAGAATTTATAAAAAATAGCGAAGAATCTTCAATTAATTGAAGACATTTTTGAGAAATTGCAAGGGAGTTTTAGAAAATTGCGAAAAATCTTGAAGCACACAAATCCTTATCGATCCAGTAAAAATGACTATATTCTGATCTAAAGCTGCTTTATTATTATTATTATTATTATTATTATACAGGGTGTTCCAAAAAGGTGTTGCCAAACTTGAGAGGGTTATAGGAGGCATTGCGGTGAAAATTTTTTGCATATAAACCCCTAGTCGAAAATGAGCCGTTTTGGCCCTGAAGTATTTTTTGTTCAAAAACGTAATGTTAACTCGTTGATAATAGAAGACTTAGATATCCAATTATTTTTTTATTGAAGATAACGCAAAAACATAAAATTATAATGATTCAGAATACCCTCCCACATGGTTACATAAATTTGTCCGACGAATCGTGGAACCGCGTGAAACATGCGTGGAGCTTGCTGCACGAAAAGACAGACTGCCATTACTCTCCCCAACAGTTCCTCTTGGGTGGCTACAGGAGCTTCATAGACCAGCAACTTAATGTAACCCCAGAGGAAAATATCCAACGCAGTTAAATCGGGACTTCGCGGTGGCTGCCTGATAGGTCCCCCTCTTCCGATCCATCGCCCAGGAAATTGTTGATTAAGATGATCCTGCACAGTACGGGCAAAATGTGCAGCTGCACCGTCATACTGGAAGCATATTCTATCCCGTATACCCATAGGAACGTTTGCATTGTTCAATAGCTCAGGAAGTACGTCTTGCAAGAAATTTAGGTAAATGTTACCATTGAGCTGAGGTAGAAGCAGGAACTGAACGGACCATTTTGACAGTTCAATCGCAAAAACTTGTCGCACACGAAACAAATGTGAAACAATTACTTATCTGCGATCACGAACGACTACAATCATTTTTTAACAATATCGGATTTTATACAATATAATTTTTTAACAGTGTCGGAGATCTAGTTGATAAACTTATCACAAGACACAAAATTGTTTATTTTGTTTCTAATCATTGTGTTATCTTCAATAAGAAATAATTGGATATCGAAGTCTTTTATTAATTTATTATTCTTCCGTCAAATTTATGTAACCAGTTTGGGGGGTCGCCATTTTGAATCATTATTATAATTTTATGTTTTTGCGTTTATCTTCAATAAAAAATAATAGGATATCGAAGTCTTCTATTATCAACGAGTTAACATTATGTTTTTGAACAAAAAATACTACAGGGCCAAAACGGCTCATTTCCGACTAGGGGTTTATATGCAAAAATCTTTCACCGCAATGCCCGCTATAACCCCTTCAAGTTTGACAACACCTTTTTGGAACATCCTGTAGATTAACTTTTACCCTATCGATATCTACAGCTTTAACTGCTCTCATTGAATGCCTGTTTTGACTTCCCTTTTCCCACCTAATCGTCATCGATGGCCACAGTGGCTATAAGTGCTAATATCTTCCTAAACCAATGTTATTGCTATCGTTCGGTATCGAACATACATCCTAGTACACTGCATTAAAAGATGATGATTCTTGACGATTAGTTAAAATATAGTCATGGTATCTGTTTAGTATTGTTGCCGCCGCAAGAAGGTGTGAATCTTGTATAATAGGAATGCCGTACAAATTACTTGAATGAATAAAATTACATTTGTTTTGCTGAACATGTCAGAACCCCTTAGATGTATTTTTTATATTCTCATGGGCATTCAGCCAATAGTGTCCTTTGGTGTTTCCTTAAAAATGGTCATTTTTGTAACTTTGTTCTATAGCCTAATACTAGAGGTTAAGTGGCTATTTTTATTACTATTTTCTTGGTCTTCTGTAAGATGTAATTTATGTATCCATAAATATTCAATGTTTACATTACCACAACTATTAATTGCATAGCACATGGCATTCCTCCAAGACTTCTCCAATATTTTTGAAGAGTTTTCTAAAAAATCTAATTATACATTTTGCGAGAACGATTAGTCAATTTCAAGCTTCCAATAAATCGTTATAGCTAACTAATTGGAACGGTGTCCAACAATTGCGTCATAAAATGCACCCGCAAACAACAATAAAAGAAGCAAAAAGCCGAATCCGAAAGCTCACACAAAAAATCATCGCTTTCTTCTTCTTCCATTTCTGCAGGTTAGAGTTGCTTGCTTTACTATTCGAACGTTTTATTCCCTTTTTGCTACTGCTTTTATATATAGTATATACACTCCTCTTCGCGAGCGCTCTCCTTCATCATGGTATTTAATTTAACATAGGTTTTATTTATAAATTTGTATGTCTGCGACAATCTGAATCCCATAATTTATCGGCGAGAGAATGTCTTGGGCTGCATTTTCCACGCGTTCCATCGTCTGAGATTCTCGGTATGAGCAGCTTGCTGCTCCTGCAGTCTGCTTCTCTCTGTGTGTATTATATATATATATATATACACATTTATTTTTTTTGCTTCTTGTCGATGTTACCTTTTCTCTTCTTTTTCGTCGCTTTTTATATTTAAATAAAATAACGAAACGGCTGTTCTGAACAACAACCGGCCGCCTCTTGAAGAGTGTTATTCGAGTAATTTACGCGAAAAAAATAAAAATATAAAAAAGCAAGAGAGGAGGAAAAAACATTAGAATAGTCAATAAAAGTTCCAGGCGACAAAACTTGAGAGAGTGTTTAAATTTAGATGTTTTAAAATAGAAAAAGTGGAAATATACTGTTCGAATTAATTTCTTCGTCCACTCTATCTCTCGTCTATATATGCTCGAGATTAAAAAAAGGGCAATACACTGCTGTGATGGGACACATCGTGAAAATAAATGTTTCCTTTTTTTTCTTAAATTCATTAATTATGATAAATTGATAGCTTATAGGTTAAGTGCTGGTACATTATACTAATTATGTATGAGTAATAAGTCGGGAATTTGACAGTAATTGAAAGGTGAAACCTTAATAATTAGCGTTTTATTGTTTTATCTAAGGCGATTATCAGTAATTGGTTTATATTGCTAGAATATAATATTTAATTTGTTAATGCCGTGGAATCAATGCAATTACAAAGCGCGTAGAGGTAATAATCAAATGAGTTGTTTTGTTATGGAATATACGATTAGGAAAATGTAATGTTACATTTTCTTATTATTATCATTATTAAAATCGCTTAAAGTCGCTTTAGACTGGGAATTAACACCGTTGTGTTGATATGATCAACTTGAAGATTTTGTTAATCCTAGAATTTGTACCTAGCAAGTACGTAAATGAATCGTAACTAATGACGAAATCGCGGATATTTATTAATGTTATTAGGTATTTGTCGTAGTAAAAGTACATAGAAGAGGAAACAGACGTCTAAAAAGTTTAACTCAGACTCTGTAATTCTCCGCGAACAGCACGTCAATACGTGAGTAATCCAGACTCTGTAATTCTCCGCGGACAGCACGTCAATACGTGAGTAATCCTACAACAACATGGTTGGTTACATGATAGACATGTATCTGCATGCTACGAAATACTGTATACAAATAGGTAATTCTGGTAACACCAACGTAATTCCATGTTAGCATGTGCATATGCCACGTAATGTAATTTCAAGAATTCTATTATGTAAGTCATGCAATTTAATTCTGAAACGCCAATTTTATCACATTTCCCATAAATAGTACCGCAAGAAGTGTCTGTGCTATGAACTGAAGTACACGTACTGTATTTATATCAGAATATTACTTAACATCGATAACCCCTTTGTAATTTCAAAATATTCGCTGTAATTCCCAGTATCACGTTATCAATATTATCAATGATAGTAATTCCAGTTATATATAATGCAATTCTAGAATTAACGTATTGTAAATAGTTCTGGTAGGAACAAATAAATCACTATAATATAAATAGTATCATCAATAAGAACATAGAGAAACAATAACGATGTCAACAGGGAAATTCTAAAAGTCTGTTGTTAAAAAAAAGAGTAATTCTTGCACCTATCTTGCACCAATTACATTAAAGTTATTGTAATTACACTAAGTATTCTATCATGTTACTTTATTGTCATTCGCTAGATTAGCTTGAAATTAACATCGTACACTAATATTGTACAAGGATAGGCTAAGTCTGTTTTAAAAACTTTTGCTTATGTGAAATCGTAGTTGTTTCATTAGTAATCTTGATGAATCTTCTTAACTTCGTGTCTTCTAAATACTCCGCATTGGTATTCTAAAACGTCTTAAATGAATTGAACAGCCTATCTTGAAGATTTTTCTTCGCAACCTCATAGTTTAGCCTACTAACATTTTCTCTAGCTCGATGAGTTAGGCTAGCCTATTTTACCTTCTATATATTAGTCATTATGTATAACCCGAATCAGCAGAATGCATTTTCCATACATTGATAGGCTAGCTTATTTTAGCATACTCTTGAGCTGCTTTTGAGTTATTATCCGCATTAGGAATCCTTTAATCAACACATTACTTCATAATCTTTAAATTATCTTTTAGTCCTATCTTTTGGATATTACTCCTATTTTGATCTAGATAAATTCACATCTTTGATGTAGTAATTGAAGGAGTTGCAAACTACACTTAATGTATTAGAAGTTTATTACTTAGAAGATATGGATAGGCTGGAATAAGCTAGCCTATCTTGTGTTTTATACATTGTTTCGGTTACCACTTGTATTATTGTTGGCTTAACATAAAGTTAACTGTTTTATTCTGTTTTACGTACGATTTGTTTTACAACCCTAATGTCAGTATCGGGTGATCTTGACAAAGATAGGCCAGCTTATATTACCATTCTCTTAGCTTCTTGTAAACTCGAAAATATAATATTGATATAACCAATCTTATTAACAGGTTTTAAGCTTTATTCATGTAGTAGACGTATCTAATTTTTGAGAAAGCTGTATTGGATAGGCTATTTTATCTTCAAAAAGTTGGTATGTTTGATATAGTAGCTGAGGGTGTTGCAACCAACACTTCTAGTGGGAAGGTTCTCACCTTAATGTATTAGAAGCATTTCTAACTTAGGGCCGGTATTATAAAACTTTTTACTTCCTAGATAAAATTTACTTTGACAGTAAATTCATTTGTTCTGTCAATTTCATATGCAAATTGACAGAATAAATTAATTTACTCTCAAAGTAAATTTTATCTAGGAAGTAAAAAGTTTTATAATACCGGCCCTTAGAAGATTAGACTCGATTAGGCTAGCCTGTACTCTTGAACGCTTGTTATTAACTTGATCTTATGTCACGATAAACTATGTTGTATTATGTTTACTTTACCACCTTAATGTAATTATCAAGTGATAGAGGCAAAGATAGGCTAGTCTATATTAACCTTTTCTTAGCTAATAAGATAAGATATAATAAGCCAATAAGATTGAAATTATAATATTGAAATGACTAATCTCATTAACAGATTTTAAACTTTATTGTAGTGTAGACTTTATGTAATTTTTGAAAATATTCCCACAGGGATAAGCTAGCCTATTGTCTTCGGAAAGTTCATATCTTTGATATATTAGTTGAGGGTGTTGAAACGTTGGTTGCAACACTCTCAACTAACATTAAGGTGTTGACTTTAAAGGGAGATTAATCACATAACGCATTAGAAGCGTTTCTGACTCATTAGGCTAGCCTATCATGTACTCTTGATCGCTTGTTATTAATTTGAACTTATGTCACGATAGACTGTGTTTCATTATGTTTACTTTACCACCTTAATGTGACTATCAAGTGATAGAGGCAAAGATAGGCTAGTCTATATTAACATTTTTTTAGCTTCATATAAGCTTGAAATTATAATATTGAAATGACTAATCTCATTAACAGATTTTCAACTTTATTGTAGTGTAGACTTTATGTAATTTTCGAAAATACTCCCACAGGAATAGGCTAGTCTATTTTGTCTTCGGAAAGTTCATATCTTTGATATAGTAGTTGAAGGTGTTGAAACGTTGGTTGCAACACTCTCAACTAACATTAAGTGTTGACTTTAATGGGAGATTATCCACTTAACGCATTAGAAGCGTTTCTGACTCATTAGGCTAGCCTTCCTGTACTCTTGAACGCTTGTTATTAATTTAAACTTATGCCACGATAGACTGTGTATTATTATGTTTACTTTACCACCTTAATGTAATTATCAAGTAATAGAGGCAAAGATAGGCTAGTCTATAGTAACATTTTGTTAGCTTCATATAAGCTTGAAATTATAATACTGAAATGACTAATCTCATTAACAGATTTTAAACTTTATTGTAGTGCAGACTTTATGTCATTTTCGAAAATACTCCCACAGGGATAGGCTAGTCTATTTTGTCTTCGGAAAGTTCATATCTTTGCTATAGTAGTTGAAGGTGTTGAAACGTTGGTTGCAACACTCTCAACTAACATTAAGTGTTGACTTTAATGGGAGATTATCCACTTAACGCATTAGAAGCGTTTCTGACTCATTAGGCTAATTTTCGAAAATACTCCCACAGGGATAGGCTAGTCTATTTTGTTTAGTCAACATTAAAGTGTTGACTTTAAATGGAGATTAATCACATAACGCATTAGAAGCGTTTCTGACTCATTAGGCTAGCCTATCATGTACGCTTGATCGCTTGTTATCAATTTGAACTTATGTCACGATAGGCTGTTTTTCATTATGTTTACTTTACCACTTTACTGTGATTATCAAGTGCTAGAGGCAAAGATAGGCTAGTCTATATTAGCATTTTCTTAGTTTCATATAAGTTTGAAATTATAATATTGAAATGACTAATCTCATTAACAGATTTTAAGCTTTATTGTAGTGTAGACTTTATGTAATTTTCTAAAATATTCCCACAGGGATAGGCTAGCCTATTTTGTCCTCAGATAGTTCATATCTTTGATATAGTAGTTGAGGGTGTTGAATCGTTGGTGGCAACACCCTCACCTGACATTAAAGTGTTGACTTTAATGGGAGATTATACACTAAACGCATTAGAAGCGTTTCTGATTCATTGGGCTAGCCTATCCTGTACTCTTGAACGCTTGTGATTAATTTGAACTTATGTCACGATAGGCTGTGTTTTATTATGTTTACTTTACCACCTTAATGTGATTATCAAGTGCTAGAGGCAAAGATAGGCTAGTCTATATTAACATTCTCTTAGCTTCGTATAAGCTTGAAATTATAATATTGAAATGACTAATCTCATTAGCCGATTTTAAACTTTATTGTAGTGTAGACTTTATGTAATTTTCGAAAATATCCCACAGGGATAGGCTAGCCTATTTTGTCTTCGAAAAGTTCATATCTTTGATATAGTAGTTGAGAGTGTTGAAACGTTGATGGCAACACCCTGAACTAACATTAAAGTGTTGACTTTAATGGGAGGTATTCCACTTAACGCATTAGGCTAGCATATCCTGTACTCTTGAACGCTTGTTGTTAGTGATCTGAATAAAGATAGGCTAGTCCGATTTTCTTAGTTTTTTAGGCTTAAATTGTTTTAAACTTTATTCCCGTAATAGTCTTTATCTAATTTTTGAGAATATGTTGACAGGGTTAAGCTAGCCTAGTTCCACATAACTTTAGCCACTGTAAGCATGTCACTATAATGTTACCATTATTAAACTTATAAGGAACGCCTTTATCTACTTTTCTATTCTCTACTTAAGAATTTGTTTACTCATCATCGAAGGCAATATTTTTGACTTATCCTCAGCTAACAGTCCTTTAAACATTATTGAGGCTAAATAGAAACACCCTTGTCAGCAACATGTATACTACAGGAATGTAATAATATCAATAATAACACAGCAGCACTACCATTTAGGTAATTCTTATGTAATTCCGCGTATAGCGCATCATTGCTAAATAATACGATTTTCAAAACTTTCAGAAGAATAACGCACAAAGAAGTGGTCAGAGAGAGAGAGCGAGGTAGATATAATTCATAAATCACATTTCTATGGTGTCTTGATTTGTTACGATTCGTCAACAATAACCCGCATCGTAAATTAAACATCTCCATTTGTTTGCTCTCCTCATTAATTTATATCAGTAGTCCAACACATCTTTACTATATTCAACAGCTACAACTCCAAAAAAAAGTCCAACTTTTCGACAATCAAATCAACGACTGATGAGGTCCATAAAGATTAACTATAAACATCTAACAGTTTTCATCATCGATTTTATGTTCAATAAAATAAAAGAAACTTGACCGCATAAACAGCAATGGAGTGACGGTGTAATGTAAGTGAGTGAGAGAGGCCAAGCAAATCCATCCAGCAAACCACTAGCAAGCATTAAAAACAGGCAAGTAAGTAAGCAAGCAACAACGTTTAACGGCGGATGTGGTAAAAGATTCATATGGAGACGATGTCCCGTTAAGCCGCGCCCGGTTGTGCTGCCTATCGTCGTCGTAGTCGTCGGTCGGATCGCTGCCAGCACTATTTTAAGATGTGTGACGCACTCTTAACCTCCCAACAGCCACTGTTAAAACGTTAATACACACTGCATATATAACATATACCTATACTCACACAGGCTCGTGTAATAAAACCAACAAAAATGAGTGTGTAAATATAATTATAGAAATATTCTTAAAATAAGGATTTTTAAATATAGAATTGTCGCAAGAGAAGCGAATAATATCTTCATTACTGCAGAAAGCAGTAATGAGAGATCATTTTCAATTTAGAGCGACAAGATTGAAATATAAATAATGTAGATTGCAGTATTCTTCCTATTTGTCATCTCATTATTATTGTTATTCTATTTATAAAAACATGAATTGACCAACAATAATATTAGATTAGGTATATATAGTAGTATCAGTAGTATTAGTGTATACATAACGGATATTTTTGTTTTGATACAAACGGGTTGATGAAATAAAACCAAGGAGAGGAAGGTGTCGTAACGTGGCTTTCAAGAAAAACACTATTTTAGAGAGCTCGTTACCTAGAATTTTTTTGTTTTTACCAACTTCATAAATCGTTAAGTTCGCTGATGGGTTGTAAAATTAGTTGTGTTTACTGCCTTATTTATTTTTGTTTTTTTTAATAGATCAGGGCATCTTCTTGTCTTCGTGGTTATCAAACTGTAAATGTTATGCGTTAACAAAAAGAGACGTTATTAACATCCAATAATATATTGAATATTTAATGAACCGCAAGCATTGTCTACACTTACTAAACAATAATAGGTGGAAACAAAAGGGTATAATTATAATAAAACGTTTGACATTCAGAATGGAATAAAATTATCTTTAGAAATCATGTTGTTAATATGGCTATTCCGTGTACCTTCCAAAGAAATTCAATCCGGAATTATTTATTAACAGTTGCTTATTAATTTGTAATTTTTTATTAGTCATTAAACGCTCTGGGATTATTCTTTGATTGGTTTATTCTTAGAATTGGAAAATTAATTTAAACGTTAGTAAAAAACAAGGACATTGTTTTGGGCGAACGATACCGTTTAATATGTTTCAAATAGCTTACATAGAGGCTTAAATGAAAAATTGTGTATTTGGCGCCCAACATCCCCAATACTAATATGACACCCTTTGTGCGGCAGTTTTTCATCGCAGTGCCTATCGCTCATTTAGGTCTATCCACGCGTCCTTCTAAAATATTAAATGATATTACTAATAATCTCAATGTCATTCGCTCAAACTTATAAATAACAACAGAATCGCTTCAAGATAGGCTACTGTATCCATGTATAAATTCCTAAGAAGACACTGTTAAGATAGAAGAATTAATCTTAATTATTATTGCAATATTCTTAGTTTAAGTTGATGTGAGAGAGGCAAAAAATGAAAAGATAGGCGGAGCCTATTACTGCACGATATATTTTTAGAAAAATAGGCGAGGATAGTTTATTAATTAAAAAAACTGACCAATTCGAAATTTGATAGTGACCTACTTTACGCAATACCTTATAAGCCTATTTTTAAAAACTGGCGATAACACTATTAATTATACCCATAGCAGCCAAAAATATGTCAATGCAGGCTAAGTCATCCTATGTGTATATTTATTAAAGATAAAAGATCTAGTTTATTGTTTCCAGCCTTACTTTGTGGAACTCCATAATCATGAAATAAATAAAGATTATTAAAATACAACCTGACAATATTGTTTCGACAGCTATGCTGTCATTATCAAAGGTAATATAACTATAAACAAACACGTCGCTAAGGTAGACACAAAAATAGGTAACTAGATAAAATAATAATAATCAGAATTAAATATCTCATACTTCCAGTAACGGAGAATTACTGAGCTCAAGTTGTTCATTCATTAAAGGTACCGTGAGTTTGTGTTTGTATATCTCAAAGGCTTCTAAAATGTCTACTTTGCGTATGTAATTACAAAAATGTAGAAATTTAATATTATTTTGAGGAGTCATTGTGTGATTTTGTTCTAAAAGGTGTTTGGCGTAATTCGATTTTTCAGGATGTTTATTTTTGTAATGACGTACGTGTTCTTTATATCTTATGTCAAAATTTCAAAGTGTTTGTCCAATATCTACCGAACTAATAATTCTGATATTCTGATAATTCTGATATAATATGATATTCTGAATAATAATTCTGATTATTATTATTTTATCTAGTTACCTATTTTTGTATCTACCTTAGCGACGTGTTTGTTTATAATTATATTACCTTTGATAATGACAGTATAGCTGTCGAAACAATATTGTCAGGTTGTATTTTAATAAAACTGTGAAACTTTTAATAATCTTTATTTATTTCATAAAAGATCTACTTGAATAAGATCTAGAAATTGGTAATAAGATCGGCTATGACAATATTAGCCGATACTAGCCTATCATTATCGACGCAACTTAGAAATCGTTTAGGTAATAGAAGAATTGGATGTATAACATTAAAAGTTTGTCTTGTTAGAAAAGTCAGAAAAATCAAGATACGTTAACCTAATCGTGTTTGTAGAAAGATAGTATAGAATCTACTAGAAATGTCATTTTATGACTAAACAACTCCAGTCTTATTATACAAGCTGTCGGTTAAATTAGTTTGGCAGTATTTCTTCTGGTGATGAACATGGCGTAAACAAAAAACAATTGAACGTCGCGTTTTCGATTTATCTATTTTTAAAAGTAACATTTGTTTAAATGAGACACCTTGTATATTTTTGTACAAATGCATGGACAGCGACATTATAAATACAAAAGTTTATGTTCATTACCTCTTTAAAATAAAAAATAAAGATGACTTCATGGGCAACGTTGATATTAATAACAGACATGAAGGAATCTTCTTTCAGCAAGACGGAGCCCCTGCGCACAATTCCAATGCAGCACGGAACTTGCTTACAGAATTTTTCGATGACCAATCGATAGGGACGCAAGGGCCCATACAGTGGCCTCCGCGTTCTCCTGATATAACGCCTATTGTTTTTTATTTTTGGGAGTACCTTAAAGATGAAGTTTACAAGCAAGCATACGAGAACGTAAATGAGTTGCAAAACAATTTATCATTATCATATGGAGCTCTCCAACCGCATGCAGTTATGGCTGCTTTAAAAAAAGCTTATTTAGATCTTTTCTTCTTCTTGAGGGTGATCAGTCCTCAAGCCCTTGGTAGTGTTCATAGTTTTCTGCTAGTTCTTGCTAGTTCTGCCACTTGTGCCCATTATTTTCTGTTTGTACACTTCTCCATTCTTTTAACCCCAATATTTTTAAATCATTAATCACGTTATCGAACCATCGTCGTGCAAAACAATTACCCACATCTATATATATAAAAGGGAAAGATTGTATATATGTATGCGATTTTCTCCGCAACCACTGGACCGATGAAATTGGTATCATTGGAAAGGTCTTGGCCCAGAATAGAAAATAAGACCAAATTGGACTCTGTCGGCCATCGTGGTCTCGATTTATACCAACAGCAACTTAAATAGATAAAAATAGATGGCGTTTTGTTCATCTCTTGCTAGAGTCACTGCATCTAGTCACCTAGGCCAGCTGGTCGATCAGAGTAACGCAAACCGCTGCCATATTGGGGCAACCGAAGCACGAAATAGTCCATTATTTGTTCTGTATTGAATTTAATTAAATCCACGTTTACTTTAAAAGGTTTTTCATATTCTGAAAGATCAAACCCCTAATATGTCAAACACGTAAAACGTGGTTTTAATTTGTCCATTATTAAAAATCACCCTTCTCTGCCCCAATATGGCGGCGGTTTGCGGTACTCTGATCGACCAGCTGGCCTAGGTGACTAGATGCAGTGACTCTACTCTTGCACTTAATGTTAATGTGTGCGACTATTGAAATCATTTCCAAATTTAATTAAAAGCGCAGCAAAGCGCGCCGGGTATTTGCTAGTTATTAATAATATTAATAGTAGGACAAGCGGTGCGTCATGTTAAAATGCGAACTAGAAGTATCGAGCAAGAAGGAGTTTTTCAAGACCTATTGTAAAAGGCCATTTAATTATTCTGTCACTATTATTTTAGATTCCTTTATATTATTATTCATTAATATTTATTCTGTATTATTATTTACTACTATTTAATAAATGTTTCAGCTTAGGTTCAACAACTTTTGTCATTTTTTCATTACCTATAACGGCTGCTACCAAGATTAAACCGAAAAAATGAATTAGATAAGAAATAACAAACAATGGCTTATAACTTCTTTATTTTTCATTTTAAAGAGGTAATGAACCTAAACTTTTGTTATTTATAATGTCACTGTTAATCCAGTTCTACAAAAATATACAGGGTGTCCCGTTTAAAAAAATGTTACTTTTGATAACTCGAAAACGCGACCTTCAATTGTTTTTGTCTTCACTATATTATTCAGCAGAAAAAATATTACTAATTTGCTAATTTAACCGACTTCGTTGCTCCAATAATAACGGAGATAGCAATGGTGCTCCGATAACTGCGAACAGCCTGTATACTAATTTCAAGCTAATAGCAGTTGAAAAGACTAAAATAGGCTATAAATCTATTCTTGTGCATCATACTCTAATAAGTGGAAATCTGCAAATAAGTTATGCACGGGCACGTATATGCCATAATATGAAGTGAATGTTTAGCTAACAGGATTCAATACGCTATTATTGATGACAGCACTAGAGATCAGTAAACTAAGAATTGGTTAGCTTATCCTCACACAGGGTGTTTTTAGAATAATAGAGTCCTTCTGAAATGTATATTCAAGGATTGTTAGTGCTAACATCAAATACCAGATTATCCTATTGACATAGTAAGGAAATTTCAAGAAACAAAATAAAAGCAGCTCATTACACCACCGCTTACGACAATATTAGAACAATTAAAATTTACCAGACATCAAATAACTTTTAGATTTAGAACATTCCCATAGGAAGGAAGGAAGAATTTGTGACCAGGGAATTGGTTAGCTATAAAATATCAAAAATAAAATCGATACCATGATAAGGCCGCAAGCTTATCTTTTGGTAACTAAAAAATTAATTATTTATAAGATTGTTATTAGTCATAAATACACAGAGGTTAGAATCTGTCAACATAGGCTAGTCTATTGGGATGCGCCAATAAATATAGATGGCGTTGTACAACAGCAAAATGTCTTCGATGTGCGGTAGCTGATGATGTAGTTTTAGCGATTGCTTTTGCTGTGTTGTATTTTACTGGTGATTGTAATTTTTGACAGAATACATTTAATATCCGTGTTAATATTTTATTATAATTTTATGTAGAAGATTTAGCTTTTACAATTTTTGAAATTAATATGTATACTGTACTGGTGATTATACATATTGCACCAGAGCTACCGCATAATTTATTTTAACAACTTTCCGCGAGATTGCAGATCAATCTTTGGCGCGTCCCAATAAGAAGAATTTTTAAAATGTACAAATTAATCCATTAAGTTTTCCATTTTTTTAAATTTCTTTAAAAGTCTATTAAGTGGAAAATTAAATGAAAAAAAATAGTTACCACACCACTAATGCCTATCTATAACAGGAGCTCGATAAAGTTTAATTTAAAAATAGAGCACTAGACTATCACGGCTCAATTTACTCTACCCATGTAAAATTCAAATATTGAACAAATCGGAAATTGACACAGTATTACCAACCTTACAAATTACAAACTTAATAATGATAAATATAACAAAAAGATATAACTACATACTTCATACGGACGGAGAAAGAGAAATAAGCACAAATAAAAGAACAATTAAATATGATTGTAATATTTTATTAATTTATTCTTAATCTTGAGCGAGGGGGCACGGATTTAAACTGATACAAAATAATAAACGGCTAGTTCTGTAAAAAAAACCCTTGGAATTTATGCTAGCCCAGCTTAAATGCGTACACACTTCAAGTTTAATAAGTGATCAAATGATTATTTAGTTCGGTTACAATAAACAATACAGATCAATAAAAAAATTGATCAAGTTGATACAGTTGTGTGTTTATACAAGGTATTTATAAATAATCTAAACGCAAATCTATCAACATATAACATCAAAAATAAGTGAAATAGAGTCTACAAAAATATTTACAGATACACTAGAAAAGATAAACGTGTCAGTTTAAAATGAACACACAAGGACTACTGAACAATAGTTATATCATATTTGAAATAGCAATAGATACTTTGTGACCATACATATATAATAACAAATATCAGAACACGTCTTTTGCAAGACATAGTTTTACTGTCAGCAACAGGAACGATAACCTAGATAAGCAAGCAAAGCAATAGACACAAAGAAATAACATAACACAAAAAATATATATAAACATTGCAAGTGTACAAAAAATAAAGTTTGAGGGTTCTCTTTATACACGGCATATCAAATGGGCTTCAGCCACCGTGGAGATTAATACTCTCTCAAATAATAAAATCAGTTTGTCCCTAGGGAAATAACCAACTGTTTCGAACCAGAAGATTATCCCAAAATTTTTAGTCATAAAGTAAAAGCATTTTGTTAGGTTACAAAAATTAACTTAAAATCAATAAGTACTGACAATAAAACACATAAACAGTAGTCGTATTTAAATGCACGAATAAGATTTCCAAATAGCAATAATTATACTACAAACCTTAATAAAACATTATTTTCTAGTAATATTTACACATCAAAAGGACAAATTTATAAATTGTTAAAAAGTATCAAACGAATTTTTTAAATTCAGTTACTATATATATTCTGACTTAGCTATAGATTTAAACAAGAGATTTGGGTTTCAGATTAAGTAATTAAATAATATAAAAATCACATCACACAACTAGAATCAACATAAATTAAACAAAAATAAAATGGACTTACATGAATAAAATTACTTTTAAAAGCAAAAGATCAAAATGGCTACCTACTTCTTGTTTACATCCCATAATAATCCTATATCCAAAACAAAAACAAAAAATTATCGTCCCCTAACTAACAAAGAAAAATCAAAACTACCAACATTAAAGAACCTGTAATAAACATCCCTAAACATAAAATCAAGTTACCAACCCCAAAGAAACTGTAATAAATATCCCCAACATTTTATATTGAACCAAATAGTTGTTATTTTTAAAATCAATTATACATTTTGCCTAAACCTGTATGTAATAACAGAACTAGGTAAATTGATTATTATTAAAATTGTTTTGTGACTAAATGACTTGCTACAGCTACTTTGATAATTTTGGTTGACTGTAGGACTGACCACTACAATACCATGCAATGTTTATTCGTGAATGAGGAGGTTATTTACAAAATTCCTAACGAAAAAGGAATCAGGATAGGCTTTTCTACAAAAAAAATGTAGGTTGAAAGTGTAGCAACAAAAATAAAGATACGGACTAAATACATAATAATAAGATTATTAATGACAATAACGTACTCCTAAGCACTTAGAAGCCTAGTACATACTGAGATAGGCTGGCCTATCACTGTATGAAAGGTTGGTTAAAAACTAGGCGATAAGCGGATATTTGGCGAAGAAGTTGGGAGAAGTGTCACTAATGTCGACAATAGAAATTAATTTGAAAATTCCAATCGGCTAGTCTATTTCTGTGTTAAAAAGTGTCTTTAAGGAGAGAAAGGCCGTTGCTATGAAGGAAACTAATTAACAGAATGCTAGTCGTAGTTTTGAGCTTCTTAACCATGTTGCAACTGTAAATCCACCGAAGCTGAAAATGGCTAAGATAAGTCAAGTATCCTACGACCTTTTCTTTGCACAGAAGACTTTCAAACTATTCAGAAATAGAAAATTGGCGAAGATAAAAAAATAAGCTCTTATATAAGCTTTTAAATGGTGATAACGTAATTTCTGTTACCTACTGGACAGAAAATCGCCATGTGGGTAGACTAGCCTATCAATAATTGTATTGTATTATCATAACAGTAGAAACTTCAATATTAGGAGTTCCTGTGCACTTGTAAAATATTAATTTACTGTTATAAGATTTCTTATACGCAACAATATTGTAATTATTGACTTGCGAAAGTAAAAAAAATGTAAGATAGGCTAGCCTATTCTTGCACTTCATGAGATGATATTGAATAAACTAAAAAAACAATTGTGATAATCTCAGGCTCGCAGAATTAACTGCAGATAAGACAATATAAACATAAATATAAGGGACAGCATCTATATTTATATTAGCATACAAGTGAAAAGCTTTAATAGCATGAAGTCATCACTGCATGGCATAGCAAATTCAATTTACAAGTTTTGGCAACTATAATGAGATGACCAGTTCTCAGACCTGACAACTAAATTCAAATAAATAGTTTATTACACATTGGCGAAAAGCTTTCCAAAGACATAATCTATACTGGTAAAAAGCCTTCGAAATAATCACTGGTTTTTACAATTTTCACCGCTAAACTGATTTCCATAAAATATAAAAATCATTCATGATTAAATTAATCTTCATTAAAAAATATTTTTGTAAACACTTGCAGAGTGTGTTTTCCTACGTCACGGCTACCTCATAACTGATAATATCCTCCTCAAAGATTTACTAGTAAAGCAGATTATAAATTCTCACAGCGATAAATATTATCTTTCCTTCCTGTTGTTTCATATATGTATAATATATTATGTCCTTTTTATTTGATAAAAATATTTATGTACATACGTAATAAAAATAATAATAATCAGTGATGATAATTATTTTCCAGTTTTATCATTTATGAATAAACCAGTCATTAAGAAAAAGAGCGCTCCCTTAAACAACAATCTAGTAGTGATTGGTGGGAGAAGACGAATAGTCCTAAATGGGTATTTTATAATTACGGAGACGGTGGCTGTAAAGTACTTTTCACCTGCAAATAGCTCTCGTATAATAATAAATATGACTAATAATAGATAACGCGCATTCCGCAAAACACTTATGTAGGAATGAGATCATGTGTTGACAGTTTCCAAGAAAATTTTCAATCTATTCTTGTTATGATAGTAATTTCATAGAGATTACAATGCAATAAAAAATTTTGAAAAATTTAAAATATTATTTCCTAATTAGTATTACTATTATGATAATTACTACAAAATGTTATAAGTCTATTCATTCACAGCAATTATTTATAATAAATTATCGGGAAAGAGAAAAATCCATAAATTTCTACATAAACACCACACACTCACATGCTGTGTTGCTTGTACAATTACTTCTCTCGATAAACTCGGAAATTGCCACTAATGCTAGAAAGCAAATCAACTTCCAGTTAATTGCAAATGCATTTTTTATTACTACATAATGAATTATTATAAAGTTGTTGAGCAATAAATGCAGGTGTAGATAATATTATTGTGTATGTTATGTATGTGTGTATTTATTTAACTTATATGTACACTAGCTCCAGCAGTAGTTCCTGCTTCTCAGGATTTTCTTTGTAATAACACTGTATGTGTATATGTTATTAAACAGTTATTTCTTTAATTAGATCTCTTTTTTCTTGCTTCTGTAAACAGTTTATCAATACTTGTCATTAGCAAAACCGATCATTTGATCGATCAAATAAGGTAAAGTTCAGGATACCGGATGAATGAATTTCATTATACGCTTCATTATTACTATTTATGTTAAGCTGTATGGGAATTTCTTAAAGATTTACTTAATAAAACTTTCAATCATTTCTTAAAACTACAAATGAAATAACTTTTGGTATTTGTGAAGAAATATAATGGTAACATCTCTGTCTCTCAATCTAAAAGCCCTGCAACGTTGTAGTAATGATTATTATATATTTATTATACCAAGGCCAACAACTATACAATTCTAGTGCAAACGGTTGCAGTTTAGCCAATCGATACAATTAATTTGCTTTCATAAACAATCCAATATATTGCCTACTAACTACTACTGCGGCAGCTACTTATCAGATCAGATCGAGCATTTTTAAATAAATGAAAGGTGGCTATTACATTGTAATTTAATAAGTCGGAGCTTATTAAGTGTTTAACATTTCTTTTATTTTACTGTCATAGAAATAGGCGTATACATTGCCATTTCATGGTGTCGAATAAAAATGTTTGCGATTGAGTTATTTCTGAAAGTATTCAAGGCGGCATTCAACTTTTCAGTTTTCAGTAGCATGTGCAATTACTTCTGCAAGTGATTTACCTTACATAAGTCCGGACTAATGTAAGTGTTCCGACTTCTAAATGAAAATATGCCACCCTATCTTAACATTTTATTGAGATCTGTAGGTTTGTAATTATATAGCACATCCGTTCTTCAGAATATTGTAATCCATCACCTTGTAATCAGGATAACATTCTTTATTACCTCATTTTCTATAAAAAAATCTACATATAGTATATGTAAGTATAGGCCAGCCAATCCATGAGTATGAGTTGTTCTTTAAGAACCTTATAGTCATTTATTCTTCGTTACTTCTTTATAAATAACCTCTGTATAAATATTCTTGTTAGGATAGGCCAGCCTAAGATTTCTAACATTTAACATATATATAGTAACATTTTTTAAACTGCAAATGGTTAATATTCCTAAACTTTGGTAATAACCCAAGCAGCATTTTTAGTTACTGCTACGTACCAGCAACCACCGGTGGAACTATAAAGTTTTTGCCGTTAGTCACAAGAACGTAATTGCTACGGTATTGTTACGTGCCTGGAACCAAAATTGGGAACAATTCTCGGGTAGCAGATACGTTGCAGTAACATCTCTAGAAATTGTCCAGCTACCTTTAGGCTACGTAGCGGGAACGTGGCGGGGTAGTAATTGCTATTTTCGTGGAACTTCTTTTCTCTTTGGCACATCGTGTGGCGTAGTTGTTCTCTCTTACTCTTGCAACTTAACAAATATTCTTTCACTTTCTCTACTAATGCTGCGGTCGCTTCACAAAATGGATTACTATTTTATTTGTAATACGTACATAATACATAAAGAGATAAAATGTTTCGTTATTTTGTCAATCTAGCATACCAAAATTATAAACGATCGCAACTTTTCTGTTAAATGCGATGATGATAGATCGAAAAATAACAACGCGCCTTCTTTAAATATATTTTTTAATAGAAAATGTCTTGAATAAAATATGACAAAAATACGTATAAATTGATAAACATGATAGAAACCATTTTATTTTATTCCTAAGGCACAATTTGGCATCGATTTGTTATCTTTATTGAGAGTTATAGTAAAACACTTTTTAACAATTGCAACAAATTGCAAATTGATTAATAGCCTTCAACATTTTACAAGTAAATATGGAGTAGTTTTGAAAAAGTCACCTTAAAGTAGTATTAACTGTAAAATGTGTGTCTAAAGTTTGTGTCACTTTATAAACAGTAAAGGGAACTAAACAAATTCTACTTCTAGGTTGTTGTTACCACGAAGTATAAAATAAGTTAAAAAACTCTGGAACTTTCAAGTGACTCTTACTATAAAACGACGTCGACGTTTCCGTAGCCACCTTCTAGCTCCTAATGTCACTGCAAAATTCTCATTGGAACTTAACCTCAAATTTAAACGTCAATCGTAAACAAACAACCAATATTTTTATACTGTTTGTTACTTAATAACAATTATTATTTAGTTATGGCTTATTTTAAAGTTGTAGCGAGGAAAGAAAAGAGGGGAATATATTTCACACTTGTTTACTACATGATGGTTTACCGGTGATCTCATCCCTATTTTTTTCTATTTTGTATTGTAAACAGTTGATTTTGTTTCCACTGATTTCACCTAACTGCTGTTTTAATTTTCTATAAAAGGTGGACGTATATCTAAAATTCTTCTTTTTTCTTATTGCATTTGCCTTTGACATTTTTATTAAAAACTTGCAAAACTACTACTACTGCAAAAACACAATTAACCTCCAAATTCCAAACTAACCTACAGGAGATATGCCTCTTTAGAAGTTACTGTCACTTCATTGTAATTTTTTAATAGTAACTGGAACGTTCTAGTAATTCTGATGCAAAATAAGTAGTGAAAATTACTTTCAAGTGATTCTCCTGGGTAGCATAAACGTAAGTTTTACTTTCAATACTACTGTATAGTTCAGTTACTTTAAAGGTTAAGCAATGGTTTCAGACCGGTGACAGGAACTTTCGGTGCTATTTTAAAGTTTTAAAAACTTTAAAGTAGCTTCGGGCAAGTTACTGCTACAATCATAATTTCACTTGAAGTTGCAATAACATTAAGGTAATTATACTAAGTAGCAATACCGTTCCACATACTTTAAAAAGCTACTTAGAAGTAATGTAACTACATAGTTCTAATAAATAGTAGAAGTAACTACATAATTACTAAAATATTCCAAATTGAAGTAATTAAACCTATAAAGTCATAAATTTAGTTGTAGTTACGTAACAGCTACTCAATCAAAGTTCCGATCTCAGTTACCGCTACTTAGATGCTGCTTGGGAATCTATCAATTTCTATTATCTATATCTGCTGAATTATTTATGAATTAATTATCTGCACCATAGCACCGTCTACATAGCTAGGCTAGCCTAGGGTTCCTAAATATGAACTGAGGTCGGTGTTATTGTTAAAGTTGTCATTTAAGAACTCTAGGCTAGCCTATCTCAGCATTGTTTAGCTCTTATACGTGTTGGTATTATACTACCGATATCATTGACCATTTTATAATTGTTTCTTTCTTCTTATTAAGTACATCTTTGCTCATTTAATATTTTACAGCTGTCTTATACATATAAAGATAGGCTATCGTTACAGCTTTATCGTTTATCGTTTGTAGCTTGGCAGTATTTATTAAACTCGCAAATTCTAATTTCAGATTGAGAGAGAAAAAAGCGTAAATTTAAAATAAAAACAAAATACTTCGAGATAAGCAACCAATTTTTTTAAGATGCATTTATAAAACTTTAATGAAAATTACGCCATTTCATCGGGAAGACACCGGATACACAACTTCTTCCATTTCCCATTTTTCCAACTCGTAAAGAAATTCATTACCTGCCACTCCATTATACATAAACTAGATCATCCTCTTAAAAGTTAAAACGTTTACCATTTTAACACAACTACTAACCTGTTGGGTTTAATTTGAGCGGTAGTAGTGTAGTGGTAGTAGTACTAGTGTAGAAGGAAACGATTACCGACAAATCCGACCTGTTGAGTGGGCTGGTTCTCTCTCTTGTTTGCTTGCTCTTCTCTACCTTGCTGCTGCTGCTGAAGCTGCGACGACGACTATTATCTCTCAATTCTATAAAACCTCTCGGTCGTCGGTCGCCGGTTTGTTCTTTTTGTTGTTGATGTTTGATGTTGCACGCCACTAATAATAAAACTCATCATCAGCATCATCATCATCATCGCAGCATAATGTACCTATATAGATAACCAAAACAACGTAATCGCGAGATTGAATAAAAGTTTTTATAACAGTTTATACTAATCGATTGTTTTGGGGAACTATTGTTGTTTTGTTTACGACCTGCATTTTATTATGAGGTTGTAACAATAACAATAAAATTTGTGAAAAACAAGCGACCTTGATTATTTTTTTTTTAAGTTATTAAGTAAGGTAGTTGATACTGATTTTATTAATTATTGGGATTAATCAAGGAGAGAGAGAGAAAAAACAGAAGAGAATGGAATCGTTTTATAATGTTGTCAAGTGATAGTAATTGTCTTGGAAGTTATTGTGCTCCAAATTTACAACAGCTTTTGTTACTGTCTTCAGTTTTAAGAAGAAATGCGAATTTAAATATTTAGGCGCCAATTGTCTGACGTCACAATCAAATGATAAATGTGACAACGTTGTAGGTTCTTCTGATCGTCAGTCGATTTGAAACTAGTGAAAGTTATGCGATTTTAATAAACATTGCTAAATATACATTACTGTTACCAAAGTGTTTGGGTTTTCCGAATAATGGGGAATGTAACTTGCTAAGAATGTTCAATTACTTCTTTGATATTCGACAATTTGATATTCAACACCTGTGATGATAGATATTGAATATAGACTATTCTTGAAGACTTGAATATACACTACCAGCCTTGGTAGTGTAATGTCTAGCGTGCTGGACTTTCACCCAAGCGGCCCGAGATCAACTCCCGGTGCCGGCAGATCTGGTTAAGGCTTGGTGCAGTTTTCCTTAGCTGTGACACAAATGTGGGATTTGCGCTGTTCCATCTGTAAGTCGGCTGCAGCCTCACGTAGGGCCTACGTAATAATAATAACCGCTCCCTCCCTCCCGCACAAGCTTATAGCTTCTGCGGCCTGGTTTCCAGGTTATGGGTTGTAGCAATTATTATATAGGACACACTTTACGAATCGAAGTCTTTTTAGATCACCTGCAACGCCTATCCAGTTCAGAGAAAAATTATGGTGTTGTCATCAAAATGATTCAAAATAGTTTGTTGTCAATTCCGACACCAAAAACGCGACCGACGACGTCTAGAAATATTTACCAAAAAAGAGTACAAATTTGAGCGAACGCATTCCATTTTGAGGTACGATATTACAAAATTCGAATGTGTAGTAAATATTTAGCACTTTAAGATGCTTCATTTACTGGGCTATGGATATAGAGAGCGGATGCTTCCTTTGAGATCTGATGTTTTGGCTGGATTCAATGTTTTGCTAGCTTTATATATGTATTATATTCACAATAATTTGATATTTAACACTTTGATATTTCTTTTTTTTCCCTCTTTGATCCCGAGGGATATAGATCGGGATACACTATGAGCCCATTTTACCTAAAGACCGAGCAAGGGGCTAGTCTAGCTCGCTAGGAAGAGGCCAGTGTTATTGTTAACAACAACCACAGGTGTTCGCGTGGTTGCTCGGACCGAGTACTTAACGCTCCCACCTGACAGCTCGGCGGAGTGGATTTGTACCTTTTTGCTGAGGAATATTCTCTCACCTGTTCCGGGAATCGAACAAGGGTCGCTTGCTTGCGAGTTGACGTCTTTCTAGTGCGGCTATCCACTTCAACCTTGATATGTAGTCCCGTTATTCGGCATTTGGTGTTTTGTTATTTTAAACTTCGAAATTTGGTATTTAGATAGATAATTTGGTTCTAGATCGCCAAAACTCTTTTCCATATTCATTGAGATTCGGCAGTTCGATATAAAACGTTTCGAGAATCTTTGAACAAAAACACTAAATATTTTGCGTTTCTATTTTTTAATTAAGATTTTTTGATATTTTGCCTCAATGTTCACCATATATTGAGACTCGATAGCGATAGATTCGTACTAATAGCAACTAGTTATTGGAAACATTGAAATTCGTCACTTCTATAGAGCATGTAATAATTCGATAGGTAAAACTCGGTATTCTACGATGAAAATCAAGGTAAAAACTCTAAATAACATTTTTTCTCTCCGGTGGCTCCTTTAGGAGATACAACCACTTTTAGATATTTAAAACCGGCAACAATGTATGTAGGTTTGAAATCCGACTATCCATGATGAAACAAAAAACCCAATAATCAATGTACCATGCTTTTAATAGAATTTAACTGCATTCTCTAATTTGCATACTTGGGTTAATTCAACCCAAATACCCTAGAAGTAAGAAAATAATAGGTCGCTTAAGAAAAAGTTGTGGAAGACATACAAAGTGTAGGTGTTGAACCGTGGAGAATAGTAGTAGAGGACAGGAAAAAAAATGGAAGGATATAATCAAGAAACTTGAAGCCATGAGCGTGTAGCTTGTGGTGCTGATATTAGCCTTTCTTCAACAGTGCTAATTGTGTTTTGTTGCAAAAACAACGAGGTATTATTAAAAGACTTTTAAAATTTAATTAAAACACTTTGGATATTTTTGTCTTACAAACTAAACAAGAAAGACAGTAGAGCGTTAATTAAGGATTAACAAAGAATGCATGTTGTAGGTTAATGCTTGTAAACAAATGTCAGATTTGCACTGACAGGTCTGTATAATTAATAATAACTAAAAATACTGAGTAAATTGATATTGTTCAAAAAATCAAAGATAAACTTTTTTATTCATAACCTACGCTGATCTCTCTACGAAGTCTATTGAGTCTCAATAGGTATTTACGACAATTGTATCAGGTCAATCGGGAACTATTTCCTTTTTTTTTGTTTCTAATGACAATAACGATGGCCGAAATAGTACTAACCTGATCAACCAATTTTTGTAAGTTCCTATAATATATTTCTAACAATAAGCAGATCAAAGATTACGTATTCACTATTTATTAAAAACAACAAAGATGATAATGCTGCAATGTTGCCGCTATTAACATTTTTGCGGCTAATCTACTTGCCGAATGAAGGCGGGATTTTCAAGTCGAGATGTTTAAATTTTTCCCTAATATGTACTTATGAATGACCATTGAAGAGAGCAAGATGATTAAAATTAGTTTAGAACTTCACACAAAATACGAGTACCTAATTAGATGTTTAAAACAGCCAATTTAAGTTAAGATAATAATAACAAGAAGGTCAATTTGTGTACATTATCCGGATTTTCAGATGAAATTTTTAAACTTGACATGAATATTATCCAGATACAACCTTGTTCTTTTAAAAAAAAGAAACATAGACACGTTTGCATGCACACGGTAATAAATAGCACAAAAATAAAATAGTAAAACCGAGATGAAAAGAAGAAAAAGGAGTCGCTAACAGATTTTTTTTAAACAGAGAGTCGTTATTAGGTGAGTTTGTGCCAAGAGTACTTTTACAATCAGTTAGCGGACTTGGCAAGTTATAAGATTTATCTTTCCTAGTGTCAAATATCATTGAAATAATCTAAATATAACTTTCCAATTGGTTGATAAATTTAAAACACGATACACAATTTAAAATGTCATTGTATTCCTAAACGACCGACTACTATTACTACTATCTACTACCCGTTATTTATTTAAATGCTTATATAAGGTTCGGCGGTGCTACTATTGGAACTGCTGTCGTTATTTTGCTGTTATTGTTCAACAAGAAGTATATATATATATATATATATATATATATATATATATATATATATATATATATATATATATATATATATATATATATATATATATATAATAATTACTACAACCCATAACCTAAACCAAGGCCCCAGAAGCTATAAGCTTGTGCGGGAGGGAGGGGGCGATTATTATTATTATGTAGGCCCAATGTGCGGCTGCGGCCGACTTATAGATGGAACAGCGCAAATCCCACATTTGTGTTACAGCTAAGGAAAACTGCAGAAAACCTTAACCAGATCTGCCAGCGCCGGGAGTCGAACCCGGGCCGCTTGGGTGAAAGTCCGGCACGCCAGACATTACACTACCAAGGCTGTTTTATATATATATATATATATATATATATATATATATATATATATATATATATATATATATATATATCCATAGTTCATATTTAGAAGAAATAATTCATTTCATATGGAATTCCAGTTCAGCTTGTATTCTGGAATTAGGGTGGGTTGTTTTAAGTGTTATGCATAACAAACAGCTTCCAAAAATCATAAGATTTCTTTTCAATGTAGTCATCGTAAAAACCACTTGCTGTAATTTACTAAACTTAATATTAGGTTTTAGAACGAGCGTTTACATTAATTTTCTGCCACTCAGGTTATTCGTTACCTTAAACTAATTGTCTTGCGCATACCGAAGTAATATGGCATCTACCGTAGATCTTTTGCTACTGGAGTAATGAACGAGTAGTTATTCTGCGCAGACAGAGAAAGCTAATACTACAGCAGTGATGCCAGAATGGGATGGGCGAATGGCACTGGATTTCCCTCCGTCCGATCAGCTATTCCTCACTACACGTCCGCCAGAATATGTGTTAAGGTCAAGAATGCTTGCTGATATTGTTTATCTCGTTAGACCTGTTCTTATCTAACATAATATGAGCAAAAAGTAACTCCAGTAAAGGTGCCTTTGAAATTTTTAACTCGTGTGTATTATGGATAACACCAGAAAATTATACAAAATAATCCGAGTCATTTGACAGTGACAGTTGCTATTATTAACAATTTTGTTCTGGTGTGTACACATGAGTTCAAAATGTATTACAAATGCGGTATTTTTTTACACTTGAAGAACAAAGAAAATTTTCAATATCAAGTAAGAAAAGTTATTTGCATCATAATAAAAATATAAATAAGTAAAACCACATACTACGGAAATTACGTATTCCTGTACAGATCTTGACTCCTAGTATTTGACATATTTAAACATGCAAATCGCTTGGCATAGTATTTACATGTTTATGCTTCGCCACTGGTTGGTTCATCATTATCAGTTTCATCTGAACTAACATAGGTAATGGCTTGAGTAGTTTCATCAGACCAATAACTTGCAAATGTTTACAACTTTTCTTTTCATGATCAATCCTGCCGCAGTTTCTGCAATTTCTTTGGATTTTTTTCATATTTCTCCATTATTAAATATTTCGTAACACGTGTATTACAGTTGCTAATACACTGAATCGCATTGCACAAATGCATTTTTGATACGAAATTTCCCTTCATCTATGCGTTAGAGTTTGCGCGTAACAACATGTCTGCATGGCTCAGTGTACCTAGAAGTAGGTTCTGTCGTTAACATAAATGCGTCTATTTAAAACACGAAATGGAAGTAATACAAGGAACAATCTATTATTTTTATAAATGTTAATACTACTTAAAATTTTGACTTTTAATCTTCACACACTTCCGGCCACGCATCTATCGGGTTGCCACACGCATTATTTCCAGAGGTGAGGATTAGAACAAACATTCTATTCTGAGATAATCCACAAACAATAGTCAAGGGGATTGAGTTCTGGACTTGACTGAAGGACAGTCTTCAGTAGCGCTAAACTCCAGTAAATTTGCCTCCAGCCTGCGTCGCTAAGTCCTGCTGAAACATCCAGTGTATTCCGTAACATACTATTTGACGATTCACTACCTTCTCCAAAATATCAATTTGGTAGTTTTCAGTCTTAGTTTTAACGCCCTGTTCGCAGAAATACACTACTTCCCACCAAACCATCACTAATGCTGGATGATGCAACGTTTCTAGCTTTGAGATCTCACCGTTTCCCAAGAGGAGTAACTCATTTGAGGGTTGAATTCTTGTTTCTTGAACGGAGTCTTTTCGTCGGTAAAGCGAATTCTCCGGTAACAGCTACCATTCGCATACCTTTTTGCTTCGATGCCAAGCCTCTGTAAGGTATTGTCCAGTAGTTCTGCGGTAGGCTCCAAATTTAATCTCTTGATAATACATGCTACTTCGCGGAATGTTTTCTCTCCCACGCCATCATTTTCTGCTTGCGTGATTCTCGCTGTTACTGTTTTGACGGTAGCTGGAGTTCTGGTTACACGTGGCTTAATCAATTCTTCATCTATCATCGACACCTCGTTATATCCCATGTGATAGCCCGATAAACAAATTTCTTAAGATATTTTAACTGCAATCAGAGCCACATGATTCACATAAAAAAACAAAAATTAATCACATAAACAAAACAGCCTACTAGTTGCCCCTCATAAGAGTCGTAAGTCATGTAAGAACATTTTGTTTAAGTACAGAACTTATGACATAACTAGATATGTGCCTAGCGGCACCATTAACCAAACAATGCCAGATCATACAAACGCTGTGCCACAAAAAAATTAAAAGTTTTTAAATTGGGAAGGCTCATCGATTTAAAAAAAAGTCTTACTGTATTTCTAGTCAGTTGATGAACATTAACAAAAACAAAAAAAATGAAAATCTAGCCCGTGTCTCCTAATTTGACGCTCCATTTGGTAGCGAACGTATTCAGTAAAAAACAGAATTTTTAATTTTTTGAAAATCGTTCTTTTGATTTGAATTGTTGTTTCCATGATCATTTCACATCACGTGCGATAAAACAGCGCCTACATTTTTTATAAAGCTATTATTATTAAAATTATTGTATTTTATGTTATGCCATGGTTTTGATATTACCTACACAAAAAAACTAACAGAACATATTTGTGTAGTATGGTATATAGAGGGTGTAGAATATACCGACGCACAATACAGTTTTACGTGCAATTTTTTTTTCAAATCCGAGTTTTGTAAAAAGAAAATTTACATATCTTTGGTGATGATGATGATGATGCCTTTCGATACGGATTGCCTTTGATCGGAAAAAGTAAAGAAAATAAAACTTCCGTTTCTGCAAAAATCAGTTATGCCTTGGAACAGAATGAAGGGAAAATAAATGTCATTTTTAAGATTATATTGAACTACTCAGTGTTGCCAGTGGTATGTCGAAAAATTATCGTGCGCCGTTGCCGAAATTATCAGATTTCCTCAAAAATTATGTTAAAATCTTTCTCTTTAAAGAAAATGTAAAATAATGAATCTACTATTTATGAATAATGTAATTTATTAAAAACAAATAATGGATACAAAATTAATAAGTGCATTAAAAAAATAATAAAAAATAAAAAACTAATAAACAAAGACAAGAACAGTGTATTCAACAATATCTCAGATGGACTGTGGATCTTCAAAAACGATTTCTTCGTCTTCATCTGATGGATCTTCCGTTTTTGAAGACCGAGACCCATACAGGTTTTGACTCATTAAATCAAATGTTTTTTTATTAATTTTGAAAGAATAGCAATCTTTAGCATATTCACTAGCCAATATTAAGCCATCAATTGTATCGGTGGAAAGTTTGTTGCGGATTTTGGTTTTAATTAAATTCATTTTTGAAAATACTCTTTCGCATGTTGCGTTGGAGTGCGGCATTACTAGTAAATCTAAAACAAAATTTCCCAGTTCTGTAAACTTAAAATTTCCAGCCATATCCGTGATTTTGGAAATTTTATACCAATATTCATCTATATTTTTTTCATTTTTTATTTCATCAGGTAACTCAGATTGAATATATAGTCTCCATTGATCATCAATTTTTTGAATCTCAGCTTTATTGTCTGGATTGACAATTCTGTGTACGTTTTTAATTATATTGAAAATTGAGTTCGGCTTATTGTCGGATTTTGGGTCAAATATAGATATTTGAGATAACAAGGTATCTCTAAAGTCAAATCGTTTTTTAATTTCCAAGCATGAAACAATTATAAACTCACGGCATCTAATATAAAAATCTTTTTGTTCAGTTTCATCTAAATTGTCAATATTATTTAAAACTTCAATTCCTAAATACATATTTTTTAAATTTACAAATTCTGAATTTAATTGTGGATTAATATCGGCCAAATCATGATGATTTACATAATTGGGATTTAAATAGCTTAATAACAGTGTTTTATATGTATCACAGACTTTAGTATACACTGCTGTTATAACCACACGTTCACTCTGAAAATATTCGTTTAAACTCACAAACTTTGGCAACACCCATTGCAAAAAGGAATAAAATAATTTTATTTTACGATTGTTAAGAGAATTAAAAATGTATTCAGATGACTGCAGTCTATGGTTGAGATACTCTTGATTGAAATATACTTGCAAAGGAGACCATTGTTCAACAAGTCTATTTACAACCATGAGTAGTGACAACCACCTTGTTTGTGAAGGCCGTAATATTTTGTGAGGCTCTACATTACAAAAGTGCTGAAATTCTGCAAATTGAGCCTGTCTTTTGGAACTGTTTTTAAAAAAGTTGTATACCTCACGGGCCAAATCTTCACATTGCCTAGGCAAAACTTTGCAGGCTTCACTTGCACATAAATGCAAAGAGTGACAAACACACTTTTGTAACGGGTGTTTTTTTAAATTTGGCGTCCTAGTTAGCTATGACTATGAGTTTGTTGTGAATAGACCACTATTTTTCAAATGTCAAAATGTCAAAACTTAAAAGTGAGGTTAGGTTTAGATACACTGCGGCGTGGCGACATTCAAAGGTGCGTTCACAATCGAACTCTCATTGCTTGCTCTGACGCCAAATTTAAAAAAACACCCGTTACAATTATACCAGGTAAATTAGCTTTCAATCTACTAACTACTGAATTTTGAGAACCAAACATTGTGTTGCAACCATCAGACCCAAATCCTATTAAATTCTCTAAAGGAATGTTTTCACGTTTGAGTGCATTCAGCACCTTATTATAAATAGTATCAGCAGTCATACCTTTATTGGCTTCATCTAAATCATTTTGAAAACATTGTAACAGAGAGAAAAAATTTGAGGAAATTTTACCAGAGTTTTCATCAAAATAACGAACACAGAGACAAATATTTTTTACAGTGCTTATGTCCGTGGATTCATCAATTAATAGACTGAATTTTCTTTTCCTTAAAATTTCATCAAAATAACGAACACAGAGACAAATATTTTTTACAGTGCTTATGTCCGTGGATTCATCAATTAATAGACTGAATTTTCTTTTCCTTAAAATTTCCACAATTTTTTCTCTCTGAGATTTTCCCAAAACGTTGGTGATGATCTTGGTCGTTTTAGTTCTTCCCATGGAAATTTTCTGCGCGATTTTCGAATCAGGAAGGGCTACCTTCACAAGTGGTATCAAATGTTCGCATAACCGTATTGGTAGATTATGCTTCGCGATTAAAGCTGCAAATCTAATTTCGGCTTGTCGGACTTCATCATCTTCTTCATTATTTTTCTTAAACATCTGAAGTACTGTAGGTTGTTTTCTTCCTAACGCAGAAGCCTTCTTGCAATGTTTCTCGCCTTTACTATGATTTTTTATAACTGTGAGATCTGCCATAAATTCCGTCTCGCAAAACGAACACCTTGCTTTTGTAGGTTTTCCTGAAGAAAAAAAATCCATAATTATAATTAATTCATATCATTTTAAAACGATACACACAGTAAAAATTATATGCCCTTAGACAAAATAAAAAAAGTTATAATGAGTGTACAAACCAGTAACTTCTTCGAGCCAGGCACGAAAATTAGGGTTAGATTTCCACTCAACTCTAAATTTTTGCGGATTTACGCTTCTACGGCAAATTTTGTAGGCACTTTTCCTCTCTTCCGCTTCGGAGTCAGAATCTGAAGAGGTTCTCCTCCTAAGGCCACTTGTACTTGCCATTTTAATTTAAACTGCACTGGACACTGTTCACAAGTCACGATACTATAAAAATGACGCAACCAAAACCCGAAGAAGAGCTTTTATAAACTCGAGTAAAATATTTTCTCGGGGAAGTCCAGAATTTCAAAGAGACTCTGAAGAGGCAATGAAGTGATTTTTTTAAACCACAGCAGAAAACACTCACCAACTTCTGCTATTCAACACAAGATGGTGCATAAAATTATGTTAAAATTGACAATTATGTTAACATTTTATTTTCTATCAGAATAGAACAAAAATTATGTTAAAATCTGATAATTATGTGACAACTGGCAACGCTGGAACTACTTGACTATTGGATTTGTTTTATAACGGGCGAAAGTTATAATCGGATGGCACTCCATATACAAGCTGTATTTATGGTTGATAGTTTAGTGAAGAAATTGTAAGATTCTTTTACGATAAATATACTTAAAGGTTGGACAAACAATAATTTTATTAGAACAAATAAGCAGTAGAAACAAATCCATCTAGCATTCAAAAATACCGCAAAGCACAACGAATTTAAATTCTTCAAAATAATTTTTTGACATAGGTACGTATGAAGCAAATATGTCCTGTCATTCTAATCAAAGATTAATGATTCTAATGTTTTCAAAGTATAATTGATTTCTGATCGTTATTACAATGTTTCCAAGGCACGTCTGTTTTTTGCATAAACGGGAGTTTCATTTTCTTTACTTTTTCCGGTTACAATCAAATGTATGCGGTAACCAAAGGCATTATTCAATTCGTAATTTTTTCTTTATATCATTCTTTAATATCTTTATTGTAAAATACAGTCACAATTAAGAAATGCACGCAGTTCTAAATACCATATAAATGTCTATAACGGTTCAAGTCCAAAAAATTATATTAATGATGAGTTATAAGTACTCTGAAATCTTAAAACTTAAATTGAAGCAATTAGGGAAAAACCTTTTAAATTGGAGAAAAGTCTCTCAAAGTAAATATCAACCAAATTAGGGAAAACCCTTTAGTAACTAGTAAACCTCCTTCAAGTTCAACAAGTGTTTATAAATCCGTAAATAATATCCGATGATCAGAAAGCCACTATTTCCTAATGACTTTATTTATTTTCCCATAAACTTCAATCAGGAAGTTTTCTCTATAAAATCAAGAAAACGCGTTCGCCAACTTTTTAGTTTTCTAATAACCGGAAAACACTTTTTTTAAAGTAATCTTAATAAATATCAAATGATGTGTATAAATAGCTAACTAACTGTAACATTATTAAACGCGGTTAGTACTGTTTTTTTGTTAATTATTAATAAATACAAATAGCAAGGTTATCTTGTCTCTCTTAAATTCCAAGCAGGCAGCATTAATTTGTAAATTAATGCATTTACGGAAAAATACAATCTTTTCTTCGCAGTTTCTTTCCTCTTCTGGTGGAACTGTTTTATGTTATTGTATAATAATGTGTATGTAAAGCTAATACAACTTAACATTCTTTGATCTTGCCTGCACGTGTACATGCGGCGTATGTCGGTGGCTCGTTGAACGATATTTTTACAAGGTGCGAAAATGGTTGTTAATTTTCTTTAATATCAGTATCTAACGGTAGCAACTTAAAAGTAATATTACTGCTTGCTTATTAATTAATAACGGTATCCTTGCTGCCGTTTTTTGTTAATTTTTAAAAAATTAAATTTGTTTACGTTGAAGATTTACTATGTGCAACGATTACTCACTTTCTATTTTGAGAATATTGGATTGGCAATAATGATGGGAGTGTGTGTACTTGTGTAGTGCATGTAATAATAATACAATTCAATAGGATGATTTTCAGAATGTTAAAGGTCTTATTATTACAAAAATAACTTGAAACATAACCTCTAAAATAATTTAGTAGAGCTGTATGGTGAATCGCAATTATATAGAAGTTATTTCGATCTTGTATCTGCTCGAATGTTTGAAAAAATTATCTAAGGAAGTAATCTCTTCGCTTTTACAAGAAACAAGAAGTGTTTCTATTATATAGTCCCTGATCTGATCTGCTTATTAATTTATGTACAGTTGCGATCATTTGCTAAGGAACGATGGAAAAAAATCATAACCGCTGATTTTCCAGTTTTTTGCACTATGTAAATGTAAATTTATTATATGGTACTCTAGCACATTTCATTTTTTAACATTATAATTGCCCAATTCATAAATCAGGCCGAATATAGGGTACATTCTACAAAAAACTGAAGAACCGATCACTATTTTAATTTCATCGTTCCTTAGCGAATGATCACAATTGTACATGTACGATCGACCAACAGAAAACCTTGACCGAAGAGGTTTCTTCAGATATCGAAATAATTCTTCTCAAGGAAAACAAATACTTTAGCTATACTTTTCGGTTTCTTGTATACAGCAACAAGAATCCACAAAGAAAAACATGATACTAAAACTGCCAGTTTGCATAGAAACTGTCTTCATGATTCACAATGATATTTGAAGTGGTTACCTTTTAGTTTACCGTATACAAGTTTGAACTCAGCAATATATTCACAGAGCAGAAAAACGATTATTTAAGGCGTCATTTGTACTGCGCAACTTTGATAAAGGATCTGCTACTAGGTAGACAGCTCAAGAATAAATCACTATACATATCAGTGTGTATAAGTTCTTATAAGAATTTAAAGGAAATAATTTTCATTTTAAGAAAAGTACTAAATTAGTAACAAATAACAGTAAGATTATATCACAATTAATAATTATATTGATTAAATTTAGCTACAGTTGAAACTGTAGTAGTGAAGATCTCAATTTGCCAGAAAAATGAAGTAGCTTTAATAGCTAAGTAACATGGTTAAAATTAACTGAAATCTAGATAGTGTCTATCCAGAAAAATAACTGTTGCGTAACTAAGTAACTTGCGTCACCTATGAGAAGGAATCTCAAAGAAATCTTATCTGATAACGGGGCATCATGTGCGAGGAGTATTGTGTTGGGCGATGTATAATTTTGGACTTCCGTTTAACTACTACCGTCCTACAAATTCTGGCAGCATTGCCAGCTAAGAATGTTTTCACACAATCTTTAATGATCACAAGTCCAAAAGATTCTTCCATATAGCCATCTATCTTCAGCAGGCAGAGATTTCTAAGGAGTTGAAGTCGAAAGATATAATCTAATGCAGAACAGAAGTTTTTATAACATTACAAGTACTGATGAATTGATTACACTAATTTCATTGTACATGAAATGATCGGTGTTGTATTCAAAATTATGTAATGGCGCAACAAGAATAACATCGTAAAAAGGAAATCCTTGGCACGGACACAAGTTTGTGTAAAATAGCTATAAGAGAGTAATAGTGATGACCATTGCTGTCTTTGACAGCGACCAATAGTTTTTATAAAAGTTTCGTAACACGGAAGGTTACTTTCAGTTACTCAAGGATTCTATATAATAACAACCACATCGCAAATAAAGGAAGTCTTTCACAACAATCGAAATTATACAGCTGAGATTTTGAGGGCGAATGTAGGACAGTTGAATCCAGGGGTGTACTGGGCAGTTCGTTCAAACTAGGATTACAATATCAAATCATTTTTGACCTCTTGAAGGTTGTCCCTTTAGAAGAGATGACGCAGACCTTTGGTCCACCGGGATATTGCGCGGTATCCCGGTGGCCTAGCACGCCTATGATTTTTTCTGAAGCAACTTTTGACTACTGTTATAATGACGCGAATGAGATTTTCAGCAAATACTGCCGTATTTGGAGGTTTCTGTAACAGCCAGCGTTAATAGTACGATATAATTAATTCAATCTTTTATGACTCTGAAAATACTAAAACTTACCTAAAAAACTGAGAAGCACCAGGAAAAATACAAAACGGGTATCAGAAGCTGAATATTGACAAGATGTTCTTCTTCTTGATGTTACTTCGTCAACATCAACAATGTCGGCTTTAGAAACAAACACGAAACTCCTTAAGAGCCATCGGAAGCCGAGTATTTCCAGCAGTGCTCTGCTCTCCTGACAGTATCAAATGTGACGATTCTCTTTTAATGCTAGACAATACAAGCACCTTGAACCTTATTCGAAAAAATCTTCGGTGGTAAGCTAAACTTAACTACTTATATTTGAGGACTATGTTTATAACAGGCAACTTCCGCCTACTAAAACACTATCGTATTTTATAACAATATAATGCTCTTGGCAGAGGCTTTAATAATCTGAAACATAATATGTAGAGCATTATACTAAAAAATTTTCGAACCAGCCCATCATATTTCACTTATACTGTTTGCGTTTTAGAATGATCACTAAGGCTACCAAGTTATAATTGTACTTCTAACCCTGTCTCTTTTTAGACGAAGTAGTCAGAGAAATACTCTATGGGCGTATTTTCTAATAACAGTCGACTATATGTATAGCAGCGCGTATTGTTTAGGCGGGTTGGAAAGAGAGGGAATTTATACTGTAAGTACGGTGTAGTCAAGGCGGACTCAATACCTGTTGTAACAAGGCAGTGTTGTTCAAACGCTTTTTAAATACATCGTCGGTGTGTGCATGTAAATAAAAGTTACCGCGTTTATTTGGTAGCTCGGCGTTTTAAAACTATACAATTCTATCAGAGGAAAGTTGCTTCGCAAGCCTTAACGATCATTCTAGGACGGAAAGTGTATATAACCTAGCTTTTAGTCAATGTTTCTTGGATTAATGACATTCTGAAACTCTTTTATACATTTTCATAGTGAATAGGAGTGCCACAGGAACAAACTATTGGACCTTTATTGTTTAGGAGACACTCTCGATGCTCTATTATTAATTTTCTTCGCTGTTTTTATTTTCTCACATTATATAGCGAACGATTCTTGTTTAATCGATTAGAGGAACAAATTCAATTTTTTGAATACTCCATTAAACGCATTATTACCATATGATATATACCGCTAATTTGAGAATGCAAATAATTTAAAATTTGATCTAAAAGAGGTGTCAGCAGTTTTATAAAAATGAACCGCCATGAAAAAAAGTGCATTTAGCTCTGATTGCGTTTATTAAAAATATATAAGAGATTATTCAATTGTATATTTTACTATTCTGCTATCGAGTACACATACACATAGACAGACAGATACACACACGCACATAATTTGCTCTCGATTTTATGTAAAATAACCATTTCATTTGCATCCCTAATGTACAGCGAAGTGAACATCATTGATCCAAATTCCTCGCAAATTCCATTACCGTTCCGATTTCAAATGTTCATCATATTTCGCATTTCGTTCCCAAAAACTAAATACGCTGGCATATGAGATATTAATTCCCCTTTATAAGCTAATTCGATTATAATACCTTTCTCCTCTCTGTAGTATATACCTGCACCGTATATATGCTGCTATGTTTTACTTTATAATACAATATTATTATCTTTGTATACACAACATATTCACAGGTTGATAATACAAACATGGTTTTGTATATAGTGGAGTAATTGATATTTGATTGATGTTTTTATATTGGATAATAAGTTGAAGAAGTGTTGATTGTTGAATAAAATTCGCATTCGATAATAATAGGAAGTTATATATTTTTTCTTGAAAATTTTAATACATTTTATTATAGGATACTAAAAGCTACTCTTCCTAATATTGATACGTTAATCTAATTACAAATCAGCGAATTGGCAACAACGTATGTAAAAATAATATGGAATCATAACCTAAAAGCTCTTCTAACTGACATAAAGGTCTGATGAGGCAGATTAGGTAGGTTAGGTTCAATATTAATTCATTAGACATAACTTTCTAAATGACATTTGATTTGTTTAGAATAAGTATCAATAATAATAAATTGTTAATAAAAATTATGAAAATGATTTTCCAATATTTTTTTAATAATTAACAAATGTGTTAGTATAGAATTATAGGAACATGGAATAGAAACTGGTAGGTAGGTATGTTTTTAAACGCAAAATTACATAACCTCAAACTGATATGATTAAAGGAATTGTTAAATAGTCCATGGCCACTAGTGATGGGAACTTGGGTGTCGAGTGTCGTGATACTATTGTTGGTCGTGACACTTGGAAGTGTCGCGACTCTTAAGCTAAGTACTCACAGCAGCGGATCCGCAGGCGGATGTCATACGATTGGTCGGTTTGAGTCGATTTGACTCAAACCGACCAATCGTATGACATCCGCCTGCGGATCCGCTGCTGTGAGTACTTACCTTTAGAGTGTAATTCGAAGTTGCTTGATCATTCTTACAAAGAAATTAAAGGCAGATTTGTTGAACTGGCCAACAATCATTGAATAAGACGTACATATAAAAATATTTTGTTGTGGATTTTTTTCTTTTGTATTAGTATCTATAATATTGACGGTGATAATTTTATCTTGGGTTTTCAGCAAAATAAATTAAAATCAATAATTGAAGTTGAATAAGTTCCTCATGTACCTAATTATTATTTCAGCTTCTTATATTTATACCTTATAATGTATTTTGAAGAAAGACTACTGTCGAAACACGTGTAAATAAATACAATGATCATTAATTTTAATTAATTCAATTTATTTTGCTGAAAACCCAAAATAAAAATATGTATCATCTTCAATCTTAACAAAAACACGTTCTCTAAAGACCAACGTCGTCAGCGAAATTACATTTTTAAATAGTTTTTATAATAAATCCAACGAATCAAGTCTATTCATTACAAGTTATTTATAGAATTTGTTTCTTTTCTTTTAAATTTCTGTTTCATAATATGTATTTGCTTTTATAAATAATTTAATGTCTTTTTTTCACTACTAGCTTTAAAACATACTATTATCTAGTCTGTTGTCACCTTGTGAAGTTAGTTTTCTTGCCTAGTGGTAAATAATTTTTTATTATTGACTACTAGTCAATAATCCAGATTTTAGTGTAACACGGGGCAAAAATACATCCCATTATACACTGGCATCCAGGAAAAAATCCGTGATCGCGATAGTACGTTTTTTATGTGAGAAGAATAAAAGGAATAAAAGTACTAGTAGTGAAAAAAATAATATATACACCACGGTTGTGAAGTGTTTTCTAGAGCCTCTCATCTTATATCCCTCGATGCTGCGCATCTCGGGATCTAATAATGCTCGGCTCTAGAAAAAACTCTTCACAACCTTGGTATATAATATACTATTAATGTACTTAATGCATAAATATATATATATATATATATATATATATATATATATATATATATATATATATATATATATATATATATATATATATATATATATATATATATAACCATAACAGAATTTACTCATATAATTGTTTTTTAATCCATAGTTTGCTTATGATTTATGTAGCTATGAATCTTGACTGCTTCTCGTTTCAATTGGATTACATTTACACTAGCCTACTTCTCGGATAGGAAGTAAAACTGTAGGTCCCGTGTCAATGCGATGTTTGGCACGTTAAAAATCCCTACTGCGGGTGGAATTCCCCCAGATTCGGCTGAATTCTAGTAGGGTCGGCCAAATGATCATAGCAATCGGTGCCATGAGGTACGAAGGATGCTCCGCCATCCTGATTCCTCGCCCAAAAACAAACAAACAAACAAACATTTACACTAGCGCATGCATGATGTAAAGGCGAAGTCAGAGAACAGGCACTAACGAGAAGCGTCACTTGGGCATTGTGCCAGATCTGAAATAGTGTGCGCATGTCTGGTTATCGCCATTTTGCTGGTGGTTTTGCCTTCAAACTCTGTCAATGTCAAACATGTGTCAAACCCATCAACTAGTAAGCGTGGACAGATAAGTAGCCCGTCAGCTCATTTCACAGGCTTATTTTCCGTGCGAACAGTAAAGAAAAACATTTGGTAATTATTTATAAGATTTCGTATTTTTAGTTCATTAAAATTTGCCAACCGTGAATTTAAAACTGTAACGCCAAAAAGATGGCGGAACGTATGAAGGTCATTCAAATCGACTACCAAAACATCAAAGGCGGTATGTCAAGTGACGTTTCTCGTTAGTCCCTGTTCTCTGGCGAAGTGTCGTTAAAGTATCATGAAGAGTCGACACTTCTCCCGCCATATTGTTTCGACTCTCAAGTGTCGCGACACGCGGATAGTGTCGAGACCCCATCACTAATGGCCACCCATTATTTCTAATTATATCATTTGAATATTTCCAACTTTGATTTTCTTTTGACATAAAAATAAACATTTTAAGGAATTTTAAGTACTCCCACTTTTAACGAATTAATAGGAATTGACGTATTTTAAACTTTTCCCTTCAGATAAAAGAAAAAATGAAATGAAATGCTTAATAAAATAATTCTAGCATCCCCGTAGTCGTCACCGTGCCGACGGTATGAAACCGTCTTACCGCTAAGTCGATATTAAAAACTAACAACATTAATATAAAATTTTAATTATAAAACGGCTTGCTGCCGAATTAAAAGTACACAAGAAAGTTTCCGAATCGAAACAACTTCTTCTTGTTCACTCTTTAAGCTTTATACAGCAAGCAAGGAGTGAACGCTTTAAATTTAAACACACAAGTAACTTTCGTAATTACTAGATGTAGAAGTACTACATTGAAAATAAAACAAATACGTGGTGGTAAATAATTTATGTTTAAAAGTCGTGCGCGCAAAGTTTGGTTTTCTCTTCTCTATAACCGCTTTAAAGCTTTGCACCTAAAACTTGTAAAACTATATATCTTATCATCATATTATTCTCTCACTCTCGTCGGCAATAAAGCGAATAAAAGAGGGGTATTATACAAGAAATGCTTAGAGACGATATTAGTAAAATGATATTGTTAATTCATTAAATTATTAGAGATCGTTATTTTATAGATTGTTTTTATCCCGGCTGGGATAGTTGCGCCTAATCGATTTATGTATTTTACAAAGCAATGCTTTTGCCATTAGGTTATAGAATAATCGAGAGATCCATTAATTATTTCCAGAAGAAACCGAAACTTATTCAGAAACTAAGGAAGGAAGAAAAGAATAAACTAAAGATGAAGTTATGGTTACTTGAAACTGTAATTTCTCTTACTTGGTAACTAATCTAGACGTGTCATCAGCTGTAGATAGTTGATCTTGTTATATAGAACATGGTTTGTTTCCTTCAACATATCTAGTAGATGACGCACCAGGATGGTACGCTTACAGCAAAATAATCGTCGAAGGCAATATAGCTGACGGAGGTACCACAAGAATCCACTCTAGGTCCTGTTTTATTTCCAGTTTACCTATTAACAAAATTAATTGTTCTTGTTCGTGCTTTCAAAGCAATATCGATCTGCAGTAATTTTTTCATTTGATTTGTTGCACAATTTTTAAAATGCGATTCCTCGACTTTTTAGTGAGATAAAGCTCTGCGTAATTGCATATTTTTCGGCAATCGTTTTAGATCCTGTCTTATTAAAGGCAGTTAGTGATACAATTCGAGAAAACTTCCTCATTAAACAAAAATGTTTTAATATCACCTTCTTTTCTTAAATGGAATTTTACAAAAAAAAACATATATACCACTACCAGCATAGCTTTGTTTGAAGATTATTATGGTTTTAAACTTGATATCGTTTTTCTCTTCAGATCTAATTGATCCTCTCCTTTAAAGAGATAAGACCATCTTGAGATGCAATTTTTATAAAACTATAACAAACCCTTTTTAAATACAAAATTCCGCATGTTGGCAAGTTCCTTAAGTAACCACGTCAAACTGGAAAAGGCGAAAAAAGTTCTCTTCATTTTTATTACTAGAAGAATGTTTCAGACTTGAACTTGAAATGGTTTAAACCCGCATACCTTGTGTCGGAACACAATGAACTATAAAAATAATTGCCTTTTTATTTGAGAATATATAAATATTTTTTTCGTCGATAAATACAAGAAGGTTCTTTTAGAAATGTGTTTTTTATACCTCTTTTGTTGCGATTTGTTGTGTTGATCGGTTGAAGACGGAGAAAACTGGTAGAGGAAAGTATTTTGTATTTCATCAGTGCACAGCCAAAGGAGTTTCAGGAAGTATCTTGAAAGATCGTAAGTTTACTTGCTATTGAATAGTGATTCGCTTTTGTATATATTTGGACTTTATATGATGCTACAGTCGAGTGGGTGAATAGTTTTAGCTAAACATTGCTTCTGTTCGAGTTTATAAAAGGGGTGCAAATATTCTATAAATTGGAACCGAATCAAAGGAAAGTGTGTGTGGCTCAGACTAATACTCAACTATGTATATAGTCAGAATTTCTTTTTGCTTACGCCAGCATTTTTACAATCTTTGTGGGGTTTCATCATTGATTTAGTGAAGAATGTCACAGTTTTGTTTTTGATCATCTACGTCCATATAATTATGAGTTTTTGCGACCATTTTATGAAAGTTACACTTAAAAGTGCTCTTCATGTGGCGCCTTCTTATTTTCCCCGTTACGGACAGTAATATAAACTGTTAACATATTGTAAGTGAAATTAACTTGGAGTTCAATTATTTTTACATAAATAAACATGTTCTAAAGTAAATGTTTTTTTTAGCATTTGAAGATAATTCTTAAATTTGACAACGGTGATGTAAACTTTGATTTACATAACCTAGCAATTGTGACAATTCACATAATTATTATAGAATCCCGATAAACTTTTAGAATTAATCAGGATTTTAATTATAAAGAAACTGAAACAATCAGTTATAAAGTAGTAATAAATTTAAATCTTTCTCTAATTATACAGGTGTTTGCAATTTATACAGGAGCACATTTTACATAACAATTTTAGTTCCTAATGGACAATTAGCATACTCTTTAGATTAACTTTTTATAATATGCTCCTTAAAAATTAACATATTGGTTAATAATTGTTAATCATTTGTTAATTTGCGTTTCTCTGCGCTTATTGATATTCATATAATTTAGATTTCGTTTTCCTTAACAAATTAATATACTTTTAAACAGTGGTGAACTTTATTATGGAAAAGTTTATTTCCTTCTTTATTAAATCCATTTCTTTTTCATTGTTAACCCAAGGCACTTTCTCTTTGATACTATAAATACAACACATAAATCATATTTTTAAAAAGACCATATAATACTAAAATTTATTATTAACGCACTTGGACACCACCAAGTTTTAATAAATAATGTAATAAAACTGCAACAGCAATAACAACAACAGTGTAGGGAAAGTGCTTTATGCTCTGCTGAGTTTAAAATTAGTTAAGTTCATTATTATTTAGCTTTCTTAATTTTCATTTGCAGCAATATATTCTAATTATATCCATTTTAAACTTCCAGATTATGTAAGACAATTCTTTTAATTATACATCTATATTTAGTAATGTAATGCAAGAAAAGATAAAATCTCATTATTCTACGCATTATTAACCAATTGCATACATATTGGCAGTACTAATTTAATTTTTTATTACATATTCAGCGGATTGGAAGGTTTGAATAATTTCCCTTTTTAAAAAGCATTCACTTATTATTAGATTATTACATATACGGGTCGGCCTTGAGATATAGGTCATTCCTACCCGGAAGATTGCAAAAATTGTAATGGTCATAAAATAGAACAGTTTCGGTTTAGAAAATAAAAAGACACAATATGTATATCATTAAGAATTAACCAACATTGTGTAGTCAACAATAAACACAACAACACAGCGTAAATTTCCTGTAAGATGGTGTAATAATAATAATAAATAATAAAAATTGAGTATAACGAAGGAAAAAAACGAGATTGAATTCTACACGCAAGAAATTGCAATTTCGTAACTGTGTGTGTGCAGTATGCCTCTTCTTCTTTGCTAACTCCATCCATTCATTGTGCAATCTGCCCTTAATGTTTAGCCATGATTTATGAAATCTATGTATAGCTTTACTTGTTGATTTTTCATCGTCTGGTTATAACGTTATATTTAGTACGTTCTAGAAAGTTGCATTAATTAATGATGATTTATCATTATTAGGCAGTGGGCAGTTCTTTATAATACAAGCGCATTTTTGGTTTCTGAAATTTGATCGATCGATTTGTTACTTGTTTGTAAATCGGGATTAATATCAGTGATCTAAATCACGATAGTATTATTTTATTTAGGATTATCACTTTCACTAGAAATCCTAACATTTATTTCTACTGTAATCATTATTTCATAACGATGACCGGATGAGCAATATCCTGAAAGTTTCATTTTTGAAAATTAACTTTTAGGTGCCAAAATATTGTTATTATAGTTTGTATGCATATGTCCAGTCAAAAATTGCCATTTTCCACCAATTGTAATACTTCGTGGTCTAGAATAACGCACAGTACATTTACGCGCTTTAGTTTTTTCACGTTCCTAGCAACTAGAAACTAGCAAAAACCTTAGGCAAAAACACACATACGAGCTATTGCTTCTATGTCATCGATCAAACTGATTTATTTACATATCTGTCCATGGTATAAAGAAAGTCGATAAATTTAAATTTTTTTATTTTGACAGTTTCTGTAACTTCAAACACACTACACACCTTTCGCTTTTGCCGAATTCTTTTAAATAAAAATAATGAAACTAACCTAACTTGAAATGGCCAGCATCAAGCGCTAAAATTGGTAAATCTGAACCTCGTTCGGTATTTCAGATCTATTTACTTGAAGAGCTTGGTTTCCATAGTATCCATTGTTGTACATAATTGTAATTATGACAATTTGGCAATAGAGCTTTCAGAGCAAAAAGAGTTGAAATACCGAACGCAGCACTCTGTTAAACAAGTCAATGATGCCAACTGAAAGATCGGCAATGTTTATTATTGAACTTTAGTAGAGTTCCTGCCGTTTGTTATAAGGGTTGAGACAATGTATATCCTACTCTCGATCATTTTAGATCGATTGACCCTGGCTATTTAATAGTACTACTATATTGTGTATTAAGAGGGCTTGAGTGTCTTAGAGCCCACAGAGTCGGTTAGCGCCAGACGATAAATGGCTTTGAAACACTGATTAAGCCCGAAATGCATTAGTTTATGTCCGGTCTAAGTTTAAATTAATATTTAACTTTAAAATAAAAATAATTAATGTAAAACTGACATGTAAAGTCTTGGCCAAGTTTTTTTTGTGAATAATCTAAAACAGGACGTTTTATCCTATTTAAATTTAAGTTTTTATAAATGTATTTAACGTTAAAACATTTTTTTTATTTAATATTAGTTATATTTTTATTTTTCCGTATTTTATATTTAATAATTACGATGGAATTAATTAATTTTTAATTTTAAAAGGCGAAGAATGAAACCTTACTTAAAATTTCTTTTGGTCGATAGATGGCGCTGATTGGAATTATGACAGTGTATAGAAAATTTATTTTAAAATTTAAAATTACTTTTTATTTTGGTTATTTAAGTCTAATGATTGTGAATAAAATAGTATACATGTTTCGTTGGTAAAGTTTCCAAGCCTCGCGATATTGTTTGACCTCGACGTACCGTCTCGGTCAAACAATTATCGCTTAGCTTGTAAAGATATTCTTTACCAACTCAACATGTAATATACTATTTAAATGTATATAATAAACGAATCGAAATCGCTATAGCGAAGCACCATAAACGATCCGTGGCAAAGTAGCATAAATTATCCGTAAGTCTGCGATTTTTTCAACTTCTTGAGTGGATACTTTCGCAGAATCGGTTCTAAGTCCTAAGGCCAAAAGAATTTGTTAATGAAAGCGGCCCGCGACATCAAAAATGTTTTCGAACTCTCGTGCAGTGAATCCCCTCCGGGGGATCGATTTGACCAATTTGATCTACTAGACTAGAAGATGTAGCGTACTATTCTCGTTGTTAACATCTGCCATAGTGATGCCCCTCTAAATACCTTCCTTCAATTGTCATGGCTCCACCTCTTTAACTCTTCAATCTCTAAGTGTTCAAGTTTTTAGGAAAACCTAATATACATACTAATAACCAAGTAAAAATTCTTAAAAGGCGCTAATATATTTTATTGAGCTTTAGCACTGGTTCCTTGAAAATGCTGTGCATCGATAGGCCGTTTGTACCGAACCCGATCTGACCTTGCCTCCATGTGTTTCACACTTCTAAATTACGATCGATTGTAGATTATTCTGCTGGCGAACTACTTACATCGGTGTGGTGGTGTTGCTCCAACGGCGAGATCAATTGTTGTGGCTATTTGAAAATAAAGGAGCTATAGTATAAGGCGATTTATGTAAAATCGCCGTGTAATAATGATGTGTACTAAAACGAAAGTATAGGGTGTTCCAAAATTATTGAGGACGCTTTGAATTTACCGCCACGTCAAATTATTGTCACGTTGGCAACACGAAAACTTTTCAGACATTTTTACCCTTGTTTTATTTTACAGTGGCGTCTCAAAAACGATATAGCTTATAAACTTCATTAATTTTAAATAATAAACTTATTTGATAATAAAATCGTCTAACAAACCGTAGTTCTTAAAAGAAGTGTTCTGTAACTAAGAAAACAAGCGAAATAAAGCAAAAATTAACGATGTAAATAAGAAAGTGACAAGTTGACGCAACACATTTCAATAGTACTACACTAACAACGTGAAATACACTGAAACCTACGCCACGAAATTAAAACTGTCCTAACTCATTTTGGGTCACACTGTAATATCCAACTTACCTTGCTTTAAAAGTAATCTCTTTTGATTTTTAATTAAAGATCTACACTAACTGAAATTCTTATTAGGTAAATTAAAGTTTGGATAGATTCTGTTACTCGAAGCTTTTATTAAATGCAGCAGGTGTGTGCAGAGTGATGCATCCCATAAAATCACTACACTGACCACAAAACCATATAGTGATTCTAGTCATACCGATCCGTGAAAGGGGGGTAGTCTTTCCTTCCAATACCCAATAGCAACCCCTTCTGCCTATTCAAAGACGTTCTTCTCTTGGCGGACACACGGTTTTGCATGAGTATGTAACCGTCGCCGCCACTACTGCACGTTCAATTTTCAGGCAACAAAATTGAAAACGCCGCTAAGAGGAGGAGAGATATCGATTCCTTTGTCAACGCTTATTCTCAAACTGGACAAAGGATATCAGCGGAACGACGTTGCAGGACGACGATTTTTCATTTTCGTCTCTCGGTATAAATAAAATAGGAAGTCCTTTGAAGTTGTTCTTTTCGCATCTCTCATGTCGTGTGTTTTAGATGAAAGAAGTACACACCGACACTGACGGGGAACGAAATAAAATAATCGTGAGGGACGGGAGGGTTAAAATGTTCTCACTGTTGATGATGCGCTTATAAGAAGACTGTTGCATGCTCGTTGCTCTCGCTGTTGGTCAGCGACATAAAAAGGGGCCGTCAATTCTCAGTCGGTGTGTGTATGTTTGAAAAATCAACAAGCTTTTATTTTAGAGAGTAGCTTTGTGGTTTTTCTCCCGTTGTATACATTTTAAACAAAAAGTGCTCACTTGAATGGAATTCCTCGTCGGTTTGGTCGTACCTCCCTCTTTTTTGTGTTGAGGTGAATATAATAACATGTTATCAGTTATTATACAGAATCCATTATTTAAAGATAATATTAATCAGTTTGTATAGCAAAATGATTATCAAATTAAGTGTATATTATACTTAATTACTTTTGCAACATCCTGTATTGACATGACATATACCACCTATTGGTTTGTGATTCTTACCTTATTAATAGGTTCTTATACTACTTCCCCTCTTATTGTATAATGTGCAAATATGATTGATATTAAGTGGAAAGGAATTATAAAATAATTCTCTTCAATTGAATAAATTAATATTAAATATTCAAAATACTGCACGCTGCGCTGGTGAAAACATTTAATTTAGAAAAAAATGGGAATAACACCAACCTAGTCCACCAAAGTCCCTAATTGACTAGCTGAAACTGTAACCTCTGGGAATAAACTCCAAAAATAGTTCTAGATTACCAGAAAATGGAAAAAGTGACGAGAGAAGAAAAAATAAATTTGGCGGAAACAAAACGTTCTTTTTATCGTTCGACACCTGTCAATGTCAATTTAAAATGCAAATATAACATAACCTTAAAAACAACCGGTGTAAAAAGCGATAGAGGGTATCCTTGTTTTGTATCAAATTGAATTCAAATTTAAATTTTATATTATCGAAAAAGATAATATTTAATTCCTGGAATTTAAAGATTATTAATTAATCTTGTTTATTGTTTCCAGCCTTACTGTGTAGAACTCCATAATCATGAAATAAATAAAGATTAGTAAAAGTTTCACAGTTTTATTAAAATACAACCTGACAATATTGTTTCGACAGCTATGCTGTCATTATCAAAGGTAATATAATTATAAACAAACACGTCGCTAAAGTAGATACAAAAATAGGTAACTAGATAAAATAATAATAATAATCAGAATTAAATATCTAATACTTCCAGTAACGGAGAATTATTTATTTCATGATTATGAAGTTCCACAAAGTAAGGCTGGAAACAATAAACAAGATTATTTCGTCTTCGTTAGAAGAAAAAGCCAAGTTATACAAGAAACTTATAATCAAACACGGAATCGCAAGTCAGAATGTTTGGTTTAACCAAGAATGTCTGAAACGTCAGGTTATTCCTAACTACGTAAACATCACTACCAGAACCAAGAATTCGATTACCGAAAAAGTGATTAGGAATGCCAAAAGAAGATGGCTCAAAGAAGAATCGAAGAAATGGTTTAGTATAAGAGACAATATGCACGTTTATATAAAGGTACTCCATACAGAACTTACTCATAAATTACACAATATCCAATTTGACATCTTAGATTTTGACATTAGAGAAACCGCCAATCAGATTAAATTCAAAAAATACACCACACAGAAAAATAAACTTCATCGACTTGTACAACAAAAACGTACACTACAAAATAACCTTAATTGTCAGAACACTGCAAACTTTTATCCTCGTTTCATAAACTTGTCGAATATAACATTCAATGACAGAGAAACACAATTTCTTAACAAAGGTTTCAAATTTTGTCCTTTTCCAAAATTTACCAACAAAATTAAAGAAATTTTGGCCGTTGAATGCGAAACTATACTTAATAAAGATCATAATAACTATGCAAAATTCCAAATTTCGAATTTGTTAAAAGAGATGTCATTGAAACAGGACAAAATGTACAACACATCTAACATATCACTTCTTCAATCTATAAAACACAAAATCAAAGAGAACAATCTAATTTCTGTTAAAGCAGATAAGGGTAACACTTTGGTAATTCTTTCAAAAGATATTTACATACAAAAAGTTAATGAATTTATTAATGAAGAAAATTTAGAAACTTTAAACAAAAACCCAACCACAAAATTCCAAAAAGAAATAAAACAAGGTTTAGAAAACTGCAATATCTGCTTTTCAGAATTAGAAAAGCAACAAATCATTAATAAAAACCCACAACCACCTAAACTATATGGACTAGTCAAAACACATAAACACAATATGCCAATAAGACCAGTTGTATCATACATCAATGCACCTAATCACATTTTATCCAAAAAACTGAACCAGATTATTAACACGATAGGTTACAAATCGAAATACTCTGTTAGGAATTCATTAGAATTAGTAGATAAGCTGCAAAACATACATCTTCCACCACATTCAAAACTTGTTAGTTTTGATATTTGCAACATGTTCTCCAGAATACCCCCACAAGAATGTATTAGTTTCTTGATCAATAGTAATATAGAATTAGTTAAAAGGTTAGAGTTAATTCAATTATTTGACCTTTGTATAAGTCAAAATTATTTCACTTTTAATAACATAATTTATTTACAAAAGGATGGTTTACCTATGGGTAATTCTTTAAGTCCTCTATTAGCTAACATATTTATGGACAAGTTTGAATATCGAATATTTGAAATAAACCTCTCTAAACACATTATTATCTTCTGGTTTTGTTATGTTGATGACATTTTAGCTTGTTTTGACAGTTCTTTTGAGGTTATCAATGAATTTCTAATTTTTATTAACAATATCCACCCTAATATAAAATTTACACTAGAAACAGAACAAAACAGGGCTATAAACTTTCTAGACTTAAATATCAAGATTAACGCAGACAATCTATTTGAATTTTCCATATACAGAAAACCAACACAAACAGACATAACAATACCAAATGAATCTTGTCAACAGTAAGATCATAAGTGCTCAACTCTTGTCGGCAAGATTTTTATTTTGTATGACGAAAAGACCCGAGCGCGGAGCGCGAGGGTTCTTTTCCCAAGAATTTGATCGAGTTTAATTGCCTGTTAGCAATCAATGCGAATAAAAAAAATAAAAATCTTGCCTGACAAGAGTTGAGAACGAATGATCTTCGGTTGGAGAATTAACTGAATGAAGCGTTAAATACGTAAAATTTTTAACAACTGTATTTATGAGAACAATTATAATTATAATTAAAAGTGAATTTTGAATGTTTTCATTGAAGCGTCAGGAATGTTGCCGAAGCGCGACATTTTTACTTTTGTCAAAATGACATTTGATTTTTTAAATATTAATGGTTGCTAAAATAATGCTAAAACAATGAGGTAGCGGCAAGAAAAGTAGCATACATTCTTTTCAGTTAAAGAAATCATTTCTAACTTGTGATTGGTGCATGTGACACTGTTTTTAATGTCTCATTGGTCTACAACACTATGAAGTTAATTATCACCATAATACACATAAAATAGCAGCCTACAGATCATTAGTACACAGAGCTTTAACTATTCCACTAACAAAATCAGATTTTAGCAAAGAGATATCAACCATTAAACAACTAGCACATGCAAATCATTACAATCCGAACATGATTGACACTTTAATTAAACAAAAAGATTATAGGTTAGCTATCAAAAGAATATATCCCATTGACAATCAAACAGAAGACACAAATTACATATCTATACCATATTTTGGCAAAATATCAGAAAAAATTGCACATATACTAAGAAAAACCAACAATTATAAAATAACATTTAAAACCAACACTAACACTTTTTCATTTTTATTTAATGCTAAAGACAGAACACATGATATCATGAAATCGGGCATTTACCGTTTAAATGGTTCTTTTTGTAGTTCGGTATATATTGGGCAAACACTTCTGAATTTTGACATAAGATATAAAGAACACGTACGTCATTACAAAAATAAACATCCTGAAAAATCTAATTACGCCAAACACCTTTTAGAACAAAATCACACAATGACTCCTCAAAATAATATTAAATTCCTACATTTTTGTAATAACAAACGCAAATTAGACATTTTAGAAGCCGTTGAGATATACAAACACAAACTCAGGGTACCTTTAATGAATGAACAACTTGAGCTCAGTAATTCTCCGTTACTGGAAGTATTAGATATTTAATTTTGATTATTATTATTTTATCTAGTTACCTATTTTTGTATCTACCTTAGCGACGTGTTTGTTTATAATTATATTACCTTTGATAATGACAGCATAGCTGTCGAAACAATATTGTCAGGTTGTATTTTAATAAAACTGTGAAACTTTTACTAATCTTTATTTATTTCATGATTATTAATTAATGATTGTCATAAAAACTATTTCAGTTAAATCTTAAAATAGTTAGGTTTGCACGTTCTATTTTTGGATATCATTCCTAAAAGATAACAAGAATGAAATTAACGTAGGATTATTCACTATTATTAATTGATTTTTGATAAATCAAACATTTTGCAGTGATATTAAAAGCAAATTAAAAGGTTTTATCAGTCGTACCCGTTAATAAATGACGACATAACCTAAAATTTCCACATTGTTTGCCTAAATATGTTTACGAAAATGGTTTATAATTAACAAAACATTCTTAAAATCAGAATTAGGCATTAAAAACGCAATAAAATCTTTTTAAAATAGGCAGCATACCTATCTAATTAAGTTTCGAAATTATGAAACAACTCCCTCCTCTCCCGCTTTTACTGTCTCCATAACCTTTTTTTGTGCGGAATCGCCATTATTGCCGTAACTTCTTTTTTTTTAAGAAAAATTCTTCATTGTTATACGCCTCTCTATAATATCAATTTTCTCAAATAAAATAAACAACTAAACAAACACCAGCGACAACGGCAATAACTAACTACTAACGAAAGAAGATAGAAAAGTAGCGGGTCTCGAGAGAAAGAAAAAAAGATACTTATCGCTATTAAAATGGTCACTAAAGAATTAACTTCGTTATTTGTAACAAGTTTTAAAGATTCCTAGGATAGTAGTGGTAGTTTTAATTGAAGACGCCGAAGCCTTTGATCTACCGAAAGCTTTTAACCTTTCATACCTGCTGCTTTTTTAGTTCTTGTTTTTTTAAAACTGAAAAGTGTGCGAACTAAGAAAAGGAACTTTCTTTTTTATAAAAAGCAGCAAGGTTTTATTATTTTATGTTTAATTTTTTTTCTTTAAGCTTGTTAGCAAATTAGATCATTATTACTTAATTATAATAATAAATCCAGCGAGGATATCCCGAAACAATGAAGGCCTTTGGAAAGGTTAAATGGCGGCGGTGGAAGTTTTATTCTTATCGGTATATTTATTTCAAGCGTTGCTAATTAACATAAGAATTTGATAATGTTGAGGTAATAACGGGTTACAATTGCTTACTTAAATTAAAATCAATATACGAGCAGTCTTTAGAGGTCTGCGGGTAAAATGAGTTTTACATAACCTCACACTCCATTGCCGTTAAATTTCTATATTACGGTAACTTATTTTTTCCAATGCAAAGTCCACGTTTACTTTAAAAGGTTTTTCTTATTCTGAAAGATCAAACCTCTAATATGTCAAACACGTAAAACGTGGTTTTAATTTGTCCATTATTAAAAATCACCCTTCTCTCCCCCAATATGGCAGCGGTTTGCGGTACTCTAATCGACCAACGTAGCCTAGGTGACTAGATGTAGTGACTCTAGCGGGCGATGGGGGTGAAAGCTTGAATTGCATTAAGTATGTTCGTGTAGTAGTGTCCCCCCTATAACTAGATGGCGTCGTCAGTACTTTTAGTATATAGCCCCTCTATTTCAAATAGTAGCGACATCGTGGAGCAAACCTGACACAAACTTTAATAAAGAAAAAGTTACTACATGCATAATGATGCGGAAATTTAATAAAAAGTTGTTAAAAAAATTACAATTTCATAGGTATATATTATATTATTATGGTCGTTTTTAAAGAACATAAATTGTGAATATTTTTGTGCATGATAGTTATTAAACTTAAGATTTATTGTAAGACGGAATGTCAAATCTGGTAACATTCAATGTCGCCAACATCGTGTTGGTACTTTTGCTCTAGCGGCGGGATCAATTGTTGTCGCTACTATTTGAAAATAAAGGGGCTATATTTTAGTATAGAGACCCTTCAATTAGAGTCTGGCCAATGCGTTGCCAGAGTGCCCGCCATTTTATATCACAATATTTTTAACATAACATTTTGATTTTGACGTCCTTATTTTAATGTAATTTTACTGCTAAATAATGTTTTATATACACAACTCACTATTTCGTGATTTTTAATTGAGTCAAATACCGTTTACATGCGGCCGTGTAGCTATTTCTATACTTTTCAAATTTGCCGCCACGTGTTGTGATTTGAGAGTCTGGCCAAGGCAGCCATTTTATAATGGTTGCCTTGGCCAGACTCTAATTGAAGGGTCCCTATTTTAGTAGAGTCCTTTATAATAAAAATAGGTTATATTATTATAAAGAGGAACTCTATCGTCTATCATTTGTTTCTCGCGGTTTTATCAGTTCGCTGAATCGCCGTCGACGAGCACTCTTTAGCTGTCAAGATATTTGAATTAAAAGAAGTGTCGTTGAGAAGGTCCAGATTAAAGTTCTTCAGGATTTTTCGGACACTAGTCAGTATTAGTAGCAATAGTGGAAACATTATGCCAAAGAGAAGAATTGGCAAAATTGCTAAAAAATATCAGTGCCGGCGACGCACTGTGGTTAATGAGCGGAAAAACGTGAAAATTGCCATTTTGATCATTAAAGTTTAGTTTTAAGTAACCAATACATCTTTTTCTGTAAAAATAAGAAATATAATTTATTGGTTTATGTTATAAAATGGGCCCTAAATACAAACAACCTATAGTGTGCATTTTTCGCAAGAAAACGTACCAGAGTTTTGAATGCTTTTACTTACTTCTCTTAGAGTTGGATAATGTTTATTGAAAATACAGTTTATTGTTAATAATATGGTATATAATTTTAGTAATAAATATTGTATGTTACAAATAGGAAACACTCAAAGATATCAATAGAAAATCAACGCAAATTGTAATTCACATAAGCTTATCTTTTGTGCGGGGCCAATTGGTGATTTGAATTTTAGTTTAAATGATTCAGAGAAATTATATGTATGTAATAAAATCAAAAACAGCTGCTAGTAACTGCTAACTTCTGAGAAAATTTGATTTAAAGTTAATGTACAAAAACAAAACAATATATGCTAACATTAATTTAATTAAAAATATTATTAAAATGTACGGTATTCTGAAACTGTAAATGTTTAACGCATTATATAAAAACGATTTACCATTGCACTTTTCCTTTTTTGTTTTAATTTCAAAGCTTCTAACAGCAAACCAGGCACAAACTTTAATAAAGAAAAAATCACCGCATGCATATTGTTTCGTCATTTTAATAAAAATTTGTTTAAAAATTACAATTTCGTAGTTGTATATTACATTAATATGATCGGTTTTACATAACATCTTATGAATGTCCGTTATCAAATTCATTTTAAATTGTGAATATTTTTGTGCATGATGATGATTATTAAACCTAAGATTTAGTGTAAAAGCAAATGTCAAATCTGGTAACTTTTAATGTCACCAAGATACTTTTGCTCCAGCGACGAGATCAATTGTTGTCGCTACTATTTGAAAATAAAGGGGATATACTCAGCTTTCATATTTTAACCGAATCCTTTCGTTCTATTCGTAATGTATGTTTTGTGGTGCAAACATAAAAATTGAAGAAATATTTATCACACTTGAGGGCTTATACAAGTATTTCAAAAAGAAAGTATTCGAAGATCTAGTACTAAGCACCTTTTTAAATTACAGCAAACCAGGTCATGAAACCTATGAGCTCTTGTGAAGTATGTGGTTTTTGGAAGAAACAGAATTAGGAGGTCTCAACGCAACGGAAGGTTTGAAAATCTGACGATATTATGAATGTATATTTATTTGACACGATCACAGGAGGCTTTTTAGAAATTTATAGAAAATGCATTAAGAAGGACGCCCTCGCTGTATACAATTATCTCTCACAATATATCAATAATAGTTGCCGAAATACTACACGTTGTTCTTCTGAAACCATCAGCAGTTGTCATAAAGTTGGCAATGGATCACTGTATTTTTGACACAGATTTTAAAGTGCTTACGTGCCTCTAGGATGTACAGTCGGAGAATAAATACCGCTTACACTTTAGTTTTATCAGTTTTAAGTTCATAAAAATCCAGTAGCTTAGCAAAAAATTTAGTCTGACACGTTTCTGTTATTTCTGGAATCAGTTTGCTAGTATAAATTATGTTTTAATTAAATACTTCTACTATTTAGTAATTTTGATTCTATTTGGACGCGCCAATTAATATAGATGGCGTTTTACAGCAACAAAATTTAGAGTCACTGCATCTAGTCACCTAGGCCAGTTGGTCGACCAGCTGGCCTAGGTAACTAGATGCAGTGACTCTAACAAAATTGCTTACGATTATGTGATTATGCACACAACCAATGAGATGCATGGTTTAATTGTAACATAACCTTCAAACATTCCAATTTGACAATTATCCTACCCCATGATTAGTTTTTATAAAATTACGCTAGAATGCAGGTCAATCTTTGGCGCGTCCCAATAATAATAGTATATTACGTTATAAGTCCGGTAAACCCAAGTTTACAGTAGCGAGTTGAAAACGTTTCGGGACGAGGCGACGAAGGAGCCGAGTCTCGAATGTTGAAACGAGCTACTGTAATGGTTTACCGGAAGTATGACGTAAGGCGTTTTATTTCATACTGCCTCACATTGTTCATTTTTTAAAAAAATGCATTTAAAATTTTCAGTCCGGTAAAATTTTTTACCGGACTCAAATTAGATTTTCAGTCCGGTAAAATTTTTTACCGGACTCAAATTGGATTTTCAGTCCGGTAAAATTTTTTACCGGCCTTGTAACGTAATAATTCATTTACCGGACTCAAATGAGTCCGGTAAATACCCTTTTACCGGACAGTATGAAATAAATTATATTTACAGTATGCAAGGTAACATGTGAACCAAACATGGTAACTAGATTTATAAAAATATAAACTACGTAAGATACTTTTGCTCCAGCGACGAGATCAATTGTTGTCGCTACTATTTGAAAATAAAGGGGATATACTCAGCTTTCATATTTTAACCGAATCCTTTCGTTCTATTCGTAATGTATGTTTTGTGGTGCAAACATAAAAATTGAAGAAATATTTATCACACTTGAGGGCTTATACAAGTATTTCAAAAAGAAAGTATTCGAAGATCTAGTACTAAGCACCTTTTTAAATTACAGCAAACCAGGTCATGAAACCTATGAGCTCTTGTGAAGTATGTGGTTTTTGGAAGAAACAGAATTAGGAGGTCTCAACGCAACGGAAGGTTTGAAAATCTGACGATATTATGAATGTATATTTATTTGACACGATCACAGGAGGCTTTTTAGAAATTTATAGAAAATGCATTAAGAAGGACGCCCTCGCTGTATACAATTATCTCTCACAATATATCAATAATAGTTGCCGAAATACTACACGTTGTTCTTCTGAAACCATCAGCAGTTGTCATAAAGTTGGCAATGGATCACTGTATTTTTGACACAGATTTTAAAGTGCTTACGTGCCTCTAGGATGTACAGTCGGAGAATAAATACCGCTTACACTTTAGTTTTATCAGTTTTAAGTTCATAAAAATCCAGTAGCTTAGCAAAAAATTTAGTCTGACACGTTTCTGTTATTTCTGGAATCAGTTTGCTAGTATAAATTATGTTTTAATTAAATACTTCTACTATTTAGTAATTTTGATTCTATTTGGACGCGCCAATTAATATAGATGGCGTTTTACAGCAACAAAATTTAGAGTCACTGCATCTAGTCACCTAGGCCAGTTGGTCGACCAGCTGGCCTAGGTAACTAGATGCAGTGACTCTAACAAAATTGCTTACGATTATGTGATTATGCACACAACCAATGAGATGCATGGTTTAATTGTAACATAACCTTCAAACATTCCAATTTGACAATTATCCTACCCCATGATTAGTTTTTATAAAATTACGCTAGAATGCAGGTCAATCTTTGGCGCGTCCCAATAATAATAGTATATTACGTTATAAGTCCGGTAAACCCAAGTTTACAGTAGCGAGTTGAAAACGTTTCGGGACGAGGCGACGAAGGAGCCGAGTCTCGAATGTTGAAACGAGCTACTGTAATGGTTTACCGGAAGTATGACGTAAGGCGTTTTATTTCATACTGCCTCACATTGTTCATTTTTTAAAAAAATGCATTTAAAATTTTCAGTCCGGTAAAATTTTTTACCGGACTCAAATTAGATTTTCAGTCCGGTAAAATTTTTTACCGGACTCAAATTGGATTTTCAGTCCGGTAAAATTTTTTACCGGCCTTGTAACGTAATAATTCATTTACCGGACTCAAATGAGTCCGGTAAATACCCTTTTACCGGACAGTATGAAATAAATTATATTTACAGTATGCAAGGTAACATGTGAACCAAACATGGTAACTAGATTTATAAAAATATAAACTACGTACTACTGATTTCATTGATTATCTATCACAGCAAGGCTAATATGATGCTGTTGTATTCCTTTTCTTTCCAGTGTAAATGAATAGGATAAAATAAAAAAAATATAAAATCATATTACCCTTGCTGTCCTAGATCATTATGAAATCAATAGTACAGCTGATTTCAAATAAATTTAGGACAAGTCTTGAGAGTGGTTTTTGCGTTTTTAACAACATGTGAATCAGGCTTTAATAGTAATTTACGTTATAAGTCCTGGAAATGAAATTTTACAGTCGAGTAAGATGTTACGGACAAGGCGACGAAGGAGCCGAGTCCGGAACATCGAAACGAGACTGTAAGACCATTTCCAGGACGTATGACGTAATGCGTTTTATTTCATACTGCAATTATAGGAATATTGGTTTAATTTAAAAAAAAATTATATAAAATAAATTTCCGAATGCAAAATATGGACATCTATGAAGAACGAGTTTCCATGGTAACTGATTACGTACTAAAACATTGTCCACTTGATTGATTGTATTTGCGTTCGGTAAAATTTTTTATTTCATTTCGTATTTCAAACAATTGTTTATATACCACAATTAGTAATATAAAGTATATCTTGATCTCCGTTGTGAATGACACCGGAGTTCAAGACGTTCTTGATCTCCGTTGTTGTTAGCAACGTAAATAATTTGATGTTGCATTATAGCCACATGCATGCATGCATGCATGCTGCTTTTTATCTCCTTAGTTACGCGTATGATAACTTGCTTCTTTATGCAATAAATTCGCATGGATTTTAAAAGGGAGAAATTAGGATTGAAATACGAAATAAAATAAAACAACTTATGCAATACGGAGATCAAGCTTCTTTAAATCCTCAAAGATGTTATAACGCCTCGGCTGGCGCCTCGGTGTTATACATCTTCTTGGATTTAAAGTATAGCTTGATCTCCTAATTACATAATATAAAGTCCTGTAAAATTTTTTACAAGCATACTAGACCGTAAAATCGCATGTTCTGGACTAAAAAGTTTGACGTAAAACTGACAAATGTGACACAGTATGAAATAAATTATATTTGCATAGTTAACTGCATAAAATTTATTTAACATCAAGGAAAATAAAAAGCAACATTTATACTATGCAGTACTGATTGTCCTAGATTTATTTGAAATCAGCTGTACATTCCACGACTGTACAATGTACATCATGGAGGCATAAAATGGGAAGGCTATTGATGAGTTGATATTTTAATATGAACGTCCAATTCAGAAGGTGTCTCCTGTTGAAAGTTTTATTGAGAGACTGATTGTGTATCTGCAGTTTGAATTTATAAATTTCGACCAATAACTTGTGAATTATTATAAGAATCGTAGCATTGCTGATTATTCAATTGACTTTGGTTGCATATGTCTACGTCGCTAATTATAGTAAGAACATATAAGTTGAATTGACGTACTACACGCTTCTTTCCAAAGTGAGAAATCCTTCAAAAACAACATTTAACAACATATTACTGTAGGCTCTGTTACAATTAGCTGTTTAAAATTATTTAGTCAGCACAATATGCAACATTTAAGTGAGTTACATGTAGCGATAACGTAAAGTACAAAATCTCAACGAGAATTTTCAACTTTAGTTCGATTTACCTACATCGGATCCCATCCTCGTCGCCAATTATAATAAAAAATACAAATAGGGATTCAAATAAAAATGAGATTTAACAGAAGCTCATTTACCTAACCTCTTAACTAGACAGTTAGCGATACTACGATCGCTAAATCAGGATTATGGTATGACAACGTAATTAAGGAAGCTAACCTAACAAAATCCAAGAAAGATTTGTAACGATAAGGTATAGATATTCACTTGTTTAAATTTAATAATACATCAATAATTCTTTTTTAAACGCGTCTAGTGTATACTATAATGGCAGTAGTATAAAGAAAAGCAGCAGCTACCATCACCACCCTGGAAGATAATGATATAATAAATAAAACAGCTCCGGTATACACTCTCTGCTACTATAACAGTGACGACGAAAATTAATTTCGTGTAATTTTTACGTTAAAAGGGTGTAATCTGCATCCCCCTGAGAAAGGAAGAAGTGATTTAGTGCACGAGGTCGCTGTAATAAATGTCTCGTAAGTCACAAAGTTGATCAGTTTTCGAAAAAAAAAAAGTAGAGTGTAGCAGGAGCATCGGAGAACTTAACCTTAAAGTCTTTCAGTTCTTTAATAATAGTACGAAGTTTCTTGAATTTTATGAGGCCTATTTATAGGAAGTGTTTTATGGAACTATTATTAATAGATGAAGAAATAGCCTTTCGCCTTGGTACGAAACAGCCTTGTCGCTAGAGGTAATATGACTTATCATACAGTTGGTACAGTGGTAAAATGTAATATTTGGTAACTATTGTAATCAAAATTAATTGTAACAGATCTTTTATCGAATAATTGTATTTTTACACACGAAAGTTTTTCGTCGCGGATATAATTTGAGAACTAAAAGCATGAAAACATTTTCAACCGATGAATCAAATCAATCTCAAGTGTATTTTAGGGAGATTAATACATGAAATGATTTCACAAGCATTCTTAACTAAAATACTAACAAACATCTATGGTCAAGCAAAATGATTCCTTTAACGTTTGCCTACTACCCGCATTTTTAGTACTTATTGAAAAGCTGCCTCGTTTTACACAAGATTCAAGAGTTTTCATAAGGCAAGATTTATTGCACGAGTCCAAATTTATAAAACGAGCCGCTTGCGGCGAGTTTTCTAAAGGACGAGTGCAATAATGACTTATGAAACGAGTTTTCTTATGCTATTTTTTCTATTTTGCGTCTTTTATTCCCTTTTTAAATAAAAAAATCGCAATTTTAAAATTAGGGATTTTTGTGGTAGTTGACAACACTGATGTGACATTTGAAAGTTCATTGATTGACACAAAAAATTGAGTGAAGTTTTTGTCAATTTTCTGTTTTTTTTTTCAATTATTTTCTCAATGCTACCAACTTCGAAAAAGTTGGGCTATTAAAGCACTCAAATGAGCTATTAACGCACTGTTTTGGGTGCTTGAACAGCTTTATTATAGACGCAAAATAGAAAAATGTATTTTTTTAGTTGATATTATTGTTCTGATTAATTTAGTTTTTAATGTATTGATACATTTCATAGTTCCAGTATTCTTGAAACGTTAATAATGAAAACTGATTCGTTTGAACTACCAACTTGTCAGTTGAACTAATTTGTTCATTGGTTGGGTTATTTGCCATTTAAAATTTAGAAGAACTATTAGAAATGTGGTAACTAAAATCAGCAATTCAAGTGTTTATGAATAATTTATGCCATTATAAGAATACCAATTAGAGACATGTAATAATGTTAAAATATTAATGTTGGCGCATCAATGTTTCCAGATCGTTCAATACGCACAGAAAGAAAAGTAGTAAAAGCGATTTATCCTGCGAGTTTCCTGAAATTAAATTCAACAGAAAATGCCTCTTTTACTATTAAATTTCTCTTAATTTTAATTTTTCATGTAAATTCGCAAGGTAGGTGTAGGTAGAGGCAAGGTAGGCCTTCTGTTTAGTGGATGGAAATTGGCGGCGGCAGAGTTTCATTATGCGGAATTCACTCTACTACACAGGCGTTACCGTACGTACTATAATAAAAAGAATTAAATTTATTCCAAGGATTTAAAGAGATATTCGAGTGGCATTTAAAATGTTTCATCCGAGAGCCCCGATTTCAACCTAAAAATCAATTTGTAGTTATTTCGATTTGAATCACGCTTTTATTATCAATTACGATATCAAAAACCCTTTCGAGTGTTTTCATCATTTTTATTATATTTGTTAATTGATTTGATTGAAGATTAATAAAAGAGCTGCGTATTGTTTATATTTACTACTAATAGCAAGGACGGTTTCATTGTGGAGGATGTGTGGTAATCTGGTAATAATGGCCGGTTTTATTATTTATTACTGTGATTGTGTGCGTTTGTAAATAAGGTTTTAATTATTAAACGTTGTAGCTACTAACGCACAATAATGAAAAAATATTATAGGTTTATGTTGGTTAATATTGTTTAGAAACAACTATGTTATCGCGTATACATTACTGACGTTAATACTAAAAAACATAGGTGTTTGCTTGTTAATAATGTATGCAATCTATTTTCTTAGAAAAACCCCAAAGCGCGCATACCAGTGACTGTTAATAACAGTCTTTTAAAGCGCGAACTTTGTTATTTTATTTTAATTTTGATTTTATAACCGACAATTTATATATAATGTATTATTTTGAAAGGATGTGCACTATTAATAGTCGATAAGAGGAATCTAGATTGTGAGATTAGTTAGTGATAGCGTTCAAGATCTAACTGTTTTGGATTTTAAATATCATTAAGAATTTGCCTGCTAGTACTAGGATATCATCTGTTAGTTTGACGACGACACCTTCCCTATTTGATTACCTTGCAGTTTATTGATTCGGATCCCATCCTCGTCGCCAACGAAAATGGCAGCCTTTTATGCAATTATCTTAATGCGCCGCCAATGCATGTGTCCTGTTTGATTAGTTCCTCTTTACTTTCACATAAAGTCTCGATTCTGAGACACCCCTTCAACCCTAGTCCAACACTGCCCAGTTGAGTTCATCTCAAGAGTGGACTGGGCGTGGCCTAGGATTTAAATGCTCACCCCGATCTGCTAATTTAAAGGCTTGGTGAATCATCGACACGGTTGACTCTACCTAAAGTAGGGTCTCGGCATATATCGCGTGGATGTGGAGTTGTCTGTTTTGATCACCTGCCTCATCGTTATGGATACAGCCTCCGACCATAAGAGCGGGGCAGTACAGTGAACGACTGGTCCATACCGAAACTATTTTCCTGACTTTGATTGTGCAGGTGTATCGGTGATTTGTGCCGGTGAGCTACTTGCATGTTGGGGGATACTAACTAAATTTGCTTGCTCACTGCAGCGAGTTAGATACAGATCAGAGAAGATTAACAGTTGGGTTGATACTGGGTCCGGCTGGAGAATATCACCACGTAGGTAAGACCGACGAGTGACGGCGGAGCCTCAACTAAATGGAACTCTGATCACAGTACCTCCTTTTACCCAGAAGATATCCGATAGCGCCAAGACATCTATGGTAACCTACTGAACGGCTGACTGATTGCGCCAATGTGAGAAAACCACTTACATATACACGTATTGCCGGCGAGGAGTTGTAATAAAATTTGTTGGGACAGGCTGGTAATTAGATAGTGATAGTGAGGAAAGAAGGAAGAACATCAGACAAAGCTAGTGAAGTAAACGTCTGACTGACAAGTAGATGAAGATTTGTGTTGAAGAGTCTAGTAAACAGCGGTAGCAGTATAAGACAGGTAATCCAGTAAAACATTAAGGCGGAAAACTTGAAGATTGCGGCGACGTTTTGTTAGCGATATTGGCAACAAGCACATTCTAGGACGACTTATATCATTTTGTTTGATAGAATCCGTCGACCATTCGCTTAAAGGTATCGTGGATATCCGTTTTAGCTAGAGAACGTCCATTTGGTCTAAGATACTTGGTCTCGTCTTTGGAAACTAAAATGGATAACTGAATAGCCCGCTCTTGGCATGTTATCACCTGTGGATCATAAAGGGTGCTACCGATTGGAGGCGTAGAAATGCGTTAAGACGCAGGTATATAATTAGGAAGTAAGCAATTCTCATTATGTAAAATGGTTTCTACTTTCTCTTTTTGCGCGCGTAATCCCATTATTTAGCATTATTGTACATAGATAATTACTCAAATTTTATACGCGGAACGCTGAGGAAAAGGATTGTAAGTATTTCCGATTTTCACTAACATCAATTGCTTCACGACAAGCTTCAAGTATGTATGTTCATAAAACACCCTTCTTATCGATGTCTGGGTGTTTTCGATATAATGATTCAATTTAGACTTTGAAAACATTGATCGATGCAAAAGTTAGTGATAAAAAATACAAAAGTATTGTTATTTATAATAAGATTAATTTTTTAAAATTCTTACATTAGTAAATTTTATCATACTGCATAAATAACAATCCTAGGTTGAGCTATAAAAGCTTAATTTATTACTGAAATAATTTTCTTAACCTCTTCTAAATTTAGTCCAAATTATAATTAATTTTTCAAAGCACTGGATACAAATATTCTCGACGTCGGCATCGTAGTGTAGTATACATTTATAATAACCAATGAAGTAATAAGGATCTTTGGTTTTTATAGTGTCCAACTTTAATGCGTGAAACTCCATAATCATGAAATAAAACAAAATAATTATGAAATAATTGTTCCATTTTATTTCATCTTTTGTTTTAACAGAATAAACAATAATTACTTGCGTAAAGCTCTTATAACAAAACGGTTTTTATATTTTTTCACATGTTCAATATCTGTCATTTGTTTTATTTCCTAGTTTACATATTAAAATGCGTGTAATAATAATAATTCAGGTTTTCGTCAACCAACCAGCGACCTGAATATAAACACACATCATCTCTTCTCATCATCATGATCAGATCAACAGTTTTACCACTCGTTCAACGTTTTGTAGTTTTGTTGTATCGTCTTGTGTACGAGCGGCGGCGTTGCCGGCTTGACCTCTATATAAAACGTAATAATTATACCGGTAAAGGTTGGTTGTGTGTGACTCATTCAAAACTTGTTTGAAATCCTTTCTCTGATTGCTGGCTCTTGTCGCTGCTGAAACATAAGCGACTCGTTTAATAGTTTGTGTTGTAGAAGTATATGTGGACATTTGATTAGTACCATCATCATAAAAATCTTCCGCATCTTCTTCGGATGTTTAAACTTGTTTGATTTTAATCACAGCTGCAGCTTCTCGGTTATTATTTTCTTAATTTCAATCTTGTTAGTAAAATAAATTTTGATTGTTTTTAATATTCTAAACTTTTGTTCGGCCCTTTGGCCAACTTTCTTAGATAAACTTTTTTTAATCTGAAGCTTCTAGAGGGCGTTTCTTGCTCTTAATAAATTGATGAGCTTGAACTGGATTGCCATTGCTACACACTCGCACACCTCTTACTTTGTTATACCAGCTTAAAGCACGGCACATCTATGGCTGACCAATGGAGTGAGTGACTGACTACATAATGATGATTCATTCACGTTTAGCGGAAATCTCCGTGTTGTTATAGGATGAGGCTTCTTTGTCTTTCAGGTTAATTCTTATTGTAGCAAAAGAAAAGATCAATCAGACACCATTAAATTGCTAAATATAACAAAAAAGTTATGCATCCGCTGTTATTTAATTGGTCATTTTAGCAAGTTTTGCTCTCGTTATTTTGTCTTCAGAAATAATAAATGATGAGATGACTTTAGGTAAAGAATTCTTCCGCGATCGTTTTAATATTTGCACTTGACATTTAGAAGAAATATTCTGAGAAAAAGGATGCGTATTCGTTCCTTTTTAAGCAACTAACCTTTTAAATAGTTCACAAATTGATGCAAGAATCTGTGTGTAGTATGTTAAATAAAAAAGAACGTTGCCAGTACTTAAGGAATAATCACTGTGGTTTTACTTGTTAACTGATTGTTTTCATAGAATTAATCTTAAATGATATTTCATATTTATATGTGTTAGAGAATATTAATTTTTGGCCATTTTTACTAACGATTAAAATGTTTAAAATTTATACTCAAGGAGAATTTTTTAGGAGAACGAGGCTTCTTCATACTATACATATAATACCATCGCTGAATTTGAGATAATCAGGAATCCTTTGAAAGTACTACCTAACTCGAATGAATTGTTGTAGCACCTCCTAATAGACAAAATCTAAAAAATTAGAGCACCAGTAGTTTTCTGCAATATTTTACATGCTGCTTATTCTGATTTCTGATAAACGGCGAGTTTACGTTACACAAGATTCGAATATTGGGCCAATAAAATCTTATCAATGTAAAGCAGTTTATAAATCTTCAAGTTTATGTAATCTGCAAAAAATAGTAGGACTGACAACGTCGCAAATTAATAAAATTTAAACTGGTAGCAGTTCTGTGTTCCTTTAAATAAGAAATATTTAATATTATAACAGTTGTATCTTAAACTGTCTTATCGTAATTTCATAGTTAGGTGTTTGTTGTTGTTTTACACATCAAGGTAAACTTAAAGTTTTAAAAGATCAAATTTTTATTTACAGTTATTTGTATGAACACTGCGGGCGTAATTTCAAATTAGGAGCAATTTCTTAATTTACGTTATCGATTTAATTGCATTATTAATTAAATAAAATGCAATACGCGCTGAAATCGATTATTAAAGCTTCACAACTCTCAAAAACAGTACTCATTTCATTTCCATTGATTACATAACCTCCAAACATCAACCGCCAAGTTGACAATTAACCTAACCTAAATATAGATACCTCTTCAGTTATTCTCAGTTGGGCAACGTTGCCATATTGTAATAAAATTCTTGCATCTTAAGGTTTTAATAAGAAAAATGTGGAAGTTTAAGGTAAATTTATAATCAGTTATCTTAATTTATGAAAAATCTACACTTCCAATTAATTCATATATCAATGCATGATACTACATATTAAAATTTAATCAGTTAAATATTTCGTACACTGTGCGATTTATCATAAACAAAAAATTTAATTATTTATCATTAGATTTTGTCATCTTCAGGTGCTGATGAAATAATTATCAAATCCTCTTTAGTATGAATAATGAATGGATGAACATAACACAGTTTTAATATAAAGCTACTGATATAAAGAAATAAAGAATAGTTTAACGAATTAAAATAGCAAAACAAGACTCATCTTGCCTTTAAAGTAGCAGTGAATTTATAAGAGGTTAAGAGATCATCCAGTATATCAATCCGGTATGTATAGGTTGGCTTTGTGTGCGGTGTTTTGGGGGTGGATCGTTTAATCTATAGCTGTAAATTCACCTCATAATGATAGCGTTGACGGCACTAAAATGCGCCTTTGATATTACACGTACGGTTATTGTGTTATTGTAAACTATATGTAATCTATAGTAAGAGAAATAATTAATTAACGCTGACTATAAACAGGAAAATGTTATATAAAATATTGAGTCTAAGCTAGTTGAGACCTTCATTTTGTTATTACACTAAAGGATTTAGTAATAGCGCCTAGTTTTAAATAGTTGATTTGTTCGCTATTTAAATGTGGTTGTATCATTGACGAAAGTACTTATCTAAGTGCATAGGGCGCAGTTTTAACGCAATTTCTATCATGGCGTAAACTAGAAATGTTCCCGTTTGTTATTTGAACGAAACAAGGAATACGCCAAATGAATTAGTCAGTTAATTGATTTAAGGTTTTGCTTTTTTCTAATTTTAATAACTATACTGTTTAGGTACTGTAATTATGGATTGAGTATTACTTTTTAATAATTGATTTTTGTTTGAATTAAATTTGCCTCACAATAGGGGAGTGAGTATAAACCGCCTCTCTAATGCTACGGTTTTTACTGCAGGGATTTTGTGTGCAAATGCTGTACGCATACATTAATTCTCCACCTGTGTGACTCAGTGGATTAAACATAGAGTAATATATTTAACAGCTATTTATACTAATAGTTGCTTACAAACGCTGAAGTAAAAAAATCATTGCTGTATCACGTACTGTTATTCAGTTGTCTTATTAATCGATAATAAAAAGTTTTCGTGATTTGTTGCACTTTGCCGATTCTTGCTACAGAATCTTATTAAGTTATTACTAATTTAAAAAAAATGATGACTAATATTGTTACATTTTATTTTAGATAAACCTTACATGATCCTTTTGCTATTATTTGCCGGCGTTGATCTGTAAATGCGCTTCTAAAAGTGATAATATAAGCGATCAATGAGACCGATGTTACATAACATCCAAACCTGCCAATTAGGCTTTTAAGAATAGCTGATTATAGGAAGTTTCTGGAGGACAAGAAAACTGAGATACTGTAGTTTCACAATTATTGGACTTTTTAGAAGTGTGTTTTGTATATCAGTAATTCAAATAACCAATTTTTACTTTAACATCGATTTTATCTAATATTAAATACGATTTATGGTATATTTGTTCTCTAGTTACCTAGTTTGACAGCATTCTTAAACGCTTAATATGAGAATTACTGTGCCGCATAACAAATTTTATAAAATTCCGCTAGAGCACAGGTCAATCTTTGACACGTCACAATATTGCTTAAGGGGCGTTATTGGCGCAAAATATTATCGCCAACATATAGCTCACGTTTTTCATTCAGTTTTCTTTTAATAATCGTTTTTTTAAAAAGATAACGTTTGATGTCGATTGCTAAACTGTTAAGGTAGTGTGGATCATAGTTTGTAAGGAGTAGATATCTAAAATAAATTTTATAATCGTAGTCGAACATCGCCAATTTTGTAGAATTAACGTTTTCTAAAAAATAACCAAACTAAACATAATACAGTCATTATAACACTGTTTAATAGCAAAATCTATGACAATGGATAAATGTTTTTGCTTACTTATTTAGTATTGATTGAAATAAAATAGATGTACACGGCGCGGAAATTTAAATATGGCAGCACGAAAATCAGTCATTTTTAGTTGAACACTTTCTGCACCAGGAAGCGTTGGGTGGTAATATTCGCGGGACATTTAAAAGTAATTTAACTTTCCTAATCTTTTAACTATTATTTAATAAATTCCCGAAGTAAATGTTGTTTTTCTTTAATTAAGAACATGTGACGGTTAATTTTTGAATAAACTATTTCACTCTTAATTAGTTCTGATTAATTTCTTAAAACGAATATATATTTTCAATATTTTAATATACATAGTAATACTTTTCTTTTTCTTAAAACCAGCAAGAACAACTAATATTTTTAAAGCTATTTAGCAGTTTTATATTCCCCCTTTTGATTTTAACTACCTTAAATTATTCCTTGGCATTTAAAAATTAAGAATTTCAGTTAAACTTAAAATATTTTGAAAGTTCACGCATGTCTGGCAACACTGTGAGCAGAGAACTGCGATGCTATCAAATAATGTTTTTATTTACATTTTCAAATTTTAGTTTTAAAGAAATTAATTTCGTTTTGCGGACCGTAGCGCCATCTTTAGGTGTCTATAGTTTCTGAAGCTTTCTATTATTAACACAGGCGGCGATAACGCGCCCTTAAAGCACTTAAAAGTTTAAACAAAAAACTTTACTTACCTTATTGAGAACGTATTTTTGACACTTTTACTGCATCGACAGCAATTATTATAAAATATAAAGAAAAAGTTGAAATATAAACATTCTTCTATTAAAAAAATTTGAATTATAATTTTACAAAAAACATTACCAATCTTTAATGTCATAATCATTTTGGCGGGAAAACTTCAACTTTATATAATATATAACCAACCATATTAAAAGTTAGGTAGTATTTAAAGAGCCTGCTTTAGTAAAAACTACTGATGAAGAAACAATATACTATAGAGACTATTTGAAATAATATATACTTCTTACATCGAGGATTTTTACCCTCTAATAATAAATGTTAAAAGGTGAGTTACAGCATTGCGTGTTGAAAATGCGGCTTTTAAATTTTTTAATGAGATTTTAAATGTACTGTATAATTACCAATAACTGAATCAGTGGCGTGCGTTTGTTTAAGTTTTTCTTCTAAAAGCTGTGTTATATTAGCGTTCTTTTATTTTATAAATGTTGTTACAACTAATTGTTAATTATTATTAAACTATTAAATTATCGTGTTTTCAAGAACCCAAATTACTTTAAATTTGCTAGGGGTAGAAGTATTCAGTAATAGATAGTTTTTTGTACTTTGTTTTTGTTTAATGTTTACATCCATTCTAATAAATAGCCTTTGTTATTTTTATTCAATAGTGTCTTCTTTCGTTACAGGCAGTGTGATAACAGCAAGCACCATTTCTTCGCCGTGGACGCCAGTAGCGGGCCCGCCGGCTGACACAAACGGTCCGGGCCCCGATACAAAGAACCTAGATGTCGGCGACGTTAGTGACGTAAGTTGTATCTTTTTTTGAAAACACGGATATGTGTATTAAAATATTAAACCCTAGTTGAAATCTTTGCTATATATGGATATTGTAATTATCTAAATGTGCTCGTGTTTAATAATAAAAGAAAATAAAGGCAATAACTATAGGTACTTTAAATCTTAGTTTTTTGACTTGTATAGATTTTAATCCTGCATAACACATGCCAGGTATGAAAAATCTTATACTGTCATAATATTATTGTTTAAGTAAATTTGAGGTTAGGATTTTCGAATCATAATGCAAAAATTGCTACAGGATTTGAGATAATTTAATTTTTTTTTCTTTGTGAAGGATGAAAAGGATATGGCAGCGGCGGATGCGGAGGGAGTATGGAGTCCGGATATAGAACAAAGTTTTCAAGAAGCACTGGCAATCTATCCACCATGTGGACGACGGAAAATTATACTTTCGGACGAAGGAAAGATGTACGGTAAGCCAAAAAAAAACAGATGTTATAGAGTTTGCGCAAGGGGATGTTTTCCCTTATAAAACTCTTTCCTTATAGTTATATCTATAACGACACCGAAAATCATACCGTACGAGCAATTTCTTTCCGCTATTTTATAAAATAACGTTGACCAATCAAAAAACACAACGGTATATTAATTCAAAGTTGCCAACCAAAGGCACGCGAACTCCCTAAAGTACACACGTGAAGCCCAACAAACATAATAAAAACATAACCTCTTTAAATGCGTGATCGGTTATTGTTTTTTCTGGTTGTATCGTGTAAAATGTGTTACCAAAAGGAATGGGAAAAAGAAGTTCAGGGTTCATTATCCCCAGTGGAAACGGTGTCCTCCAAGCAAAAAAGATTTCGTTTTTCCGAGACCGAACGAATTAAAGCGTTAAAGGAATTATTTAACATTTTGTGTGAAGATGTTGTAACAACGGAAGAAGAATTGTGGGGAAATCTTCATGCAGTGTTATGTCATGATGAGGAAAGGTAGGTCCTATTGAAAACAATTCAAAGCAAAGAGTTAAAATGTGCAATGTTCATTTTAAAGGTTCAAGAGTTGCAGTCTACGGCTTTTGAAAGAACATATGTTAGAACAAATGTCCAAATTTCGAAAATATGACTCGGAAGAAGCCACTGAAAGTGGAAAAGAAAGGCTGAAAACAGAATGGGGAGACACCATGCGTCTACTTCAGACAGTGTGGTGCAATTATGAGCACATTGTGCGCACAGCTCAAGTAACTAATAAATCTGGTAAGGGTGGTCGCCCTAGAAAAGAAGTTTCGCGAGAAAAATCAGATGTAGCAGCAGCTCAGGCCATTCGACAAGCAGCTTTACAAACAATTGAAGACGGGGACACAACAATGGAGTTTTCTGTTATAGATGTTGAGCAGCAGGATATCATTGCACGACCATCTAGTTCAGCCTCAGAAGATGTGACTGTGGTAGCCACATCTGTTGAGGTGCCTTTTGAGTCGCCATTAGAAACCCATAATTATGCCCGCCCCATAAATGAGACTGAGAAACAGAAGTTCAATCAGAGAGAGCATACGGAAGCAGCAAGGAAGCGTAGAGGTCGAGCCAGTGATGTATTTGGTTTTTTGTCAGAGAAAACTGCCATAGAGCAAAAGCAGCAAGCAGAAGAACTGCAGTTAAGAAAGAGGCAGTTTGAGGTTAGTACCAATTTGCAGCAAGAAGAGATGGCCTATAAGAAAGCAAAATTGGAGTTTGAGGAAAGACAGTGGAAGGACCAGGCCGAAGATCGCAACCTTGAACGCAAAAGAAATGCAATTCTCAATACTCTGCTAGAAAATATGCTTGTGGGAAATGTCAATAAAAACGTTTAGGTCAGTTGTGTCAGTCAGGGGTCAGTGTAATTTTAAGAAATAAGTGGTCAGTATTGTTTTTAAGAATTTTGTGTTTATTCGTTTTTGTATTGAACAGTGTAGTGTTTATTATTCGTGTTGGAACAGTATTATTGTACAGCTTGTTTCATTTTCGAAATATTAAACTATATTTGCATATTGCGTTTTTTTTATTTATTACAAAATCTTTCCTGAAAATATTCCTCAATATTGGGTGATTCAACATTAAAATAATGTGAAGTAGTACTTCCATAAAAACATGTGTGAGCATTTGTAAGGAACGTAGCAATGAAATAAAATTTACCAACAGGTTGTAAAAACAGTTTCTGATTTTTTTTAAAATCGACAAACGCAAATTGTTGAATAATTTTTCCGAAACTCCATTCTACGCACTGACGAACCTTCGCCATCTGTTTATTAAACTCCGTCTGTTGATCTGTCAATCGTACATTTGAAAATGGGCGTATGAGTTGCCTCCTTAAAGGGTATCCTTCATAACCATATACACAAAAGCGATCACAATATAACCGTAGCTGTTCCATCATAAGTGTATCCCTTAAGATAAATGCGTCATGGTGTCTGCCCGGGTATGGGCTACTTAAGTGTAAAATTATTCCATTTGGTAAAGTGATGCTCTGGAATTTGAGACAATGAAACCTCTTATGTCCACTATACACCTCCTGCTGCATGGACTGTGGTCTACAGATTGCCCTAGCAGTCCCATCAATAAACCCAATACAATTAGTTAGTAGGGCCCCTTTGTCATGTACCATTGTAGCAATTTCCTGCAGATACTCATCAGTTAACCATTTATTTTCCCCAAAGTCTAACAATAACGTGCTCCATCTTCTGTAGACAAAGTTACATATGTGTTTCAAAAGCTTACTGAGGGAGGAATATTGTAATCCAAATTCATTTTGAAGATCTTTCAATCTATTTGGATAAGCGAAACGTCGCAGAAGCAAGCACAATCCTGCAACTCCTACAAATCATAGCTGGTGCAAATATATGAACACTACCTATGTTTTATACAAACCTTCGATCACATGACGATCTGTCGTTTCCCATCGTACAGGCATTTGTAAAGCTCCATGTAACCTTACAATATCTTCTTTGTCAAACCGAAATATGTGTCGGAAATTTGCTAGAGGTATTGTATCAATACTGAATGACGCACAACTATACAACTGTTCTTTTTCTTCCAGTTCATTGTTCATACTCCTTTACCTCTTCTGTACTAAGACATGCCACAAGAATTTCCAAAGTATTATTGTCCATATTGTTAGTCGTTTCTACGCTGTTCAATCAAAACAATTTTACAATAGCGAGGATTGTAGTTCTTGTTGTAATACATATACCTACATAAGTATTTTTCTAAGATAACCTCAATTTTATTCAAGGGGTTGACGGTTGTGTCTTCTTAACTGTCAAAATATAACGTAAATACTGCGTCAAGCGCAAACAACGAAACGGAAGATCGCTCTTACGATTATGATTCCTCCGCTATAGCTCTATAACTATAACGAAAACTACCTTGCGCAAACTCTCTGTTATCCGCGAAATGTATTTGCCAATAGTCTTAATTATTACTATCTTTAAGAGTTTTACCATAATCCACACGAGTAATTCAATTTCGCAATTTAAAAGAGACATATATTCTGTTGACTTTAAATTAAAAACATAAGTAAACAATTGCCAACTTGACAGTTAACTTAACCTATACGTTTAAATTTTGTCGAATATTTATTACTGTTCAGCGTTGCCAAATTGTGAAAAACTATTAAATTACTAATTATTTGAAGAAAACCTCTCTTTTATTCAAGATGATCAGTGAAGTGCAGCAATGCAGTTTTTTAACGAAATAATTCAATTAATCGGAAATGTTAGTGATTGATTCGGTTTGATTGATTGTAAAATACCATACCAAAATGTTATTCCCCGATCATCCCGTTTTTTCACATTGCAAATGCATTTCAAGCGTATTTGTAATTACTTACCAAACTGGCATTTATTTGCGGTCGTATCAGTTCTATTTCAAATCTCTTTATTAAAGAGGTAAATGGAAATCATAGTTTTGCTTTACAAACGTTAAAATTGCCTTTCATTTAGAAATACCGCACACTCGGCCGCTCTACCCTGTCATAATTAAAAGCTAAATGTATTTTGAATTTGAGTCGTTTTATAATATTATACAAAGGGCATATTGAATATTCGTATCTTGCTTCAAAACTGCCTAACGGTATCATTAAGAACGCATAAGAAAATAAAACAGCAAAAGAAAATATATTTGAAAATTTCTAAAGTGCCAAGATGTGTGTGGCACACTTTTAGTTAACTTTCAAAAAATTGTCAAAGTATTGCCGAGGAATAAAACACAAGTCTCCGTTATTGGTTTCCGGTTGACCGGAACAAGCGCCTAGGGTGTAATGTGCCGATTCAGAGTATTATTGCACTATTCTGTAACGTTCTGCACGGGGGAACGTCGCGTCTCCGTTCTCTTCACGTCGTTTTTAGTAGTAGATTAACGATTACTCGTGTGTTGCGTCAGTCGTCGTGCAGAGAGTTTTCCAGCTGTGAAAAGTTCCTCAGCAGCAAGCAATTTCAAGTGAGCCGACGTGAAATGTGGAAGTGTCCAGTTGTCACTAACCCGACTCCTCCTCCTTCATCCCTGGACGTTCAGGGACGTTTCTAGGACCGGCATACGAGAGTGGACAGCGGACGACGTGACGGTCAATATCTTTACAACCTGCGCCTTGCATTCTAGATTATCGCCGTATATATACTATATATATAGTAGTCGCCTCTCGTCGTCATCGTCTTCATATTGGACTCTGAGAAAGATCCATTTGGGTATACTACATGCATAAAGATGTTCTAAATCGGAAAGTCCTTACAAATAAACATATGTAGAAGAGTATAAAGTGATATTTATACCACATGTCGAATCTATTCTGAATGAGAAACGTTTCTGTACTATTACATTAAAACAGTTTTAAATTTCATATTTCATTCCTCCCTCTAAAAAAGAAATTTTCAATAAGATAAGATCAAAGTTTTACCGAGTAGCAGCTTTTTCCTTCTCCCAATATGCCACTACCACACTTATCCGTAAAAACATTCTCGCAGTTAGATGGAGACGACACCAATTGCCGATTGAATTCAGACATATCTACAGGTGGCAACTTAAAAATCTCGCCGCGGGTTGCTGATGTGCTTCCCTCTTGGAATAACAAATACTTTCCGTTCAGAACACCAGTTGAGAGAGAGTTTTATGTGGCCTTTTATTTGCTTAACTTTCGCACTTACGGAGGCGGCGGCGGTACGGTGCGACGACTAAATAAATGGAGCATACTCTTGTGCAAGTAAAATCTTGGAACCAAATTGAATCTGTTCTTTGAATAATCAGGGGGAGGGAGAACGAATGTGTAATAAATGTATTGGAGGGGTGTTTTCTTATTCTGCATTGATAGCACATTTATTTATTAAGGTATAAGGTATTAGTTTATATTGTTTGAGGTTGTAAAGACAATCTAATAAATCTATTAAGTTATTATGGATTGGTTATGGAAAATGCGTATTATACAATTAGGAAAATTTAATTTTTAAAAATAATTTATAGGCTATTCTTTGTTTTGTTTTAAAAACTAACCTATGCCAATCGAAACAAATTAGAAAACAAAACCTGTTTACTTTCGCATCATTAATTTTAATGAATGTACGTCAATATTGAGTATGTATATCAATAATTAATCGGTAAATGTTTCTGTTTTACATTATACATATGTATTCTTTATTTCCTTGGATTTTATCATCAATGTCAATTTTCAACAAGTTACAATTGTTCATTGAAACTTTTAATTTAATTCGAATTGAAAATCGATTTGAAATCTATATCATGTTTGAATTTCCCACCAATTTGGCACCAGTCTAGTTGATTTTCACTCTCCCCCTATACTCACCGGCGTTGCCATATGTTTACATTGTTCCCATTTGTTGAAGCTTGCATGGATTGAACATTTTTTTGTCACAGTTGTGTTTGTTTGGGTAATTTTTAAACTAATATTAGTCTTTTGGAATATTGCATTTAGCCTTTCGGAGTATTTTTGGAAGTAACAGTGACATAATGTAAGAATTTAATGGCAAAACATACAAACTTAACCAGGATTTTAAAAAAAAACTTAATCAAACTAACCTATGCATGGGAGGCAATTATTCTTTGACTGATAACGCACTTATTATTTAAAGATTTTTGTTAAATCTTTTGTCATACAAAGAATACCGATATAGAACAACCCGTTGCGTTGTAAGAATTAAAAAAAATAATTATTGCTTATCCAAAATAGAGTGTTGATGCCAATGTTGAATGACAGATTTTTCAAATATTCAACTTCAAAAAACATATCATGGCTAACTCATTCAAAAATATCCCGAATTACATATATCGTATGATCAAAAAGTCTTTGGATCGCAATAGCCATGGAATGTAAAAACCATCTATAGAATTATTTACTTCTGCTGCCCGTAGTTTTTGTGAACTGTACAGAGTAGCGCCAGTGTATCTTGAGTAGCGCTAACGGAGACACAGCCACCTGTGTCAAGAAAATACGACGCGCTCACACTGCTAAACAGAGCCCCATACTACACAGAAAAATGCTAGGTTAGCGTACGCTATTATTATTTCTTGTGCTTGCAGTTATTTTAAGTACATATTACCTAATAACATTTATAAAACGAACATAGAATGGAATTTATTTGAACTATTATCTATTGACATGACAGTTGTGAAGTAAATGTCAAAAATAATAGAAATAAATAATTTCATAGATAGCTTGTTAATTTCATGGCAACCCTGATTAAAAGACTTTTTGATCATACTATATAAGCCATATTAATTAACTATTAATTTTTATAACTATATTATTATATGATTTATTACTACTATATTAGTTTTATAACCATATTTTAATAACTATTAATTGTTTAGTTATGTATTCCCGTGGTATGTGTATCTGTGACCCTTTTTTTATATCTAGAAAATTAGTTCATTCAAACTTTCAACCTTCAATTCGATCTATCTGTCGGAAATTTAAAATTGTAAGTATAAAATAGTTCAAATGAGAGTAGGTAGTTCCATACCTACTTCAGATTTTAAAACATACAGGGTGTCTGAAGCCATCCAGAACATACAGAAATTAAAATGCGAAAAAATGAATAAGATCAGAGCTTCCTGAGGCTTATTATAATACATCAAATTTTAACAAATTAACATTTATTGCAAACAAAAGAATAAATTAAATATTACTATGAGTCAAAATTCTATTATTACAATAATTGTTGTTTACAGTGGCAAAGTAATTTAACAACTATTTTAAAATTTAGAAAAAGTTGATTATTGAATCGAAGTTATTTAATTTATATTGGTACAATTTGAAAAGATGATTGACATTTATAAAAAAAAATGATTGGAGCAGTGCGAATTGGTGTTTTTGAGAATAACGTTGACATCAATATTTCAAGTTAAGGAGGCCACAGCAAACTCCGGTCTTATTAGATTTTTCTATTTTAATTTCTGTATGTTCTGGGTGGCTTCAGACACCCTGTATATATATTTACAAGGAACTTTATTGAATGAAATGACTTAAAATCTGAGATTGCTAGTGTTATTTTCTCAATCAGTATTGCCAATTTTTTAAGTGTCTCCTCTACTTGCTCTTGTTTTAATAATCTGTCATAGCCATCTTATCTTTATTCCTTTCTCATTATTAATGTTCACTTAAAAAAAACCTCCAAAAAATACCACACACCATTAAAACTGGAATATGCAGATCACTTATTTATAATTAACTTCCGGTATAGTTGCTGCACAAAGTGGGATATAATCTGGTGGGTATAAGATAGCATTAGCACTTTTTAATTTACTCTGCGCAAAGAAGGAAAGAATCTCTCATAGTCAATTGCAAGTCTTTTTATTAGTCGTTTGTGTTTAGTAGATTAAATGGCGTCATTTTAAATTAATCGCTATAACTGGATGAGTTTGAAAAACCACAGGTGGAAATTTTATAAAATAAAAAATCATCAATAACCCTATGTTTACGAGAGAGAGAGGAACAATGTATTAGTATGTACATCCCTTTATCTCTTTATCCTCCCATCTCTGTCTTACCTTTATTCCAGTATAAAACTTCGATTGTAATAATAAAACGATAATAATAATAATAATCAGCAATATTTATATAAATCATTCGGCATGCTTAACGTTATCAGTGAAGGGTGGCAGAGCGTAGGAGAGAGCGGCGGCGAGAATAGAGGCGTCCCTCGGAAGGGGGTGAGGGTGCGGCCCGAAACTATGCCAAGAATGTGCAATTAGTGAGCGAGCGCGTTCAGGGGCTGGGGGTGACTTCGAAGAAAATATAAAGAAGGGTAGCTTCTCGGTGGCGGCGAATGAAGAGCTTGCCAATCTACCGAGATCGCGGCAGTTCTTAAACGGTGGAACTGTTTTATGTAAGCTTATTTGACGGAAGATAAAAGATGGGGAACACTGTCTGTGAGTATGTGTGTACACACACATATAAGGTATACACGGATCACCTCCTTTTACCGTTTACGTTCCCTTTGATTGGACTCTTTCTCTCGCTCTGTGTATGTATGCGTTTGTGTAGGTTAGGTACCGACCGCATGCCTCTTCTCTTCTTTTTAAACGGTTTTCCTCGACAGTGTATTATAATGAAAATGTTTTGCTTTCATATAGTAGTCAGTGGTTGGTTACACAGTCGGCCGTCGGTTGGCTTTACACCGTCGGATTTATTAATGTAATAAAGTATCTAAGGAAAAATGCTTTTAAGGGTTTCAATCATTCCGTAATAAAGGCCTGGCTAGGTTTTAATAATAACTAACCTACAAAAAGGTCGAATGCGATACGGATGCCGATGCAAATAAGAAATTATTGTTTATCGAATGATTGGATAAACAATTGGAAGATTAAGAAAAGTCTTAACCGGGGTCGACTTGAATGCACAAAAAGTGCAACTTTATAAATCTGCGAAAAATGTCCGTTAATCCGCTAACTGTACTATAAATAACAGATCCGGATGACATTATAAATATGACTAATTTGACATATGTTTAGTAGGTTATGGTTACGGTTTAAGGCTTATTCTCACTATACGGCAGGCTACCAACAGTCACCGGACCGACAAAACATTGTACTGTACGTTTTATATGAAGGTTCACATCAACCACCACAGACACGGACCGTCGCGACGATATAAAATGTACAGTACAATTTTTTGTAGGTCCGGTGACTGTTGGTAGCCTGCCGTATAGTGCGGATAATAAATAAAGAAAATTAAATTGTGACATTATATTTTCTTTTGTTTTACTTTTCCTCGCTCGAATGTGTATCGAAAAGTTAAACAATAGCTTACTGAATTTTACAAATACAGTAGTTATTAACCTAAAATATCTAAATAACAACAAGCCACATTCACACCACTGTAAAATAAAATCACTTATAATAAGCATTACATGATTATGATTTTTTTGGCAGATTTCATTTTGAATAGTGTTTGACATCACAAATTGTAAGGTTAGGAATTTTGGTAATTGTACTTATGGCAGCAAAACCGCCATATTCTAAGAATTTTTATATGTGACTAATGTGTCAGTTACAATTCTAGGGTCGTGCCTAGCAGTATGGCTGCCTGCATCTTAATAATATTAGTGCTCCCAGATAAACAAAATCGATATCTTCAAATACACTTGAACAGTCAAAATGTAAGGAAAGAGACTAATAAATATTTTTATCTACGACCACTATAGAATATTACACATTTCGCATAGTCTAGTAACCATGAAAATGACTCATTGCTCAAAATCTCCAAACTGAACGGAAATGACCGTGCGAAATTATATCGCACGAGCAGTTGTTCTATTAAAACTCCGTAGATGTCAGCACATACAATATTATAATATTAATAATTATTTAAAATATAAACGTTATAAATTTTAGATAAAGGTTAATTTAGTTTGTTTAGTGAATGTTTTACATTAAATTATATTTTAAATGCAAATCCATCTAAAAAAATTATCACTCCGACTGGGAATTGAACCCTGGACCGTCTGCTTGCTAAGCCAGAGCTACCGTTGACCTATCGAGGCGAGTTTCCATAATTTAGTTATTATTACTATATAAAGTTATTATGCAATTGTTATTGAGCTACATAATTCAGAAGTGCAAGCGCGAGGGATACACTTAAAACTATCTTTTCTTGTTACCCACAATACCTGCAATGCCAGAATATGTTTACATTTCTCATAAAAGGGGTTAATAACCTTGATAATTGAATTGTGATTGTGATTGTTTATAAAACATTACTTTTGAAAACGAGTACATACGTATGGTTGTTTAGCTGTACTAAATAGTAGATTGACTGTAATTATACAGATTGTAAACGTATTATTACTATTGTTTTTAAAAATTTAATATTCACTTTTATCGTTTTCGAAATTCTGGATTTATCATGAACGAATCCGATGATGGAAACTGAAGTGTACACTTGTACACCTCCAAACATCGTGGAAGCTGCTCACATTGCGTATATTAATTTATTGCCAGATATTTCACGTAAACCGTTGAATGCGAGTATAAATTCTAGGCTAAATATTTTTCTTGGCTTTTGGTGTTTTATTACTTTTTTTTGTGGTCGTAGATAAAGTATAGTGTGTAACTCGTGTGTTTGCGGCATGAGACGAAGTCGACCTTTTTACACTCGTGAGAAATTGGCACTTTTCTGCACTTGTAACACAGTTACATACTATTATTACATTTTTTGTAATGTCTAGTTAAATTATGGATCAAATCAAATTCTCATTTTTTCTTTGACGTCTGTCAAGTTTCATTAATTGGATCAACCAGAAATAGCTTGTAACTCAACAAGCTTTTGCTCAATAACTGGATTCCGTACGATACCAGAACATTTTTAAAATTTACAGTGTGTACACGATGTATAATATATCAGACATTTTTATTGCCAGTGAATAATTTTTTATTATCGTTATCTAATTTTTTGCAGATATCTCCATCCTCTTCTATAGGTAGGATGGCCCTGATTGGCTTATTCTAGGGTTATTTATTTTTCCATGTTTTTATAGTGGAATAAAGTAAATAAATGAAACTGAAACAAATAATAAATATCAATTCAAAGCTTCCTAATTTAACAATTAATCTTAATAATAAGGAAAATTATTGGACACCAGACAGCATTGCTTTAACCATTTTGCTTCCACAGGTTATAATAAAATAATAAAAATTGTTGTCGGTGATAGCACTTTTATAAAAATGAAACGTAGCCAACCCTAATTTTCTTTGCAAAGAGAATAAACCACCAGAAATGAATAGTCACCAAAACAAGTTTAAACTTACTAAATTTAGTTACTTGTCACCTATATGTACAGGGTTATTCAGTATATTTTGGCCACCCCATTATGTTTGTTATTTTTGGAGATAAAAAAGTTTCCTATAAAAGTTATATTGGTTTTTATAATTATATGTTTTTAAAATGTCGCCAAAAAACAATTGCATGTTACACAATGTGCAAACTGAAAATAACAAGTTAGGCTATGGAAACAATTAGTTTATTTTTTTATTGTCATTTCTTTAATCAAAATGGATTATAGTGAGGTTATACTCATAAAAACTAACTTTAGTTGTTGGATTATTTAACTAAAAAAAGTAGATATTTTGAATGAAGTAGATATATTTTAAAGATATTATTACAAAACAATTTATAAAACGCTTTTTTTTCTATTGAAGCAATACCTATATTCAATTCAATTTAATTCTAACATAATCTGAAAGCCACAAACTGGCAATATAATATAAAATAAATAAATCTGAACTACTTTTAAATCAGTCGTCATACACATTATTGACGTTATTTTGTGGCACTTTGAGGTTATGTTGAACTTCCCAAATGGCTAATGATTACGTCACGCGGAAATGATTCATAACACAGAAGAAATTTACTCAAATGTGTATTCATTCAGAAAATTATTTTATTAAAAAGTAAGATTTTCTTTCATTTCCATTTCCTACTGAGACGACGAATTATTAAACGACTTTCAGGTAATTGATTACTTATCTGCCTTATCCTTCAATCTTCAGATAATAAATTAATATGTCGGTTGATTATTTTAAAATGTTTATAGTCCATAAAATGTGTAGAATTATGCTTATACGATGATATTAGTTTCTTTTGTTATTATTAGACATTACAGAAAGTTGAAGCAAGATAAAAGAATACCTTCAGTTCTGCTATAGGTGTATGTATAGGAAACTTACTCCGATCCAATTTTTCCGCTGGAAATTTCGCGTGTGGAGCCATTTGAAGTGCGTGCACATATTAACAACCAACCAGCCAGCGCCGCCCCCACCGTTCCATCTCTTCAAACGCCCTAACATTTCATCAACTTTAACGGTCATAATTAAACGAAATTATTTCCTAAATTAGCTTAAACAAGGGTAACATTTTAATTTAGGAGATGTTCGCGTTTGATTAATGTGCTTCGCGCATGGTATTATAGTGTATATACGGAAATATAGAACGGTATTTATTATTTAGTCTTCTCCGTGCAAAACAAAAGGAGTATATGGGTACATTGTTTTTGAAAAAGATCACCTCAAGTTGAACAGTTTAAGTACTACTACAATATTATTACCATCACCCATTAGATCAATTTTTACGTGCTTGAATGTTTCGTTCGAAAGTCTCTTTATTTGAGATGGATGTCTTTTCCTAAATTAAATGTTTGCACCATCTCTATAAAATAATAATTCTATCACAATCTGCAACTTTGGGAAGCAAAGAAGTCTAATAATGGTTTGCAAGTCCCGGAGAACCGACCTTTGATTGAGGCTGACTCACCCTGTAATAAAGGATATCTCTAATAATTGTGTATCGTCAAACCTCAGCAGGTTTGGAGCCAAAACATCGCAAGCCAGAATATCACAAGGTAAAGAATATCGTAAATGACAAAATGTGCAAAAACAAAACCTAACGTCCAATTTGGCTGCAGTCGCCTAGAGTTCCTAAATAAGCATTATTTTTAAAAGTATAATAAAGAATCCGGCATTTAACTGTCATTTTTTGAATGTTTGAGTTGCAGAGAGTCAGCCATTCAGGCATTGCTTCTGGTTTGAAGAGGGTGCCACAATACGGAGCATACAGGATACAGGCGTATTATCAATCTCTCTTTGGAAATATTACATTACTACTCGATAGTGTATTCTCAAGGTTGTTAAGAAAGTATAACTTTTTTGTACAATTAGTTATATAAACGAAAAGGCAATTCGACAAAAGAAACAAACAAACTTATCTAATGTAGGATGTAATTCTATTAAGTTAAAGCTACAGTAATTCTAATAATTTGCTTCATCTGACATGATTAGTATTTAAGTTAAATGAGACACGAGAGGAAAGGTTAGTAGGGATTATGTACCAATATTGAGAAGAAATCTTTTATAGCCGAGCTGTACTATTCCACGAAATGTATGAGAGTGTTCTCAACCGTCGTCGAGATCTATTATTTTTTCACTACTAGCACATTTCTTCTTATTAACCAACCGTATTTTATATTGATAATAAAATAAAAAGTTTGATATAAATACTTGGTTTTAAATATCTGTGGAAAACATGTAGCTTTTGAGGCTGCCATTTTTGGAAACAAATCAATAATTTAAATTGTTATTTTTTATGAGAACATATTTATAAACTTTGGACAGAGCTAAAACGTAGGTATGCATAAAATTAATTAAAAATTATAAAAATCAAAAAACAGCGCCAAACGGAATTTTTTTCTTATTCTTATTGAAATAATCGTTTTAGGATCCGACAGATGGCGCCACAATACGGAAGCTGCCAAAAATAGACGTTTGTTTCAAATCGAGGAGGCCGTGTGCGGTATTAATGACCATTATCAGAGTTGAAGTTCGGAGATTATTATAACTAAAATACGCATCGTAACCAACCGCGTACCGACGGCATTTTAACACGGTCTTTTGAATGGAATAACTTACATGGGGTTTGCATTTGACAAATAAATGAGAAGACGAACGGTAGTTTTCTATGACAGAAACTGTCAAAAGTAAGCTCTCATTTCTTTATTCCTAAATGCTATATTAGGTATAGAAGGTTTTGCAGATGTTTGTAGCGGCATTCCCATCAGGGTCGTCTATCGTAGACTTTTGTAGATAATCTGTTTTAAATCGGAAGGCTGTAATTAATCCCGTACGGGTTATTTGATTCAGAAGCCTGTAATTTTAATAGTCGCTACATCTAATTAACCAGGCCATGCTGGTGGATCAGATTACCGCAAACGACACGCAATAACCGGGGGCGAAAGAAGCACGATACTATTCATTATTTTTATTTGTATTGAATTTAACCCAATGCACGTTTAGTTTATAATTTTTTTTACATAATTGTTTTTCTGAGAGTTCAATCCTCCAATTAATATATCAAATACGTAAAACGTGGTTTTAATTTGTCCATTATTAAAAATCACCCTTCTCTGCCCCAATATGGCGGCGGTTTGCGTTACTCTGATCGACCACCTGGCCTAGGTGACTAGATGCAGTGACTCTAGATTTTAATGATATCCAACGCCATCTATATTTTCGACACGTTCCAATGCGCAAAATAATAATAAGTTCTAACAATGGCTGCATTCATTAAACCTACCGATCAAAAAACCGTCGGAAAAATTCCCTCTTAGCGGTCTTTTCACAATAACGACATCTATAATAAATTGTGGTAAACAATGGCCCAGTTCCGTTTTGTAATGAATATAAATGTATAGAAAATTAATTTAATTTATTAATTTATCTAGCTCAATATCCTATAAAATGCTATATAATAGCATTTTTATTTACCTATTTTTATTTATCCTCGCCCAAAAATAAATAAAAATAGGTATCCTATATTATGGGAGCTGAGATTCTTGAAGAAGTTTGTGTTATGGGTTCATATCATTAACATTACTTCCTATTCACTGTGTTAACGTAAACTCCCAAGAAAATGTTTAATTAAATGTTTGTTACGCCACTGGAGGAATTCATTCGGAAGAGCAGTAACATAAGACATAATGATATTAGAATAATCTCAAGGCTACGGTAGCTGGTGGCAAATTTGAATTTACCAAAAACATTTGTGTTATTTAGCTGCTCAGTTGTATTTTTGTTTTAACTAATTCTCTATACATTAATACACATGAAACAACTTTTTAAATACCTTAAAATCGACACTTGTCAGCTGACACATGTATAAACACTAACAGCCGTACTTATAGAGATAGTTACACGCGTGTAACATATTAATAAACATTGTGTTACACGCGTGTAATTTCTCTATAAGTACGGCTGTAAATACAGGAAATCTCATTGCGAATACGGCAATTTACCCAACCTAGACTTGTCTGGCAAATAGCCAATCAGCAAACGAATTTTTTGAGTGGGAATTTTTTACTCTGCCAAACGCACAAAAAAAGAACGCATACAGAAAACCTGTAAATTTACAGATAAAAAGACTCTAATGGCAACACTGTTTTAGAGAGTGAACACAAATTGCAACGTTGTCGTGTTTGCTATTTTTACTAGAAAATTATTGTTAGCTGGCGTTGCATTTAAGGTGAAATTCGAATAAAATCATGTTTTATTACTTTGATAACGACATTTACCTTCCATTTATTTTAAACTTTAGTTTGTTCGTTTTAAAAAAGAGAGTTGAGAAGTATCGTTATTATTAGAAATAAAGTTGTAAATGAAAACAAAACAATTAAAAGAACGTTGATAAGATCGAAGAAAATAAACTTGTGAGAAAACGTCGTTTGAAAAATATTTTCAGAACAAACATTTCAATTATTATTTTTGGAAAATATACATCTACCTTTGCTACTTGCTTCAACCTACTATTTCTCTTTCAAAATGAATTAATTAAAAATGCTTTAACGTATTTTTCTTTTTTTCCAGGTAGGAACGAATTAATCGCCCGCTACATTAAACTTAGGACGGGGAAAACGCGCACTCGGAAGCAAGTTAGTTCACATATTCAAGTTCTTGCCCGTAGGAAACTTCGAGAAATACAAGCAAAACTCAAAGTTGTAAGTAGCAGTTGTGTTTTTCTTTGTTCGTTTCTGTTGCAATTATTATAATTATTTGACATTTAACATTATTATTATTATTCTCAACGAAGAATTATTATTACGTACTTTCTGGTAAAGCAAATAAATCGAACTGATATAATTCTGAAGGATTTTTCACGCACCATTAGAAGAAAAGATAACAAAACAAAACACATTCTTGTCTTTTTAAAATTTATTTAAAGTGACAGAGACGCAAAAACATTGTGAATGTATTATATTATGTCATCTTTGCTAATGCTGTGAAAAATAGACGTTGGAAAGAAATTAATTGTATGCTGATTAAAACAATCAAGTGTTACTGATTCAATGTTTGTAGATTAACTCGACAGTTATTTTAGAAGTATAGATCATGATTTGAATCTATATTTATATATCGGTACCTCTGAGTTGAAAATTTACTTTAATGAACATTTTTTTTAGAACCTACTGGTTGCAAATGTTTAAACTTACCAAAATTTTACATTTTCTTATCTCCCGTCTGTTGTATAATAAAAGAGCTTTTAGATTACCGTCAACGGATTTATTTATACTACCTAATCTACAAGTAGTACCAACACTACGCCTCTGCGCAAAAATAAAAACAACGGTCAAATACTATAAACTTCACTCAGTCGGAGAAGAGTAGCGTGAAAGAAAAGGTGACAAATTATTTGAAAAATTAAACTGCAAATACAAACTCATTCAAGATGCTACACTGAGATACTATATACATATATTATATAAGGGTAGGGATGATTGTTTATACAAACTACTGTGTTTTATTTTGAAAATACCAATAAGAAATTTAGATGATATTGATCGCGGTAGCCTTTGAGAAATATCCACTCGGTTGTCGGTACTTTGAAGTTGTTAAGCTAGCTTCGAATATCGCACATACCACGATCAATTCGCTGAGGCTTGCCTGTCGTCATCGTTATTGCATACTGGTAATAACGAGCAGCGAATATCACAGCATAACTGTTTTTCCGTAGCCCGCCAACAGTCCGAGAATACAAGGTCGCACGTGCCTGGTTGAAAATATCTGCGAGAGTGCTCCTACTGGTGGTTTCACAATGTATACTTAAAGCACGTTTTAATAGACTCTGCTATCAAGTTAGCTCCCACATAAAGAGTGCTCCAAAGAAACCTGTGCGACACTACGTTTTATAAAACGAGTATAATGTACTTTTTTTCTACTTTGCGCCAATGATTTTATAGAAATTTGGAATTTTGGTTAGTAAAAATGTCGGAATTATAATCTAGGAATTTTTGCGTGTGGGTATTTAAAATTGTGAAATTCAAATGAGTTCCCGAAAACAATTTTATAATAGGCTCTATTATTAAACTATTTTCAATTAACAATGGACCTATTGTTAACGAAAAGTATAAAAGATATTTTGAATTGGCGGCTAGAAAGTAACTCCCAACTTAAAAGGCGTTACTACCTGACCTTAAAAGTATACAATTTAAACGAATATTATTTAAAAATGTCTTCATAATCCGCAATTTTTTAGCAAAAATTGTTCAAGTAACTCTAAGTTAGTATGACTTATAATTGAAGACATTGGTGCAAAAACCGGCCAAGTCCACTTTTGGGTGAAATTTAGTTTTCTCGCTGGGAATATATTTTAAAGGATCGTCCATTGGTGCCAAAATCAGACAAGTCCGAAGCATAATCAAGTTCGACAAGCTCTAAGGACTTGACCGAAATCGTAACGTTATTGCATTATATGGAAAAATTTTTCGTTTTCCCACAAATGTTGATTTAGGACTTAGGCGGTTTTTGCACCAAGGTCTTCACTTATAATCAAGAACTTTCGATTCTGGTGTACTATTCCGGCAGGAAGATTTGGCATCTTTTTTTCCCTTTGTAAGCGGTCTCACCTCCAGTGGCGTGTTGTACTTATGTCAAATTATTAAATTTTATTTTTATTGCAATAGTTATTTTTCACGCGCCTATGATATTGTGTCAAAGTTGTGTTATGTCATGAAAAGTCTTTCCTACTAACATAAAATTCTCGAAAAATCAGCCTACTTGATAAAAATCGTACGAAATTTTCCTATCGGAGTAGTACCTATACTTCATTCGCTTGGAAAAGTAGCTGTTACGGTCTTCCGATTAATAATGTAACAATACTGCGTTCCTAAATCCTGAAAAGTAGAAACAAGACAGAATTACAACAATTCTAGAGCTTACCGCTAGCTGGCGGCAAATTTGAATTTACCAAAAACATTTGTATTATTGGACATCCAGGTTATATCTTTGTTTTTTACCTTTTAAACATTTAAAATCAGCAGCTGTCACATGTAACCATTAAACAGCGGAAACTTGATTGCGAATGCTGCAATTTACCTAATGTAAACTTTATTATTTATTTTTGTAGATATTAAAAATGGATAGAGTTATTAAGTGAAAACTGATATGTAAAGTTAAAAGCAATATATTAATTTGAAGCTTTCCACAAATTTTCGAAATTAATATCTATGTTGTTTTCACAGTTACGTTGATTTTGCAAATTCCCAGTATTATTATTACTATTAACTATTACACCGGAGAAGTCTCTAAAACTGGTTGCTTTAGTTATTCTTCACATAAATGGAAGGATTGTATATGACCACAGCACACACATTTTTTTTAATGTACTTACTGTAAAGCTATTTAGTGTACAGTGAGATCCAAATTGAGTGAGGATGGTTTGAATTCCGCGCATTAGGTTTTAGTGTATTTCACCTTGTTCGTGTAGCACTATTGAAATGTGTTGCGTCAAATTACAGCGGCAACTCGTCACTTTCTCGTTGTTGTCGACATTGAATGTTACCAGATTTGACATTCTGTCATAATAAATCTTAGGTTTAATAATAATCATGTACAAAAACATTCACAGTTTAATATTAATTTGATAATGGACATTCACATTCGGTAAAAACAACCATATTAAATTGCCACACGTGACATGCTGCTTTTTATCTCCTTGGTTACGCGTATGATGACACAGACAAGGCAACTTGCTTCATTATACAATAAATTCAAATAAATTTTAAAAGGGAGAAATTAGGATTGAAATACGAAATAAAATAAAACAACTTATGCAATACGGAGATCAAGCTTCTTTAAATCCTCGAAGATGTTATAATGCCTCGGCTGGCGCCTCGGCGTTATAATACATCTTCTCGGATTTAAAGTATCGCTTGATCTCCTAATTACATAATATATATTATTTCTTTTATCTACTGTCAAAATTGATGTTTTGACATTTTAATTATTGACATTCAGTAAATCAGTCGTCTAGTGTTAATGTCAGCGCTTCAAGCGTTTTATATTTATAAAATAATGATGTATTTTAAACGATTTTATTGCTTTGGTGGTTTTTTAAATCTAAGACGGCTGTGAAAGCTGCTGCAGCGCTGTATTTTCAACTGTGTGGTGGACGCACCCATTCTATCTTCAACCTTGACATTGTGTAGAATGTGAGTAATTTTAATACATTTCAATAAGTTGTCAATGTTTAAATATGCAGCAACAGTTTGACAGAAACCAACATAACCTAGATATTATTTTTGATAAAATCTATAATTGCAAAGTAGGTGTTGGGCCAATTCACAATATAACATTTTGCATGTTTCAAGTACTATTATCAGTACTATTTATTACACTAGAAAAATCTGGTTATGTTAGTTATTCTTCCCACAAACGAATAGATTATAAAAAAGCTGATTTTTTTATTACATCTACAGCAGTAGGATATTTTAATGTCTCGTCTTCTGAAGCACTTGTAGTACTGAGCATGTGTAGTATTCCCACTTTAAAAGCTTGCTTGAAAGGTGTCAACGGTACACTCAGGTTCTAGAATTTTCTATTTAGCCATTCCCTCGTACTGAAATTAAATAGCGAATTTCATGCAGACGTTATTTTAAAAATGGTTTAATTGAATTTTATCAAACTTTCTTAAATGATTGATATTAACCATCGCAAAGGCCGGAAATAGTTTTAGAATTAGGCATGTGCATCACGTGACTAAAATCACGTGACTTTTTAGCTTGGAGTACAAGCAAAACCCAAACATAACCTCTATAACCGTAAACAACCGGTAACATTTACAGTTGTTGTGCCTGCTTGCGTTGTTTTTGTGTTAGATTTTGTGAAACAATTAGTATTTTGATATCAAAATGGCAACCCATTATTCTGAGTATTCAACATTAGACGAAGAACATTCACGTCGTTATCGAGAAAAGATTTCGGCCGTGAAAGTTGATCCATTCATGATAGACCTAAATGAATTGAGGATTACCCAAAAGTGTTGTACCCTGATATTTTTAATTATTTGGTGCATGAAATAAGTGCATACACTTATGAACAAATGAAGGCGTATAAACAAGCAGCCTGTGGTTGGGTGAAAAAAGTTTACACCAAAAAACTTGACATAAAAGTTGTGATTTTAGGACAAGTAAGTGAATATTTGAGAATTTTATTTGCTTAAAATGTATTTTGCTTGAGTATCTTCTGAGTAATTTATATGGTTTTTAGGTTTTGCATTCTCAGCGGCTCAATGAAAAGCCTTTGTCCTGTTGGGTAATAGTTGAAGAGGACGGTAGAATTATAAGCTGTCACTGTAACTGTGTTGCTGGACTGGGAGAAAGATGTACACATGTTAGTGCAGTTCTGTTTTACCTTGATATACAGGTTCGCAAGTTAACTGCAGCGGACACAGTATCGATAACGGATGTCAAACCATATTGGAAGCGTCCTTCTAAAATTGCAGAACCACAAAAAATTAAAAATATAAATTTTGCTACACCATGCACAATAGTAGAAGAAACATGTGGTGGAACCTTGTATCGAAGGGAATCGGAAATGTCGTCTTCTGTGCCTTCCTTAAGCAGGGATGAGATACTTCAGACATTAACTAAATTAAAATCTACTCCACGGGGATGTGTGCTGCATTTAACCACAAAGCCATTTGCTACTGAAATTGCAGAAAATATAAAAAATCAGGGAACGTTTTCTTTAAGTAAGCTGCACGCTATTGAATATGAAACAGAACCGTTACAGAATTTACCAAAAATTGGTATGTATGTTTGTATGTGTATACATTTTTCTAGAATTTATATACATATACCTATATGGTTTTTTACAGGAGCTGCTTTAGATTTATCTGTTCCTATTGAACATTGTAAAAAAATAGAGGCTATTACCCAGGATCAGGCCAAATGCAAGGAATGGTTCTACTATCGAGCAGGACGACTTACAGCTTCAAAATTTAAAGCTGTATGTCAAACCAACATCAATAAGCCATCCATGTGATTAGTAAGAGCCATTTGCTATCCTGCTACATATAGCTTTCAGACACGTGCAATGAAGTATGGATGTGAACATGAAAAACTTGCATTTGATATGTACAATAAGGATATGATGACATCTCATACAAATTTTGGAGGAAACACACTTGGATTATGTTTAAATCCAAATTATCCATATTTTGGTGCATCACCGGATGGATTAATTGATTCTGATTGTTGTGATATGGGTTGTATTGAAATAAAATGCCCGTATTGTGCTAAAGATATTGGTGTATCAGAGTTGGCTGTGTTAAAAAGGGTAGGAGTGCAAGAAGTAAATGGAATAAGGAAGCTTTCTGAAAAACACACTTATTATTATCAAATGCAGATGCAGCTTGCTATTACTGGTTTTGCATATTGCGATCGTATGGAGTGACAAATTATTATAAAGAACGGATTTTGCCTAATGAAGATTTTTGGGAAAGGGAGAGTAGTATTGCTACTGAATTTTATAAAACTGTTATTTTACCTGAACTGTTGGGAAAATATTTTACAAAAATGACGGTAGAAGAAACAGAAAATTGTATCACACAGCAATAACTGGAGTGTTATGTGGAGTGTGATTTTTTAAATGTTTTATCAATTCTTTTTCATTTTGTTTTTAAAAAACTATATTGAATTGTTTTTTTTGCCTGGCACCACATCACATGGAATTTTGGTATGTAAATTAAAGTATGTACAGCTAAGTACGAATAAATATTGGACAAGTCCTGAGAGTAATTTTTGGTTTTTTAATGTGTAAAACTTTATTGTAGACTTTGTTTTATATTTTCCTATATAGGTAACTACATAACATTCTTAAGATTTTTTAATATCTTTAGTAAAACAACATTTATACTATGTAATACTGGCTGTCCTAGATTTATTTGAAATCAGCTGTACATAATCTATCATTACATTTACTTTGCCCTCTTTGAGGGAAAAGAGTAGTTTTAGAAAACCAAGATGGTAGACTGTGATGTGGTCATACAGAAAGCAAAAGAATTCCCAGGATAACTTGATTAATTCTAAGTAAATGGAATGCTTCAGCTATAAAACTCGAACCAGGATCGTTTCACGAATGGTGTTGACAATAATTGTACAAGTGTTAATGTTACATTGAAAACTTAAACTAATGCTCTAAATGAGTTTAAATTAGTTTTCCAATACTGGAATTTTGATGAAGTTCTTGGGTGTTACAGTTAATCTTTAAAGTAAATAAAATCTTTTTTGGTACCAATTCTTTTTCTTTTCTTAATTTCATGATGATCATGATCCTGATAAGAACCAGTAAAATATGAAATTCCCTACTAATTAAAAACTTCATCATGGAATCACGAAGGAATGAACTTCCTGACCAAGAAAGAAAATGTTATATTTAAGATTATTAATAATACATCACTTTTAGATAACAAGTGCTGAAAAGAAGGGTGATCATTCATTAGATTGCCACAAAATTAATAATAATTTAAAAACACATCAACCAAATTAAAATAACCAAGAACCCTACCCTATCCCAGTACTTGAAAAACGTAAAAACTTATTACAAGAATAGAAATACATTAACTTAAGTAATCATGAGATAATGTCCTTGGTATTGTATTTGAAAAACTTCCCAAACACTAAAAATTTACACTTATTTAGAATTTTAGAGAAATGCATTAAGTTAATTTCAGTTTTAACTAATACTAAATTGGTTTTATCTACATATACTAGAATTTCAACATTTGAATTTATATAAAAATATATTGTACCTACTAAAATAAATATAAATTCAATATAGTGGGACTATTGGAGGACACAAATTAATTAAGAGCACAACAGACTACAACTATTTTATCTAAAAAAGCATATTCATTATCTTTCTTTTTAAGTATAACTAATGGTAACTTATTATTTAAAATGGTGTATTTTTGTCGTGATAATCCAATTACACGTTCCACATGAATCTGTACATTTGCCAGTTTACGGGTGTCTTCAACATCTCTTGCTGATAACTGGTATCTTCCTTTCTTAAATGCTGGTTTTATTACCTCAGCAAAACATAGTTTGACTGAATCATCTATGGTAAAACCTCGATCTGATAACACAACATCACCAGGAAATAAATGATTCAAGAAACCACAATCTTCAGTGATAAACCGATCACTTGCCCTTCCACCGTATGCATTAGAAATAAAGCAAATTTGTCCCTGAACTGTAATACCTATAACAAATTTTACTGTTTGGTGGTGTTTGTAATTAGACCATGTTTTGGCGGCAGCTTGTAAATTTGAGGACTTCTCAACAAACACCTCAAAACAATCTATGATAACTGTCCCAGAAGAAAAATTTTCTTTAAAACAATTGGGTATATTTGTTCGTAAGGCATCACGATCCGGCCAAGTAATGAAATTCTGCAATAACAACAAGATTAATTTTTAATAATAACTGTTTCAATAATTTCTATTACCTTCAACCTGTGAAATAAAATTTCCACTACATTTGAAAATATTCTAGAAGCTGTTGTGTAATGGCAACCAAATCTATAACCTAAATCAGTAAATAGTAAATTTAACCTTAATTTCATTAACGTAAGTACTAGTTGCTGCTAATATATGGTTCAACAAGTTCGTATACACATTCCAAATACTGATAAGACACTAGCCCTGTATAAAATAACGTTTTACTGTCACTATTTTTGAAATAATCTTCATTAAACTGAAAATTGTTTAGTTTTTCGCGGAGAGAATATATTTCTTCATTGCATTTTCATAGTGCCCAATCCAAATCTCCTTTTCTATTCATGTCTTCTGGATCTTCAACTATTTTGTCTTCCAGTATCGAAGGAATGGATTCAATTTTTTGTTGATTTAATGGTAGTTCACATTTTAAAGCTGTTGTACAATTTTGCTACAAATATCTTTACGCAAAATTAATACAAGATCACAACTTTTGTGAAGCAGGCTCGATTCTGGAATTCAGGGTAAACTCTGAAAAGGATTTATTTCGACTATATTCGATGCCACAATCCCATGAAGACACGCTAGGTTAATCTAACCTCTAACATAACCCCCCTAGCTAACCTATAATCTAACTTCTTACCTAGTCGGAACCACTACCGACGACTGCTAGGATTGAATATATTCGAAATAAACAAAATTTTAGTTTACCTTGATTCCGGAATCAAGCTGTGAAGCATTATGTATCTACATAATATTTGTCCCTTAAATCTCTCAATCTTTAATATCGCTCCTTCAAAATACTTGTTTTTACACACTTACTATGTAAATAAATATTACCTCTTTCCTACGTTGAATGCGATGATACCGATTCTGGGAAGAACGAGAAGGCTGCTGAATAGATTTATATCCCATCTCTTGTGAGGGAATCCAATCGGGATCATCTCTATGATTTGCCTTTGCAGGTTTCCCTAAACAATTATAAAAAATTTGGATAAGCACCAAGTAAGGATCTCACATTCATTAATTGATGATTATTGTGGCTATATATAGTAAATAAAAGATTGCCAAATGTTACTTAATTTTATAATTTACTTACCTGTAATAAAATGTTTAGAACAAATTCGCCCATATTTTAATTTCGTTTCAGTTACGTCTTCCCTTTTTAAAGCACGAATCCATTTGTCACGTCTTTCTTTTAAAAGAGGGCATTCTTTGCCTTTATTATTATATATAGAAGGAATTCTATAAAAATGTACATCTACATCCCTTAATGTTCTGTTACCACAGTTAACTACCATGCAAGACGGCATTGTTGTTTTAAAGTTTAATAAAAACAACCAACTTACAAGCAAACTAAACTTATTATAACCTAAAAAGTTTATTTTGTTTGTACTCCAAGCTGGATGACCTTGAAGTTGTGACGTCAGGTGCACAAGCCTAATTACTTAAGTCAAAAATTTCCTGTAACGATGACCTCACGAAACTGTTTTGGTTTTATAGCTGAAGTAACAGTTTATTAATGTAGAATATACTTATTTACTATTATTGATGTTGGATATTTATAAATCTGTAATTATGTACTTAAAAGCAAAAAAGCGGTTGGAATTATGTACATTTTAGCATTAAATGACCAAAACTCTATTCAGTCTATTCTGATAACACAAAATCAATAATGATCTACTTGTTTGTAGATTAAGACTTATTTCCATTGCCAAAGTTCTTTATTAACTACTGTCTTTTAGGCTATGTACATAACCTAAATGATTCAATTTGTATCAATTTTTAAGGTTATTTCATAAAAATCTCTGTGCAGAAATTTTTCATGAATCTATTTTGCTCATGTAGCTAAATCTGTTGTTAGATTCCTGGTATCTTTCAGCTTTCACTTGATTTGCATCGACATGTGAAACAAAAAGTTGTAAAGATTAAGCAAAAAATCTAAATAGGTTTTTTATTGAAAAAGAAAACTATCAAAATTATTAAGATTATTTACTAAACAGTTACCGATGGTTGAGTAAATCTTCTACATATACTTTTTGAAAGGTTCATAATTATAACTATAGGTTTTTTCGAAGAAAAGTGTTTCTTGATCAGAAACTCTCCAACTAAGATATAACAGTATTTATTTTGATTAAATGAAGCGCTAGGTATCTTCTTTTTATTTTGTTTATATTATGTATTTTCATTTAGTTACTTATTTGTGTACATTGGCCAAACAAAGACTAAAGCATGATATATATACCTACTTGAATGGACATCTCTTTGAAACTAACACCTTATACTACTTCATTATCAGATCTGTTCTCTTAATAATAATAATAATAATAGACTTATTAATGAAGAAAAACAAATGGCTATCAGAGATACTACTTTTGTTTTATCTAAACTGCTACTACTCTTAGTAATTTTTATTACCTACTACAATAACTACTTTTGGGCTTTAATATGGTGATGGTATGTGGTTTGCTAGGATCATGCGGCCAAGGAGAAAGCACTGCAAACCATGTCCAGCATGTCAAGCGCGCAGATTGTGTCTGCTACCGCAATGCACAGCAAGTCAGCAGGTCTTGGTCTTGGTCTCACTCCTCCCGCATCCTATCCTGGACCGGTAAGTTAGTCCTGCTTACCTGAGCCATGGATCCTATTTCCTTTCATTATAGCGCATTATTAATTCAATTTTTAATTAAAACCAAGCTTTCGCTTTTTTTAATACTATTTTTATATATATTTATGCTATCCGTGTGTATTTGTCTCTCAACTCGTCTGTTAATTTAGATTTCTTGAAAATTCTATTTTAAGGTTATGTAACCAAAGCATATAATTTGGGATGACCTAAAGCTTATATTAAGATTTCTTAATTATTTCATGTAGAGTGGTGCTTATAAATTTAATGGAGCATTCTGAAATGGGAGAATTTGGAATGGAAGATTTATTGGGATGCTTTCACTGTTCGAATGTGTATAATGGGTGATTTCACATACGAAATAAAAGTATTGAGAAATATGTAGTTCATTGAAGTAAACGCAAGCAAATAGAGGTAGCACAAGTTATACATGAAATATATCAAATCTAGAAAATAAGTTTTTAAATCGCCTTATTCTTAGACTTTTTAAGAAATGATTAGTTAAATATTATTAAATAAGAACGTGTTAAACATATTTATTTTGTCATAATAATTATTTTATTTGATTTTATAGATAACAATGAAAAATTGTACTTTGACTATCCAAATCACAATAATATTAATCTTGTAGAAACACGATCAGAAAGTAAATATTGCAACACTGTATTTATAATAAGAACAAAGCTTTTACACCAAATATCATGTTGCGATATCAGATTGAAAATAAAATGACAAATATAAGGTACAAATTTCACACTTCTCACATTCAATTTTTTACGAGTTATCTATTAAAAATAAATAAAATAATTGCAAAACCATCAACACTGAAAGATCTGATATCTATAATGCAAAACCTAAAACGTATCAACAAAAACCTTACAATTATGAATTTTTATACATTATTAATTATAAATTGACACGTTTTATGTTTTGCATGACTAATAAATAACATTAACCGTTTTTTTAATTTACTTATTATTAGATAATTGTACATAAATTTAAAAAACAAACGAGATTGAAAACAAGTTGGTGGCTAATTAATGTGATGTTGGAGTGAGGAATCTATGCTTACTTGCTGTGTATTATCGGCTAATATCTGATGCTTTTTCCGCTTTTTATAAACATATCTCTAAAACGGCTTTTATTTTTAAGGAAGTTGAGAATCTTGTCTTGTTTATTTGTAAATATATATTTACTATATTACATATAATGTGGTTAATGTCAAGAAATTTTGTGTGCGTGTATATGTGTTGTTGATATGGAATTCTAATAAACATTCGTTTATATTTTGTTTTCAGCAATTTTGGCAGCCTGGTTTACAGCCTGGTACATCGCAAGAGTAAGTATCTGTTTTTATATTCAATTATTCTTGTGATTATTTAGAAGGGATAGTAGGGATTGAGAAGTCGAATAGAAAAATTCTAATCATTTATGTTTACAAAATCAGATTAATTAGGCTGTGAGAAATCAAAAGGTATAGCTATACAAAATCAATCAGGCCAACAATCAATAGGTTTTTTTTTAATACACAGGGTTGCTCACTATAGACAAAGTATACAATTCCAGTCCATTGGTAAATTCATACTTGCTAACCCTTACAACAAATATTTAATTGAGGTTAGGAACTCATACTAGAAGTGAAGACTGTAATAAGTCAACAGCATCATTATTATTAGCACTAGTTAGTTAATTTTATAAGGAATTACTTACATACCTCAGAAACTTAACTCCTACTGAAAAACAAACTGCAAAAGAACAAAAGTTCTTTACACTATTTAAAATAGTAAAAGTTGAATAAACGTTTTTTTGTATGCACATCGTATATTTATTATTTGTACATGATTCATTTGTTCAGAGCGTTGTTTCTCAGAATAAAAAAATGTAATTAAAATACTATCATAGATGATGATGAAATTTCATAATAATAATAATAGGTTTATTGATCAAAATACAAACGGCATTGCTGCCCCTTACATGTAATTGATAATATATAAAAATGATACTATTAATACATTAGAGTAAATTACACAGTGCACAACAATTTAAAAAACAAACTACATATACTATAAATAACAGGAAAACAAAATAGTACGTTAATACAATCATGCAAACAGGTAACGGTAGTAGTTAATGTAAACAACATTTATTAATTATTGTTTTTTTTGAATCATGAAAAATATCTGAAGCCTCCAGTATTCTATTGGCAGTTAATTGCACATGGCTTAAGGGGGTAATTATCATTGGTACCTGAAATAAGTTAATTGTTGTTTGTCTAAGATGCATTATTGGTATTCTAAAATTAATGAGTTCGAGTAAAATAGAACTATCAATAAAGTTGTTTAATAACTTATTTACAAATAGAGCCATTGCTATATCCCTCCTTCTTGCCAAAGTAATTAATGTTAAATCATACTTATTTCCAATAAATTTCAATTGATCCAAATAAGATATGGTAAATGGGTATTTAGGATATATACCTGTGATTTTCTTATACAACTACCTAATGAACAATTTTTGAACTTTCTCAATACTGTCAATCAACACATATTTAGTAGGTGACCATACAACTATAGCATATTCAAGGACCGGTCGTACATAGATATTAAAAAGATTACATAATAGTTTGACATTATTGAAATACTTGATATTTCGGGTTATAAAGAATAAATTCTTATAACTCCGTCTTACAATATTATTGACATGATTGTCAAATGTGAAAGTATTAGTGAACAACACTCCTAAATCTTTTATTGTACATTTTTTTTTCTTTCAATTCCTTATTATCAAGTACAAAATTGTAGTGGATAGTATTTTTTGCTCTAGTATATTTGACTATGTAACACTTGTCACTATTTAGTGCAAGATCATTATCACTAAACCAACCAGCGACACTATTAAGATCTTCCTGAAGAACTTCACAGTCAGATTCACTATAAACAGAAAGGAAGATTTTGAAATCATCCGCGTAAAGTACACACTGAGCATTACTCACATTTTTAGGCAGATCATTAATGAAAATATTAAAGAGGAGGGGGCCGAGGCAGCTTCCTTGCGGCACACCAGAACTCGGAATAAATGTTGAAGAAGTTACTCCATTCACTATTACATAGTTTCTTCTATTTACCAGATATGAATCAATTAAACTTACTGCATTTTTACTAAAACCAAATTTATATAACTTTTCCATAATTCCCTGAAAAGACACCAAATCAAAAGCTTTACTAATGTCTGTGTAAGCACAGAAAACTTGCCCACCCTTAACGATATGGTTCATTCATGTTAAGTCAGCTGCAATCACACGTAGGGCCTGATAGTAATAATCGCTCCTCCCTCCCGCACAAACTCTATAGCTTCTGGGACCTGGTTCGCCAGGTATTGGGTAGTAGCAATTATTATATTATTATTATAATGTTAATATTTTGTATTCAGAATAATTTTAGTGGAAATTTGAAATCTCAGTTCTAGTCATTAAATATTGATATGTGCTGCAGAACATTATTGGAAGAAAATAGATTCATATCAAAGTGATTTAGAAAATGTTACACTGTTAGTATTTAATTAATCCTGCATGTTACCAGAATAAGTCGACAAATCCATAATCAGAAGAAGTCCAAATTAGAATACAGTTAGAAATAGAGCAGTTCTGACTTGGTTATGACTAATTTAATTTATGTGGTCCAATATTCACATTTTATCTTTGTTCAGCTTGGCTCACAGCCACCATTATTCAGAATTGATGTCAATTCATCATTGTATTTTGACTGGCAACTACAAATTTGGTTCAACAATCACTTTAAAAATTTTTCACATAACTTATTTAAGTTACTACATAAGTAGCGATAATGAATGATGATAATGTATTTTTACTTAATGTGCCACTAGCTGTTGCTCAGTCTTATAGTGTTCTAAAGACAAAACAAGTAGTAATGGGCATTTCCATTCAAATTTATTCTGTTTTGTATCGTTTTACAACACTATTCATGAATAGCATAGTGTAATCCTAAGTTGCGCATTCATTTTTGTAGGAACGTTAGAAGTAGAGCAGAATCACTGAGATCGCCAATATGTACAATAAATGCAAAGCATCGTTTATAGTTTGCACTTTATACAATAAAATGCTACACTGCTTAATGTTGTGAAAAGGTGAAAAACACAAGTCTAGAACAAATTAAGGAATATGAACAAGGTTTCTTACTGTATTTTTTGACCATAAGGAGACAGTAAAATTTACATTAATTTTGCTGATTTGAATTAATCTAAAGTGTTCATTTGATACAAGTTAAGTATTAGGGTTTTTAATAATAAGAATTGTTATTTCGTGTTATTTTTGATAGTTATTTGCGGAGTTTATTTCCAAAACGAAATTTGTGAAAATTTATTTTTATAGTGTATACACATTTTTCAATTCATGAGGAGTAGGCCAGATTAAAGCATGTACTACCGGTAAACAAATTGATTCGTACTTTTATCAGATTCTGATAAAATATTTTTTTGCATATTGATTATGAAAGTTGACTTTTTTTAACGAAAAATTGTAATGAAAGTAGTACTTTTTTAAATTATTTTTTAATTATGTTAATCTCCTCTGAGATTATTGTCAAATTTCTCTGATTTTTTAAATTTTGCATAAATCCGTTTAGGACAAATTTTTCAACTTACAATATGCAAAAAAATACCGTCTAAAACACATTATGAAAGTCTCTTTCTTACACTCATTTACTTGATAAACTCGGGCTTCGCCGTCGTTAATCAAACCTGCGAATTGAAAAAATTATATTTCTACAAATTTATTATTTTGTTTTACAGATTCAACACACAATGGTTCAAACATATGGTTATATAGAAAATACGATTTGAAAGGAAAATTGTAGATAATGCAATTTCAATATAAAAGTGTAGAAATTATGATTTAAAAAATATTTTTGTATAAACTGCAGTTTGAATGGAAACCTGAATATTACTAGTATATACTTTATAGGGTAGAAATAGTACTTTATTTAAACATTTAAGTCAGAAATGAAAGCCTCGAGTACAATGTCTTAAATGCTGTCTATATTTCGAAATTGTTTCTCAAAAATTGCTTTTTGAAAAACGAGCTCCTCATTTATTAATTTGTAATATTTACTAGATTGTTTCATTCCATAACCTATTTCTTGGTTTTTGCAGTGTGAAGCCATTCCAACAATCACCTTATCCAGGAAAACCTGCAACAGCAGTTTCAGCAGGTGAAGTACCTCTGCAAGCTCCACCTCCCCCTCCATGGGAAGGTAGAGCGATTGCGACACATAAACTTAGGCTAGTGGAATTTTCTGCTTTTATGGAACAACAAAGAGATACGGACAATACGGTACGTTAGACTGCGTTAACTTTAGAATTTTCATTACTCATTGCATCCTTATTACTGTTTCAGTATCACAAACATCTATTTGTTCATATAGGAGGGACTGCAACCTATGCTGATCCATTATTAGAGGTATTATATATATTTTTCTTAATTGAATAACAGAATATGCAGTTCTAATATTACGTTTCTTGTACAGGCAGTTGATGTTAGGCAAATATACGATAAATTCCCAGAAAAGAAGGGTGGTTTAAAAGAACTTTACGATAAGGGACCTCAATCTGCCTTTTTCTTAGTTAAATTTTGGGCAGACCTTAACACGAATATTCAAGATGAAGCCGGAGCATTTTATGGTGTTACAAGCCAGTAAGTTTTATTTTTCTTTTTCAAAGTAAAACTATTATTTAATTTTACCATCATTTTTCAGGTACGAGAGCAATGAAAACATGACCATTACGTGTTCGACAAAAGTGTGTTCTTTCGGAAAACAGGTTGTGGAAAAGGTTGAAACTGAATACGCCCGATACGAAAATGGAAGGTTTATATATAGGATTCATCGTAGTCCGATGTGTGAATATATGATAAATTTTATTCATAAACTTAAGCACCTTCCAGAAAAGTACATGATGAATAGTGTTTTAGAAAACTTCACCATATTACAAGTAAGTGTTAATAAAAGATTTATTTTTGTTTTCATAAATAAACTTATTTGTTAAGTTCTTGTGAAATTTTGAATATTTAGGTCACGCGTTCATAAAAGTGGTAGTGGGATAGAAGTAACTGATCAAAACTTGCAACTGCAAAAACATGCACTTGGTATTAATAATTTAAATTCGTTCATAAAAAAGTATGCAGGTTAAGCACCTTCGCCCTGGTGCTTAAGTTTGCTTGAATTTTAACCCAATAAACATCTACTATAAGTCTCGATGGTAGGAAAAGTAGTACAGTAGAATAAAACTTTTCCTCCTGTTGCAATTTTCTCTATCTCACTATCACTTTTATGAACACTTTTTACATCCCTATACCAAACCCATGGCTTTCCAGTCTGTAAGGGAGCGTTCAAGTATTACGTAAGCATCATTTTGTTGATTTTAATCCCCACCGCCTTTGTAAGAAAAAATAAGAAAATCGCAAAGTCCCCCTCCTCCAAAGCATAAGATGTAAGGAATTTCTTTGTTTTTTATTAGATATGAAAATTAAACAAAAATCAAATTGTTTCTAAGGTTAATGAACTACTTGTTTATTTATTTTTGAAATTGAATAAACAAAACTTAGAAACGATCTTTCATTCAAGTTAGAAGAACAAAGCAATTGAAAGAAAATCTTATAAAAAATAACATTTGGCTTATATTTCTCTGTATCAACTTATTTTGAGTCGATATAGCCGGGATTTCCCAAATATCTTCGCGTTTAAAGTCGCGTGCTAGTGCAACGACACGGAGAATTCCTGGAACACGGGTTTTGCTTATAAAGAATTATAAAACTAGCAAAAGTAATTTTATTGAATTCAAGTAAGTATTTGAATATTATTTTAAAAAAGTTAATTATTTTGTAATTTCTATCTTACGTAAGATTCTTTTATTTCATACTGTCCGGTAAAAGGGTATTTACCGGACTCATTTGAGTCCGGTAAATGAATTATTACGTTACAAGGCCGGTAAAAAATTTTACCGGACTGAAAATCCAATTTGAGTCCGGTAAAAAATTTTACCGGACTGAAAATCTAATTTGAGTCCGGTAAAAAATTTTACCGGACTGAAAATTTTAAATGCATTTTTTTAAAAAATGAACAATGTGAGGCAGTATGAAATAAAACGCCTTACGTCATACTTCCGGTAAACCATTACAGTAGCTCGTTTCAACATTCGAGACTCGGCTCCTTCGTCGCCTCGTCCCGAAACGTTTTCAACTCGCTACTGTAAACTTGGGTTTACCGGACTTATAACGTAATATACTATTGTCTCCCCCTAGTCCCTTTGTCAACAAAAATAAGGAAAAATTTAATCCCTCCACTCCCTAAGCCTGCTTACGTAATACTTGAACGAACCCTAACCTAAACTGTAAAATTTGTATTAGTTCACGAAGCATACTTAATTTCTATCGGTAACATTAATATTTGTGTGATGGCCAAAAATTGTTTTGTGATTTCTCATCATATAAATAATATTTTATCATTGATCATTTGATCACTTGATAAATAAACTTTCAAATTCAAATTTATACAATGTCCTATTTTTACTTTTTGTAGGTTGTAAGTAATAGAGATACACAAGAAACACTACTTTGTACAGCGTACGTGTTCGAAGTGTCATCGTCGGAGCATGGAGCTCAGCATCATATTTATAGGCTTGTAAAAGATTAGCGGATTTACTCAAGCCAATTTCACTTCAGTGCCTACACACTCACAATACTAGTATTATTATCGATTACATATGTTAAATAATAAAAGAAAATAGTTAGGTAAATTTTAAGCAGAATTATTGCCATGTAATAATTATTGAGAAATCAAAATTTCCTCTTTTTTTTCCTTGCTTTTTGTGCACCTTAATTTTATTATTATTATTACTTTTAGGCAATAAGCTTTTTGTTTAAAGAGAGTTTGTGGTCTTTTTTCCTCTTAACAAGCACTTTTTAAATATAATTTCGATTCTATTAATTAATCGATTCTATATGATGTACTACTATTACTACCATGGCCTCGTACTTTAGGTTAATTTAATTAAGTCTTTCTGACAAAGATGTTGACGGTTTTATTATAAAGTTTGTTTATGTATTATCTTTTCCATGGATTGCACTGATTTCTGATTAGCATTAAAAATAATTTTTTATCTGCAGGTCTTTAAGAGATTTTAACAGAGGAAAATGTGAAAGTGTGTTATGCAAAACTTTAAATATTTATTTATTAATTCTTAATCTAGTAATTAATTATACTTGCCAATAGTTAGTCGATAATTCTTTTGAAAAAAATTATTTGCATTTCCATTACGATCTTCAAATAATATAAAATTGACCAATTACAATTACTAACAAAATCTTAATGAAGATATTACAAACAATATCTCATTAAAAAGTACTGAGAGAATTTTTTAATTAATTTTATAGGTATTTTTATTGTTAAAATCAGTTTTATTGCTATTATGTGTTCATTTTATGTTATTAACTGTTGTGATTATAGGCTGACGAAATTGTTGGATTTTGAAATTCTACAATTGCAATATAGGACAGCTTGAAAGATTATTATTTTACCTAAAATTAATTATTAATTCTTCAAAACTAAGAAAAGCCATGATAGATATTTAAAAGCGTTATTTTTCATATCAATGGTAAAAATAGTATTTAAGGTTATGTTTGTCTTTTATCAATACTGACATATGACTCTAACCTAGAATTTTTAACTTTTGACATTTAACATAACCTAGAAATACTTATTTTTTTACCCTTATTAATTTTATGGATCAAGTGCTATAATATTAATAAAGGTGTAAATTAAAAGAACTTATCATGAATCAATCTGGTAGGTAGTGGAATGAAAATAAATTCATTAACAAATTTTATAAAAGAACCCCTAATTGTACTTTTTAATGGGACCAACATTTTCAAAAAGTCTTATGAAAGAATAAGAATTTATTATTATAATATAATTATGATGTACATTAATGAAATGTATAAAATCTGACAATATGTAATTCTACAATTACATTTAATGTTTAATAAGTACTGATTGAAATCTTTCGTGCAGCTTAATTTCAACTTGTGATATTTTATCGAAGACCTAATGCAATCGTTTTTTTTTATTAAAGTATTAAATATTTTATAACATAGGTTCTTACAGTAATGCAGAACTAAAAGATAATAATATCCTAATTATTAAATAATTGTATTTCTATCAGAAAAATTATAACATTTCTGATTAATGAAGTTTCTCCATCGTAACTAAATATTATGAACTTCTTTTCATAAAGCTGCCTTCTTTGCTTATAAAACTATAAAGAACAAACACACTTTCATATAAATAGTTGCAAGATCGTCAACTGTTTTATACACCTATAAATACATAAACAAATCGATTTTATGGCTCAATATAATAATTATGATTATTAACAGCAATTTGTATAAGTTTATCTTTTAGTTTTATGAGATGTCTATCGTAAGATTAAGTTTATGTGATGCTACCTTTAGTGTTTTATATAGATTTTTATTATATTTGTATATTATTCAGTATTTATCGAAAATTTATGCTATTATTACTCTTTTTTTATATATATGATACCTTATAAATTAATATTACAATCATTTTTATCGATCTACATATTATTTCATGTTTCCACAATTTAAAATATAGAGCCATGATATGTTACAAATTTCAAAAAGTAATTAATTAGATTTTTATGATTTGTGGAAATATGTTATGATTGATTATCGATTTCACTCGGCAGCCCTTACTTATATTAGTAAAAGCGAATACGAAGAATAGCAGAATCACACTTTAATTTGTCTGCAATAATAATAAATTGCTTGGTGCAATCTACAAGTGAGTAAGGAGACATATTTTAGTTTAGTTTAATTTAAAAAATATGTGGCAATGGTTTTTGATCTCGTTTTAATTTTTTTTGTGACTTTTAATTTTAGTTTCGTTGACTAAAGAAGATGTGGATTTTTTTCATTTATATTAATTTAAATATACAAAGTAAAAACAGGTTGTAAAGAAAATTTAATATTATAGTTAATAATATCGTACTTGGAACACTGACACACATTTGAAAACATATCTTCTGTGAAGATAAATTCTCTGTCTGTTCCATGAAAGAGGCTGCTTTATTATTTTTATATTTAAAAATGTTATTAACCGAATTTATAAGTAAATGATACTCTAGGAGTAAAGAATAAAAGAATAATTCGATGAACAATAATTATTATAAAATACAAATCAAATATTTGTACTCAGTCAAAATAAATTATATATTTTAAATTTATATAGTGTCAGTGTATTAAAAGATGAAGATGATAAAAAACATGCAAAACAAATGTATATATTTCTAATCAAATATGGCGGCTATACATATTTTTATTGTATTATTATTAATATTACAAAAAAATGAAAAAACTTACAAAATGTGTTATATAAAAGTGTGCTATACTATAATTGAGATTTTTTTAATCCATATCTGGAATGCCATATCAAGATGAATCTTGAAACTTTTAATATTTTTGCTCTGTATGTGTGTACAGTATTTTAAAAACATGTTTATAATTTGTATTAAAAATATATTAACTAATACGATGTATGAGTTTCAATGTTTTATCACTTATGTAAATATTTCCATATCACTTAACAGACCTTCAATAAGCATTGCACTAACACTGGTGTTTACAAAAAATAGTTAAATCTGCTACTAATACTAACTACTTTTTTCGTTATCTGTAAGAATTACAAGAGATACAAATTGATATAATAACTTTTTTGTAGATCACTCTCAGTCGGAGAAGTAAAGGTACAAGCTACAGGAATGGTAAGTTTTGGCAATGCTGTTATTTTGTAACTATGAGAAGTTGGGGAGTAAAGGTTGATTCTCATTAGACGTGCAAGGAACCGGATCGGCGACGGCACGGCTCATGCTCGGCACGAGCAAGATTTTTTAAGATAATTCACACTGCGATAGGCTTGCCGCGGGTTTAGTAGTGTCCAGCTTTGCGAACAGCGATGTTCTCGACTTCTACGCTAATAAAAATTGCTGTAATATTAGATGAAGAAGAGCAAGAAATGAACAAAAATTGCAGAAAGAGGAAACGACGTTTTTGGGTGCATAGAATGCTGAAAAAACGAAATGAAGAAGGGGAATTTGCAACGTTGCACTCAGAACTTTTAGATGACCAGACAAAGTTTTTCAAATATTATAGAATGTCAATGGATGAGTTTCACAATTTATTAGGCCAAATTGAGGAACTTCTTCAAAAACAGAATACAACTTTTCGTGAATCCATTTCACCTATTCAAAAACTGGCAGTCTGCTTAAGGTAAGTTTGTTTTTAAATAATTTTATTCTTGACAAATACGAGTTAAATAAAAATAAATAAATATTAGAACACCTTATTTATTACTGTTGGAATGCAACTCTAGTACATACAACGTATTATATAATAAAATACAGAATATACTAAAGTCTAACGTAATGTAATATCAATCGATATTGTCTGTAGGGGAAAAAGTTTCGTAATATGATGAGGCTGGTGATGATTGAGCTACCGAGACACATGGTGGACCAGATCGCATTGGGGTTGCCGAAGCAGATACATATGACTGTGTTGAAGATAGTGGTAGCTGATATTGAAATTGTTGAAATTGAGAATTTATTTGCGATTGTATATTAGGTTGCATATTGCTGTGAGAAGTTGAATGTGTGGGCATATGCGGTGGAAGCTGTTGGCCGATATATTTACCTTCAATATCTGAAACAATCATGAATATTCTAGCTTTGGCAAGATGTATGTCTGCGGGTGAAAATTTTTGTACGGTAGCTTTAATGCTGTCAAAAAAATGATCCAGTTCATTTCTTTCATCACTTTTTTTTCGTTCATTCTCTAGTAAGTACTTCAAACAGTACCACTTGCTGTCTGATTAATCGAATTCTGTTTATTTGCGTTCTTGTTTATCGGTTTTCTTTTTCGCGGCATCGCTTCTGGTATGTCAACAGTGGAAACTTCAGACATATCAAGAGTATCAGGGTTTGACATATCGGTATTATGGCTTAAAGATTCATCCTCGTCATCCTCAACAGCACCGTCAGTTTCATTTCCAATAGAAGTCAATCGTTGCTTATCTTTCATGTGAGGCTTGAGAAATTCTAATTGGTCCTCATATTTCCACTTTGCTCTCATATCTGCTGATTGTCCTGTTGTGGTCTTCTTGGACTTCATGACCTTCCTGTACTGACCACGAATTGCTTCCCAGCGATGTTTGCAGTGTTGTCCATCTAAAATTATAATTTTTTTAATAGAGTTGCAAATTTACACAGAAATTGCTTTCTGAACAAACGCATATCTACTATGTACACTTATTTTTCAAGAATAAAACCGAGTTACTGGAAATTCATTAATACCTATATGTTTTTTACAGGTTTCTAGCCACTGGAGATTCTTATCAAACAATAGCATTCAGTTACCGCTTAGGACATTCTACTGTACACGCCATAGTCCACGAAGTATGTAATGCAATAATTGACAAGCTGTTACCAGTTTACATTCCCACGCCTCTTAGAAACGAGTGGGAAAATATTTCTCGACGGTTTTGGACTGCTTGGAACTTTCCTAATTGTTTAGGGGCTTTAGACGGCAAGCACATCGAAATTGTAGCACCTGGTAATAGTGGTTCTAATTATTTTAATTACAAAAAACGTTTTCGGTTGTTTTACTTGCATTAGTCGATGCAAATTATAAATTTATATCCGTGGATATAGGATCCTACGGGAAAAACAGCGACGGAGGCATTTCTGCAAATTCTAGACTGGGGAGACAATTAGAAAACAGCACTTTGCAAGTACCTCCCAATAAACAATTATTACCAGAATCGGATTTTGTAGCGCCCTATGTCATTTTGGGAGATTCAGCTTTTCCACTCAAAACTTATCTTTTGAGGCCCTTTTCTCATGTTCAAACACAGAATGATGTAGACAAAAGGATATTTAATTATCGACATTGTCGTGCAAGGCGTGTAGTCGAAAATGCATTTGGCATTTTAGCGCAACGCTTTCGTATATACTTTAGAAAAATCAATTCAAAACCTGGTTACATCGAAAAAATTATCCTGACAACATGCATTCTACATAATTACCTGCGTTGCAACAATGTAAACATACAAGAAGAGGGCAAATCTATGGACAAGAATGAATGCATACTGAGAAATCTACCTGGACAGGGTGGTAATGCACAACAAGAAGCGTTCAATACTAGAGAAATATTTACCAGGTTTTTTAATTCAGAGTCAGGTTCGGTGCCTTGGCAATATGAAAAAATATAAGCTACTTATTATACTTTTAAGAAAAAATAATATTTTGTTTTATGTACCTATATTAATATATTAATATATATTTAATAAATACACTTACCTTGTTGTAATTTTTCACCAATTGTATTCCATAATGTGTTTTTGTACACATTATCGGCGTATCTTTTATTACAGAAATCATAGAGAGCTTCATTTTCTCTAACATAGTCAATAAGACTTTCATCTTCTTCCAGTGAAAAATTGGCCTTCTGCTGACGCTTCGTCATGATTCACTTGTCGCTACTGAACTACTAAAATCCTATGAACGCAGATTAGCTGACGGAACGAATTCACACTATCGGAACCTGCACGGTACATGCTCAGCAAATATTGTTTTCGAAGAACGCCGCGTGCAAAGGCCGTCGCTTGACGAGATGTTGCCCGTATAGTGTGAATTGAACACTGCAAAATTCATAACATCAATGATAAAGATATTTTGCCGAATCAGTGCCTTGCCTGTGCCGAGCACGTGCCTTGCAAGAAAGTGAGAATTAACCTTAACTGTCGTAGTGTACCATTCAGTAATCATGGAGCAATAGTCTAGTGAACAATGTTTTTCGTGACACAACAACTGTGTGATTGCTGCTGAAATGCTTTTCTGAATTAATTTTAAAATTCCTCATTATGATTTCTAAAGAGGCAAAGAGAAGTACTAAAACCCCACTGAACTCTTATTTACTAGAAGAGGCATTATGTATGAAGCAGATGTCACCAACATAACCTCTAAATTTGACTTATCTTTGTTTACATCTCCCACAGCGCCAGTGGCACCTCGTCAATCACGGCTACATTTATAATTTATAAATGCCAAGAAATTAGTTTAAATTAATAAGTCTTCATTATGCAATGCATTTGTAAAGATATAATTATATAGATTTAGGTAAAATCCTCGTGTAACGCCTATGGCAATTGTGTCAATCTACACAAAATAACTGAAAATAAAAATTATTTCTACTCAGCTGTTGCTGATTGGTCCTTGAAGGTCGTATTTACGTCACCTTACTGAACAAACCAATCGAAAGCTGTGTCCGCAGTAAACATAAAGAGGTTATCCGGGCTACAAATATTCCTATCATATGCCGTTTCTAGTAAATAAAAGTTCAGTGTAAAACCCCATGAGATTCACAAATTAGTTCCACAGCCTAAAGGTAACAGTATGGTGTACGATGTCCTCAATATTAATCGCTACTTCTATGTGAATAAAAATCAAAATGTAACAATCTAAATCAACCAATTTCTAATGCATGAATTGAACAGATTTTTTCAAAATCGGTGGTGCCACTTCCTATAATGTAAAAGCATCTTTAGATGCTCTACAGAAAGTGTTTCCAGGTTACACCATAATCCTCTAGAAAATGACGGAACATATCTAACAGAATATTTGCCGTTCACAAACGTTTGTGCCAGTTACGTTTTTGAGACTTGAAGTCAAGTCAGATTTAGATTAAATAAATCGCTTGCATCAATCCTCACCCAGATCAAATTTGTAAATAGAAATCAGTAACTTGCATTTGATTTTTGCCAAGGCTATAGCCTTAATTAAAATATAACCATACTTGATTGATTTATGTTAATTGATCTGATAATTTGTTCTAATTAATAATAAAGCACTGTATATCTCTTACTTGAAGATTTCTTATTTATATGTGTGGTATTTGGGGTTTGTATTTTCAGCTATCGAGGAGCCAATATTGGGAAAAGTCGACCACGTTGGTAGTAGTCGCAAATGTATTATTCTTTTCAGATTTCGTTGGCCAATACTGTAACTATTTTAGACGATTCTTGGCACCCATTACAGAAGACCTTTAGTGAGACCCACGACCTCATACTAGTTAGCTGGCAGACGACAGATTTAACTGTGGTTAAAGGTTGTTACCGTTTGCCAATAAGCAGTCCCCATTTTGTGGGTAACAATACTAAAATGAAATGTTAGGTTAAGAACTATTCTATATTGCAAAATATAAATTCATTTGTTTATATATCTTGTCATGTATTTATTTCTCGTATTTTAAATCAATGGGCGTCCTGTCATTTTTACCCAGAGATCCTTCTTTTCGTCTATGAAGCAGCAGTTTCTTGTTGCTAGTATGAACACAATTCAAAATTAATAAATGTTTGGACAAAGCAATTGTAATCAAAATCTTAAAGAGTTCTGTATATATTTTAAGACATCATTTATTAATATTGTTAAGTTTCCTTTGATTTATGTTAATTGTTATAAACGTTGTAGTTAAGTTATACTTAAAAAGATATTCCTATATGTTCATATTATTACTGTGTTATAGTGGCAAACTAATTGTTTAGTCAGTTGTTTAATAAAAACTTGTGTAGGGAAACCCCGGATAGAATTTTATAAAAAGCCGCATAGTGTAGATGCAGATGCAGTACTTCACTTCTGGCAACAAGAAAGTTATTTTCTTATCACACCAAAACAGAATTTTGGAGTAAAGACGGTGACTTAGCAAAAATGAAAGTAGGCGAATTAATATGCATTCGGGATCATACTTGGAGAGCACAAGTATGTTCAAATGATTCTTGGATAAGTGATATACCAAGACCAAGATGAGGATATTTTGGATATTGATATTTTGTCCGCACAAGAGGGTGTTCTGACAAGAGAATGTCCGCTATGAGATACGTCATTTTAGTAAAATAGTTAAATGCATAACTAAGTATAGTGACCCTGGCTGCGAAAAGGTATATTATGGATGCAGATGCTTTCTTTTGTCTATTTGAATTTGGTTCGGAAAAAAGACGAAATTAATTAATGAAAAATGCAAAACAACTTGTTGACTTTGAAATATAATGTAGAATCGCTCCTAAACAAAAGTTTTTCTTTTCCATATTCCTGTCCAATCCACAACGTACCTTTTTGCTTGCTGGGTCACATATGTCAATCTATTTAAAACTACCATCTGATTAAATATCCCATCACCTAGTAGGTCATTTGAAATTTTGAGGTTATGGCGAAATTGTTTTCTTATATTAAATATTCAGAAACGTCCACTAAACTGTCACAAACAAGCCTACTAACTAGGGTGATGGGACTATTTGATCATATGATATAATCACTATATTCCTTTACTTGATTTTTTTGCTTTTTTACCTCGGTGTCATTCCAATACTCACATGCTCTGAGCTCTGGCATAATGATGATATTGATACCGCTCCAATAAAATATCACAAAGGAAACAGATCACATCTGTTCTAGATCTAAACAAAGAAATTGTAGATTTAATTTAAAAAAGGAAACGGATTGAACAAACAAACACAGGTAATATTGACTTAACCTTATTACAATAGAACAAAACAAAACTTTAACTGTGATTTACAAGCTAATAAAATGGTTAAAAATTAGTACAAGTTGTTTGAATGTGCGTGAAAGCAAGGAACATAATCTACGGAAACAAAACAAAAATATGCATATATGTACTAGTTCATAACCTTTAAATATTACTTGGTATAAGATTATAAACTTAAACAAAGATTTTATAACTAAATTTCCATTTCTCCACATTTAAATATTTATTGTACATACAATTCTAACACTATATTTAACGGTGTCTCTTAACCACACATTGTATTTGGCTAATTGCCAATACGTATTTCAGTAACGATGTTACCTTTTTCTCGGCTTATTAGAGATAATTCTACATAAAGATGCCAAATAGTATCATTCATTTCTTTATAAATAAAATAAGTTGTCACATACGTTTCTAACCACCATTCTATGCTAAGAATTAACTTGTTTTCATAATGAAATAATTTTATAGATTTTAATAATATCTGCGCATTAAGTTGTTATAATTATCTTAAATTAGATCTGCAGATGCTAATTCCGACCTTTTACCATGTGTGCCATAAAATTGGATCCAATTGTGAAAGTTTTTTGGGATAATCACTTCTGCTTCCAAAAATACTTGAAATACGCCATGTCAAAGTTGACAGAGGTAACATTAGGTATATGTCAAATTCCCTAGTTTTTTAAAAATCGGCGAAAGATTACCTTATTTGTAAAATATGGAAAAATCTTATTAAGAAAAAATGTTTCTAATAACATTTTACGTTTACGTACTGAGTATGAATGAGAGATTGCGACATAAGGAACATTTAATTTTTTAACATCAAAAAATTGATACATCCCCGTAACTGACTAACTATTTTGAAATAATTAAAAATGCTTTAAAGGAGTGGGAAGGCAACAATTGCATATCATATTTTGCTAATAACATTCGATGGTATAGGTATTTTTGACGAATATTAAAATTATCAAAAAAACAAAATGGAACTATTTGAACGATTTTTCAATTTCCAAGAAAATAATGCATAATTTTATTAATCTTCTTTTTACTAGGCCTTGTTTGAAAAATAAATTGGGTGTTGAATAAAATTGTTGTAATCATAATTTAAGCCACATAACACAAAACTACTACTTAAAAACAACTGGATAATCGAACAATAAAATAGAACATCTCGAAGGTGCTTAATGCAAAAAAAAACAGTATAGCCATTGGATCTCGCTGTTGGGAAACATAACAACAATTTAAAAATATTGCCGACAGTTGAATATTTTTGATATACAGTGTGGAATTAAAGTACGGAATATTAAAAAAAAAGCGAACTCAACCGGTTTTTTTTAAAAACGCTGAAACACGTCGATTTTGTTTTTTAAAAATACACATTAATATGTGCGATTCACCTCCCGACTTTCATTTGTTTCTAAGTTATGACGTCATCACAAAAAAATTTAAATGACAATATAGATTTTTAATAGTGGAATCCGATAGTAATTTCTCTTCCCTTTATGATCATGCAAATAAATCATAAGGTTGCATAACCAAGATTCTGAGAAAAATCGATCTGATATATTGATACCATAATATCAACAACATTAAATGTTCAAATAGGTTTTTTCTCAGAATTTTTGTTATGCAACCTTATGATTTATTTGCATGATCATAAAGGGAAGAGAAATCACTATCGGTTTCCACTACTAAAAATCTATATTGTCATTTAGATCTTTTGTGATGACGTCATAACTAACAAACATTTACAAAGTTCAGCTCGATTTTTCTCAGAATTTTTGTTATGCAACCTTATGATTTATTTGCATGATCATAAAGGGAAGAAAAATCACTATCGGATTCCACTATTAAAAATCTATATTGTCATTTAAATTTTTTGTGATGACGTCATAACTTAGAAACAAATGAAAGTCGGAAGGGGACTCGCACATATTAATGTGTAGGGTCAACCCGGGTAAATATAAAACGAAAAATAAAACTTTTAATTTTAAACTACCTTAAAATTAAAAAAGTCTTCGTTTTTATACATGAATAGATTCCTTTTAGCCTTACCTATAAGACCATATAAAAGCAATTTATATAAAATTATGTTTGTAGTCGTGAAGAGGTAAACACTGCGTTTCATTTTTAACCTGGATATGGGGTAAATATGAAAAGCAAACGGGAAAAAGTGAAACATCACCTTAAGTCTTTATTTAATGAGGTATCAAGTATGTCAAGGGCATACCGGGTGTCTACTCTCAAAGTCCATCATAGGCAATTAACATTATATATTTTATTTTTATGTATTTTGCTGTACTTCTATATCAAACCAATACATATTAAAGTAATGAACATTTTAAATAGTCGTTATTCAATTGTGAGGTTTGAAAACGTCATTATTAATTTCCTAATAACCTAGATAAACAAACGTGTATGCGTTAAATAAAATTTGAAAATCATGGCTTGTCATATTTATATTAGTATTTTAAAATAAAAACCGTACTCTTAATATTATTAGTACCATTTGATGCGCAATAACTTTCTCTTTCTATTGATAACATTATCTTTCTTGTAGTTGAGTTTGGCACGCAAGAATCACCAAAAACATTCATGGCCGCATTCAGCAGACTTACCGATGATAAACCGGTGCTGCTCACTGGTAGATTTTACCTGAAATATGAAAAATTACTTACCGGTTAATCTATTTAAATATACTTGTCAAATATAGAGTGACATATTACCTCAAGAAGGCATTGGAAGCTAAGTGATTGCCATAGTTACAAGAATAAATAAGAAGTAATAAAAGATATCTAAAATGAACACGTTTTTTATTAACTCCAAGATTAAATATAACTTCTGGTAAACATCTACCGTTATAACTGGTGACCTTTCGACGATAAGTAATCAACGAGAAGAATCGAACACATCAGCAGATCAATACAATTGGATTGATTGGACAATCGCTAGCTTATCGATTCTGAACCAATATCGGAATATATACCTTTTTCTAATCAAGATAAGTATAACTTAATTCAATTTCATATTAAATATGGCTGCTCATATTCCATTTCCGACATTTGACAATTCAAATATAGAATCCTGGTTAACTTTATTAGACCGTTATTTCATTCATCTCAATATAAACGATGAACGTATATGATATGATATTCTAACCTTGAACTTGCCAAATTATGTTATAACTAACCACCAAGATCTCATAGTAAACGTACCTTGCAGACAACCGTATTCTGTTTTGAAAAATGCCATAAAAATCTTCATGTAGGCTCACGCCTTTCGCGAATTTCAAAACTCCTGGATAGTTTGACATTCAATGGCAAAGTCAAGGAATTGGTGGCTGACATTAGAACACTGTCAAAGGACTTGAAATTTGACGTTGAAATTCTCAAAGATTTTCTAATAGCGAAATTACCAAACCATTTAAAAATTCAAGCAATAAATTTATTACATTTACCTATGTCAGATCTTGTAGAAAGACTTGATATGATCAACGAATTACACGAGACTCCAAAACCTGATCAATTACATACAAATTTACAACATAAGATTGACCAATTAAACAATCAAATACAAAACCTTTCTGGCAAACTAAGTCAAATTCAAAATGTTCGCACGTCAATCCGTCGTGTTTCAACAAATTATAAACCACGAGTTAATACTGCTACTAGTGCTGACTGCTCAAAGGTATCTAGGCTGTGCTACTACCACGCTAGGTTCCAAGAAAATGCCCGTAAATGTACAGGCAACTGTTCCTACCAGAAAAAAAAACTAATTGTCAGCTCTGCTATATCAAATGATGAGGATAGCAGAGTTTGTCCCAATGCCTCATCAAGCTTCATCGAATTGACAGATACGATTAACAATATTTCTTTTGTCGTTGACACTGCATCCCAATATTCTATAATAACATCAAAGATTGCTAAGTTATTCCAAAATACAACCAAACAAAATTTTACTGATAACCTAAAAGCTGCAAACAATACGAACATTCCCATATTAGGTACAGTAGATTTGACACTTGACTTTGACATTTCTTATATACAGCGCCAACCCTGGAAATTCTTGATAGCTAACGTCACATTTCCTATCCTTGGTTTGAACTTTTTACAAACAAATAATTTAAATATTGATTGTGTCAATAAAACATCTAATTTGATATTGACAAAAGCTACAGACACGTCTTCTAATGATCATGGTGACCAGGTCAGTACCGTTGTTACTAACCTTTCTCTACCTACACAGGTATCCTCAGAAATTGGTAACAATAATGATGATCGCAACGTCTACACAAACCTATTACATAAGAAGTTTTCTGAATTACTACAACCCTTTAATTACAACAGACCTATCCAACATTCGATTACTCATAAAATTGACACAGAAACTAATTCTACTATTAGAGCTAAGCCTAGAAAATCAAATCCTAATCAACTACTCTTTCTAGAAAAACACTTGAACGAGCTCATTGAAGCAGGTGAACTTGAACGATTAGCTAGCGATTGGTCCACACCGATCCACCTGGTGCCAAATAAGAACACACCATCAGCGGAACCTTATCGAATGGTCGGAGATTATAGGCGGTTGAATTCAATTACAGTTCCTGACAGATATCCAACACCATTCTTAAGTGACTTCACCCGGAAAATAGAAGGCGCTACCATTTTCTCCAAAATAGATCTGAAGAAGGCGTACTATGCAATCCCCATTCACCCTGATGATGTTCACAAAACAGCAATTACCACACCACTAGGCCTCTTCCAATTCAAAAGGATGTGTTTTGGTTTAAGAAATGCAGCAAGCTCGTGAAGCCGATTCATGGATACAATATTATTAGGACTATCTTTTATATTTTTTTGCAACAGCATCTTGATCATCTGCAACAAGTCTTTTCACGATTGAGAGACAATGGGCTTCTAGTAAATGTGGATAAATGTAAATTTGGTGTCTCAGAAATTGACTTTTTGGGACACACTGTAAATATTAGCGGAATTAAACCACAAACTACAAAAGTTGAAGCAATTGCAGAATTCCCATTGCCTACTAATCAAAAGAACCTTAGGAATTTTATTGGCCTTGTTTCGTATTATCATAAATTCATTCCAAACTGTGCTGAAATATTAGCACCACTAAATAATCTCGTTATACCAGGCAAAGCCTCTCAAAAACCTATCATTTTAAATAGCAAGCAAGTACAAGCTTTTAACAATGCTAAAAATGCTTTAATCAATGCTACACTACTAACTCAACCTAAACTCGACACTCCAATTAGTATTGCAGCTGATAGTTCATCTACCACAATTGCAGGAGTACTTCAGCAACTGGATAATGGTATGTGGAAGCCATTAGCATTTAGCCAGAGCAACTTTCCAAAAAATTCACCTGGATCTAGTACATTTGCCACCTTCAGAAGGTTATAAGTACTTATTGACCATAATAGATCGCTTCAGCAGATGGATAGAAGCTATTCCTTTAAAGGATGCTACGGCAACTACAGTAATAACTTCTTTTATCAACACATGGATAACACGCTTTGGAATTCCCCATTATATAACAACAGACAATGCTCAAATATTCCATTCTCATTTATGGAAGCATTTCACAAATACATTAGGGATAAAACACATTACTTGCACCGCGTATCATCCCATAAGCCAAGGGATAATTGAGAGATTCAATCGTTCACTCAAACAGGCCATACGCACCAGTGGTATATCTTCTTGGTTAAAGAATCTACCATGGGTGTTACTTAGTCTACGAGCTACGATAAAATCCGAATTAGATGTTTCATCTGCAGAAATGTTGTACGAAACTGCACTTCGTTTACCCGGAGATTTCTTTGAAGAAAAGAAACCCGATGAAGATTTCCGCATACCTCAATTTCTTCGTCGAATGAAATATCAAATGCACAATCAGAAATTTTTTTTCACAAGGACATATAAATCAAATTCTTTCGTTCCCAAAGAATTACATAAATGTACACATGTTTATGTTAGAAATGATACACATGACTTAAACGTTAAAGACACCTATGTTGGCCCTTATAAAGTGATAAACAGAACTGCAAAGTATTTTATGCTAGAAGGACTAGATCAACCCGTATCAATAGACAGACTTAAGCCTGCTTATTTTACATGAATAAAATTTTCATTCGCATTTTTTTTTCATTCTAGAAAGAATACCTTCAAAAGATGAACTGCACTTGATGCTGAAAATTAGTGTTATATGTTCAATTTAATTATTCAATTTTAATTCAAGTGTTCAATTTTGTATTTGCCGAGTTGTTTTGCTTAGGTTAAGTTGTCATATTACTTCGCCTTCAGCAATACCTTTTTACTATTAAAAATAAGGACTTTCAATTCTTTGATTATTAGCACCTAATCCTTAGCATAAGTTTTATTGTCATAGCATGTAGAGAATTTTATTGAAAAGATGCAAACGCCCTCAATTCTTTTGTAGCTAGTATACATTAAACATGCCGATACATACACTGTAAAAAATGAGGTAAAATTACTTTGGGAAAGAGTTAACTTTTCCCTATTATTTGCGGTATTTTTACCCTAAAATTAATTTTACCTATACATTAATAGTAGTTTTACTATTTGTGGTAAAATGCCCTGTAATTATGTAAAATTATACAAATATAAGTAATTCTACTACATTGAACTGGTTAAAATCACTATCCATAATATAAATTTACATAACTCAGACAATTTTTTCCTTACAAATGTATAATTGCTCAATAACTTAATTCATTTTTAGTGTAATATTAAAGATAAGATGAACTTGAACAAGAATAGTGTAATTTTACCCTTAATATGTTTTTAACCGTTGAGATGCTATTTCGCTAATTGCACTTGTTTGTGACCTTCGTTTCGTGAAAGAATTCAGGAACCCATTATGAACAGTCCAAATAGGGTTTTTGGGGAATGGTTGGAATGGTGTGTACCATTCTTTTATGATTTCGGCGAGGCGTACTCTATCGATATCGAACGAAGTGTTCATTGCTCATTAATATTTTGTTTTTCGTTGTAGTGTAGTGCGGATTTATTAAAGGCAAATATTTACACGTATGACCGGAGATGGGAAGAATTTTATTTTATAGTAGAAGTTAAAAAATAATAATCGGTAAGTACCTATATGTTAAAATTACAAATTTAAACCAATAAAATAAAAATATTTAATTTAATGTTTTTCTAAGATGAATCAAAAATTGAAGAATTCGAAATAAACTAGCATAACTGTAATTGAGAAAGGTACTCGTGTATAATTGTTTATATAATTTATAATTTTTTAATTTTCTAGGTGGAATCGAAACTTTATCTGAATGTCTTTGAGAGACCAAATATTTCCGAAAGCTCCTGAAAAGAAGTTCTGTTAATGTCTTATATTTTAGATAAGTACATACGTTCAATAAAAATTACTTTGATTTTATTTTGTTTCATACAATTCCTTTACCTATGTAAGTAATATTCAGAGGAACGATTGAATTTGCAAGTACTTTCGCAAGTCATTGTTACATTCAAGAAGTATTTTCACATTTGTATTTTAACCCTGAAAATTACTATTGCCATGAAATATTAACTTTGTCATGTAACTTTACACAGGTGTTTTAATGTTAAAATGTAAAATTACATTGAGATTGTAATTTTAATCTGTAAATTTACTTAAAAAGGAAACATTACAATGCAAACTTAACCTAATGTTGAAATTTTCCACTTCCTATGAAAATTACACTTTGAAGTAAATTTACCCCAAAAAATGGAGGTAACATAGTTGCCTCCAATTTTTAGGGTATAATTCACCGGTAATTTTTTAGAGTGTACAAGTACGACATTAATGTATGCTATTTTTTTTGAGGAATGCATTAAATGCCCTTTTGACTCACGGCTCATTTCTTTTGGTACATGTTCAGCCTTTTTTTTACCCAGTGTGTCATGTAATGATATTCATTCATAAAAACAGTCATTACATACATATTACCTCAAGAAGGCATTGGATGCTAAGTGATTACAAGGATGTGCCATAGTTACAAGAATAAATAAGAAGTAATAAAAGATATCTAAAATGAACACGTTTTTTATTAACTCCAAGATTAAATATAACTTCTGGTAAACACCTACCGTTATAGTACTAATAATAATGGAGCAGATAATAGTAGATGAGGATAATAAGACTAAACTGTAAATATCAAGAGTTTTTTCAGTAGAGATTGTAAAAATATCTATTAAACACAACAAAATAAACGTCAAGGGGCGCTGTTGTAACCTCACTTCAATTGTGCCTGTACGGTATATGTAAACAAACCGTATTTAAAATATGGTTAGCAAAACAACTTCCGGCGACCCAGGTGTGACCGGTAGGCCTGCTGAATGAGCCCAATGTTGGAGTAGGTTTCGCGATTTTCTTCCCGCTTCAAGTTTTTCACTTGGATACTTAGTACCATTTTTTTAGTAAGTAACACAAAATATTAAGAAGAAATGAGAAGTAAATCCAATAACATCTCTACCTCTAACTCATGTTCAATCTTGCAAATGGTGTTGCATTTTTTCCCTTGCCGTGTTTCACTTTTTTCCAATTTTGTGTTGCATTTTTTCCCTGAACTTTGTAACTGAATAAAACAAAATCAAGATGTTATGAAAGCAATTTATTATATTTGCTGTGTTAAGTAATCTATTCCTTATTTATAAAATAGAAAATTAATAGAGTAGCTAGTATAGAATCTTAATTACCGGAAAAGTTTAATATATGCTTTTCAAATTTGTTTTGATGCTTTTTAGCAGATTTTATATTGAATAATATAAATTATCTATAAAGGGCAGTCCAACATGTTATAATTATACATCATGTAATATAAACCTGAAGTAATTATATTAACTTTTTAGAATTTTCTAAAAATTAAATGTTTCACATTTACCCCAAATTTTTGGTTTTCATATTTATCCCGGTTGACCCTATTTTTAAAAACAAAATCGACGTGTTTCAGCGTTTTTAAAAAAACCGGTTAAGTTCGCTTTTTTTTAATATTCCATACTTTAATCCCACCCTTTATATGTAAGACCTGTAGCTTACAATAACAATAATATGAATTTAAAGCTTAAATATTTTTCGCCCTTTTTTACATCGTTGACATCACTATATTTTTCAAGATCAAATCCAATTTATTTTCTTAACATTGGCAAGCCTTGAAATGTTTGGTAGCAGCAAGCACTTTAAGGTAGGCAATTAAACAAAGTGTGTATGATACAACCATGACGAGAGTCTCGCGCCACATGCGATCCGGTGTTAATTTGGCGTTTTCGTTTTATTTATAAAATTTGAGAAAACATATGATCACTGTACATAAAGTGGAAATTGGGTATAATGAGTTTCAGTTTGAATCCTCTTCAGGTAAGCTCCTGAATTTGATAATAATAATAATAATATTTTATCCAACACCTCTATATAAATACCATGTTTACTATGGTCATTTTAAATAAGGAAAGCGATTGTTTACTCTTATGTTACATTATAACCTACGTTGTCCCTAGCAACGTGGGTTATTTTTAAAAAACTCACTCCTTCAAAGATAACAACCAATCACCAGCTTAACGTTACTTAATATTATTAAAATCCAGTCATCGTGCTAGAGTATTACCGTCAAAACTACAGACTAACTATACATTGCAAATTCGATGTTTAAACTTAAATAAAGAGGTGTTGGATAAAATTTTGTATGGCTCGCGTGAGTTAAGGATATTATCCACTCAGAAAAATTAACCCTCTCGGGCCGGCCGGCCCTCGAGGGTAAATTTTTCGTTCGTGGATAATATCTTACTTAACTCACTTGTACCATAAATAACTATTATTTAACTATGTTACGCAGTAGTGTTTATAGCAAGTCATAAAAAAAGCAACAATATATAAGAACATATCAATGTATATAATAAATAATTTCAATCAATTTTCTAGCATTTCATCGACGGAAAGACCAAATTCAGGAAAGCAATTTGTCATTGTATGTTCTGCATACTTCATTTAAATTATTAGCCGATGGCAGTAAGAAAGAATTTTACAACTGTCATTGCTCCTATAATTACATAAACAAGGGGAAAGGTATAAGACATTTTAAAAGCGAAGGAATAAATAAAATTGGAAACACTTGTCCTTCAAGGATGGAGGTTTTGACTAAAAGCGAGGGACTTATTTTGGTGAAGTTTTGGATAACCCATGTAGGTCACTCACTTGACATTGTCTGTTTTTTTTTAAACAAAGAAACGAGCTAAAATTGCAAGTATGTAGTATACATGCCCTTATTTAAAAACCATAATTTAGTAAACAATTTTTTGTGTTCTAGATAAATTAAAAGGAGGCACAACTTTTATACACATATTAGATGATATTCGGGATGTTGGTTTGATAAAAGAAGAATTACGACGAATCCTGCTAAAAAATATTTTGGCTAGTCTTTTAAATAAAACAGATGTTACTATAAACATTCATACAAGGTTCGACCATACATACCCTTCGTAATTTGATTTTTCCTATTCACAGGAATGCTATAATAATATTAGTTTTAATGTTTTTAATTAGATATTTAATATTTATGTAAATGTAATTATTGTTTTTGCCTGAATCGTTATTGTTGAATTCTCATTATATTTATATTTAATATTACCTATCCTGTTTTCTTAAACATATTTCTGCCCTTGATAAATCTGATTTTTTGCATATTGATAATAATGAAAGTTGACTTTTCTTAAGCATTTTTTTAATTATGTTCGTAAAAAACAAATTTCAATCCCCTCTTGAGGTTATTGTCAAAGGATACTACTTTTTCTAATTTCTTTAACATTTTGCATAAATCCTTTTAGGACAAATTTCTCAACTTACCATATGCAAAAAAATATCGTGTGCAACACGTTAGAAAGTCTTTTTTTTCACTCATTTGCTTGATAAACACGTGAAAAAAGTATGACTTTTATAACTAGTTGTACAATATACTATTCTATAAGCATTTATTAATTTATATCCATAAAACAGATTTTTTTACAGGGAATTTAAAGTAGGTATTTTCTGGAAGCTATCGGCAAGTAAATTTTAAAATTGGCGCTATTAATCTTGTGTTTGACCTTTGGCAGAAGTATTGCTAGTGCTACAGTTAATGTGGGAGACATTGTGCTTCTTAATGAAAGCCAAATAATGAATCTACTTTTGGACATACGCAATGCTGGAAGTAGTGCCGTTCTGGAACGTGTTAGGGAACCTTTTGCAAGTGAGATCGTAGAATCACTTCTAAGATATATTCCTATAATCCTTACAAGGAATTATACAATGATGAATATGAACATTTAAATATAATTTTAAGTTGAAGTGTAGTTTTAAACTTATTTTTAAATAAACAAGCACAATTTCTAGTTTCATTTTTTTTATTGTAAAAGATATATTTACACAGTTTTCACTTAACATTAATATACTGGGTACCGCACGGGAGTATTTTAGGACCCCTTTTGCTTAGTCTATATATTAACGATGTTAGTAATGTCATTATAAATGTAAATTTTATTTGCTGACAACATGGTTGCGTACATTAGTGGGAGGGATAATATTGGTATTCAAAGGGAAATAAATCTAAATTATTAATTATTGGTAAAGGAAGTGGATATCTAGAGGTTTTTAATAATCTTGGAGTTAATGTTAATGGTGAGATCGTAGAAACAGTAAAGTCATAAATATTTGGGTATTATTATTGATAAAAAAATTAAAATTTGATGAACACATTAATTACATTTGTAAAAAGATTTTTTCAATGAAATGGGGTTTTGGGAAGATGTAGTGATTATTTGACAACTTGCTCAAAAAGATTGGTTTTTAATACTATAATACTAATACATTTTTGTTTTGCTGCTACTATTTTATTTATGGGGAATAAAGGAGACTTGAATAAGTTAGGTACAACTTCTACAAAATAAAACAATGAGAGTAATACTTATTTGCAATAGATATACTAGAGTGGAATACATGAGTGCATCAGGGTTAACATTGAAACTTTTATTAAAATTCAAGTTGTTTTTGTACATAAAATGAAATTAGGGTTATTACAATATTTGACTGATAATTTAATATTAGTAAATGATATTCACAATCACAATACTAGGTTTAACAATAATTTTTATTCAAGTCAAAGAAATCGATCAAAAGCACAAAATTCAAGTTTTTATAATGGAATTATTCTTTATAATCAATTGCCTGAACACATCAAAGGATTAATTAAAAATTTTTAAAAGAAAAGTGAAAGAATTCTTTATATCTGTCATCTAGTCATATATACAACACATATGTATAACTTCCAAAAAGCAAATATCCCTCGATATCATATCTGTAAATTCGAAATATGCATTAACCTTCCGATGTTTTTTCCTTCGTTCGTATCTTTCCTGTTTTGGTTGTTATTGCTGTACCTGCTGTTTTATAGCCCAAATAAATACTGGGGACCCAATCAGGATTTAAAATGTCTTCTAAATCAGCTGGTTTTCCTAGAAGAAAATTCAAATTAAAACATTTTTTAATTTTAGAAATGTTCTAAGTTGCAGAATGAAATATGTTACATGCATACCTGAAATAAAGTGGTTGGAACACACTCTTGTATATTTTGTATTATTTTCAGCTAAATTTGCCCGTTTAATAGCATTTAGCCATTGTCTTCTTCGTTCAATAGCTAAATCGTTTAGATGTTGTTTATGTTTATATGCAGTAACAGCGGGAATTATAGAAAATCTAACTACATCTCTGTTTGATCTATTGGTACACCCAACTACTGCACAAAATTAATCATATATAATTGATATTATATATGAAATATAATATAAATACAATAGTATATTAAAGTATTAGTTTCATAAGACACGTTTTTAGCGCACGCGTCCGAGTTTAGAAAACGACCTGCGTAGCGGGGAGTTTTCTAATGAGGACAAGTGCGCTAAAACGTGTTATGAAACGAATACTTTATACTATTTTTTCTATTTGCGTTACTTCGTTATTAAATAATTAAAAAAATTACTTAGTTTTAAATAAAATTTGTTAGGGATATTTTGGTAAGTAGCATAGCAGTTGGCAACACTAAAAATTATGCAATTTTGTTTTTTACATAACCTTGCTTAACTTTAGGTAATCCGCGCGACGCAGAAATTCCCATTCTTATCTCATACACACAACGCCGCAATATCTTTTGGATATTATAACTTATAAGGTAAAGATATATGTATAATTTTATAAAATTTAATTTTATTACGTTAAGTTTATCGTGAGCTATTAATTGCAGATACACAACACAATGCATCCTTACGATGTCAGTATCAAAATTTACAATTTCGTTAATAATAAAGTAAAAACTGTTACGCCCTTATTAAGATTAATTCGGCGCATTTATGTAGCCTGCAATACTAGTTTCGCAAGCGTTGCATTCCAGTTATAAGAGTTCACTGCGTAAATAACATAAGTTTGACATTCTAAAAACAGCTGTCTAACAGTGATATCAACTTTAAAAAATAAAATGTTACTGTTCCAATATTCTAAAAAATTTCATTAGAAACGCAAAATGCGTGTCCTAATGAAGCCATTAGGACACGCAAATATAAAAAGATTAATTAAAGTTTCACAAGTTTTATTAGATTCTTAACCTGACAATAATATTGTTTCTACATTAAATGTCATTATCAAATACAGATAAGATTGATAAACAAACACGTTGCTAAGGATAAATACAGAAAATAGGTAACTAGATACAATACATACAAAAACTAAAATATTTAACATTTCTAATAAAGGAGAATTACTAAGCTCAGTTTGTTAATTCATTAAACGCACAGTACCTTTAATAAGTTCACTAAAATGAAATACAAATGAAGCTTTCTGAAATTAAATTTACAAATTCTGAAATACACTTTGAAAATGTGTAGTATTTTATAAACTTTTATAACCACCGATCTGGCAACGCTGCTCTCCATCTAGGGGAAAAATAATAATAATACCTAAATAACAACATTGTGACTTTTATAAAGATGGCGGCTGCCAGTAGTGAAGGTTCGCCAACAACCCCTAATACACCTGTTACATTACATTCTTCTTATTCAGAAAGAACAAATTCGAGGTCACCGTCGTTATCGTCGGTCATTGACGAATTCACATGGACACCACTGTTAGTGTCGAAAAATAGAAAGCGAAAACATAAATATATTACTGGTAAGCAGAGTTTATCTAATCAGCTCTTTTATTATTTGCATTATGGAAATTATGCGAATGTTTAGTTCTATTACATTAGTTGATTCGATGCGAAAATGGGGGATATGTTGTTAACAAAGGTATATGTAATTATGGTTAATTGTATCTTGGTTATTTTCTGTTTGGTTTTAGTTTTACAAGAGCATATAACCAGCTATTAGCTATTGGCAAGGTTTCTTTTCTGAATATGTACTTACTAAATAATTGTGTCATAGATAACCTCTTGGAATTTATTAAAACTTGCTTTTAATATGATCTGAAATTTAGTAATAAACTTACACTGACATTTAAGTGAAATAAACCGCCCTCGAGAATATTATACACTTCCTATGCTTTAATTGAAATATTAGAAAAAAATAATAATAAAAGACTGGAAATATTTAATTTGCATAGTAATTAAGGTCAACAGCTACCAATATTAAATTCCCTTATCATATAGTAGGTGCCTTCTACATACAAGCATAAATCATTACTATGTTATAACAAACTAAAGCTTAATTACATGTTATGATAAATGGATTTTAATTGAAAACAAAAAGTCGTAATATTTTAAATGAAATTAAAGAAATATATTTTTAAAAAAATAGAATATTTAAATTTTCAGATTTAGGTTAATTAAATGTCACTTTGACATTGAAGTTGCCTCAAACTCGACCTATATTTGGTTTGTAGCGTTTAGTAAAATCTGAAAATATAGAAACTTAAAAATAAGTGCTACTTAGTAACTTAGTAGCTTAGATTGAAAATGAATTTCCAAAAAATAATAGATTTTTAGAAAAAAAATATAATATTTATATAGATCAGGATAAAATTAAAAATGTAAACCAAATAAAGTATCTTGGTGTAGTTCTCGATCTACAACTTACATTTTCTTTGTATGTGGATTTCATGTGTAAAAAAATAAGTAAAAAAATTGGGTTTTTTAGCAGAATTTCTAATCATTTGAGCAAGTGGGCAAAATTGCTTATATATAATACAATAATTTACCCACACTTTATCTATTGTAATTCGCTGTTAATTTCATGCACGCAAGAAGATATAAAAAGATTACAATTCTTACAAAATAAATGTATGCGTAATATTTTAAATTGCAACAAGTATACTCACATGAATTTTATGTTGAAATCTATGCAATGGCTGTCAATTAGACAATGCATTGAAAAGTCTAATATAGTCCTTATTTTTAAAATAAAGAACAATCTTTTACCTTCCTATCTTAAGGATTATTTAACAACTAGATCCGAAAAATGTAAGAAGAAAAGATAAGTTTGATGTTCAATTTGCCAAAACTACACATATGCAGAAATATCTTTTTGGAGATGGGTTAAGACTTTTCAATGCTTTACCACAAAATGTCAGACAATTGCAAAATATAACAACCTTTGTGAAAGAATTAAATAAGTGCTTGGGAATGCAGCAAATCCCTTCAGCTTGATTAAATGTTGTAGTAATGTAAATTAATTGTAATAGCTTTGTCTAAAATAAATACTATTATTATTATTATTATAAAAGAGATACTTGATTAGCAATTAATCAAAATGCTTATTCATAATATTGGAATAATCAAAAAGTATTCCAAGTTCATGCAACCAATTAAATGTTTACTAAAAAGTGATTCGAGATTTTACTAGACGTCTTGATAAGTCATACTTTTGTTTTGACCTTTATTGATAATAAATAGTAGTAACATGTTTGGGTTTTCTTTAACGATTAGAAGTAATTTTTTCATGACTTTGTAGTCGTTACCTAGGTTAGGTTAGGTTAAAGGTGAGTGTGGCGTCCTGTCCGCCCCTCCACTGCGACCTCCTGGGTCTATTGTGGCTCACACCAAGGTTAGAGTTCACCCTCCAGTCCCATTCTCTTAAGGAAGGTGAGTAGTCTGGTGGGTGATAGGTTGGTCAGATTCTCAAGCTTCAGTTGCACTGAGCCAAACAGTGAGAATCTGGTGTGGTCCCCTGCAGGACAGGTACATATGACGTGCTCTGCTGTTTCCTCTGCCTCTAAGCATAGACGGCAGACGGTCTCGTCTGCTAAGCCTAGCTTATGCATATGATATCTAAGACGGCAGTGCCCAGTTGTAACCTTTTTTTACTTGCGGTAAAGAAAGGTTACGCACTGGCGTGCGGCAGCTTTTCATCGGTGAGCGGGATACGTGGGTCCACTGAGTATGAAGCAAAAAAAAGGGCGCCATCCAGCTTTTAAATACGCAAGAAAACTTAAACAGTATAGGAAAGCGGGAGAACCTATTTCTCTTGGTAAGTATTATTTTTAAACAACTATTACAAAACAATTTAGCCTAAATTATCTTTTATTTTTTCGGTATGGTGGTGTTATTCCTCAACAATAAGAAGCACAATTTTTAAATGCATTTATTAATAGTAACACATATATACACATATAAAAAAAAGATATAGAGCAAAATAAAGAAATAAAAAAATCACTGTGAATGTAGATATGTAAATAAATCTAATTACTCAGATATAGTACTATTTCTGTTACATAATGTAATCTTCTGTAAATGAATTAATAAAACTATAAAGAAAATATGCAGAAATTTAATTAAACCTTTTCTTTAATCCAAACAATATAAATTTAATAAAAATTTGAAAATTGATACCGACGATTTATCAAAACGTAGCATTTATAAATTGACACAATAAAATGCAATAAAAATTGAAATTATCACTTGAAAGCGATATCAGAAAAATTCCATGTATAAAATTATTATTACTCTATAAATTCGTAAACCTTAATATAAATTACCTTTAACTATAAATTAAATAAATTAGTGAAATTATTAACCTGATTAGATGAATCAATTAAATCAAATTAAAATAATATAAAAAAAATACCAACAAAGGAAAATGTTCACTTCTATTGATGGTTCGTATGATGTAATCCTACGATGGTTGATATCGACTGCGGATACAGTACCGCCTCGAAAATTGGCTACTGGATTGATTCTGTATATACGATAATGTTTTAGAGATGTGGTGTGACTCAGCTCGTGCACCAGGAAGATTGGAATCCCTTTTAACAAACGGCTGCACAATTTGGTGCATATGGGTAGGCGTAATGTTACAGGGTAGCCTAGGTTCCCTAAAATCGTAGTTGAATAATAGAAAAAATTCAAACAAGATTTGGAAAAAGATTGATTAGACTGCAAAAAGACGTACCTTTATAAGGGAAATCTTCATCAACAAAATTCCTCAGCAACAATCAAAGTCCAAACAAAATAGTTATGGATATTCTTCACCGAGAAATTTATTTACAATAAGATGCTCATTAATAGAGTTTCTAATGAAGAACGCTTGGTCTAAAACGTGACCAACAACCAATCATCCTCAGAGAGGTCTTTCTAGCACGCACAACGGAGAGCGAATCTTTCTCTCGAAAAATCAAACGCGCAAGGCCGTCATTCCCACCAAGGAACATTGATAACGATATCCAAATTTGAATAAGAAAATCCATTAAACAATAATATTCAAAAGGAAATTATTAATAATTAAATGTAAACTCAGGGAGTCTACATTTAAATATATACGACGAAAATCCATCAATATAAAAATTATAAAGGAAGAAAATAGTAATTTTCAAAACCCACAAAATATTTAAAATAAACACATCTAAAGGTGAGTTCATACGAGGACCCTTTCAGTAAAAGAACAAAATACGGAAAAATAAATGTTACACCATCCCTCTCCGAAAAGAAAAAAAATGAGTAAAACTAATTTTTTTTTAACGTGAAATAATCAACATTTGTAAAGTATGTTTGGAACACATATTGCTAGTATCTTCGCGTACTACACGTCCTAATGGAGACAATTAAGGGAAAGTCATGATTGGTAAGGTCAAAATCAGGTAGTCCAAATAATTGTGTCCCAAATACAATACCAAACGTGAAAGAAATTGAAACCAAATCTAATCACTTCTTATTAGAAGAATCAACACAAACTTAAATATTAAATGAAAGCGTAGCCTTCATACCATGAAACAAACCAAAAAGCGCGAGGACGAAGACGTCAAGGTTGTCTCACTACATACACACCTACTAAACATACTATCTAAAGCATAGAAAGCGACTTAATTAAATTAATTAACTGAAACATCAGAATTTGAGCCAAAATACGGCTTCAAATCCTTTACATGCCACTCTCCAGCAAGAGTGCCATCAGGGTTACTAAGAGAATACACAAGACGAGATATCCTCTTTTCTATCTTACTCAATATATATTTTGGAGCTAGCTTGGCAGAAAACTTAACAGCAGCATCTGATAGAACTTTATTCTTACGCCAAACTTTGTCTCCAACATTAAACGAGATATCTCTCTTTCTGAAATTGTAAGAAGAACAATTTCTAGTATATGCAGCGTGTAACTTTTTACGGATGTCTAAAAACACATCACCTAAATTACTAAAATCCTTTATATAATCTTCTCTACTACCAGGCATTAATTCAATATTGGAAGTATCCTTTACTTTACCATAATAACTACCCGATAAAGGAATATGACGACCAAAATTGATAAATGAGGGTGCTAATTTATGCACTTCATGGACGGAAGTGTTTATCGATTGTTGAATCTTTGCTAATTCCTTATCCCAGTTCTTATGTTCTTTAATATAACTGCGAATAGCAGTTCCGATAGTTCTGTTGGTTCTTTCAACAAAATTACATTGGGCTGCATACCGAGGGCTATACCAAATTTTTTGAACGTTATAAGATTCTGCTAATTTCTTAAATACGCGACCAGCAAATTGTGGACCATTATCGCACACAATAAATTGTGGGATACCGTAGACGAGAAATACTTGGTCTTCCATAAATCTGGCAACATTCTTAGCGGTAGCATCTCGCATTGGATGTAGCAGGGAGTATTTTGAAAACCAGTCTGCCACAACTAGCAAATAAGAGTTTCCCTTAGAGGATCTAGGGAATGGTCCCATAATGTCAACAGCAATAATTTGGAAAGGGTATTTTACTGCTTTTTCACCACCCATAAGACCAAACCGGGAGGTGTTAGAAACTTTATGAGATTGACATATTTTACAGCAGCGAACATATTTAAAAATATCCTCACGCATATGCGGCCAATAATAATATTCTTGTACTCTAGAGAATGTTTTAAAGAAACCCCTGTGGGAAGAAATTGGAGGATCATGTGAAGACTTAATGACATCTCCACGTTGCGATTTGGGGACCAGTATCTTCCATTCTGAAACACCAGTTGGTAAAGGTATACGAGATGGAATAAATTTATATATAACATCATCTTCTACCTTCCATTGGAGATATAACTCCGGCGAATTAATTATTTTTTCGCGTAATGATCTGTACCAGTCGTCGATACTATTTAAATCAATATCTATTAACATTAAACTTATAGCTTCGACTTTAGGGTTTGAAGAGATTCTAGAGAGCGCGTCCGGTACAATATTAGAAGAGCCTTTCTTATGAACTAACTCGAAATCATACTGACGTAGTTTAACTGACCAACGGGCTAATCTGCCTGAAGGATCTTTCAGATTATTTAACCACAAAAGACTATAATGGTCTGTAATGACCTTAAACCTAGTACCTTCTATATAAGGACGAAATTTTTCAATCAAGAATATTAAGCTTAATAATTCTTTCTCACTGACAGTGTAATTTCGTTCAGCACGCGACAATGACCTCGATGCATACGCAATAACTCGCTCTTGACCATCTATTACTTGCGATAAAATACCACCTAAACCAACGTCACTAGCATCGCACTGTATAGTAAATGGTTTCGAGAAATCTGGAGAACAAAGTATCGGAGACCTAACTAAAGAATCTTTGATTTTTATAAAAGCAGCTTCGGCTTCATCGGTCCAACAGATAGGTTGTTTCTTTTTCCGACCCTTAAGGAGGTCATTTAAAGGAGAAACCAAAGATGAAAAGCTGTCAATAAATCGACGATACCAGGAACATAACCCGCGAAATCGTTTTACTTCAGTTGCTGTAGTTGGACGAGGATAATTCACCATAGTGGTCACCTTGTCAGGGTCAGTGCGAAGACCTTCAGAATTAATTATGTAACCTAAATATTTTAAGGAGTTTTTAAAGAAATCACACTTTTGGAAGTTAATGGTAAGATTCGCTTTTTTAAGAATAACTTTTACCTCGTTTAGCAAACGGACATGTTCTCCGAATGTTGACGATACGATTATTATGTCATCCAGATACGTAAAGATATTAGGTTCATATTTCGGACCAAAAAGTGCATCACACAGACGTTGCTGTGTCTGGGCGCTGTTGCACAGGCCAAAGGGCATAACTGTGAAATGGAATAATCCCCTGCCGGGCACACTGAACGCGGTTTTTTCTTTTGACGATTCTTCTAACGGGACCTGCCAAAATGCTTTCCTTAAGTCTATACTCGAAATATACTTAGCGTCTCGCAAGAGATTTAATATGCGATCAATGCGCGGTAAAGGGTAACTATCGTGCTTTGTGACTTCGTTCAAACGTCGGCCGTCAAAACATAACCTGTATTCATTATTACTTTTTTTAACTAGTAACACAGGACTATTCCAGGGGCTTTGAGATTCTTCTACTACACCTAATCTAAGCATGTCATCTAGTTCATTATTTAAGATTGTTAGCATGTACGGACTCATTAAATACTGCCCCTGTTTTATTGGCTTTGCATTCCCGGTATCTATAGACAGGGATATCTTGTCTGTCCTACCAAGACGGATTTCCGAGCTGATTTCTTGAAATGAATCAATAACCTTACTAATTATACTACTTTGTTCTGTAGTAAGTTCTGTTATATATGAAACGCTGGAATACTGACTATTATTATCGAATGATGACAAAACATCCACCATGGCATGTGCTAAGTCGCATTGAACGTACCAACCAGAACGTTTGAAATCTACTTTAATTTGAAATTGACGACAGAAGTCGCTGCCAAAAATAAAGGAATGAGGTAATGCAGGAACGACTAACATTGGTACTATTTGAATAAATTCATTGATGACTATTGGCAAATCGACCACACCTTCAACTTGTTGATGGGTGCCGTCCGCCGTAACAACATCTTTACATTGGGAAGAATGAACTTTAAGTTTAAATTTTTCTAGCAAAGTTAAACCTTCTTTGCCTACTACACTCCTATCCGCACCACTATCTAATAATCCGACTATATTCTGGTCAAATAATTTAACTGAAATATAAGGTCTATTATCATTGTTTTTGTTGATAAGAACAGGAGAAATGTTACTGTGTGAAATATCCGGAGGACATTTATAAAAGCTTGTAACTGTACTTTTCCAACGATTCCAGTCACCAAGATCAAAATGAGAAGTACTAACTTTATTTTGAGACATGTTGGCTTTGAAACTCTTCTTAGGAGGATAACCAGTGCCAACTTTGGGTTCCTCCTTCATTCGTTTCCCGACTTGTTACACTTGAAACAATCTTTAACAGTACAATTGGGTGTTCCACATCTCATACAGAATTTTTTATTAATTTTCGAACGACAATGTTTGAAAACATGATTTGCCCCACCACACTTCCAACAAACTAGAGTAGCATTATTTGTATTTGTTGAAGGTTTTGCCGAAAAGTAGGCGTTACTCGGTTTAGAGAAGTTTTGTTTATGAGATTTATAGTAATGGCCACTTCGAGAAGGGTTTTGTTTATCCAGTCTCGAATGGTCATGCAAATTATTGGGTTCATTTGAGCTACTACTGGGTTGGTTAACCATGCAAGTAGAAGATTTCTTGCTAGTACTTCCTAAGAGTTCTGCCTCCTCTAACCGCTTACAAAGTTTACCTAGTTCTTCTACTGTATGAATATCATGCAAAGCTAAACGAAGACTATATTCACGCAACAGACCTGATTTAATATATTTAATTTTTGTGGATTCGGACACCGGATGAGCGAGTCGATTAAATAACGTTTCTAAGTATGCGATAAAAATAACTACGGGTTCCTTAACTTTCTGTTTACATGATCTAATTTCATGCCAAATGTCATCCTCTATTGTAGATTTAAGGAAGTCCTGTTTCAACTTGACTACTAAGGAGTCCCAGTCATTAATATGGGGTTTTACCTGCCTAAGCCAGAAGGTGGCGTTTCCAGTAAATAAATCACTAACTGATGCAAAAAGATCTGTTTTAGTAATTCTTCTAGCACTGGCTGTCTCTTCAACTTGTTCGATGAAATTTAGCAAGTTATCAGGGTTGCCATCAAATTTAATTCCAAGTTTATATACTGGAAATGAATGACTAGAAGTATTAATACCTTGGGGAACCACCGAAATTGAAGAGGTTTGTGGAGGGACTAACAATGAACTTTCACTTTGTTCCTTTTCTTTCACTCCGTCATGTAACTCGGCTTCTAACTGCAAACAAGTAGCAAAGGATTCATTTTTGAACTTAAGCTTAGCGTCAAATTCAGGGTCTGTGTCAGGAGGTAGTGGTAGTCTTTGTACTCTGAAGTTGACATGGGCAAGGCGTGACGTTGCCCTTTTGAATATTGAATCGGAGGAAGGTCCTTCAAAATCTGCAATTAAATCTTTTATCGAATCTAATGTGGCGGATATTTCTAATTGCTCAGAAGCAAAATCGAAATTGGGAACCTTTAAGGTTAAAACATTAACTCGTGACAGTCGTTCTTTAACTATAAGTCTACCTAATATTTTCCTTTTATCAACTTGAGGCCTATCGGATATAACATTCCGTATTCTCAGTTCATAATCTAATTCCTTCGAGAGTAAGTGGATTGGGTAATAAAATTGGTCCATGATTCTAACCTGAATAAAAAATCTCTGAACACCGTATACTATAGGAAATGAAAACCACCATCAATAGTATTTTCAATAAGATAATAATATTAACTTTTCAAACACTAAAATTGTTCATCAAGCAAGTATAGTAATAGTAATTTGTATTTGCTAAGGAATTTCACCACCATGCGGAAACAAAATTTGAAACGCGAAAAATCTAGAATCGCGGCCCCACGACCAGGCGCTAATTTATGTGTAACCTTTTTTTACTTGCGGTAAAGAAAGGTTACGCACTGGCGTGCGGCAGCTTTTCATCGGTGAGCGGGATACGTGGGTCCACTGAGTATGAAGCAAAAAAAAGGGCGCCATCCAGCTTTTAAATACGCAAGAAAACTTAAACAGTATAGGAAAGCGGGAGAACCTATTTCTCTTGGTAAGTATTATTTTTAAACAACTATTACAAAACAATTTAGCCTAAATTATCTTTTATTTTTTCGGTATGGTGGTGTTATTCCTCAACAATAAGAAGCACAATTTTTAAATGCATTTATTAATAGTAACACATATATACACATATAAAAAAAAGATATAGAGCAAAATAAAGAAATAAAAAAATCACTGTGAATGTAGATATGTAAATAAATCTAATTACTCAGATATAGTACTATTTCTGTTACATAATGTAATCTTCTGTAAATGAATTAATAAAACTATAAAGAAAATATGCAGAAATTTAATTAAACCTTTTCTTTAATCCAAACAATATAAATTTAATAAAAATTTGAAAATTGATACCGACGATTTATCAAAACGTAGCATTTATAAATTGACACAATAAAATGCAATAAAAATTGAAATTATCACTTGAAAGCGATATCAGAAAAATTCCATGTATAAAATTATTATTACTCTATAAATTCGTAAACCTTAATATAAATTACCTTTAACTATAAATTAAATAAATTAGTGAAATTATTAACCTGATTAGATGAATCAATTAAATCAAATTAAAATAATATAAAAAAAATACCAACAAAGGAAAATGTTCACTTCTATTGATGGTTCGTATGATGTAATCCTACGATGGTTGATATCGACTGCGGATACAGTACCGCCTCGAAAATTGGCTACTGGATTGATTCTGTATATACGATAATGTTTTAGAGATGTGGTGTGACTCAGCTCGTGCACCAGGAAGATTGGAATCCCTTTTGACAAACGGCTGCACAATTTGGTGCATATGGGTAGGCGTAATGTTACAGGGTAGCCTAGGTTCCCTAAAATCGTAGTTGAATAATAGAAAAAATTCAAACAAGATTTGGAAAAAGATTGATTAGACTGCAAAAAGACGTACCTTTATAAGGGAAATCTTCATCAACAAAATTCCTCAGCAACAATCAAAGTCCAAACAAAATAGTTATGGATATTCTTCACCGAGAAATTTATTTACAATAAGATGCTCATTAATAGAGTTTCTAATGAAGAACGCTTGGTCTAAAACGTGACCAACAACCAATCATCCTCAGAGAGGTCTTTCTAGCACGCACAACGGAGAGCGAATCTTTCTCTCGAAAAATCAAACGCGCAAGGCCGTCATTCCCACCAAGGAACATTGATAACGATATCCAAATTTGAATAAGAAAATCCATTAAACAATAATATTCAAAAGGAAATTATTAATAATTAAATGTAAACTCAGGGAGTCTACATTTAAATATATACGACGAAAATCCATCAATATAAAAATTATAAAGGAAGAAAATAGTAATTTTCAAAACCCACAAAATATTTAAAATAAACACATCTAAAGGTGAGTTCATACGAGGACCCTTTCAGTAAAAGAACAAAATACGGAAAAATAAATGTTACACAGTGAGAAGGGCAGTTACGCTGCGCAGTCCTAGTCTGTTCAACTCTAACAGTGAGGTATGTCTGGTTTTGGATGGGCCCTTTATTGCTGCCTTGGAATAAGCCATCCCTGGGCGACTATGCCACAGCTCCTGTGTACAGTGCCTCATCAGCTTGTTACAGCACTTTTGGCCTCGGCCCTTGAAATGCCAAGGACCGGCTCTGGGCCAATAAACTTCGAGCTGGCACCTCTCTTGGCAAGGAGGTTAGCTAGCTCATTCCCTTCAATGCCAGAGTGACCGGGAACCCAGATTAGGGTGACTTTGTTGGGTTTCCCCAATTTGGAGAGTGCTTCCTGACAGCTCCATACTGTTGCTGATGTACAGCCACAGTTTGTCAGGGCTTGGAGAGCAGCCTGACTGTCAGAGAAGATCTTTGTCGATTTGAGTGCGTAACGCAGGTCGATTAACGTCCTTGCACACATCTCGATGGCATAAACCTCTGCCTGAAAAATGGTTGTATGCGTTCCAAGGCTGTAGTACAATTCAGTTCTTGGATTGTTGCAGTACACTCCAGCTCCTACCCCATCCGAGGTTTTGGACCCATCAGTGTAACAGTCGATGTCAGCTTTCTGCAGGGCATTCTTTGAATGCTCCCATTCGTCTATTAGGAAATAGGACTTTATACGGTTTGCTGAAGTTATATCTGGTAGACATTGTGTCGGTCATCATACCTAGGAGGTTATCCGATTCTATTACAGGTAATAGTCGGTTTGGTATGAAGATCACTGTCTTCGGCTTCTGTCTTGCCGCTTAATAGAATCGATATGTGGCCAGTCTGTCTTCTCCCTCTAACACAAATGTGTAGGGGTGGTAGATCTAGTAGCATTTCCATAGCTGCCGACGGTGTAGTGCTTAAAGCTCCCGTCACCGCCAGGTTGGCTGTTCTCTGTAAGCTAGAGAGTTTATCTTTGGCCGTCCTTTGTGAGGACTTAGGCCACCAAACAACACATCCATATGTGACTATAGGTCGGATGACCGTCACATATAGCCAGTGCATTTGTTTGGGTTTTAATCCCCAGGATTTTCCGCAGATTCTACGACAGGTCCAAAGAGCCTGCCTAGCCCTGCGGATGGTGTTATCCAAATGGGAGTTCCAGTTAAGCTTCCTATCTAGTGTAATCCCCAGATATTTGGCTTCTTCCACAAATGGGATTGTTTCACCTAGGATACTTGGTGATCTGAGGTTATCAGTCTTTCATTTCCTGGTGAACGGTAGGATAATCGTCTTTTGGGGGTTGACACTGAGTAGCTCGCCCTGACACTAACCTATCGTTGCATCCAGGGATTCCTGCAGAATTTCAGAGATGACCTCTTCATCTCTGCCTCTGACCAGAATGACTATATCGTCAGCGTAGGCCTGGACCTCGGCTTCATGTGCCTCGATGATCGCCAGTAGGTCATCAACCAGGAGTGTCCAAAGCAAGGGGGATAAAACCCCTCCCTGCGGATATCCCCTGGTTGCCCTAAACCTGACAGTCTCTCCGCACAGTGATGTCGTTATCGTTCTGCCCTCGAGCATTGCTCGTATCCATCCCACCATGGCGGGTGCCACTCCCCGAGCTGCAACCGCTTTACAAAGGGAGTCGGTTAGTGCATTATTGAAATCTCTTTGGATGTCTAGGAAAGCTGCCACCGCAATCTCTTTTCGATCCAGAGTTTGGGTGATTTTCCCCACAAGGTTGTTTAAAGCCGGTTCTGTTGATTTGCCCCCTTGGTAGGCATATTGGTGAGCACTGAGGGGGTTGGTCGGAAGGACTTCCCGCCTGATGTACCCATCCAACCCAGCTAGATGGTATGTGATTCCACGCGAAACTGGCCCTGAACAGTCTAATAAGGTGGGGTAGGAGGGTGTCCAATCCCTGTTGCAGTAGCACAGGAAGGATACCATCCCTTCCTGGTGATTTATAAGGCTGGAAGGATTGAACTGCCCAGCTTATGGTTTCAAAGGTGACGACCTTGTTGACCGCCACCCAATCTTCCCTCTTAGGCCGTCTATACTCGCCTATGAGGGCCGTGATGGCAGGTTCCTCGTCAGCGTCATTGAATATCTGACAATCGGGGAAGTGATATTGAGCTAGGATCTCTAGAGGGGCCTTGCCGGAGGTCGTGTAGGTGCCATCGGGTCGCTTGATCGACTCAAGTACCTGAGTCGACTCTCTGGCCAGAACCTTGTGAATCCTGGCGCTGCTAGGTGTATCATTCACACTCTCGCAGAACCTGCTCCAAGAGTCCCTTTTGGCTCTCCGAATTTCTTTGTTATAGTTAGTTAGGCCACTTCTGTAATTATCCCAATTGCCTGATACTTTAGCTCGATTGAACGATCGTCTAACTTCTTTCCTCATTTTATCTAAGTTGTGATTCCACCAAGGGGTTCCTCTATTATCTTTCTTCCTCTTGAGTGGGCAGTTATCATGGTATGATGAGACAATTGCATGCCGGACCGCGGCTATCTCAATCTCATCATGATTCCTGATGGTGGTAATGGCTTTCCCTAGCAGTTCTTCTAGATCGTGCTTGTAGTTTTCCCAATTTGTGCACCTAGCGTCTCGATATTCAGCTATGGGCCTAGGGCCCATTTCGATTTTAAACTGAATATGTCTGTGGTCTGAGCACGACGGCTCAGTGGATACCCTCCATTCGGTTATCCTATTGCTCATAAAGTAGGAGCTGATTGTAATATCTAGTATCTCCCTACGATTTTTTGTTATTAAGGTTGGTTCCGAACCAGTATTGTTAACAACCAGTTCTTCCTCTATTATAAAATTAAAAAGTGACTCGCCTCTCTGATTGGTGTTTGTGCTGCCCCAGACCGTATGGTGGGAATTAGCATCACATCCAATCACCAGATGGAGTTACCTAAGTCAGACAAATAAATTTATCTGTCATGTGAATAACTGCAAACAATCTGTTTACTCGAAGCACTCAGTTTCTATGATATCTATTGAAGTAAATCATTGTAACTATAGCAATAGAGCTTTCAGAGCAAAAAGAGTTGAAATACTGAACCCAGCAAAAGTATGATTTCATGAGACAGTAGTTGTATTCTTTTTACCATTTTTAAGTGAGATTCTTACTTATTCTCATTATCTTAGTAAATTGTTGTGTTCTATATACTTGCCACCAAGGTCCGTTGATGCATGCATAATTATATCCAAAGTTGGCTATATTGGTTATATCCAAGTCCCACTATTGGCTTTTGAAATGGGCTCAAAAATGGCGCCTTTTTGGCGCCAATTTTGATTTGTCATGGATTTGTCAAATCAAATATTTACAGAACTAATTAAAACAAATCAATAATACTATGTATTAACTTATTAACAAATAATATTTTTAGGCATTCGAATTATCTTCTGTTATTGAGTAATATTAACTACTACTACTGAATAAAACCACGAAAACATTAACACATAAAAAATGATGGTCTAAAATGATTTATTAGTATTATAAAAGATTTATTAGTTATATGAACAAAACAACAATAACAACTAAAGCGAATATTTTAATTGTGATACAACTAATTTATTAATGGTATCCCCCTCAAACAGTATTTGAGTTTCTCTTTTTTGTTATCCAAATATGTCAGAAAGCCATATAAAAGCCGTGGACGAAAATCTAACTTCTGTAAATGTCTGTACAGAATGGAGTATGATGCAAGTGGATGCTGCAACTATTTTTTAAGCTTTTGTAACCTTTCCAACCAGCTAAAAATTAAGAATATATTAAGTAGGTAATCGAAAATTATCCTGCAAATCGTATTTATACTGCCATTTTCAAAATTTCCAGCGGCCACATCAGTATTTTTTTAAACCTGAAGTGAATAGTGTCTCTGTTTCTTTTGAGGTGATGCAAATTTCTTTTGCGCAGTTTATAATAAATTGATGGTTTTTCGTTTGACGTCCGCTATTAATTTATTTCCATGTTCCATTCCAATTTCATGTTCATTCCGAGTTATTACTTTCTTCTTTCTCGTCAGATGTTGCCGTTAAATGTCGTCGAAATGTAAAACGGCAATAAAAGAGTGTACGTAATCTAAAAACTACATTTTCTCTATGCTTAATTAATTCATATTAGTTTTACATGTAATTTTATTAAGACTCAAACTTGCTTACTTCGCATAATCTTGAGTATTCAGTAATTTCCAATTCTGACGGCTAAGCATATCTAACCAAATTTATCTTATTTTCGTATCTTTTGGAAAAATAAACAAACGTTCACCATTTCGGGAGCTGCTAGAACAGCTTGGTGCACTACAACCAGTCATTTTTTAGGAAAAAGACTTTGGCGGTTTACTTATGTCAGAAACTGACATCGAACTTGGGCTCAAATATGGCCGTCTAAAACTTTGATGAGATGACCTATGTATGTGTACTAGGTATACATACACATGAATGGACCTTGCTTGCCACAAGTGAGTTGGTACTGAGATAAGTTGTTCCCCCCCCCCTTGCCCCAACTGAACCTGTGCTTGTTTTTAGTTTACTTCAAAGTATGATATGAGACGGAGTTTTTTGAGGTTATTATGTCATATGTAAACAAATGTTTGATCATAGAAAGAATATGTAAATACATAGTTTATTGAAAATGAATTTAACCTACAGCAGTTATAATATATTGCAGGAAAGTAATATAAAATAATATTTTCCATCATCCTTTGAAAAACACAAACGATTACAAATTTGTGGTTATGTTGCGTGTTTCTGCTTGTTTATATAAACATGTTTCTATGTTCTTTTTACTTTTCAATTGCCTTAGTTAATCTCACTTTGTCTCAGCTTAGTACATCTTAGTACTAAGACGATCTGTGGTAAAAAGAATACACCTAGTGTTAGTAGGTTGTGGTCATGGACATCTAGCATCAATAGACACTCCACAATTGTGCATTGTTTCAAAGTAGCATGAGGAGACGGAAAACAAGTGTCTTTGTCTTGGTCAGAGGCCTTTAATTTTAAATTAATTTTACATATGAAATAATAATTATTTTTCTTATTTATGCAGTTTTAACAAAATACCATTAATGGAGCATTTTTTTACTCTTAAGTCCAGAAAGCACATAAAAATAAACAAAGAAAATGTAAAAACTCGAGAACTGTTGTTTTGTATATGGACGTAGAAGTAGTTGCGATGCAGTATGCCCCTTTTAATGATCATCTAATGAGGGATAATAAGCATCTGCTATCACCTTAAATCAGCAAATACAGTTTTGGTATGTCACAATAGAAAACGTTTCTGTTAAAGTAATTAAACTAGGGATGGCGAAAATTGTTCACTTATTGATACAATGTATCAAGGAATATACCGAATCAAATAAATCAAAATAGCTCTGTTGCAATATCGCAGTAAACATATTATTGAGAGGAATCTATGAATGACAATTGTATTTTACTGACATTTAAAAAATTATAAAATCTAACTATTCTACTTAAAATTATAAATACCATATTTACTCGAAAATAAGACCCCCCTCTATATTTTGGAGTAAATTTAAAAAAAGAAGCTGTTGTATGCGAATTTTGGACCCCTAAAAATATAAGCAATATAAGAGATTGACCATTTTTCAGTTTTATTTTGTTAAAAAAATTCTGTTAGCTATGTTTATGGGAAAAATTCTACCCTTTATCTCTTCACCCAAACAAATGCTTTTGTGTAAGCACTTTACCTGAATTCCAGGAAAACTTCTAAAATTCTAGGCAGTTCATTCAAAATGTCAGTCAGTCAGTCAGGTCAGATGTCACTCCAATAGATAATAAAATTTTGCAGGCTTACTGGAAAGATTTTGTATATACTTAACAGGTTACAATTCTTCAGTCAGTACTATTAAAGGCTTAAATGAATTTCTTAGAAATGTTTTTACCATCACTGGGATTTTCACTAATATTGACCATTTCAGTTGTCAAGTTTAATTTGTAAAATCATTATTATAAAAAAAAATATAAAGGATGACGATCTTACTGACGGTGATGACGACGACAGCAGCGATTCTGACTAGGTGCTAAGTTAAAAATAATTTTATATTATTTCATTATTATCGTAATTAGTGTAGTTGCAGGCAATAAACTTTGCTTATTGCGAGTTTCAAAATGTTGCCATAGGTAGACAACCGAGTGAGATATTATATTCTTAAACAACAGAACGCTATTATAGATGTTTTTGTATTGTGATACATTATTTTTTTATAAATACTAGTATTTATAATGTGTAAGTGAGTAATGTTTACTAGTAAACATTACTCACTTACACTCATTGTTTTCACTTTTTATTGAATATATCTTATTATACTCGATTATAAGACCCGACTCAAATATAAGACCCTCCCACAATTTAGAGCAAAAATTTAGCAAATAAAGGGGGTCTTATTTTCGAGTAAATACGGTATTAACACGAATATTAAGTTTAATCCTCAAAATTACAAGTACCGTTATAATGCAACACAGCAACAATCGCTAAAAACTACGTCATTAACTATCGCATATCGAAGACATTTTGATGTTGTACAATGTTTATCTACGAATTCATTCAAGAATTCTTGAATGACAAGCTTCGAGTTCGTACATCAACATCCGAATGATTGATTGATTGAATGGTGACAGATGAAAGGGGATTGGGTGCCCCTGACACTGCAGCCTGCAGGCTTATTGTGTTAGCTCATCATGTCACTTGTTAGGCAAAAAGTCTTGTAGTCCCATTTAGGTTTAGTAATCTTTTTACCAAATTTTCTCTTATTAGAGTTTCTCGAGAGTAGGCCCCGGCCCCTCTTAGGAGTGTATGTCTCCATCGGGCAAGGGCTTCACACTCGAAAATGATGTGAGTGGCTGTTTCATCCTCTTCATTACAGAGTGTGCATATGGGTTCCTCATTATATATGCCCATTGTATGCATATGTTTCCTTAGGTTACAGTGACCGGTTATTAGCCCTGTCGTTAGCCTGATTTGTTGTCTGCTTAGTTGCAGTACGTCATCCAGTAGTTTTTTAGACGGAGTTCTTAGCATCAATCTGCTATGTCTCATACCTTCCACATTGTTCCAGAGCTTTTGGTGTTGTCTTTTATCCAACTTTCTAGCCAACTGCGAGCTGTGGTTTTGGCAATTCCAAATGCTGGCTCAGGGCCGTAAAGGTCGTTTTTATCCCTTTTTTGCAAGTGTATCAGCTTTTTCATTGCCTCGTATTCCTTTATGTCCTGGCACCCACATAAGAGTAACTTTAGTGGTTAGCCAGAGTTATAAGGTTTTGAAGACAATCCCATACTAATCTTGAATTAATCTGGTGACTCGCCAGAGTTTTTATAGCAGCCTGGCTGTCTGTCAGGATATGGATATCCTTGCCCTGATAATTGCTTCTTATGTTCTCTTGCAGACAGATGTCAATTGCATGAGTCTCTCCTTGGAATACTGTGGCGTACTTCCCTAGGGATGCATGTGCATTAAAACAGGGTGATTCCTGATGTATTCCAGCTCCAGTTCCGCCGTCAGTTTTGGATCCGTCGGTATACCAGATTATTTTACCTCCCTGACAGTGTATTTGTACCTGCCCTTCATTCCATTCAAGCTGGATCTTGAAGGGTTTATTGAGATTTTGCTTTGACGGCATGGCGTCACTGCTCATATCTATTAATGAGTTTGTGATAGTGTTTATTATCCTGACAGGTCCTGAAACAGTTCGGGTTTGCCAGTTTCCATTATATTTCAGTCTATATGCTGCCATCCTTGCCTCTGCCTTGATAATAATTTCTAGAGGAGACAAGTTTAATATGGCTTCTATGGCTGCTGTGGGAGTGCTTCTCCTAACTCCAGTTATACAGAGACAGGCAAGTCTTTGGAGTTTGCATAGCTCCAGCTTGGCCTGTCTTTGCTCTACTTTAGGCCACCACAGCAGCGATCCGTAGGTTACCATAGGTCTTACCACAGCTATGTACAACCAGTATACCATCCGTAGTTTAAGTCCCCAGGTCTTACCCAATGCCAGTTTTGCTGCCATAAGCGCTTTCTTGCCTTTGCTTACAAGTTTACGTATGTGTGAGTTCCAGGTTAACTTTGCATCCAGGATTATATCTAGATATTTAACCTCTTGGCTCACTTGTAATCGAACATTGAAGAAGTCAGGCAGTACGAGTCCGTCTATTTTTCTTCTTCTGAATGGAATCAGTGCTGTTTTCTGTGGATTTACCCTCAGGTTTTCCTTAATACACCAGCTTTCCACGATGTCGAGAGCTCTTTGCATAAGCTCAGAGATAGTATTTTCAGATTTCCCCCGAGATAAGTATATCCAGGTCATCGGCATACCCCTGGGTGTAATAGCTATGTCTGTTTAGTTCATCTAGGAGCTCATCAACTATCAGATTCCACAACAGAGGTGATAAAACTCCCCCCTGGGATTCTTCGGCCACTACAACCTCCATAGTCTCACCAGACAGGGTTGATTGCAACTTTCTATCATGGAGCATATTGCTAATCCATCTACAGATGGTGTCTTCTACTCCACGATTCCTCACTGCAGCTGTCATCGACTCAAAGGAGGTATGATCAAATGCTCCTTCTATGTCAAGGAAAACTGTCAGTGCAATTTCTTTATTATTAATAGCATCTTCAACTCTCCTCACCAGTTGGTGTAAAGCAGTCTCGCATGTCTCACACATCCGAACGAAGTGGACTGTATTCAAATTCGCAATTGTAATGATAAAATAAAAAGAGATTTGAAATTAAATGAACCTTAGGTTCAACTAATGAAAATGAGGTTCCTTCCTCCAAATCCCCCTTAAATAATTTCTAACATTTGAGACCTCAAACTATTGCCTAAATATCTGCTACGCTGTCAAAGGAATTTAAATTTGATTCACCAATTCAGAATCTCTTTTATCAAGTCCAAATTAACAACAAATCGAATTATTATGAATTACACAAACTCGATTGGTACACTCACGAAATAATCTTTCAAAGACTTGTTTTTACAAAGACAAAAATATATTCTTATTTTTAAAAACTAAAAGTTTTATTTCTATCATCTTTCAAAATTATTATATTTATTTCTCAGGGCAAACTATATTTAAATTTTAATATGATGGCTGCAGCCAACGAACCTCCCTCTATTTCATATAGTAGCGACATCGTGGAGCAAATCAGGCACAAAGTTTAATAAAGAAAAAATCACCACATGCATATTGTTTCATCATTTTAACAAAAATTTGTTTAAAAATTATAATTTCGTAGTTGTATATTATATTAATATGATCGTTTTTACATAACACGAATGTCCGTTATCAAATTCATGTTAAATTGTGAATATTTTTGTGCATGATGATTATTAAACCTAAGATTTAGTGCAAAACGAAATGTCAAATCTGGTAACTTTCAATGTCACCAACATACTTATGCTCCAGCGACGAGATCAATCGTTGTCGCTACTATTTAAAAATAAAGGGGCTATAATTGCATGAACAGGACAATGTTATCTATATTTATTGGCACGTCGCAATTGATAGAAAATTCTGTTAGTTTTTATGCTTTTATCTAATGCTTTGAATGTGACTTATGAAAGATATAAAAGGAGTATGTAAAATTATTTTTATTAGAATGACAGGTTATTTGCATTGAATAAAAAAGCTTAGTAATAATACTGCCGTGCTTAGGAAGAATGTAGTATCTGTGAAGCAACAGTTTAAGGAATAATACCATTTTTTTAATTAGCATTCATTAAGATTGCACACAATATATTTCTAGAAGCAGTTCTTGCAAATACAGGGTTTTTGCTAAGCACGTCAGAAAAATAAACCTTATTTATAATGAAAAATGATAATTTTTTATTGTGGCAAAAATTATGCTTGGTCAAAGATATGTATACTTGCATTTGCACCCGTCTCTCTATCATAAAAATATTCATCCCAGCCGAATGTTGGATGAGTTTGGACAACCATAAACAAGCGTGCATTTTAGCGGTGGATTTCGTGATTCGTCTGTTGATATAACAATGATATAATGAAAGTGTTTTATCGATATGATGTAGCAAATTCATCAATATATAATATGTTTCCATATATCGTTGCCATCCCTACATAAAAACAATTCACTTTCATAGATAATAATAATGATGAAAGTGTTTCGGCAATACGAAGCACGAACCAATACGCACGAGGTTGAGAAAGAAATTAGACAAATCAAGCAATTATTATTACCACTTTCTAAAAAAAGAATTATCTCTCAAGCTATATCCTTATTATGAAAAAAGCACATTTTTGACAAACGGATTTGCATAACCTAACTTTTCTCGTTTTCTAATTATTAGATTTGTAACTTAATTTGTAGTACTGATACAGTCCTAAAAAAAAGTACGTTTGAAAAATACTCAGCAGATTTGTGGAAAATTTTGACGTTGACAATTTATTAAAAGTTTCGTGAATTGAAGATTGAGTGGATCTATACTGGGGCCTCCGAATAGATGTAGTACAAAAAAAATCAAGGCAGCACAGATTGTTCTGATTGGTTTTATGTGAAAGTGAAATTTACAATAGAACATTTTTGCATATGAATTGTTAATTCATTATAAATAATGTCACTTCGAGAGATGGTAGTATGAATAATAACCATACATTTTAAAAAATTGTAGTTTTATTAATTTAATAAAAATGTTATTAAAAGTTCGTGAGTAAGACAGTTTGACAGTAAACAAATTGATATCTTTTTGGTACAAGTAAACATGCCTTTCAATTTGAGCGGTATATTTGAATGCAATCAATAGAAAGGTTTTGTTAAAAAGAGGGGGTAATTGTAGGCGGTTTTAATTACTATATCTGTTTAGCGTCCCAAGTATAGTAATTTTATTTCATGGCATGCTATGATTCATTTCTTTCTGGATCACAGATTATGAAAAACCTCAAGGTAAGTTTGCAGCTATGCTTTTATACATTTCTGGTAAAACGTTTATCAATCATCGTTATTATCTAGTGTACTCTCATTCTATCGTCGACTAGAAAACTTGGTTGAACTTTTGTAGTAGATTTCTTCCATTGGTTGGTCCATTGGAGGTTTGGTGTCAAAATATAATTTTTATCTTTTGCTGGGCACGGCATGGCCTTAATAACTATTGTAGATGCTCCGCAGTCTGTTAGTGATGACACCGCATTCATCAGATTTACTGATTATTATAGTGTTTGTCATAAAGTTTGATCCATATGGGAAAATTTTTTAATATTCTAATTGGAAAAGAGCTTTGTGGGGAAATCACCTCTGCTTCCAAAAATACTTGAAATATGCCATGTCACATGACAGGTGACATTAGGTATGTGTCAAATTCGTTATTTAAAAAAAATCAGCAAAAACTGATATGATATTTGTCAAAATATGGAATAAAAGTTTTTAATGACATTTTACGTTTTTCACACCAAGTTTGTACGAGATATTCTGACAAGGAAAATTTTGTTTCTTAACATTTTTTGATACACTCCTGTAACTGACTATTTCTACGTAGTAATTTTGTGTTAAATTGCTTAAATTATGATTACAACAAGTCTTGTATTGTTCAAATGTGGCTTAGTAAAAAATTATTAGTTATTTTCTTGGAAATTGAAAAATAATCCAGAACCTTTTTTTTAATAATGTTAATATTCATCAAAAATACCAACACCATAGAATATTATTAGCAAAATATGCTATACACTTGTTGCTTTTCCACTCATTTAAAGCGTTTTTAATCTTAAAATAGTCAGTTATGGGGGTGTATCAAAAAATGTTAAAAACAACAATTTCCTTAAGTCAGAATATCTCGATTAAACTCGGTATGTGAACATAAAATGTCATTAGAAACATTTTTTCTTAATAAAGTTTTTCCATATTTTAACAAATAAGGTCAGTTTTTGCCAAAATTTGCCAAACAGAAAAAATGTACCGAGACACATGAATGAATGAATGAATGAAAACACAATCCATGTACTTCAAGAGTAAGAAATGATTAAAAGCTGTCGTAAATTATTAGATATAAAATTGGATATAAAGTGAGTCAAGTAATGAGTCAAGCACCTATAAAGAACTTTAAACTGCCGTTCATTTTAACATAATGACCCAAATGGCACTAAATTTCGTATTTGGATAGACAAAATGTTAAAGATTAAATGTGTGATAAGAATTTTGTGAATTCTTTCTTTAACAGAAGGATTCCACAAGAATCACTAAACGATAAAATAAAATGTTTCAAAAAAACTGTCAAACAATTATAGCGCACATTGACAATAATTATGCAATTGTTAATATTTTTATGTCAACTAATTTACTTTTCTTATGTAATTTATTTATCTACATCATGTCGAGCTAAACTTACCAATTTTTAAAAGGGTCGAATATAAACCCTAAAGAATAGGGACAATACAGACGAAGACAAATCGGCCCTTCCAGTAAAGTTATTTACAATTTTTGAAGGATCAGGACAGTTGTGGCACTGAAAATTCCACTAGTCGTCCTTCCCCGCTTAGTGATCACGATAAAAGGGAATTATCACTGCTGCTTCTAATTCTACAGAGGTACTAGGGCCTTGAAGAGGAGTTACGGATTGAATGTGTCGCATGAAACCATTTGTAAAATTGTTAAAAGCGATCATGGGATTAAACGGGTGAAAATTCATATTCAACCCAGCCTTACTAATAATGACAAGGTGGAACACATGGCTTGGAAAAATGAATGGGATAGGATAATTTTCTTTTTGCTTTTTTGTTTGTGCTTTGCAACCGTAAGTGTTACTCTTCAACTTTAGGTAGTTTTTCGAATGAGAAGAAATTTAATTTGGACGGACCAGATGGTTTTTGCTATTATTGACATGAATTGCATAAGGAAAAACGTTACTGTTTGAAGCACAATTATGGTGGTGGAAATGTAATGGTATGGGCAACCATTAAAGTATCTGGTGCTGTATCGTAAGTGTTTCTTAGTTTAAAAATGAATAACGAGGATTACCACAATATGGTAGCAGAAAATTTGAAAGCTTATTGGCTACCGGGTTATGTCTATCAACATGATAATGTTCCAATTCATTGCAGTTTGCTTACAAGAAGATGGAGTTTTGACCAAAACATCTCCCTTTTGATTCATCCCCCCATCTGCCTGATTTAAATCCTATCGAGAATTATTGGGGAATCCATCATTTGTCGCATTTACGAAAATAGGCGCCAACTCGTATCAGTGGTCGGTCTAAAAGAAGCCATTCTTGTGCACACCGTTCCATTGAGTCAGAAACGGTTCGTAAGCTTATCCGGAGAATGCCAAATCAAATTTTTGAAGTGATTAAAAAACACAACGATAAGATTGACTATTGGTTAATGGTTTGCCTTTTTAAATTTATTCTTTGTTCAAGTAAATTTTGACTTTTTTATTAAAGTGCGCTATAATTGTTTGACACTTTTTTGAAACATTTTATTGTATCGTTTAGTAATTCCCGTGTGACACTTCTGTTAAAAAGAATACACAAAATTTTTGTCACAAATGTATGCTTTAACATTTTGTCTACTCAAATACGAAATTTAGTGCCATTTGGGTGATCGTGTTAAAATTAACAGCAGTTTAAATTTTGTTTTCATAGGTGCCCTATAATTTCTTGACACTTTATGTACTACTAGGTGCCAACTGCTTACCCTAACGGGTAAGCTTTAGTAACTTGTTGCTTTTGTTGAAATACGAAAAAAGAATTCAAGCTCGGATCCTCACCTCTCTTACATCGCGTAGTTCAATAGGGTTTGGGTCATCCAGCGCTAGGTAGCGCTGGCTGTCTCGCCGAATACCGAGACACATGAAAACACAATGCTTGTACTTAATAATTTAAGGATAGTAGTTATAAAAATTATCTATAAACAGTATATAAATGATAATGTGCCCATTAATAGCATATTATGTATTAAGAGATTAATTGAGGGTCTTAGAGCCCGCATAGGCAGTTAAGAGGTTGAGTTAGGCCTCAGGCACTAAGACGATAAACGGCTATAAAACACTAATTAAGCCCTCAATGCATACGTTAGTTTATGTCTGGTCTATGTTTAAATTAATAATTAACTTTAAAATAAAAATAATTAAATAATAAAAGTGCAAAACTTCAAGTAGGTAGGTGCAGATAGGTCTATAATTATCGTAATTGCGAATTATATAAGTGCGACAAAGAGGGCTTATAGCACAAGTGTTTTATATCATTTCTATTTTGCAATAATTTCATTTTTGCATCTTAAAAAACTGTTTTAGGGATTTTATTTGTATACATGTTTATGCTGGTAATACTGACAATTGACGTTTAACTACGAACATTAAGTACATGTAACAGGTTCGCCGTTTGTACCTTTGGTTAATAAACCGTATTATTATTATTATTATTATTTATTTTTGCTCAATACATATTTCTACAATTTATAGTAAGTATTCGGGATAATTTCCAAGAACATTACGGTGCAGTGGTACATAATGTGTAGTTACATGATGTGGTTATAAAATACATTTACAATATGTGTTTTACATTAAATTTAAATTATTAAGTTGATAGTTAAGATCACAGTTTTTCAATAATTGTTCTGTATATCATTGTTTATATAAAGTTTAATACTAAATTGCACAGATATTCACAGTACTTCGCATTAATCATATAATAGAAACTTCCGTACTATTGAGCAGGTATCTATTACTATTGATTTTTGCATGTCTTTATGTAAATGTTCAGGTAAGTTTAGAGTCTTAAGATTTCTTATCAACGAGTTAGGTGTTACAGCTGTAGAAGAAATTATGATTGGTATAATTTTTACTTTTTTCTGTTTCCACATATTTCTAATCTCTTCTGCTAGCGGTTTGTATTTTTCCGATTTTTCTATTTCTTTTTGGAGAAGATTGTTCGTATTTGGTACACCTACTTCTATCAACCACGTTTCTTTCTGGTCTTTATTTTCTAGCACGATGTCAGGTTTATTCGCTGGGATTGTCTTGTCAGTGATGATTAGCTTGTCGTAGTATAGTTTTACGTGCTTATTTTCCAATACGGTTGAGGGCTTGTATTTGTAGTAAGGGACTTTGGTATCTATAAGGTCATATTTCATCGCTACTTCTTGATGTATGATTTTACATATGTTGTTGTGCCTCTGGGTGTAATCTGTAGAAGCGAGAGAAGAGCAACCTGCTGTTATGTGGTCGATGTTTTCCCTTGTGGTTTTACATACTCGGCATGTATCGCTTGTTACTGTTTGGTCTTTTATAATATACTTTGAGTAATTCTTTGTTTTGATAACTTGGTCTTGAATCGCTATCATAAATGCTTCCGTTTCGGCATAGATATTTCCCTTTACAAGCCATTCGTTTGATTTTTCCTTGTCTACATGTGGTTGAGATATGTGGTGATGGTGTCGTCCATGGAGTTCCTTTCTTGCCCAAGTTTCTTCTTTATGTTTTTCGTCGTCGATTTTGGTTGTTGGGTCGTAGTTGAAATTTTTTAAATGTAGTGGGGTGAAGTTGTTGTCTTGCCTTACAATGGCGTTATGAAGTGGGCTCGTGTGTTGTTTATTGTAGAAGTACTGTCTCAGAATCTGGATTTGTTGGTGATGTAGACTTTTAATATCCATGTATCCCCTCCCCCCTTTTGCTCGTGGAAGATGGAATCGTTCAGTTGCAGAGTGAGGGTGATGTATTCTGTGTTGGGTTCAGGTTGTTCGTACAATTCTATTGAGTGATTCTAGTTCGGTATTGGACCATTTGATCGTTCCGAAGGAATAGGTTAGGAGAGGAATGGCAAACGTGTTGACTGCTTTTGATTTATTCTTTCCATTTAATTCAGTTTTCATTATTGCACTAAGTCTTTCTTTGAATTTTTGTTTGAGTTGTTCTTTTATTGAAGCATGATGAATTGCATCTGATTGATGATAACCTAGATATTTATATTGTTCATTTAAAGTGAGTGCTTCTATATGTGTATCTTCAGTAATCATGTCGTAGCCCGTGTGTTCTACTTTCTTTCCTTTTTGCATCTTCATGGTTTTGCATTTATCTGTTCCAAACTTCATGCCGATGTCTTTGCTAAACCTTTCAGTAAGTTGTAATAGTTGTTGTATTTGGTTTTCTGTTGTGGCATAGATTTTTATGTCATCCATATATAGAAGATGTGTGATACGATGTTTATGTTCAGTTTTTTTTTCCTATCGTGTAACCGTAATTTGATCTGTTTAACATTTTTGATAGGGGATTTAGTGCTAAACAAAACCATAATGCGCTGAGACCGTCTCCTTGAAAAATACCGGTGTTTATATCTATAGTATCGGTGCGTATGGTTTCAGTTAATGTGTTCACATATAGTTTAGTTCTCCATGATTGCATCACGATTTTAAGAAAGTTTATTATAGTTTTATCTATTTTGTAGATTTTTAGTACTTCTAAGAGCCAGGTGTGTGGGACACTATCGTAGGCTTTTCGGTAGTCTATATATGCAGTATATAGGTTGTTTTGTTTCTTCTTTGCTTCATTCATAATGGTGGAGTCAATAATAATTTGTTCTTTGCATCCGTATGTTTTCTTTCTGCATCCTTTTTGTTCCTCCGTAAATATTGAGTTTTGGGTGATATGTTCATCAATGTATTTTGTGAGTACAGAGGTTAACAGTTTATACGTGGTTGATAAGCAAGTTATGGGTCTGTAAATTGCTGGATTTTCTGTTTCTGTATTTTTTGGAATCATGAAGGTTATTCCTTCAGTGAGAAACGGTGGGGTTTGTTCAGGATGTTCTAATATGTAGTTAAACGCGTTTGCTAAAGGTTGGTGTGTTGAGTTGAAAGATTTTATCCAGTAATTTTGAATTTTGTCAATTCCTGGTGCTTTCCAGTTACTGGTCTTTGCGACTACTTGGCGTATGTCTTCCTCGGTAATAACGACTTTGTTCATTTGGTAGATGTTTTCAGATTCTTGCTTTTCAATTTTGAGCCATGTTACTTTGTCGTTATATGTTTTATTATTAGTCCATATTTGTTTCCAGAATTCTTCAAGTTGTTTTTTGTTGGGGGCTATGTCAATTTCTTTGTTTTGTGTTTCGGTTAAATTTCTGAAGAATAATTTTTGGTTGTTGTTAAACATGTAGTTTTGATCTTTTCTTTTCTTACTTTTTAAGTAACGTCGTAATCTCTTGGCTATTGCACTAAGTTTTTGTTTTAAGCTGTCGAGCATTTCTATTGGTGTTAAAATCATGTTTTGATTGTTTTGTATTTGGTGTTTTATTTGGTTTACTGTGTTTCTTACTTTTCTTGAGTTATTTCCATTTATGTACTGTGTCATGTGTCCTATTTCTTTTCTTAACTTTGTTATGTGGTACTCCAGTCGTTTTTGCCAAGGTGGTTTATTTTGTTTGCATTGATTTGCTTTTGAGTTTTGTTTGATTTTTTGTTTGTGTAGGTGCAAGGTTGTGATTGCTCCTATATAGATGTAGTCGATAATTTGTACGATGTTTGCATTTTGTGGTAGTGACTGTTGTATTAGGCTGTTTATAACGTTGATAATTTGACTCGTGTGCTTGTTTAGTTTTAATTTTGGTAGTTTCGGTCTACAAGTTGGGTTTAAACCTCTATATTTGTTCATGAACTCTTCAAAATATTCATTAGTTTGTAGAAATAGGTTGGTTGTTGAGTTATTTTCAGTTGGAATTGTTTCAGGTTCATTTGGTGGGTTGTTTGTTTGGTTTATATCTTCTTCGTTTTGTTCTATATCTTGATTGTTTTGTATTTGGTTTGTTTGTGTTGCGTTCTGTTCTTGGTTTTTTGTGTTTCGTGTATCATGCAGTTGGGTTAATATTTCTTGTTTGATCTCCTCTAATCTATCTCGTGTAATCATATTGTTCCTTATAATAGCATTCTTCTGGTCTGCTAGTCTCTGCTCAGTTATGTGATTTAATTGTGGATGCATTTCCATAAATTTTTGATGTAGTTGTTGTTTGTAACCAGTTGTGTTTGTACCTCCTTTCGTAACTTTATAAAAGGAACGCATGACGGTTTCGTTTAATTCATTTGACCATCTCATACGTTGCTTGCCTTGTTTTGCGTTTGTGGTTGCTGGGTTCAATCTCGGCAAAACACTTTCCGCTTGTGTGGCGTTTGCTGGTATGTGGTTGCGATTAATTTGTATTGGGTTATATTGCTTAAGACCTTTAAGATCTTTTGAACGTGTCAAGACAGCGTTTTTCAGGTTTTCTGATCTGATGTGTTGAATATTTTCAGCAGGATGTCTATTTACCTTTGTATTTTTAACCCTAAAATTAATTGACATTTAGGGCATGTCACTTTTTCATTTAAATTACCTGCACAAGAGACTGTATGTGGGCAAGCCTCCATTAAATCTTGGGCACTGGCCATCAAAGGGTAGTTACTACCATGTTTTGGATGTTTATAAATACCACTACGTAGTGGTAAATAACCTTCTAAGCTACTGTCAGATTCGTTCATTTTGACATTAGTCAGAATTTATTATTATTATTATTATTATTATTATTATTATTATTATTAAACAGTATCGAAAAGAATGCTTTTTTTATTTTCAGTTACGAAAAATACAAAATCAATGTGAAATAGAAAATGCTATACATATGCTATTTTTGTGCATTAATTGCAAAAAGGTTTCGAAAATATTGTTAAATGTCATCCTGACAATAATTGTACTCCGTAAACACCAATGTCACATACAGCCGGTACGATATTTGTTGAGCCAAAATTCCTAAAAGATCGCTACGTCACTTTCTCGGAATTAACCGCATTTGACACCCGAATTGAAAAGGATTGTTTCAAGGCACGCCCCTGCTTGCAAATATCAAGCCGTGGCAGCCGTTGCGTTCCGAGAATAGAACGTCGTCGGCTTTCTCCTTTCTGGGAATTCTGGCTCAACAAATATCGTACGGCCTGTAGTTTCAAGATAATAGATCAAAAGCAATAGTAGTTGATATAATTTTACATTTTTTTGACAAAAATATTACATCTTTACTATAGAAGTTACTAAAAGTCAAATATTAAGATGCTTAGAGGTTAAGTAACCAGTAATTTACAAAATATTAACAGGGAAGTTTTTTTAGTAGAACTATTTTTATTTAACATTTTGTAGTTGCAATTAATAACTTGTGTAACTAAATTCATAAATAAAAATAAATTATTGTATATAAATTATTATCATACAAAAAGTGACTACTTTTTACACTGGTTTTCGTGTAAAAAGTTATCTTTTGTTGAATTAGCGGTATAAAATTTTTATTGCACGCTAATGCAGCGGTCGTATTCGGTCACTATTTTACATAAAAGTACATATTTTTTACCCTAGTGCATAAAAGTACGTATTTTTAGCATTTAGTCACTAAAAGTACGTATTTTGTTAGCAAGTTTTAAATTCCACTATTTTACAACCGCGATTGTAAAACGCAAGCCATTTTGGACGAAACTTAGTAAGAAAATAAATGCAAATTGCGCCTTGTCGTGCAGGTAATAAGAACCATTATTGTTTAGCGTAGCGCGCTATTAGCAATTTAGAATGTACTATTGAGAAGGGTATATTATATTGCCTGATAAACTTCAACCGTGAACACAAAAATGCATCATTTCGTAACTACGGGATTTGAACTCAAGTCTTCTGCGTTACAAACTCGATTGCTAACCCACTGAGCTACAAAGGCGTTTAAACAGTTCGTAAACATATATGGAATAAAAAAATCGAATTAAAATTGAATGGAACAGTTGTGGACAAAGTATAGTATTCGACTCGCATATAATGGCGAGTATTCGCTCGGCCGATTCTAATAAACTTAAACTTCTCATAAACTTCGCCCTAGATTAATAGTCATCATTATATGCTTGTTGAATAATATACCTTTTTTTATAAATTACATACTTATTTGGTACATATTTAAAAAAAAGTCGCTAAAAAGTACATATTTTAAGAAAATTTAGTCAGTATTTACATATTCTTTTCAATTAACTCTGCTACGACCGCTGCTAATGTCAAGATCTATGATAAATGATTTATGCATATTTTACAAACTGGTTGCTAAACAACGTATCTTAGCACGTAAAAATCAAAGCACGTTGATATACAATTTAAAAAAGTCAAATAAAATTAATACTTATTGCGTTATGATCAGGTAGATAAAACGTTGTAAGACACGTGTAAAAAGTGCTTCAGTGCACTCACGGCTTTTAAAACACTCGCCGTGTTTTAAACCAGTCAGTTCACGCCATGAAGAATGACTTTTTAGTTTTACACTTGTATCTTTAATAACTATTGTTAGCAAGCATGTCATCGTGAATTTATTACATACTATAAAAATAAAGGGAAATTAGTGCCTACTGTAAATCCTACAAAAAATAAATCATTTCTGGACGTTAGAGAGATGTAGAAAACTATTAGTAGGTAGTAATTCCAGGCGGATGCGCAAAAAGATAGGAGATATTAGAGACTTTCAATGAGAGTTTGGCCAATGCGTTGCCACATTTGCATTGGTGTAGTCATTTTATATCACAGTGTTTTTCTACTTCCGTACTTATCCGTGAACATCACATTTTACTGCTAAATAATGTTTTATATACACGACCCACTATTTTGTGTTTTTTAATTAATCAGATATCGTTCGCATTCGTGTCAATGTTTGGCCGTGTAACTAACTGCACTTTACACTTTTTTTAAATTTAGCGCCACGTGTTGTGATATAAATTGGCTGCCTTGGCCAGTCTCTCATTGAAGCGTCTTTTTACAGCTTTTGTTTTGTCACAAGCCATTAGACAGGATTTCAGTTACAAACATAATAGTGGAGTACCGCTAAGCAAAAAAGAGCGTAATCTCGGAACCAGTCCAAACTACTTCGATTTGAATAATTTTTTTTAAGTCTTGTAAATATAAAATACTAAAACCTTGACAAATTAGAAATTGACGCTCAGAACGGGAAATGTGGTGAAACTCGAATAACCTAAAACCATAACCAAGTGGTCCCGCACCGGTTGCTCGACCATCTCAGAACAGGATAATTTTTGGTGTGGTATCACATCTATGTATTGGTAGTTCGAAGCCACTATTAATTTATTTTTATTCCTTTTGGTTTAAATAAGGCAGCCATATTTGTTTCGTGGTGCACGACGTTTCTTGCACTTTTCTATGTAAACGAAAATCTTGATATCTCAAGAACAGTTGGTCGTAGAAAGTCGCGGTAAAAACCATTGGATTCTTCACATTTCGAGCTACATTTGTTGTTCTAAACATAAATTTTGTAAAATGCTTCCTTATGGGCGCAAATTAAGTTCGAAGTTCAACGCTTTTTTTGCAAAATTTCGGCTCTTTAGAGTGTCATATTTCCAGACAATGGTGAAGTATCAGCGCTCATTCTTTTTAAAAAGGCACACAGTGAAAGATAGTTTATGTTCAAAATATTTCAAATCTGAAACTTCATTATTTTGGTATTTATGGGCTTTTGAAATTCTCGTTTTCTTCATTTTTGAGCAACTTTGGACCTCAACATCTCTTATGGTCATGGATGGATTTTTTTATATTACGTGCATATGAAGCAGCATATGATAGCAAACTGTGGTAAAAATTTTAACTTTGTTATTATCGTGAGTTATGCTCAGTTGAAAACTCTAAATCTATACCATTTCCATTCGTATTACTGAGTAAATGTACTTTATTCTGGTGCTAATATTGGTTTGGGAAAGTAAAATTATTATTATTACTATTATTATATGTAGTTATATGCTATTGATAAAAGTCCTTGCAGTGATAACTAAAGTTATTAATATAACAAGGGTGCTTTTTCTTTGTATTTTCTTCCGTGGCCGATTTCCCTCTCAATCCGTGTAAATTGAATGCTAACATGAGCATAACTCTGTTCTCAAGCTAATATCAAAGTTACCATTTTCACCATAGTTTACCATCATATACTGCTTCATATCTACGTAATATAAAAAAAATCCATTTATGCCCATCAGAGATATTGAGGTCCAAAGTTGCTCAAAAATGAAGAAAACGATAATTTCAAAAGCCCATAAATACCAAAATAGTGAAGTTTCAGATTTGAAATATTTTAAACATAAACTAGCCTTAACTGTGTACTTTAATTAAAAATAATGAGCGCTGATACTTCGCCATTGTCTGGAAATATGACACTCTAAAAAGCCGGAATTTTGCAAAAAAGCTTGAAACTTCGGACTTAATTTGCCCCCACAAGGAAGCATCTTATAAATTTACCTTTAGAACAACAAATGTAGTTCGAAATGTGAACAATGCAATGGTTTTTACCGCGACCTTCTACGACCAACTGTTCTTGAGATATCAAGATCTTCGTTTACATAGAAAACTGCAAGAAACGTTGTGCACCACGAAACAAATATGGCTGCCGTATTTAAACCAAAAGGAATAAAAATAAATTAATAGTGGCTTCGAACTACCAATACATAGATGTGATAACACACCAAAAATTATCCGGTTCTGAGATGGTCGAGCAACCGGTGCGGGACCACTTGGTTATGGTTTTAGGTTATTCGAGTTTCACCACATTTCCTGTTCTGAGTGTCAATTTCTAATTTGTAAAGGTTTTAGTATTTTATATTTACAAGACTTTGAAAAAAAAATTATTCAAATCAAAGTAGTTTGGACTGGTTCCGAGATAAAAACGTAAGGTTACTCCACTATAATGAATAATAGTTTTTAAATTTACGTATACAGGGTGTAACTAATATAACTACCAACCTCGTAATGGGGGGGGGGTAGCTGTAATGATTTAGAACATATTTTCCTTATTAACATGTGCTCGCTTCCTGCTAGTCTTCGAGAAAATCGCATTTCAAATTTTAAATAATTTTATGTAAACAAAGGTCTAATCGTAGAAAATATACTTAAATACGTAGTTTTTAGTTAAATATTCAGTTAAGGGAGTTGTGGCTGTAGAAAAATATGATGAAAATATAAAAAAATTATTGCAGTTGATAGATTTTAATGTACAAAGTTATTTCCTAGAAAATCTTTAATGTTTAGGAAGTTTGTTTATGCATAAATTGCATTTAAAAAAACACACGATCTTATGCAAAATGGCAAGTTGTTGATACCTTTATTATAATAACTTCATAAAAAATGATGAAAAAAACTTAACACCAAAACATTTCACGTAAAACCGTTGTAAGATTGTGCCGTTAAAAGTTTCAAATTTGTTAGGAGGATAGTTTTGCCAAAGAATAAATTAATACGAAGAATTTGTCGATTGAACGCTTGATATAGCTCACTTGGTAACAACGTGGCATTGTGACAAACTACCGGGAAACTTAAATGCTTTATATAGCTCCATATAGAACCAGTGCCGTTGGTAATTTACATCTCGAAAATAAAATCAGTTGTATTAAATAAAAAGATACATAATTCGGGAATTTCTTACTGCTACGTTTTAAATGAATCTGAATAAATGGTGTTTTATATACATATATTTGCAAAGATAACCTCAAAACATGAGTCAACGTCATTTAGTGCCTTAATTTGATTTTATCAGAACAACAAACGAAATACTGATGCCAACTGAAGGCAACGTTGTCACTTTTTCACTACTCTAGAAGCGTATAATTTATTTATATTCTAGAGAGATTTCTTTAATTTTTAGTGTTTACATAGTAATGTTATTTTATATTTACTAATAAAAAAGTAAACTTGAATGAAATTTTTGGTTAGAACAATTGTTTCTTTCGTCAGTTTTTCACGTTCTTAAGTTTGGACTAGACAGCCAAAAGTTAATTTCTGACTTTAAAAAAACTAATAATTAATTAAAAACATATATAAATAATAACTAATCGCTTTCACATGCATTTTAATAAAACTAGTATCGTTTGAGCCATTATTTGAAGCAAGACTATGTAATTATTTCTATTTGTCAAAATAGCACAGTTCCATAATTTTTGGCTCAGACTATCCCACCACAACTTCCTTAAATATACGTATTAAAAGTGAGTACTTCTAGTAACTGCAGCAGTTATAATTTTATATTGCAGGAAAATAACGGTTATTACTTATTTTATTATTTCCCGTCATCCTTGCGAAACATACAAACGATTAAACAAATTTGTGGTTATGTTGTGTGTTTCTGCCATTGAACTGGTTTCTGCTTGTTTACATAACCTCGTTGAGTTGAATGTTCTTTCTACGTTTTAATGGTTTTAGTTATTCTCGCTTTGTCTTAGCTTACATAGTTTCTATCTTAGATGCTCTGGATTATTTGGATAAAGCCTGGCGCAAAGTTGAAATACGATTGTTAATTGTTTTAAGCATGCCTTCAAAACGACGAATATGATGAAGATGACATTCCTTTATCGCAATTTTTAAAAAGTCTTTCGTTGCCTACCAAATTCACGCAACTGAATTTGTAACAATCGACAACAAGATAATAACCTCTGAATGCCGGATGCCTTTAATTGCTAAGCAAATGATAAGGATGAAGATGATTTAACAGAAACAGAGTGTGCCGCAGTGCCTACAAATAATGTAATAACACCGGATAGTGTTATAGAAAAAATCTGTGCATAGAAACGAAATATTTGTTTAAAATGCATTGAGTATTTTTGGTTTTATTTGCCAAAATCTCAAAACTCACCCGCGCATAACGTCACTCGGATATAACGACAAAAAATATGTTGTCCTAAAGAAGACGTTATAACCCAGTTCGACTGTACTAACTACTGCCGGCGGTCGGCCAATCAGCGGCAGTAAGAGAAATTTTACTGCCGCTAACGGCTGGCGACAAAAATATAAATCTTTAACTTGGTTATGGCCAAGACCAATGTTTTTCTGAAGCTTGAAAAAAAAATGTAAATGAGGTTTTTCCTTCTAAGGAGCTTTTCCAATTATACCAAAATACTTTATCTCATGTTGTGTATGAGTTTTATTTAACAAAAGAACATTTCTATTTAATAAAAAATTAACTAGGAGTAACAAAGACTTATAATAATTATTCATACTTTTAAACGGTCAATGCAATACCCCATCGCCGCCCTTTGGATTTTGAGTCCCTGGGCACAAATATCGAGCGGGGCCCCCAGTAAATAAAAAAGTTTATTAAAATAAGGTAGTTCGTTGCGGGGCCCGGGCATACGACCGGTTAACCGACCTTAGGGACGCTTCTGCAATACGCCCCTCTTACATTATTCTCACAAAAGTTACTGGTGGGTGAAAAACTTTCTTTAAATCTTTTTTTCTTTGAAGATGAGCGTCCAATCTAAAATACTACTAAATATATACTATAGTTTTTTATTTTTTTAATAACGAGTGATTATAAACTGTCGACATCTCGGTTGCTGTGAAAAATAGGACGTAGGTACAGTTACAGCCAAAAAAATCTGGGCGCTGATTTGAGGTTACATAACTTATATAACATAATTATGATTCATTGAATAACAATCTAAATCTCTTGCCCAGATTTTTTTGGCTGTAACTGTAGATTATAAACCCTCGACATCTCAGTTGCTGTGAAATTTAAAACGTATGTGTTTTATTACTCAAAAACAATAATTTTTTGAAGGTCAAATAATAGTTATTTAATAAATTAGTTTGTTAATGAAAGCGATTAATGATCGAAACTGTTTAAAGCACGAACGAGCGATAGGGAGTGAGTGCCTTTAATAGTTGAGATCATTAGTTGCTCATTAACAAACGAATTGATTACAACAGTTTTTCGTTGACCGTAAAATTCTTCGATTTTAAGATAGAAAATTTCAAATAATACCGAATCCAAACTTGTGCGTATATCTGGTTGCCCAAAGTAAAACATCATCAAAACGTCAAAATCACAAACGGGTTTATTAATGAAAAAGAGTGTATTAATGAGGTCCATTAATGCATCCTTTTTTCACAAAACAGTTACTTAATAAAAAAGAGTGTATTAATGACGTCCATTAATACATCCTTTTTTAGAAAAAATCATTCATTAATATTGACATTAACAAACGGTCAACGAAAAATTACATTAATTTATTATACGTCTAATAAAACAGTAATAAAACACATAGGTTTTAAATTTCACAGCAACTGAGATGTCGAGGGTTTATAATCACCCGTTAGTATGCTAGCACGCTATACTGACATTGACAATTAATAGGCATTTACGATAATTGGAGCGGTTCAGTCCGGTCACTATTTCTGTCATTGTCTTTTTAATGCCAATAACAGTGACAGAAATAGTAACCCGGTTAACCCGATTCAATTATCGAAATGCCCAATATAATTAATTTAACGTTAAAAAAAATATTGTCGTGGAATAATAAAACACATACGTTTTAAATTTCACAGCAACTGAGATGCCGAGGGTTTATAATCACTAGTTAGTTCATTACAACGTAAAAACTCCAAAATTCAAGAATGCCTGAAAAGAGTGGAAACTGTTAAAAATTTGATACAAAAAAATGAGTTTTGCACTGATGCCAACTTGGCATATTTCCTTCTCTTATCTGACTTTGCCTTTTCTTCTTACTTTCTTATTTTACCTAAATTTTATTATTTTAATAGTAGTCGTGAATTCGTGATGAATAAAAGGTTACGCGTCCGCGCTTCTTGCTTCTGCTGGCAGCTTTTGCATTTTCTAGGTTATGTTTTAATCTTTTAATTGACCTCTTATAATTTATTACAACTGTTTTTACGGTTTCCTTACTTCTTTAGAGAAGAGATGTGTTGTTTAACAACCGTGAAATGAATTATATTTGTTCAATATTACCCAATTGACAATTATCACGCCAGTTAATTAGAGAAATCTTAATATAGACTTCCAATAGGTCAAGAAGTGTTAATGAAATCAGTTGTAATAAATGTACTTCGGTAAACACGCAGTATTAAAATTAATGTCTTCTTCCTAGATCCATATATTTAACAGGATTTATTAAATTATTCGCTTGCATCAAACCAATTCCTCGTTATTATTAATTAAATCCATATATTTATTACCTTCTTTTATTTACCTACCGTTAAAGATGGTAGTAGCATCATAAACGACGTCGCGCAAGTATTGATTTTTAAAGCTTCAGCAGTTACCAACTGTTCATATTCTTGGAAATCAATAAAATTTGAGCATGCTAACGACGGCACTACTCATTACTTTCGTGATTTCAAAATAAAAGCTTTTATATGCAATTCAACAGTGATGATATTAACGGGGAATCCCTCGATTTAAAAGTAATAATATTATAAAAACGATATTTAGTTGCGGCAGAATTCGTTCTTAATACGTGTGCACATGAAAGCTCAAGGGATGGTGGAAGGCGGCGATACCGCTATGGAACAAGACATGGCAGGAGCACAAGACACAATTTATTTATGTAACTTTAGGGTGTCTGTTGATGGCGAATGGTTATGCCTTAAAGAACTCCATGATGTGGAGTTTAATGTGCATGATTCAGTACAGCCTCTTTCAAGTCCATCACCCGAAATTCCCACTTACCCATTTGGTATGCCCATTTGAAAAATTAACATTAAAATTTATTATTAGTTTGCTAAACATTTACTTTATTTTTTTTTGTTTTCAGGTAGAGATCCTGTAGTTATAGAAAGGAGTAATTTAGTTAATATTAGTAAATTAGTCGTTAAGGAACTTATAGAGCAATCACTTCGTTATGGACGAATGCTGGATTCAGATCATATGCCACTGCAGCATTTCTTTATTGTACTTGAGCATGTTCTACGGCATGGATTGCGCCCTAAAAAGGTTTGTTAAACAATTTTTCTCAGCGTTGTGGAAATTGTAACATTGTCTTGTAGGGTCTCTTGGGTCCAAAGAAAGAATTATGGGACATATTACAAATGGTTGAAAAGTACTCGCCTGAAGCTCAAGATATTACAGCAAGTGTTCGAGACTTACCAACTGTACGGTAAGAATCCTTTGTTTGGTACTATATTGATAAAACTATTATGCAAAAATATAGTCATTAAAAAATAAATTGTCTTATTTTTTATTTCAAGTAGATTCTTAAAATACTGAGCAGATAGATAATACATCAATATCGATTAAATTTGAGCATAAGTGTATGTAACTTGACATTTGCAGAAGAGTAAGGTTATATTGTTTTATATATTTTAATTAGCTGGCACTGCTACGATTTTTAATATGGAATGTTACCGATCTGGCATCAGAAACTTTTTACCCCTTGTCTAACCAAATTTTGTTAGTAAATGATTTATATTATTAAAGCTATATGAGAGGAGAGGGGCTTCTGTGCTATCAGCTTAGCGTAGTCCATACACACTTTAAGTTTTGAAGCAATCGTATTAGACCGTTTTCCATTTCAGATCATTACTTTCGTTGTACCATGTTTGCGTAATAATACAGAAGTACGAGGGATGCTCCGTTAATAGTTAGAAGCAGGCCATGGAAGCTCAATTGGCTAGAAACAATTGCAACAATTGAATGTTGCATTAGTTTACATTCGTTACCCACAATTGTCAAACGTTCCGATTTCCTTGTGAAACGTAGTTAATTTTGTAAGATAAGTAGTTGTGCATTTTTAATTCAGTTAAGGAAGTTGTGGCTGTAGAGAGAAATGATGAAAATTTAAAAGAAATTAGCAGAGTTGATAGATTTTAAAGCAGAAAATTATTTTCTAAAAAATCTTTAATGTTTAGGAAGTTTGTTTATGCATAATTTGCATTTAAAAATAACACGCGTTCTTATGCAAAATGCTAAGTTGTTGACACATTTATTATAATAACTTCATAAAGAATGATAAAAAAAATTGACACTAAAACATTTCACGTAAAAACGTTGTAAGGTTGTGCCGTTAAAGTTTCAAATTTGTTAGAAACTTTTGGCAAAAAAAATTAATACGAAGAATTTGTCGGTTAAACACTTGATATAGCTCGCAAAGTAAAAACGTCGCATTGCGACAAACGAGCGGAAACTTAAATGCTTTATGCTACATGCAGTACAACTGGCCTCTTGTAATTTACATCTCGAAAACAAAACCAGTTGTATTAAATAAAAAGATACATAATTCTGAAATTTTTTTCTACTACGTTTTAAATGAATCTGAATAAATAGTGTTTCATTCATCGTTTTATATATGTATATTCGTAATATTTGCAAAGATAACCTCAAAACTTGAGTCAACGTCATTTAGTGCATTAATTTGTTTTAATCTGAACAACAAACGAAATACTGGTGGCAACTTAAGACAACATTGTCACTTTTTCACTACTCAAACTCGAGAAGCGTATAATTTTTTATTTATATTCCAGAGAGATTTCTTTATTTTTTACTGCTTAGATAGTAATATTATTTTATTTTTACTAATAAAAAAGAAAACTTGAATGAAATCTCTGGTTGGAAGAATTGTTTTTTTCGTCATTTTTTCACGTTCCTAAGTTTGGACTAGACAGTCAAAAGTTAATCTCTGACTTTAAAAAGATTAATAATTAATTAAAAACACATGTAAATAATAACTAAACTGCTTTCACATTCATTCTAATAACTGCCTTTAGAGCTATGATTTTCTACGACTATAAAAGACAGGATACCAGCAAAGCCATGAAAATTTGATAGCAGCTTTTGGCGATGCTGACCCTTCATTATCCGCTGTTAGTCATTGGTTCCGCAAATTTCGACGAGGGCTAGTGCTGCTAGAAGACGAAGCAAGACCTGCGGAAGCTGCCTGTTCAGAAAATGTTGATCGTGTGGCAAGCTTAATTCAGTCCAATCGAAATATTACTTATAGGGAGATTCAGGAGGAAGTGAAGATCTTGGGGTAAGAAAGCTAGCAAGCCGTTGGATACCGCATTTGCTCTCAGAAAGTCAAAAACAGGTTCGAGTAGACTGGTGTAAATTTATGTTGCAAAAATTTGACGGTGGAGCTTCCAAACAAGTGGCATACATTGTAAGTGGTGACGAATCTTGGGTATACAATTACGACCCTGAAACTAAACAGCAGTCTAGTGTTTGGGTGTTCGAAGATGAAGACTTGCCCACAAAAGTAATTCGTGGCAGAAGCTTCAATAAGAAAATGATTGCTGTTTTTTTCCACCGAAGTGGTCCCGTTGCTGTTATTCCACTTGAAGATCGCAGAACTGTTAATTCTGAATGGTGCTGCGAAGTGGCTTTACCACAGATGTTTGCAAAATGACTGACAGGTCGCCAAAGGACCGGTTTGCGTAACATCTTCGTCCATCATGACAACGCATCCTCCCACACTGCTGCCAGAACATTGGATTTTTTGAAAGATACGGGAGTTCAATTGGTAACTCATCCTCTGTATAGCCCAGATCTGGCACCGTGCGACTTTTTTTTGTTTCCAACTGTTAAAAAAATGATGCGAGGTAAAAGATTTTCCAGCACAGATGCAGCAGTTACAGAATTTCAAAGAATTTTTGAGGACCTTTCAGAAAATTAATTTTCCAAATGTTTTAAAAAGTGGTTTCAAAGATTGCACAAGTGTATTAGTCTGAATGGAGATTATTTTGAAAAACAATAAAGATTTTTTGTTAAAAAATGCAACGGTCTTTTTATAACATTTTATAACAATTTTCAGCGCAACCCTTGTACACAGTTCACAGAGTGTGACTATTTTCTAGTTAATGTGTTTTATAGGAGTATTTCCGACTAGAAGCAGAATTTATTTGTCATTGTTTTACAGTCAATTTTATAAATGTGCTCTTCCAGTAGTGTTTTATCTATATTACTTTTTGGAGGCAGGTACTAGATAGGTATCCTGCCTTGTCTCAGGAATTATAGCCGTTTTGGTATCAGTTATTCTTTAACTGTTTGATTCTGAAGGTGGCCTATTGAGGAAGATCTATGTATACCAGTGGAGGTGGTTCTTGAAAGTGACTACCCTTTGCCAAATCTTTGTCTTTTCAGATAGAATTATTATTATTAGAAGCACCATATTTGGAGAGCATGTATAAGACATCCATTTGCATTGACATTAGAAACAATTTTCTATCATTTTTGATTTCTCCAGAGGTGAACACAGTTTTCGGTTTTTAAATAGGACACCCTGTATATTTCTAGTGATTTCGATTGAGGATTAAATTCTGCCAACAATTCCCCGATTGTCATTCTTTGACAGGTCGAGTAAATTCTTTTTTTTTCAATTGTATTTTTGCAACTAGTGTACAATGAATCACCTAAAAGGCTTTCTTTTCGGTACCAAAGGAAAAATACTGTTCTATGGTTTTATCAACAGATTAATTCTTGTATGTCCTTAAACATGAAATCAGTTTTTTCAACCAGTCATTTTTTACAGTAAAAAAACTATAGTACATTTTAAAAATAAAAGTAAAAAATACAGATTATTATCTACTTGCAAACTATTCATCGGGCTGTTAACCACACTGTAATAAAATTAATGAAAAATAACATGATAGTGAGTAAACATTTATAAATTACTGCTAGCAGAACATACATTATTAATAACAAAATGAAATATTTTTGCTAATAGGGCGGTTAGGTTTATCTCCTTGAAGGTGATGCATAACTCAACATTTAATGTAGCCTCTAACCTAGTAGTTCCCAAATTGTGGGTGAATATCCCTGGGGTTAAAACTGTCTTTAAAAAGGGGTAATAAGACAAAACATAAAACACTGATAATTTCTAACACTTTATTTCTTGTCTTATACTGCTACCTAGGGTTCCTAAATATGAACTGAGCTCTGTGTTATTTAGAGTTAAGACACTCATGTCAAATTTTCCTAGTGACATTTTATATTTTGAAACTATTAGAAGGTTGGTAATCATGAAAATTGGTTTAATAAGTTAAACTGTCAGTATGACAATTATATAAATCTGAAATTCGATACAATTAATACTTTATTAAAAGCTGTCGAAAAATTGATATATGTACTATAGTAGTTTTAAAAATTGTCTACAAACAGTAAATAAATGATAATGTGCACATTAAAAAATTTTACATGCATAAAAATAAACATGACAGCATAACCTAAAATTTATAACTGACAGCTGCTGAATGTTGTCACTAAAGTAAAAAGAGAGAAAAAAGTATCTCTGTTTCAAACAGCTTAGTTTTGGCCTAGAAAGAGACAGAATTTGACATCCGTGTCCTAACTCTAAAATAACACAGTTAAAGTTTTCATTGAGGAACTCTACTGCTACCTATATTGGTCAAAACGACAAATTAATGTTTAAACCTGTTTGTCAAACTACATACATACATACATAATCTTTAACTTCTTATACCTTTCGGTGTCGAAGTGCCGGACACACCGAGCCGCAGAGTGGATATGTGTATGCGAGACCAGGCAGCGAAGCCATATAGGCAAGTACACTGCACTCGTGGTTTACCCATCCAACTACTGACCGCCACAAACTCGACTTAACTATGTTAAGCGATAGAAATCCACTATAACCACTCTGCCGTACTGCCGACTTGTCAAACTAACCACTACTAATTTTAACACATTCGCTGCTACCTATTTCTTTTATGAGTTTGTTCGGTGCCGAACCAACTTTCTTTTTTAAATTCATTTTTATTCAAAGTTTAAGGACTATTGGGGATGTTTAAAGAATAATATACAAAAAAATATATATTTTTGAAATTTAGAAAAAAGACCGTGCTAGTCGCGTTGCCGGCATATTGTAATAAATTTAATCCAATATACCGCCTACCGCCTTTGATTATAAAATGTATTTTTATACAAAATATACAATAAATTAATAAAAAAATGCTAATAAAAGTGGAAATAAAACTTTGTACGCTTTGCAACTAATCTTTACTGACCTCACTAAATTATGGAGGCCCGCTCCTTCGTCGCTCCCTCGCAGACTTTCCAGCTCGCCTGTAAAAATTAATTTACAAAGCTTGTCAGTAAATAACTATTTTAATGCATATAAAATCTAATAAATTTACCATCTGACTTTCTACGTCGTTTTATAGTACACTTAGAATTCATTCTTCAACTAATTAAAATTTAACAGCAGTATTCAAAAACCAAGAGAAAATATAGTGAGACAATGTCTTTTTCTATGTGCCCGCCAATTTTGGTTGAAGTAACAGCAAGTCCGCTAGAGAAACTTGCCTATAAAGCTCAATACAACAGTGTCCGCGGCAGCCGCGTTGTGGGCATATGACAAAATATGGAATGAACGTGGTAAACGCGTTGCCGGAGGTGAATGTGTTAATATAATATTGTGCCTGCCACTGCTTCCTGTTTCAGGTCAAGGGGTTTCTTTATTAAAAATGTGGAGAATCACTGCTCTAACCCAACAACTAACCTAACCTATATAGTATAACCTAACACCTAAACAAATAAATCCCTCACCAACATTGTGACAGTTACTTACATTATTGACATGTCATAACAAAACCAATGACCATTTTTAAAGGGGGTAAGTTTGGCATTGTAACTCTTTTTGCTCCAAAAGCTCTATTGTCATAGTTACAATTATATACAATACTGGATACTATGGAAACCGAGCTCTTCGAGGTAAATAGATCTGAATGCCGAACTTACCCTAAATGAAATATTGGAGTTGTCTAGCTGAGTACATAAATCAGCTTAATTATTTCTTCCTGTGTAAATTCCTCACACCTGAAAGTTAGCATAATAAAATCACAGCCATTCAGTAACCACTGCTAGGTAGCAACTCAGCTAATTATGGTCATCTGAATATTCTGAATACACCCAGTTTTTAGATTGGAATTTCTGCAGTACACCAGTCATAAAAAACAAAAAATACTAACAAATCTATCTGTATATTCTGTATAGCAGAAATGCTAAAAAGTACATTATGAGGTTGTTTATTCTAAAATGATAGGAAATAGTAAAAAATAAACTAATAATATTGCACATCATTCTACTTGGTTCAATACTTTTTGCACACCCTGTATGTATGAGCAATGTGACATTTAGGTTAAGTCACTTGTCAATTTCTTATCTTGAATAACATTTAAAAGTTTAGTTATAACTTGCAATTTACTAGTATTTATTCATCTTTACAAAATTAATTTAAATTTTTTGTTTTATTAGGACACACATGGGCAGAGCTAGAGCCTGGCTTAGGTTAGCACTTATGCAAAAAAAACTAGCCGATTACTTAAAAGTCTTATTGGATCATAAGGAAGAAGCCTTAGCGGAATATTTTGAACCTGATGCGTTGATGCTTAGTGATGAAGCTGTAATTATTATAGGGCTACTGGTAGGACTTAATGTAATTGACTGCAATTTGTGTGTTAAAGTAAGTTACTAGAGTTAGAGCTTTTTCATTTCATTACACTTACTAATTAATAGGAAGAAGACTTGGATTGTCCACAAGGAGTTATAGATTTTTCTTTATATCTTCGTTCTTCCCATCAGATGACAGATGAACCTATTGACGAACAACAGAATGATGACAACATGACAACTGTATTAGATCAAAAGAATTACATTGAAGAATTAAATCGACACCTAAAGTGAGTTGTTATAATTCTTTAGTATGCTATTAATCTTAATTAAGTAATTTTAAAAGAAGAATATTTGCAAAAATTGTACATTTTTATTTTGTCAGTCAACCTAACCTATAAAATATTTTAATAATTATTGCAACTATTTTTATATAAATTTAAATATCATAAATATGATTTTACATTTTAGTGCAACTGTTACGAATTTACAAACTAAAGTGGAATCTTTAACGACAACAAATGCTCTAATGAAAGAAGATCTGGCTATAGCAAAGAATAGTTTACTTAGTTTGTATGATGAGAATCGCCAGTTACGCAAAGAATTAGGTAGAGAGGATCAACCAGAAGTACTGAACATTTGTAATGATGCTCGATTAGCAAAAGCTGTTTGTGATAAGAACGGAGATAATTCGAAGATGTTAACAGAAGATGCGTCCGAGCTTCAACAGCGATTAGAAGAAGAACGAAGGTTGAGGCAAGAAGCAGAAAAGGAATTAGATTTACAGGTAATGAATTCTTTTGTGAGGTTTTATAGGAACTTCTTTAAGTCTGTCTTTTAATGATTGACAGTTGTGCATTAAAGCTGAAATGGAGGTAGCGATGAAGTTGCTCGAAAAAGATATTCACGAGAAACAGGATACTATAATTTCTTTAAGGCGACAGCTTGATGACATTAAGTTGATCAATTTGGAAATGTATAAGAAACTGCAGGTAGGTCTTTTTTATGAAAAGTGGTTATGTTGCAATTAAAGATTTCATTAAAATACTGCAAATTTTGCCAATTAATTTTACGTCTAGGTTTGAGTCAATTCTACTGCTACACATAGTTAAGATTTCTGAGGGCAATGGTTAATTTATAACTAGCAGAAACTAGTTCTGCAAAAAAAAATTGTGGATTATCTATAAACTTTTCAAATTTTGCATCCTTTTAGAGGTTACGTTTTACAAGTGAGGCAAAGATTTTTATTAACTGAGATGGATAACATTTAGTGGAAGCTTGGAAATGCCTCTGCAGCAAAATTTAAATAGTTATTAACACTTTCGCTGTAAAAAGGGACGTGTGTCCAGCACTGTTCTAACTATGTGCCGAAGATGACTTGTGTGTTCTACTCTGGTAAAGTTTTAATTCTGCAGTAACTTTTCTCGCACAGGCAAAGAACTGTGGTGTTTTTAAAGTAACGATTTTTGTGCATTAACAAGCTCCCAAAGAAGTTTGAGTAGGGAGAAGAGGCATGATGCAATTGCTGGGTTGTGAAAGTGAAGCCTGAAGTGGAGTAAGGGGACTACAAATTTTACCCACACATGTAAATACTATGCAGGGTTGGGTTCAGGAAATTGTTTAAAATGCTATTTGGGACACCATTAATATAAAGCTCTTTTATTTTTCAATTAATTAGTTTGGTTTATTTGTCACCTTAATTACAAAATTGAAATACATAATCGTAACATTTCTAAGAAATTTACAAATTCTTTAAAAATAAATGATCATGCAACTAAGGTTATTGAAAAAAACTTGATTCGAATTGTGTGCGTGTAATCTTCGTTGCCCACTCAACAAGCATTTGTTATGTATGTGTTCGCATTTGAGTAGAGCATACCAGTTTCCTTCCACAAAGAAAGTGTTAATAAACTTTAAATATTAATGAAATAAATAATTCTAGAATAAATGATTTTAGCAAAGAGATATCAACCATTAAACAACTAGCACATGCAAATCATTATAATCCGAACATGATTGACACTTTAATTAAACAAAAAGATTATAGGTTAGCTATCAAAAGAATATATCCCATTGACAATCAAACAGAAGACACAAATTACATATCTATACCATATTTTGGCAAAATATCAGAAAAAATTGCACATATACTAAGAAAAACCAACAATTATAAAATAACATTTAAAACCAACACTAACACTTTTTCATTTTTATTTAATGCTAAAGACAGAACACATGATATCATGAAATCGGGCATTTACCGTTTAAATTGTTCTTTTTGTAGTTCGGTATATATTGGACAAACACTTCGAAATTTTGACATAAGATATAAAGAACACGTACGTCATTACAAAAATAAACATCCTGAAAAATCGAATTACGCCAAACACCTTTTAGAACAAAATCACACAATGACTCCTCAAAATAATATTAAATTCCTACATTTTTGTAATAACAAACGCAAATTAGACATTTTAGAAGCCTTTGAGATATACAAACACAAACTCAGGGTACCTTTAATGAATGAACAACTTGAGCTCAGTAATTCTCCGTTACTGGAAGTATTAGATGTTTAATTATGATTTTTATTATTAATTTTTATTATTATTATTATTATTTTATCTAGTTACCTATTTTGTATCTACCTTAGCGACGTGTTTGTTTATAATTATATTACCTTTGATAATGACAGCATAGCTGTCGAAACAATATTGTCAGGTATATTTTAATAAAACTGTGAAACTTTTAATAATCTTTATTTATTTCATGATTATGAGTTCCACAAAATAAGGCTGGAAACAATAAACAAGTTTAAATATTAACTTTTAAAGTTGTAGATTTTTGGTGGTTATAAAGCATCAAATGGACGCACATTTTGTTTAGGTCGCCACTAAGGTAGATTGAAAGTTATGTTAAGTTCTGATTATTATGACACATGCAGCCTGTCTAGTGAGGACCTAATTAAATTTTCTCCATATAATTAATAACACCTGTTCATAATTGCAGGATCTCAATTGATTTTGATTTTTCCTTCTATTTAATTGAAATAATTACATAACCTTGAGAAATGCAATGTTAAATGTTTTTGCAAAAATGATTTCTACTAGACATAAATTAAGTTATTTGTACCATCAAAAAGTTTTAGCTATGTGTAGTGACAAAATTGACCTGACCCAAATTTCTTTGTAAATAATGAAAAAGTTTAGAACATTAAAGGAAACTAGCATGAATTTGATTTAGATTTGCTTTAAAAAAATTTTTTTAGATGGCCTGCTTGACGTGCTGGAATGCTCTGAAATGTATTTTTTATCGATATTGTCCACATAATTGAATTTTTTATTATTGAAAGATACTTAATCATCATTTTTAGGTTTTGTATGCATATTCTGGCGTTTTATTTAGTAAAAATAAATTTCATTTTAATCTGCTTCTTTTTTCACATAAAATCTAAGATCTCTTCCCTCCTTCAGATTTAGAGCAAACAGATGTAATTTTCTTTCTCTATATAGAACATTGCCAAAATCATTTTGACAGCATAGTGGGCGATTATTATTGGAACGTAGTAAATACTTTCTTGTTTTTGTCAAGTGTTTTTTCATCAGTTACAAATATTTTTAACTATGGATATTGTGTTATAATTTAAATCATAAGACTAAAATTTCAATAAAAACAACACAGCTTTGGCATTTCATCAACATAATTTCGACTTTAACAATGTAAAAATTTTAGAAATTGAAAAAAACTGGAGAAAAACAGAAAGAAAAACCAAAAGAAGATTTCTGTATCACATTAATAGAAACAAACACTCACTTAAGTTTCACACAGATAGTCAACACCTCAGTATAATGTATTCATATTTCTATTCCATTCCATTGTTTGAGATTTTCCCGCTTAGGAATGTCGTCTAGACAAAAAACAAGTACCTAATTATCAAAAACTTATTAATATTTTATACAAATTAAAAATGGATAGAGTTAATAAGTGCAAACTGATAGCTAAAGGTAAGAATGTTGTACTATTCAAAGCTTTCCACAAATTTTTGTAATTATAATCTGTGCTATTTGTGTGGATATCCTGTATTCAGCTTTGATCTTGTGTAGAATGAGAATAACTTGAATATATTTCAGTAAGTTTTCAATGTTTAAATTTTATTATACCTGGTGGGGCAATAGTGTGGGGAAGTCCGATAGCTCCTAAACGGTAACAGCTAGAAAAATCGTTCTAATACGGATGTAAACAGTGGATAGAGGCGCATCTAGAGACATTATTTTTAAATATACAGGGTGTCGCAGAAAAGTGTGACACGCTTAAGGTAATTTTTTTTTAAATAGAATGCCCCAAATATTTTTGCATATTTAACACCTCTCTTGGCAGGTTTATTCATATCTAAAATTTTAGCGCCATCTAATGACCGGTTTAGAAGTTATAACTTTTTTTTTCAAAAAAATTGAGTTTTACCTTATCCCACTAACAGTTTACCGCTTTCACGGACGCAACTGTGAAGACGAATTTAAGTAGGGATTTTGTTGCAGGGGCTTGTAGGGTGCGCTTCTTTAAAAGAAAATGGACCACCATGTACAGGGTGTTCAAAATTAATTTTTAAATTTAGAGAACTTCAAAGCTCAAATTCACAGCTTTTTCAAATGGAACACCCTGTATATTTTATACCTTTGTGATGCAGAATTAAATAACGAACATTTTTTGTATGTACGTCCCTATAGCTATCTGTAACCACTTTTGATTTATTAAGAAGAAACTGCAAGAAGTACACAATTAAAAAATTATTTATTTAAAAAATCAAGGTTTTTCAAATAAAACAAAAGAAAAAAACTATAACAAATGCTCCATATGTTGCCCATTTGCATGGACACACATTTCGATGCGCCTTTGGAACGATCTTTGTACGTTTCTTAACATTGCCGGCGTGATACTTCTAAAAGCATGTATTATTCTATCCTTCATATTTTGGATTGTGGTTGGTGTCTCTGTATAAACAATTTCTTTCACATATCCCCATAAAAAGAAATCCATTTTTGTAAGATCAGGAGATCTCGCAGGCCATTTAGTGGGTCCATTACTTCCAATGCATTGATAATATAATAATAATAATAATAATTACTACAACCCATAACCTTAACCAAGGCCCCAGAAGCTATAAGCTTGTGCGGGAGGGAGGGGGCGATTATTATTATTATGTAGGCCCAATGTGCGGCTGCAGCCGACTTATAGATGGAACAGCGCAAATCCCACATTTGTGTTACAGCTAAGGGAAACTGCAGAAAACCTTAACCAGATCTGCCAGCGCCGGGAGTCGAACCCGGGCCGCTTGGGTGAAAGTCCGGCACGCCAGGCATTACACTACCAATGCTGTTAGATGTGGGTAGATATCTCTTACTGCATGTAAATTAGGCAATCCAACGACCTGTCAAATCTAATTCCGAATGACAGTGGTTGGCACACATGTATGTAAACAACCATTTGAGCTTGCATGGAAAGTGCATTTATATTCGTGTTTTCTAGTCGACGAACAAAAAGTTTGTCTCTGAATTCGTGAAGTCTGTCTGTTGGTCTGTCGCCTTTTTCCCTGTTGACTTTTTTGAATTTTTCTTTTTGGAATCTTATAGTACATCAAATTCTAAGAAACTTTTGGTTGAAACATTTTTTTGTATCTCTTCGGGAAAGTGGTCAAAATGACCACCGAAAATTTCGAAAAATTTTTGAAAAATGAAAATTTTTGTATTTTTCAAAAATTTACGAAAAAATAAACATTTTTAGCAACTTTTTTTTTCTTCTTTTTTTAAACGAAAAATTTAAGACTTAGAATTTTAGTTTTTATGACAACTAATGTGACCATTAATTTTCAAAAATAAATTAGTTTATTAAGTATACAGTTGCTTTTGTTCGTCACTGCAATGCTAGCTCTGTGCATTCTCAACTGGTTAATTTTGTTGTTTGTTTATTCTCCAGTGTTTTTAGAGAGCTTTATTATTATTATGCCTGTGACTTGTATTGTTGTTAACTGCGGAAGTCGACGCGATCGTGACAATGTGTCGTTTTATAGAATTCCTGGCATACTGAGTTTACCAAATAAGCCACATAAAAATGAGTTGTCGAAAACACGCAAGGCCTTATAGGTAGCTGCTATAAAGCGTGATGATTCTCCACCTAAAATTGAAAAGCTGTTAGTAAAATTGTAATTAATTTAATTACATTATAAAGACATGCTGACATAAAATGCACAAAATTATTATTATTATTAGTAAGTAATAAACAAAAATCTTACTTTTCCAATTAAAATGTAAAAACCATCAACTATTTTAGTTCCTGCTTGTAAAACAAAGCCAGACTCAACATATTTATATGCCTGCAAACTTTTGAATGCCTTCATTTGTTCTTTGGAATAAAAACTATGGGTAAAAACCAAATAAGAAATTATATCCAAGTTTGTGATAGGTGGAACTCCATTAATGGTGTAGTTAAGGTCCTGAGAATTAATTAGAAACGGATCCAAGCCGCTTATTAATTTTAATTTCAGTTGATACCTAAAAACAAAACGATGGTTACACAGGTAAACAAGAATATAAATTGTTAAACCTACCTTTCACCAACATCTGAATTCTTCTACCCTATCCTTGTTTCCTTGGAAACTGGGCAATTGATAAAGCTGTCAGGTCAAGTGTGTGGTAGAGAAATTCGTGAGAATTCTCGACGGCTACTCATACCGATCAGGGGGAGCCCTGGTATATGAGACCGGTGTGGGCGGATTCGAATCTCGCCTTGGATAAGGTCATTTATGGTCACCAACAGAACCCGCTGTTTGGCCGAGGTCATTTATGGTCACCAAAGGAACCCACTGTTTGACTGAATCTTAAGTGAGGAGAAGCGAAGTGAGGTTTATTCCGCTTTTTGGCATATGGGAAACTGCATGCCACCAAGTAAATGTGCTTAGGAGCTATCCCGACCACCCTATGATCCGGACTGCAGCCGGGTACAGTAATTGGGAGAAGCTCTGAAAGCCATTACACTTAAGGAGAGTTGAAGCGAATACATAGCCTCTCACAATTAAGACAGCTTCACCTTAACGGGTACACACTGGGAGTCTATAACGTGTAGACTTCAACGAAGCTCTGTCGAGGGCCCACCAAGCCTATATATTGGTAGATCGGGGTGGCAAAACCATTAAAAAACCAAGTCCTGCCACATTTGAGGTTGGATTCGATCGGGCAGTGGCCCCAACCCCTGTCTCGGGGAGGAGCTTATGAAGGTATGAAAGAGGACTGGAGGGCTCTCTCTATTCAACTGAGTTAAGTTGGGGGAACAGTCCTATTGCTGGACGAGGTACTTAGCCCCGTATGAAAGAGGTCGGGAGGGTGCCGGTGGGTGAGCACGTGTTAAGTCAATAGCTCCGGTACTAGTCTGGATAGCTAGTAGAGGGTGGATAGGCAACCTCGCTCCTACCAGTGAGTTACTGGGAGCAATTGTCTGCAATTGCGCGCTGATTGGGCGTATCTCAATCACTTCCTCTTGGAAGGAACGTGGGGGTATGTTTATATAGGAACCCCACGTAAAACAATGACAGAATTCTAGTCCATTATACGAAAATTCAGTTTATTTAATAAATAAAAAAAACACCAAAATATTTACAAACACGATCTAACACTGCAACGCCAACAAAATAAATGCTTTGGTTATGGATCCTGTCGCCATGTGGGCCAACCAACGTCAGTTTTGTTGACATTTCTACCGCGTGGTTTGGATTGCCTAATAATGCGGTGGAGCACCGTCTTGCTGAAGCCACATCCCATTTCGGATCCTTTGAGGAAGGTTTGCCAATAATTGTGGCAGATAGTTCTCCAAAAAATGAAGATAAATAGCTCCAGTTAATGTATCATCAAAAAAATGTGGCCCTATTACATGTTCTCTAATAATTCCCTCCCCAAACGTTTATGGACCTCTGTGCTGGTTATCAAGTTGTCTGAGAAAGTGGGATTTTCTGTAGCATAATAATGGAAATTGTGCCTGTTAACAAATCCATTTTTATGAAACGTTGCCTCATCAGTGAACAAAACATTGTTGAAGAATGTAGCATAGTCTTGCATTTTACCTATGGCCCAATTACAAAACTGTAAACGTTTTAGGAAATCGTCATCAGTTAATTCCTGGTGCATTTGAAGGTGATATGCATGAAACTTATTTTTCTTTAAGATTCGACCAACAGAACGTCTACTTATTCCTACAGATGCACTCGCTTCTCTCTGACTAACATGGGGATTCTCAATCGTTGCCAGCACAACAGATAACTCATTTTCTTCGTTCACAACATTGTTAATTCGTTCACTTTTTTCATACTGTACATTGCCAGTCCTCAAAATCTATCGAGCAGGTTTTGAAAGCTGTGAACTTTAGGGAGCCTCAGTTCAGGATACCGTTGGCGGTAAATTCTGCGGGCAAGCAAACAATTTCTTTCCGACTCGTCCAAAACAAAAGACATGTCTACAAGTTGAGTTCTTCATTACTAAAATTCATTTTGAAAAACTAAAACACCTACTAGAACTAAACACTGATGGTCGATAACTGCGAGAAATGTACGTTTTGCATACGTGCACAACAATTGTTATACTGGAATCGCCCAAGATATAGAGTAATAAAAACGCCCGCGCTATTTGAATCTCGACATACTATTGGTTGTTTTAAAGTTGCACACAGCACGCACCACACAACACCAAACACATACGCTCTAGCCGCGATGAAGGTGGCGCTCTGACTCGGCCATTTTGTTTTAACGCTTCTAGCTGACAAGTTGTTTTTTGAGTTTTATCGTTTTGTTTCTTCGTCTATCTGCTGCGCGTATTTACTAAAAATCAGTCTTTTTCAAGACTTCCATTCTTGTTCTACAATGTTTTCTCTACCTCCAAAAAAATTCTCAATCATTTGGATTTTTGAAATAGCTTCAGTGTAAATTGGGCTGCGGTGCACAAGAGTTCTGCGCAACTAACTCCTCCTACTTTGTTTTATTACTCCATATCTTGGGCGATCCCAGTATAGATGCTTTAATGTTTCGTTGAACAAAAACAACCAACACACTTGACAATTAAATAAATAATTGTTTGTAATTGTGTACTTCTTGCAGTTTTTTCTCAATAAATCAAAAGTGGTTACAGATAGCTATAGGGACGTACATACAAAAAATGTTCGTTATTTAATTCTGCATCACAAAGGTACAAAATATACAGGGTGTTCCATTTGAAAAAGTTGTGAATTTGAGCTTTGAAGTTCTCTAAATTTAAAAATTAATTTTGAACACCCTGTACATGGTGCGTCCATTTTCTTTTAAAGAAGATAAGATAAGATATTTATTATCATGTTGTGTACAGGTGCTCTGCTTACATTTGTCAAGATTAAATACTAGGTGCAAGTAAATAAATAGTAGTTAATTTCACTAATTAGTAATAGTGCTATAATAAAAGTTTTACACTATTATCATTAATAACTTCATATATAGAGTAATAAGCTTTGTTTTTCAGAAAGCCGGAAACTGTTGCCTGAAATTGCTTAAGATTTTTAGATCTAGATTGAAGTGATAAATGGTTATAAAGCGTCAATCCAATGTAATTAAAACCCAATCTGGAGCGATGTAGACGGTGATATGGCAAACGCAAGTTCTGGTTATTTCTAGTATTATAATTATGGAAATTTGCATGAGTATCAAAAAGAGCAGTTGAATTTTTGTGTATATAAACAACAGTTCTAAGTATAAAAGCAGATGGAAAAGTTAGAATTTGAAATTTAATAAAATAATTTCTGCAATCATCTCTATATCCCAGGCCATCCATAATTCTAATAACTTTCCTTTGTAAACTAAATATTTTATCTGCACAACTTGCATGACCCCATACAATAAGGGCATATGTCATAAGACTGTTAAAGTGGACATAATAAGCGGAAATTAGAGTATCAATGTTAGTCAAGTTTTTAAGTCTTTTTATAAAGTATATAACTTTAGACAACTTAGTTGCCAACATGTCAACATGATCATGCCAGGTTAAGTTTTTATCTATCATAACACCCAAGAGTTTAATGCTAGATGTTGGTTCATTGGAGACACTTTTTAAGCTATGAGTTAATATATTTGTTTTTGTGTGGTTAATACAGAGGCAGTTAGCATCTGACCAGTTCTTCATAAATTGTTCGGTATAAGAAATAGTTTCATTAATAGTTTGTATATTATTACCAATAGTAATAGCAGTTGTGTCATCTGCATACAGAATTAAGTTTGAAGTTAAAACATTGTCAAATATATCGTTAATAAATATAATAAATAGCAATGGTCCAAGGACAGACCCTTGCGGTACTCCTGCATTTACAACTAACGGTTTTGAATACTTGTTATCAAATTTGGTTATTTGAGTTCGGTTTGATAAGAAGGATGCTATTAGGTTTACAGAAACTTGATCAAAATTATAATCATTTAGTTTTTTAAGTAAGATTTCATGTGATAAGCAATCAAAAGCTTTGGTAAAGTCCCAAAGAATTGATTTAGCAAAACCATTTTCTTCAAATGCTGATGAAACTAAAGAAGTATAATTTATTAAGGCAGAAATAGATTTATCGTGGCGGAAGCCAAATTGATTGTCATTAAATAGTTTATTGTCTTCAAAATATTCATATATCTGAGAGGCGAGCAAAGTTTCCACAATCTTAGAGAATATTGGGGTAATAGATATGGGTCTGTAACTGTCTGGAATTTTGTTATCGCTTTTTTTGTAGGCAGGTGTAATTATAGTAAATTTCAATTTATCTGGAAATATGCCAGACTGAATTGATTCATTAATCAATCTAGTTAATGGTGTGATAATTATATCCACAATTGATTTGAAAATCTTAGAGTTAAAACCATAACAATCATTAACATTTGAATTATTAAGTTTAGAAATAGCTAATCTAACACTTGCTTCAGAAACAAAATTAAAGTTAAATTTAGATTTAGGACGATTAGTATTAGTGATGGTATTTTTCAGATAAAGCGAAGGAGACAATCTGTACATATTATTATGAGACTTAATAGTTTCTTCAGCAATGTTAGCAAAAAAATTGTTCAAGTCGGTAGGAGATAGAGCATCTGAAGTAGATCTATTTTTATTTTGACAGTTTTTACTATAGTAGTTAATTATCTTCCAACTGGCTTTCATCTTATTTGTAGATGAACTTATATATCTATCGTTAGCATCCTTCTTTGCGCACCTTATAGCTTTTCGATATTTAGTTTTATAAGATTTTATATACTCAAGAAATTCAGTACTAGAATTGGCATTCTTGAGTTCATTAAGCAAGTGTAAGTTGGCTCTCATGTTTCTTAAATTGCTATTAGAGCACCCTACAAGCCCCTGCAACAAAATCCCTGCTTAAATTCGTCTTCACAGTTGCGGCCGTGAAAGCGGTGTGAAAGTGTGCTAATGCAAAACTCAATTTTTTTGAAAAAAAATTATAACTTCTGAACCGGTCATACGATGGCGATAAAATTTTAGATATGAATAAACCTGTCAAGAGAGCTGTTAAATATGCAAAAATATTTGGGGCATTCTATTTAAAAAAAAAATTACCTTAAGCGTGCCACACTTTTCTGCAACACTCTGTATATTTGAAAATAATTTCTCTAGATGCGCCTCTATCCACTGTTTACATCCGTATTAGAACGATTTTTTAGCTGTTACCGTTTAGGAGCTATCGGACTTCACCACACTATTGCCCCATCCGGTATTTAGGATAACCAATCATTGCAAAGTAGGCGTTGATGCAATTCACACTACATCATTTTGCAAGTTCCGAGTACTATTACACTAGAAAAATCACTAAATCTGATTCACTTGATCCACTTCACCATTTTTTCTTGCTTGACCATTTTTAGTATATACCATATTTTGTTCATGTGATTGATTCTCTATATAATGATAATTCAGAAATAGCCTTATTTGATTTCTAAAAAAAATTCTCTGGCTGTGGCAATCATTTTTGTTTCACACGTCCAGATTTGTCCAGGTTTTTTTTGCAGTTTCAGAGGTTTACGTAAGCTTGATTATCTTGGATTCTATTTATCCTAGGACATTCAAATAAAAACCTAAATTTTTTTAGCAAGGAACAAGCTAACATTTTAGTCCAGTATGGTTTTTATCTAAAATTAATCCTAAGGGGTGAAATTTGGCCTCATACTAGGAGATTAAAATCTATTAAAACTCAATTTTCAAAAAAAACTTTTTACATGCAGGCAAAAAGATAAGGTGATGGCAATTTTTTCTTCTAAAGATTTCTATAAAAAGTAAAGATTAGCTAAGAGACTTGAGGTTTAAATTTTTCTTTTTGTAAAATTGCAAGTATTTTCCAATTTTAACATTTTTTCATATATTCGAAGTCTTATTATTTCCAATGGACAAGCACGTAAAATTCTGAAATTGTGCTCAATTCAAGTCTTATATGAGAAGCGTTGGCAGTAAGAACTACATTTGGCATCAATCTACTTAGTTTGGTGAGTTCTTTCATTTTAGATCATCCAATACTACTAAAGTTGATTTGTATGTGTGTCCGAGCCCCATTCTCGCGTTCTATAAGGGCTGGAGAGATGGGCTTGGGCTCATTCGACGCGTAATTTGCCGAGGATAATGCACGACCGAAAATTTTTTAAATTAGGTTATGTTTTAAAATTTTTTAAATTAGGTTATGTTTTAAAAAATCGATAAATGCTGATTCTATCGTACTATTTAGTGCTATTGAGTGTTATTTGGTACTAATATGTGCTCTATCGATAGAGAAGTGCTGCAGTTGGCAATAACATCTCAGGGTAGAGTTAGAGCAGGCAGATCGTTCATCACTTTCTGTTTTTATAATTTGTTTTTCTTTTAATTTCAACATAAAAAGATAATATAAAAGTATCTTTCAATAACTATCAATTTAATTATGGTTTTTTCAAACAATGTTCTCTAAAATACCCAATTGGTATCTTTTTATTATTGTTAATCATGAAATCAAATAATTATAGGAATGTGAAATGGAATTAACCCAGAAAGGAGAGGTGGTGAGTCGTCTGCAAGCCAAAGCTGGTCAAATCGGCAAAATTCTCAATAATCTTGAAAAATATAATCATTTAATTAAAGATTCTAATCGCGATTCTAAGAAATCATTTGAGAGAAGGCCCACATCATTCGATAAAAAATTGATGAGCACTTCTAGTAGAACAGAATTGAAAGATGTAAGAAATTCAGAAGCTGCTAGCAGCAGTAGTGGTAGCACACAAGTTACTGCTAGTACAAAAGCAAGCGATCGTAAAAACTCTGTAGAATCAGAAAATGCAGCAGCTTTTGAAACGAAAGAATTTGTTATTGTTAAACAAGAGGGTAATGAAATTACCGAAATTGAGAATTGAAAGTTGGGACGTTGTTCTGATCAGTAAATCTGATGACGTTAAACTTCCTTTGAGTTAAAAGAATAATGTGGGACCCAGTATGTTTAGAATCTTCAGAGGAGTGTTGCTGCATTTGGTTCATACGATTAGTAAATTATTTTTAATAATGATAATATAAATTTTATAAATCTGTGAACCTAATGCATTTATTTATTTTTTTTCTTCTTAGTATATTAAAATGTAGAAAATTGCTAAAATCTATAAAGGAACTAGGAATGCAATTTTAGAAGACTGATGATATAGTATATAAAGTGGCTTATTTCAGGAATGCGAGGGGTCCCTTAAACATAAAACCGAACTTAATGCCAAGTTAGAAGCTAACACGCAGTCTATGTCAGACACAATCCAATCTCTTGAAGCAAAGTAGGTAAATTGTTTTTTTTTTATTTTTTGGCTTTTATTAACAAGTTTAAGCTTTTCATGCACAGTGGTAGAGGTTATTAAGAAAAATTATTTTTTCAAATTTTTCATGATGATTTGTAACGAATGAGCGAAAAGAAAACATTTTGCACTTTTCACATCATTTCATCTTATATGTGAATTAGTAAGGTAGTAGATTTTTAATTAACAGAAGCACACATATAAAACGTCAATTATTGAAGAAGGGAAACTATGTTTTTTATTTTGAGAGTTGAGCTTATTTAACCGAGTTGTTAACTTTTTTGTGTGCTTTTTAAATTTTAATAGATAGGTAAAAGGAAGATTGCAGTAGATTTAAATTGGTATAATATTTAAAAACTTTATTGATATTGTAACTTTATTACATCGCTGGACATATAACCAGACAAATTTCTGCTGTTACAAAATGAAGTAGTGAGAAGCTCACAGAACTTTTAGGTTATGTTAATTTGTAGTTTTGTACATTTCGGTTAGTTAACATAAAACATGCTAGAAAATTTGAAGACACTTAAAGGATTATTTTTATATGTTCCTATTTGATATTGCACTACAGATTTTAGACCTCTCAAATTGTAAGCACCTTTCAGATCAGTCTCTGCGTTGTATAGATCCTAGATTTTAGATGATTTATTAAATTGCTTCTAATGCTCAAATATTGTAAATAATTTTAATTTATAGAATGGCACAAATAATTGTTTTTTGAAAAATGAATACACACTAATTCTCTCATTATGGACACTTCCTACAAGTAGACAGATTTTGTGGAACCAGTGTTTTGATATTGCTAAATGACCTGTTTCTCTTAAGTGGATGTCCCCAATAAATAAATGAACAAAAAGTGAAAAGCTGCCAGTGTCCGCTTATTGGAGATTTTACTGTATAATGATAAAATAGGATTATGTGTGGAATAATAATTTGCATTCAAGATTTTGTCTTTTTTCAAGTACGCATTTTAATGGTAATTATTTGTGTCATCCTATGCCTAGCTATTATTATTATTTTAAATGCTGCTTCCACATTAAACAATTTTATGTTTAAAGATGCAGTTTTAGAGATAGGCTTTGCAGTAAGTATCTAAAAGGAAAAAAATGATATTAAAAATAGTGCAATAACCGATGATTTTAAGCTAATATAATGCATTCTTATCATTACCCAAATATTGCAGTTGTCAATTTATGCATTTCAAACATATAAAATTATAGCAGTTTATAATATAGCCATTTATAAAAAAGAATTGTAGGTATAGTAATGTCTTACTGTCAGCCTACATGTGTGATTTACACTACTGCAATTTTTGTAAACGCCTGAACAATTTTAATATTATTCAGATAGTAACTTAAAATTGTTAAAATTTATTATTTACAAAATACATTGCCTATCCTGTAAATTTTAGGAAATCAGGTTATGTCCACTGCCACACTCTAAGATTAAGGTTATATATTTGTCAAAATCATATGGTGTATTCGAAGGAATTTTAGTGAAAAAGCGCTTTATTGGTAGTGCTACAGCATAAATATGCTTTGTTTCGGACGCTTCAATTGGTAGTTCTGTCGTTAATCACCAGCTCGAGTTCAACCTATCTTTTTTATGAATTTTATTCTTTGAAATCATTTAAAATGAACAAATTTTTGTTTCCTCCAGTACAATTTTCAACACATTCAACTCAGTTTTTGGGTTATAATTTATGATAAATTGTGCGGGTTCACATTTTGTTTACAAATTAACCTCAAAACACTGAGAATAAAGCCTAAAATACAACGCTGAATAAAATATAATTCCCTTTTACGATGTCTGTCATTTTTTGCACTTTTCGAAGCAAGCACTACACAATTTTCTCAAGCAGGCTATATCGCTTTATGGGTTTCGAATGCACCCATACTGACTTATACAATCTTATATACAGACTGACCAACTTTTTGAGGAAAGCGAAAATTGTATAAATTCAAAAGTGAAGGATTTTGAAGGAAATTCTGAGAATGGATTACAAAATCAAAACCAGCTTACATGATTCGCTAGATCTTAAATTGAATTTATAATTATTGTGAATAGAGTGCATCCAGCAACAGAGACAATTCTTTGCCGCTCTCATAAAGAGAAATATATTGCTTTCACTTTTCCACTTATCGAATTTTGCCTTCTGCAAAAAGTTAGTCGGCCTGTGTAGTGCATATCAAAATTACAGAATTTAGAGTAGACCATGATTTCATCTTAGTTTTAGAGTGTATAATAAATTCAAGTTGACAAACTTGTTAACAAACGTTAGTAAATTTCCTAAATAATTTGATAATTTAGCTTTACTAATGAAATTAATTACAATTAATGTTAAGTAAAAATAATTTAATTTACAAAGTTAAAAAAGTATACATATACTTTTTTATATCGATAGTAAATTTGATAATTCAAATGTAGTAAAAGTTTAGTAAAACTTATTTAAAATTTAGTTCACTGTAAAATTAAACAAACTTATGGCCTGCTCTGAATTCTATAGTTTTGACACAGACTATAACTTATATAACCTAAATACTGAAATTCATTTAAAATTTGAATTTGTTACTTACACAAACTTATAGTTAATGCAAATACGATTAAAAGTCATATTAAATAATACTCATTTGATAATGGGATACTCCAGATTTTTAAATCTAGTCGAAGGATTACAAAGAATCTTTACAACTTCTTATAATCAAATAATTATCTTTGAAATTGTTTCTGATTTATGCAGAAATGTGATAATTATAGTTATTAATCAAAACCCCCCCAAGTCTCTGACTTGAGTCACAATGTTTAAATTATTAACCCAAATAGTGTTAATATATTTAAAAAGAAAAGGCTAAAAAAAGGATATTATTCATATATTCTGTAATGATAACAGATTATTCTGGGATATTGTGTAGATATTTAAAAGGTCATTTATACGTGCTTGCATAAATAAAATCTGACATTTGTGCATGCACACATGTGCAACCTTTATGTACTAGCAGTGATTTCTGCCTCGTTTAAATTCAATTAAATATAGTCAATCGTAATATGCTTGTTAATGTTACTTGTTAAATATCACATAATATTTACCATTGTGTATTATTAAACTTTGAAAGTATTGGCAAACCTTCACTACGGCAGCTGCTAATAAATGAATATATATTGTATAATATAACAATTTATAATTTTAGGTCATCTTTTAATGTAAAGCTAATTAATGTAACTTAATGATAATTATTATTTTACAAATGTAAGATTGTAAAGACTACTTGTTGTATATCAATGTTAAATTAGAATGTGTTTACTTTTTTTTCTGTTGAAATATATCTATATACTATTATTAAAAAATCGATGTATTTAAATATCTGTTTATGTTTTAAAATATTGTGCTGCATGATTGCTTTTGGCTTTAGTATAAATTTTATAAAAATAATAAAAATTTTAAAAACTAACAAAAAGCATTTATGTTATTTCAACCTCACATTCACATTACATTCTACTGTTAATGTAGTTTTGATTATTTATTTTTATTGTTTTTATTAGTAGTTAACACGTAGTATAGGTTTGCCATTATTTTCTTATAATTGGTTTTATAAAACACATTTGTCCAATCATCAATAACAATCTTCTTAGTACTGGTATAATTTTATTTTTATTCAAGTTTTCATTTTTTGTTTATTTTTTAATTTAATTTTGTACAATACCTACACAAAAAATCTTTTCCGATAACAAAACTTATTTCTCTCCGATCAGGTGACTGATACTGGAAAATGTTTAGACAGAATTGGTGAGCATATACATCATCTAGGTGAAATTTAGAAGTTTCCAGCCGCTGCAGTGTATCAAGAAAATGGGGCAATTTGTCACTGGTGGAACAATAGTTTCAAAATGCAAACCTCACACTTATGTTAGTTTATCCATTTTAAGGGTACACATTTCAATAAATGTGCATAAAATCTCAGAGCTTATTACTTCCCAACTTGCTTCAATGTTATTTACCATAGAAATGCTAATATTTAAAGGGGCTTTGACAATCTTAAAATAATTTAAATTGTAAAACCCCACCCTATACTTGTCATTTTATATCATAAGTCAAATTTTAGTATAGATTTGAGTTCATCAGGGCATGTCACCCTAGTCCCACTGTCAATGTATATGTTAAGGAACAAAATATGGGCTTGATCTTTGACTTGTGACAAAGGTCGTTGTAGGTCAAATGTGATTTCAGATTTGAACTGTGCATTATGGATTACCCTAGGGTTCCCAAGTAAGAGTAGTCTGTTCCTTGGGTGGTAAAGGAAAAGAGTAGTCTGTTACATGAGTCTCATATTTTCCAGTTCGGAATTATAACTGATTATTATAAAGCTAGCCACACACTACAGCGGATTGGAATAAAACAGTCGGAATGGGAACTATAATATGTTATGTAATGTGTGCTAAGCACAACAAAACCTTTGCTCCTTAAAATTTAAATGAACTTAAAAAAGTTATGTAGTTTTTAGAAATTGAATGTGTAGTTCGTTCATTTTAGATAAAAACTAAACTGTTAAAATGAACGCAATTGCCAAAAAAAGTATATTATTCATATATTCTGTAATGATAACAGATTATTCTGGGATATTGTGTAGATATTTAAAAGATCATTTATACGTGCTTGCATAAATAAAATCTGACATTTGTGCATGCACACATGTGCAACCTTTATGTACTAGCAGTGATTTCTGCCTCGTTTAAATTCAATTAAATATAGTCAATCGTAATTATACTTTTTGTACAAAACCTACACAAAAAATCTTTTCCGATAACAAAACTTATTTCTCTCCGATCAGGTGACTGATACTGGAAAATGTTTAGACAGAACTGGTGAGCATATACATCATTGCCACTCTTTGTAGCTGTGCAGTACAAGATATAGATAAATGACTGCTCTGTGAGGTTAGGCATTTATATTTACTGGTACAAATGTCAAGATTTACTTAATAAATTTCTTCATTTTCTTTCAGACATTTTGAGAAGCTTCTAAAGTGATGTGGAAATAATCTGTTTTTTTTGCTGTGCATGATTTAAATCAGATATGTAATTTTTTTTAATACATTTTGTTCTTTTGAATACTGATTAACCCTACCTAGCCAGATTTTCTTAGCATGATTGGTAATCCCCTTGTCCCTTTGAATCACAAAAATCTTTTGATATGATTAAATTGTAAAATTCTAACCCAAACATTGATATAAATAAAAACAAGTTTTTTTATTGCTGCTTATTTTCTAGTGTTTACCACTTTAATAATAGGTGGTAATAATAATAGATTAAAAAATAGTATTAGTAAGTATTGAGCAACTTTTACATTAGTATTAATTAACTATATTAATCTCTTGAAGTTGTGGCCTAGTTAGATTTTTATAGGTTATGTAGTATCGCGTCCAAACAAGAGTAATTAAATCAGAATTGCCAATGTTCTTTTGTCACAAAGAATTCTTAAATTATGCTAAAGTTTTTTGTTAAGCCTTAGTTTTTAGTTAGCTAAACTTTTTGAGTTAATCACAATGGACAAACTAAAAAAAAAACTAATAATGTATTTGAATCACTTGTTGTTGAAAGGGGCTAAGTCATTTTTAGCTATTTTGTAAAAACAGAAAAAAAAGGTATTTTTTGTTGAATAAAGAAAAAATTAGGTTCTCCTAAAGGTGTTACTAGATTTATATGTCTTAAACATGAGTCTAGCGAACTCAACCGCTGGGAGTCAGCACTCAACTGTTGCATTAGTGCCAACTGTTTCAAGTTTGCTGAATGGTCGGCGATAATCGTACATTGAGGTTATGTACTGCTGGTGGGTTTTCTTATGGTAATTGTTTGTGTATAATGGAAGAAGCAGAAATATTCGAATAATAATTAATAATGTTACCACCGCCTTTACAACTCATATTTGGATATATTCTGTATTTTTTTTTGTAAAAGAAATTAAAAACAATGAAAATTACAACAGCAAAACAAACTGCTTGGCTGCAACTGTAATATTATTACTGTTTGTGGTTAGAATGACATATGATGAACGCCAGCAGCAAATAAAACCGCCCTGACTAGTTTACTAAGCAGTTGACAGTCAATGCACACTCAGCAGCAGCGTTCAGCGAAGCGATATCAATCAACGGTTGTGTTTGCTAGACACCCCCATTTACAAATGATTCAAATATATGTATTGGTTTTTGAAAAATTGCTCATCAAAGTTTAGTGACTTAGCCTCTTTCAACAATAAATTCAGGGAATGCTATGTAAGAAAAGTCAAGACTATAAGAATATTAAACATTTATTGTCATAAAACAAAACGTAGTGATTGTTAAAAAATAAGTTTGAACTTAAACCTATAACAATACCAAAAATGACACTGTTAACTAAAAATGGTCAAAAACTGACTATAATCAAGTCAACTATAACTGATTTAATTACAAAAAGATAATATTAGAAACAATCTATGTTTGCTAATATAACATATTTTAAATCTTTTTCTTGGAATTATTGGATTTCTTCCAAAAAAGTAAATTAAAAAAACACAACCAAAGATTTAGCAGGCCTGAAGGGATTGTGTTTGCGATGAATCATTAATGAAACAGTTATTATATTCAAATCTTTACTTGTAAAGGTTTGCGCTCAGTAGACCTCACCGTTGCAGGATTGACAGCGGAGCAGCACATGCTCTGGTGTCCGGTAGAATATTCTTTGTATAGATTTAAATTAAATAATGTTCTCAATTTAAACTTTAACCTCTCGGTGGCACGGGTTAATATTGACCAAATGGGCTGAATTTCTGTACAGCTTTTCTTTTGACATTTTAAAAAGATCTAGAAGGGGAGACCTAAAAAATTCTAACTTTTGTAAAATAACGGCCACCCTAATATGTAAATATGTCTAATTTTACCTAAAATTAACTGTTAAGTTTTTCAAGGTTAGAAATAGTTAAACAAAGTTGTTTCAGTTAAGATAGCAACTGTCAAATCGTTGTTAAGTTGGTTATCATGTACAGTCACGAAATTCTATAAAAGTTTGACGCTGACAGTTGCTATCTAAACTGGAATCGAATCTGGGTTGCCAAACCTCTCAAATATGTGCAGGAAGCTCTTGAATTATAAGGGAGTTCATTGCTCTCAACATTATATATGAAAATGTTTTGTGTAGTTAATTACAGTTAGTAGGCTATACAGTAAACCCTCATGTAAAACTGTCACAAATTATATAGTATACAGGGTGTAATGGTTCGATAGATAAAACTTTCCAGAACAGCATTCTGTGATAAAAATTGAGATAAAAACTTTTAATAAACATTTAATATTTTCTTCTCTGATGGCTCCTTCAAGCGATATAAACAGTTTTAGATTTTTAAACTGGCAACAGTGTAGGTTCTTCAATGCTATTGAATAAATGATTTGAAAGCAATCCTTGAATGATTGCATTTGGTTGCTATGGTTTTTTTTAATTATTATAATTAATATATAACTATCAGCCATAAATTGGCATATTTACTTCGTTGTCAAGGCATGGAGGGTGGGTCACGGGTGCCATAAAGTGCCAGATTATTATCGATTTTGACATTCATAATCATAGCATTTCGATGCTAATCGATAACAAAAAATTTAGTGATTCATTATAAATTGCAATGCCATCGTCACTGCATATCCCTTATTAAAATTTTGAACATAACATATGAGCAAAAAGTAACTCCCATCAGAAGTGGAATTTTTAAACCATCTGTATTATAACATCAGAAGATTATATAAAATAATCAGAGCCCTTTGACAGTGACAGTTGTAAAATTTTCTGGTGTTATAATAATACACATGAGTTCAAAATTCCACAGGATACAGTGATGGAGTTGCGTTTTGCTCATACTTTAGCTGCGTCCGGTATTTCAGATCTATTTACTCGAACTATAGCAGTAGAGCTTTCAGAGCAAAAAGAGTTGAAATACCGAACCCAGCAGTTATAAGTTCTTTCGTAAACAGTGTATTTTAAAGAATAGTCCCAGATCAACACCTGCTGTATTTTCAGTATTTAAACTCTTTTTGCTCTGAAAGCTCTATTGGCTCTTATGGAGACCGTCTAACCTTTAGCAGTTTTAACGAAAAATTCTGATGAAGAAATGTAGGGAATCTGATAAAAAACTAAAATGACATACTCTCATATTCGAAGAACAATGCTGCCCAATATTTTTGAAATCTTGTGTCTAGTTAATGCACAATAATAATTTAAAGTAAACATAACAAGAATTTTTCACGACATATGTGGAAAGACAGCAGAGATGTGACAACACCTCATAGCGCGCGAATTCAAATAACAGAACAGAATGATGACATATAATGACTGTTATAATAATCTATATTTTATTGTATTAACTAATAATCATATATTTTATTAATCAAATTATGTTGAACAATTCAGTCTTATGCGTTAATAATATCAGAATACAAATTCGACGGAAATATTGCAAAATGTAAAATTACCTTTTGCAATGTGATGAATACAATTTATCATCACAATCGGAATATCCACGAAATCAGTAATACAAACACACTAATTTTAAAAATATATGTATTAAACCTCAACAACTTTTTATATATTTCTTGTATCTGCTGAGCAGATTGTAATCTTTAGACTATACAAAAGTTAAAAAATAGAATATTCCCATCTGTAATTGCATACAAAATTACAAAACATTCAACATGTTTCCACTTATATTTTGGTATTGACATTTGGAGGTTAGGATGTCAACTCAATCGAAAGCTGAAACCTAACACTGCTACCAACAAAATCGAGTGATTTCTTTGAGGTGTTGCCACGATTCTTAACCTATTTACATTCATATTTACACTTTCAACAATTAAACAAATGCACTCCAATCGACTTAAATTATTTTAATATATACAAATAATTAATAAATGCATTATAGGCATTCATAATAAAATGATTTTGTTCAGTTTTAAGAATGTTAATTTATTTTTTTATCGATTGGTATTTGTTGTTAGAGCCTATGTAAAAGCATAGGAGATATCCCCTTGCCCTTCACCCCGCAAAGATCCGCTGTAACCTCCTTAAGGAGGTATTTGCGAGACTATCTAGACAGTTTAATGCTTGTTCTAAATTAGTATAATCAGTAAAATAAAAAGAATTTCTGGTAATATGCAAGTAGATTGTGGATAAAAATAATTTATTAATGCACTGGTTATAATTCATTTTATAATGCATTACTTAAAAAAAAAACTAATAAATTGGTTTTAGTTGCAGATTTGACTAAAGTGCCAACTGTACGAAATTGAATAATTTATTAATTGAATAATGATTAAAATAATGCGTCATCTTATAACTCCCATATAGTTACTATATAAAATCTCGATTTTGAAAATTAAATAACTTAAAAATTACATGGTAAAAAATTTATTTTTTACCAATTTAATCTTTATTTTTATAAATGCAAGTAAACTGAAAGACAAATTAAATGAAACTTGTATAGGTACTTAAAAAAATCAGCTGTGGGCACAGGTGATTGTTTGATTGCCTAAATATATTAGGACCGAACTTAAACTGAAATATTTTTAATGCAATTTATTTTCAAATTTCATCAAATCCGTCGGTTTTATTTGAATTAGAATACCTATACGAGTCTCATTTAATTTGTCTTTCAGTGTACCTCCTTAAATGTCTGTTACATGTGAATTCAGCAAAGTAAATGATATATTTCTGTAATTTATCTGTTCATTGAACCGAACCTGTTATTGTTTAAATTTTTGTTGTTCATATAAACGAGTTGTTCATTTAATAAAGTATTCACCTCAACGATCGGTTACTGTATGTCAATTAAATACAGAAATCTTTTTTAACAAAAATAATTCCGAATATACGCAACTGTTTTGAGGTTAAAAACTTTTCACACAAACGTCAAATTCGTGTAACACTTCAGCGTGTAGTGTTTCTGTTTGCACTGTTTCCAAATTTGATTGGCTTAGAAAATCTGATCTACTGCATATTCTTGGGAACGCGACACCTCTATTCTTACACCATGCATGGAAGTTCTATGAGTTGTTTATTGGTTTCTCATTTGCAAGTTAATTTTCTGTTAATTATTGCTTAAGCTTAACTAAAGCCTTGGGTACTAATTTATTGATTTGTACTTTAAATTGAGCAGAAGAAAGGTTCTTTTCAGAAGCAAATTGACATTTTTTTGTTTGTATCGCATAACCTTAAAATGCCTGGCAAACATTTAATTCTCCAAGTGCAATTACTAATTAAAGTTGTTTCAGCTTAGATAGCAACTGTCAAATTGTTGTTAATTTATATAAAATTTTAAAGGTGAATTTAAATTCTTAATGTTGGCAAATCTGAGAATTTCAGGAATTCAAATGTTTTAAAAATATAAAATTATGAATTGGAATAAAATAAGATTTACTTTTAGTTTTTAAGCTGTTGTATACATTTATCAGAAGACTGCCCAGAAAAAAATCTGGTCATATGAATGAATATTTACTACGGAGTTCTAAGCAATAATTATAAATAACTATACTTTATTATAACATTGTAGAGTAGTTCTACAAAATTTATAAACACTACATTAAATATCTTGAGAACAAAAAAAATTTTGGACTTTTTGTTTAACACTGTTCATAAGATTCTGAACCACCCTTTCTATCACTGTTTCTGCACCTTTCTTTTATTTCATTTGAAATTGATTTTGATTACTATTTCATTGATCTTTAGATTCCCCTTTCAACAATTGCCCAACATTTCTCAATGGATCTGAGACTTAGACATTTTGGGGGATTGGTGTCTTTGGGTACCATTTGTACATTATTGTTTCTATACCAGTCGTGAGCTAATTTTCCATAATAAGATGTTCCAAGATTCGGCCAAAATAATACATTTCCTTCTTTTTGTTTAATGAAGGGTAATGATCTTTTGTTTAAACATTCTTTTACATATATCACTTGGTTAATTGTATCAACTGTTACAAAAATTGCCTTTTTTTTGCCATATGAGCAGATGGCCTTCCAAAACTACATATTTTTTGGGAATTTCGAAATGCATTTGGTCTTATATCTTTTTGCAACATTTCCTTTACCCTGTGCAACATAAAAATCCTATCGAGGAAGCTGATCAAGATCTGATTTGACGTACGTTTTGTCATCCATTACTATTTTTATTTCTTTGCATTTTTTCTTGATTTTTACACTTGCCTGCCATGTCTCATATGGAAAGATTAGGAATTTCTTTAATTGTTGCTATTATCCTCTGAGACTAATTTATATCAATTGGACCACTTTTTCTTCTCCTCTTATTTCTATTGTTCAAGCTTTGCTAAAGTTTCTTAATACATTTTGAACAGGGGGTATTCGAAACTCCAACTAACTTTGCCAACTTAATTTGAGAAATGTTTTCATTTTCTCTTGAGTTTTGATAATATTAATTTTCTCATTTCCAATTCAGTTGGAATTTTTATCTGATTTTTAAAAACTTGAAACAACTATGTACATTTAAAACGTTATTTTGACATTCAGAGATCAAAATATGTCAACAGAAACAAAAGCCTGTTAACAACAAGTAAATATCACACCGACACCTAGTTATTAGACATAGTTATTGGCATTTTTCAGATCTACATATAGCATTATTAAAGAAAACCAGTAATGTAATAAAGTTATAATATAAGGAGAGTGAGAATGTATTTAAATTTGATGTAAATGTTTTCATACAGATATCGCGAAAGTGAAATAGAAAGAACAAATGTTGAGCAAAAAAGACGAGAGCTGAATATTCAAGCAGCACACCATGAAGAGCAAGCAAACAATGTTGAAGGGGATCTTAAAGTAGAAAGGGAATGGAGAGTATCACTACAAGAAACTATGCAACAGGATAGGGAACGTATATCACAATTGCAATTGGAATTAACACATTTAAAAGCAATTGCACAAGTAAGTTTTACAGGGAAATTATAAAATTCAATCAGAGTAGACTACGGATGAAAAAATGCAACATAAATTTCTGGGAAAAAATGTTGGTAAAACAATGGTCACACGGGCAAGACCAAATTTGACATTTGTTTAATGTATCATACAAAGGCAAACAGTACTCTGCTCAGTTAAGTTTTTATTGAATCCTTACTGTATCATAGTTACAGAAGGTTAAAAATGATTTTTAGGTTTTTTTTTTAATACATAATAGTTATTTATGTAACAATAAGTAAAGTATTATTTTTTTTACGAGTAGGAAAGTTTTGACACACGAACAATAGCGAGTGTAGGAATTTCTACAAGTAAAAAAAGGTAGTTTTACGCACAAGTCCCATACAAATTTCTTTTATGTCAATATATTTAATTCCATTAAATTAGGTTTAGATTTTTCAGGCAGTAAATTTTCTGTTGCATCTGTTGCGGATTTAATAATTTCTTCCAGGGTACATATAAGACTCTCTTCGTCGTGTTTCTATTTTAAACAGTTTGAATTTAAAAAACCTTTTTTTCTTTTGAAAATTATCACAAAACGGCACAGTAAAATCTAAATTGTTAGAAAATTTAATTTTCCGACGACCACTTTGAAAAGTAGTAAAATTTTCATGGTTTTTTGTTAGTGAAAGTTTAGAATTACACAAAATATTCCGAAAATCTAGACGAAAACAGCCGAAAGCCAAAACTATGTGAAATGACACATTTCGGTGATCTAATTGGTGGACAACTGTGCGTTTTGATTCTTGTTACACGGGTAGTCACACCGACGATTGCCGATGTGACCACTTTTGGATTTTGTGGTTTCTATGGTTTTGGTTTGGCTCATTGTTGGAATTTTCTTCTTCTGATTGTGAAACTCTCACTCCCCCTGAAGTTAGAGAGAAAGCCTCAAGAGCAACAGACAATTTGCTGCCCAGCATTTCCAGGGAGCGCTATGAATATGCTTATCAGCAATTTATGGACTGGAAGATTAAAAATAAGTCTAGTTCCTTTTCGGAAACTATACTGGTGGCTTATTTCGGTGAGATGTCTGAAAAATATAAATCTAGTACATTGTGGTCAATTTATTCTATGCTTCGAAGTACTCTAATAGTGAAGCATAACGTAAATATTGCTACATACTGTAAATTAAGAGCTGTGCTGAAAAGACATTCTGTTGATTATGTGGCAAAAAAATCTAATGTTTTAACCACTGATAACATTAAGACATTCTTGGATACAGCGTCTGATAAATTGTATTTATTGACAAAGGTAGGAATACAAATCGGTACTTTGATTATACTAACTAAATTTTACTTACTTATTCAAATTCATAGACTGCACTCATATTCGGCATTTGTGGATGTATGAGAAAAGGTGAGCTGTATAACGTTAAAGTTGGAGATGTTAAGGATGTGAACTCGGCACTAATTGTGGATGTACCTTACACCAAAACCAAAAAACCAAGAAAATTTGTAATTACCGATGATTTCTACACCATATGCAAGAAGTACATGAGTCTCCGACCTAAAGAAATGATTGACAATAATCAAAAATTCTTTATCAATTATCAAAAAGGCAAATGTACGAAACAATCTGTTGGTATCAACAAATTTGGTAAAATGGTTCAAGACATAGCCAAGTTTTTAAATCTACCAAATCCAGAAACCTACACAGGGCACTCATACAGAAGAACATCGGCGACAATTGTAGCTGATAAAACTGGTGATCTTCTAGCCCTCAAACGCCATGGCGGATGGCAGTCTAGTGGAACTGCTGAAGGTTACGTAAACGATTCTATCAGTAAAAAAATTGAAATCTCAAAACAAATAGTCGAGGCCGTAGCTTCCACTAGTACGGCCTCTACGGATGTAACTTTAAGCCGCGGACTCGATCAGTGTGTGACTACATCGCCAGTTCAAGAAGATAGAGGCATACAAAAAATTCAAAACTTCTTATCAAGTGAAGAAAATAAAATGATTAACAACCGTCTTCAAGCACAGGTGTATTTTCAGAATTGCAGTAATTTTACTATTAATTTTAATTAGAAATTAGGTATGTTGTTTGTTATGAGTTATAAAAATGTTTCAAATATAAAAATAAATGTTAAAACAGTAATATCTACCGTGAATTCTACGTTTGTACCCATTTTTTGTGGTCGTCGGAAAAATATCGTGTACAACTCGTGTTGAAAAGTGAATTTCACACTCGTGTGCTTAAACCACTCGCCTGCGGCTCGTGGTTCAATTCTACACACTCGTGTGAAATCTTTACTTTTCAACACTTGTTGTACAATATACGATTGCACAACAGTTGATTTGACAGGTTAGCTGATCTTTGTACACAGTACACTATTCATATGATTAATAATTGAAATTATGTTAAAAAATGAAACACTACGGTACTTTTTTTAACGCAAAAAGAGTGAAAAAATAAAACGCTATGATACTTTTTTCCACGCTTTACAAGTGTACTTTAAATGTGTACTTTATGAACGCAAATTAATGAAAAAAAGTGAAGTGTTTTTAACAGACATAAAAAAAGACATATTTACTATTCAATAATAATAAATGATATTATGTCAACAATTATTCCATATAATTTCAGAATTTTTGAATATTTCAGAAATATGCAACTTTACAAGAAGAATACTATACATTAAAGGAAAGATGGTTAGAACAAGAGCAAACTTTAGAAGAATTAGGGGCACATTTAAGTGTTAGCAAGATGCAGATTTCCGATCTTAAAGAAGAAGTAGTTCGTAAAGTTGATGGAACTTGGGCAAAAGATGATAGCACTACACATTGTAAAAATTGTAACAAAGAATTTAACATGACCAGAAGAAAGGTAAGTTTGGTTTTAAAAACTCTAATTAATAATTGAAGTAAATAGTATATTTAAAAAAAGTGCCGAAGAAATAATTTTGAATCTTTTAGCATCATTGCCGTAATTGTGGAGAGATATTTTGCAATGCCTGCTCAGATAATTCAATGGCTTTACCTTCATCAGCAAAACCAGTTCGTGTTTGCGATGATTGTCATGTCTTACTTGTAGGACGATATTCTGTGATTTAAATAAAATGTAACGATTGATAATAATAATTGCTTTTATATAACATATAATAGTCGTTCATATATTTTTAAATGTATATTATTAGTATTCTTGTTATATTTGCACATTTTTATGTATCTAATATGATGATGAAATAAAGATTTATATGGATAGTTATAATCGTTGCCACCTAGCTCCGTCTTTATCAACACTAATAGTAAAACTTAAAAAAGTAGTCCGGAAAACATGATGTCGTGTTTGTTTAAGTATAACACATAACGTAAGTAAAAAAAAAACAATTACAACAATTTTTATAAATGCCAGCTAATCCTTTTTCAAAAAGTGGAGAGATTTTAAGATTGCACATGACACAGATTCAAAATGTCACATGTTACATCTCGTTAAGCTTTTAACAAGCCTTTTAAAGTAAGATTTTAACTTTTATCTGGTGGTATCAACACTAAAAATATTAATGGTATTTTCTTTTGACAAATTTAGAGCTAGTGCATTACATTAACAACTTACTTCAGGATACTTGTTGCAGCAAGACCAATAAAATCACCAGAAATATACCAGATTTACTATCATTATTAAAAACAAAATGGTAGGCTGGCAATGGTAGCACTCAATCAGTCTCAGTCCGATCAAATTCTGACAAAAGGAAAAGTAAATAGAAAACTGTGGTTGTTACCTAAAAACAAAAAATGCAAATCCATTTCTTCTCCTGAACAAAATAAGGATAGTCCAGACAAAAACAAAACCAATGCACAAAACTGCGAAAACCTTCCCCAGTAGTATAGTAAGCAATGTAGAGAACTATCAGGAGATTAAACAAAAGCTCCTCCAAACAAGAAATCTAAAGTTATAATACACCTTTGTTAAACAATAACCAAGTTAAGATTGACATCAATAACGAAACAGAATATTATAAATTGACAACAATGATGAATGAAACTAATCGACAATGGCATTAATATGAAAATAAGCAAGAAGGGCCGATTAGGGTTATGGTAAAAACTTGCATCCATCTTGTGATTCGAAAGAAATATCAACTGAATTGAAAGAGCAGGGTCTCAAAGTAATCTGCATAGAAAATCTATTAAAAAAAGTTAAGGAGAATGATAGGGTTGAGCATATTAAACTACCTTTGTTTATAATAACCTTTGATAAAGGGAGGACATCAGAATATTTCAAATATGGTTGTTTGAACAACAAAAACAGGGTAAAATTTCGAAGAACCTTGAAGAGTAATTAAATTGATGGGTTTCTTCATCTACCTGAATAATGAAATGTACTTTCCATAGGATGTGGTCCGGGGGATTTATGAATCTCTTTGACTTGGATCTTTGGTTCTTATAGGAGACACTTCCACTAACACTTGTCATCCAAATAACACCCAGAGTTCTGTTTTTCTTAGGATGTTCGAAATAGGGTTTTTTACCCATTAGTTTGTTCAATTTTGTTTTTATTATCTCTGAAGTTATAATAATTTATCCAAAGGCGACTTTGGAGAAATAATAACGATCGTCGTATACATAGCAACTATAAAGAGGGTACCTTTCGGTAATGAACAATAATGAAAGAAAATAAATACATAAATTAGGCTGTAACATTAACAACAATAATGAAAGAAAATATAATAACACACACACCGTTACTATCAATTCAAGTAAACAATTTGTGCATTTTCTTAAACATGAATAAAAACGAGTTCCGTGCAGTGATAAAACATTTCTTTTTTAAAGGCTTAAGTGCTAAACAAATAAAAACGGAGTTAGATGAAGATCATGGTGAGTCTTCGCCTTCGTATGCAACAGTTGCTGAATTTAAACACGGTAGAACAAGCATAGAGGATGCACCACATTGACAGACCAAAAACAGATACCGATAAAGAAGTGATTGAAAAAGTCCATGAAATCGTGATGAAGGATCGCCGACTATAGTTGAGAGAGATAGCAGAGAAAGTAAGCAATTCATACGACCGTGTACATTGCATTTTAATCAACATTTGGACATGAGAAAGCTTAGTGCTAGATGGGTGCCACGTCTGCTGACAATCCACCAAAATCGAGTTTGAATGACCATTTCTCAGCAATGTCTAGACATGTTTAAACGGAAAAGGTTTTTTAACGTTTTATAACTGCTGACGAAATGTGGATTCATCACCACTACACCACGGAGACCAAGGAGTAGCCAAAGCAATGGACAAAATGTGGTGAGCCAACTCCAAAAAAGCAAAGACAATTCTGTCTGCTGGGAAAGTCATGGCTACCGTACTTTGGGATTCCATAGTAATAAGTTTTATTTATTGCTTGCAACATGGGAGGACAATAACGGGCGAGTATTATGCGTCGTTATTAGACAGACTGAACAAAGAAATCAAAGCTAAAAGGCCTCATTTGGCAAAGAAAAAGGTCTTGTGCCACCAGAATAACGCCCCATCCCACAACTCGGCAATTACGATGGCGAAACTGCATGAACTACGATTCCAGTTAATTGAACATGCACCCTATTCGCCAGACTTGGCTCTGTCGGATTTCTTCTTGCTCCCAAATCTCAAGAAATGTTTGGCTGGAAAGAAATTTTCATCGAATATTGAAATCATCGAAGCTGTAAATGGATATTTTGTAGGTTTGTATAGTTATTATTTTTGTGAAGGGTTGGAGGGTCTTGAAAAGCATTGGACTAAATGTGTAGAGCTGAAAGGAGACTATATAAAAAAATAAATACGATTTTCCCCATAAAGTTGTTTTTTTCCGTCTTGTTCTAGAAATTTTTTGATCTATCCTCGTAAATGTCAAAATTGAAGCATAAGAGTCCACAAGTTAGTGCCTCAATGTAAAAAGTGCCAAAGATCACACTTGGAAACACTGTCAAAAAAGCTCTGTCGGTGTCAAATGTGCTGCTAGTCGCCCCACAGCCCAGAAAGTATCCCAACCAAGTGCTGAAATTGTGCTGAAGCTCACCCAGTGAGCTACAAATGCTATGTTACTGCAAAAGAGTTACAAAAACAAAAGAAGCAACAAATACAGAAAAAACTGCAATCCAGAACTTTTAACTCTACGCAAGTGTCTAATGAGATTTCATATGCTAATGCTGTTCAAACACGTAACCGTCCATTCCTCAATCTTTGACAAAATATGATGAATGGTTCCAGAATGCTGCAGTGGATAAATACAACAATTGAGGGATTCGTTTAATCAGTTTCCAAGTAGCAGACTAACGTGATATTGACATTGTGGGTAATTTTTGGTTAGCGAAGTCGATGCCTCTATTTCTGACGGATTTGAAATGTCATTATTATATTTAACGTTCTTACTGTATCATTGGTTTACATTTTTTTGATGTTTAGTTTAGGCGCTAAATGTTTTAATTAATATTCAGTTGAAGATATAGTAATTTGTGAAAAACCTGTAGTTAGTTGATCAATAAGATTGAAATCTATATTATGGAAATTACACATTATTTTTATTATATACTATTTTTATTATGTTATTTAACGCTAACAAATACATTTATTTATATGTAATAAAAAATTAAAAAAAATACAATACAGAAATCTTTCTGTAACTCCAAAATAAAGCCGAAACTATATTAGGCGAATACCAACAATAATCTAGACCCAAAAGATCTATGGTTGACACAATGCATATCATGAACCAAATATTAGAAAAAGCAAGAAAACATAATATAGAATTAAATTTACTATTCATAGATTTTAAGCAAACATTTGACTCTATAAACAGGAAAGAAATGATATATGGAATGGTAGAACTAGAAATACTCCTGAATATAATCAGATTAGTAAAAATGGCTTTAAATGAATCCGAAGCAATAATAAAAGTAAATCGAATAATAATGGAGAAAATTACAACAAACTGCAGTGTAAAACAGGGTGATGCATTATCAGCATTATTATTCAATCTTGCCTTAGAAACAGTAGTGAAGAGAGCAGATATTAATGGGATTATTACGCATAGACGGTATGTACAGAAGCAGAAATCATGGCTCGTGAGATAAATATGATGAAAAAGTCAATGAGTCGATCATCAACAAAGACTTGAACCTTCGTACAGGACAATTGATGACCATATCTAAAAAAAAGGATTCAAAATCAAAACGGTATTTTTTTTAATAATGATTGTTTATTTCCTCACAGGTTAAACCTAAAATTAGGAAATATTCTGTACACAATTAAATAAGTATCTGTGAGCTTATACTTAAATTAAACATAAAAGTAAATTAAACATAATAAAGCATTAAAAATAACAGTATAATCAATTAGCCATTCATTTATCAATTATTCATCGTATTTATTTATAACAGCTGCAATAATGGTAGATATATTATCGAACGTAATATAGCATTCACTACAAATAGAAACAAAAAAACTAAAATTTGAACACATCACAGTTACAGGGCTACTTCGTAGAATATTGGTTCTATACCCTAACATTTAAATGAAGGATTTAAAATTACCGATATCACGAGGGCAGAATTGTAAAAAGCATCTCAAATCACGCAGTGTCCACCTCATGATCACGTGGTCTACTCGAGAAATGTATCTGATAACAGAAATAACTGATAAACTGGAATGATTCAGTAGCGTCACAAAATGTCCTTTACGAAGGCTAACATTGATGCTTAATGTTGTATTCGATTATAATCAAATACACGTACAAAATAGGGAAAATGAAATTAATTTATACTAGAAGAACAATTATTATTAACGTCCAAGTTTAATTATTTCATTCCACCTATAAAATACTATTTGACTCACAGTTAGGCATATTTTTGTTTTCCATGTAACATGTATGCAAGTAAACGGCAAAAAATATAGATTAAATTAAACATATGAAAGCAGAAATATTGTTATAAACAAAAATTCTTAAGAACTACTATAATAGTTAAGTAATTCCTTTAAAACAGTAACAAATTGTTTATACATTAATTGTTTTATTGAAATTGGTAAATTATTATACAGTACGATTCCTAATATATAAAAAGGATTGCCATCATTTAGTATCAGTTTTATGCACTTAAAAATGTAAATTAACACCAGTTATGATTTTGTGTAGTTATGATTATTGATTGATTCCCTATTTTTTACTTTTAACGATTTATAGTTAAAATTTTTGCAATTACTTTTCTTTAAATGTATTCATTACCCTATGCCATTTAAAACGTAATGAGATTTTTAATTATAAATCGTTATTAAGGTTGAATAGATACTTCAACGATGATAAATTTACATAATGTTAAAAAGTACTATCCGAACGTACACTACTGACCTTTTTAAAACGTCTCTAGTAACACGATACTGTGCTTACATTCTTAGCTTATCGTAATGTTCTCACAGCTGATGTGCACGCGTTCATTAAAATCCTTCATTTGCCAGCGAGACTATAGTAAACCTGTTATAAAAGAATAAGGCATTTCTAGAATTTTGTCTGGGTACATTAAATGAGATTATATGTAACAAATTTGGACAATCAATTTTGTTATTTAATAAATTGTAAAGAAATTTAATGCTGAGAATATCCTTCTCGTTTATAATGATATCATACTCATACGTATTAAGCGATACAGTATATTTGAATTCATGTTTTTGATACACTCCTGTTGACAAATAAATGTTAAATATCACAAAACGTCGCTGTACAGATTCTATTTTGTTAATGTAAACATTATAAATGGGATACCAAATTAAGAACCCATATTCTAATTTTGATCTAACAAATGCGAAAAATAGAATTTTCATACAGAATACCTTACTAAAATCTTTACAGTTTCTGTAAATAAATCCTAAAGATCTGCTTGCTGCTAATACTGTCTGAATAATGTGATCAGTAAAACTAAGTTTGTCGTCAAATACTATACCGAAATCCTTAAATGTATTTAAGCGATGCAAAATGTGACTATTTATTTTATAAAAATAAATTTTGGTAATGCACTTTGGTAAATGACATAACAGCACACTTATCTATATTTAGGTTGAGGCGATTATCCTTACACCATTTTGTTAATTGATCAATATTCTTTTGTAAACATATACAATCATCTTTGCTTTCTATTCCTTGAAAAATCTTTAGATTATCTGCAAAAAGTAAATGTTCGCATTTTAGATTTAACGAAAGATCATTAATGAAGATTAAAAAGCGTAAGGGGCCCAAGTTTGATCCTTGAGGAACGCCGCAAGTTGGTGTAAAAGGAAGTGATAAAACGCTACCATATTCTATATAAGATTTGCAATTGAAAAGATAAGAATATAATAATTTTATCAAAGACTGAGATAATCCAATTGCTTCTAATTTATTTAAAAGTAGTTGTAAATCGATTTGGTCAAAAGCTTTTGCTATATCTGTATACATCACATCCACTTGCCCTATAATATCCAGCGTTTCTGATACATATTGAGTAAAGCAAGCTAAATTGGTTATTGTTGACCTTTGTGAGATGAAGCCATGCTGATTTGATGATATGTATTGTCTAACATGAGAATAAATTATATAGTAAACAACTGACTCAAATATTTTAGAAAAGTTACTCAATACAGATATTGGCCTGTAATTATTCACTAGAGAAGGATTCCCTTTTTTAAGAATAGGGCAAACACTTCCAAATATTAGGATAAGTAGATGTATGTAGAATGAGGTTGAACAATGTGTGCAAGGGTTTAGCAAATATAATGGAGCAATCGCGAATTAAGAAACTAGGAACCATGTCAATACCTGAGGTTAACTTATTTTTAATTTTTTGGTAGCATTTACGATTTCATTCTCTGAGATGTAATCAATATTTATTACAGGTAGGTTGTTTATTGTAGAATGACTATGAACAAAATTGGGATCTGACTGAATCTACGCGCTTGAAAAGTAACTACTAAAAGCATTTACTACAGCTTCTGGTGTATCGTACCGATTTCCGTTAGAATCTTGTACTAACCCAGGGATTCTAGATTGCCGTTGTTTGGTATGAATATATGACCAAAACTTGTTAGGATCTGTAGAAATATCGTTTTGTATGGCTTGTATATAATTATTATAAACGAGAGATATTTCGATCTTAAGAGAGGACTGCAGGTGCTTAAAGTGGGAACAATAGAAGCTAGAGTTATACTTTTTATACTTGGAATGCGTTTTATTCTTCTTTTGTATTAAATGTACATATAATCTTTTTATTATACCAAGGTGGATATTTATAGTGATATGTATTATGAGCTAGAGGAACAGTTGCATCGAAGATTTCATACCATTTTTTGTAAAACTCAGTGCATGCTTTATTAATATCAGTATGATGAGCAAGAAAAGACCAGTCTGTATTACAGAGGGTATCATAGAGAATTGGGAAATTTGCCTTTTTAAAATTATAAGTCTTTTTACATGACTTAGCAGAAAATTTTGGCAATGGCTTATCGACGCTAACAGATACACATAGTGCTGTTTATCTTCTTCTGTTAGGGGATTAGTATCTCTGGATACAGTTACATTGGTAGTACTAAATAGTAGGTCCAGTGTATTGTATTGCTGAACCACGCAGATGATTGGCACAAAAAAATCCTATTTACCGACGAAAAGATCTTACTGTTCAGGAAAAATTCAATAAGCAAAATGATAGAGTTTATGCATAGTCATCTGGTGAAGCCTCCGAACTGGTCTCACAGGTCCAAAAAAGTCACAATGCAGCGTCAGTCATGGTTTGATGAGGTATCTCCTCTGATGAGGTCACTGACATGCATTTCTGCAAAAAAGGAGTCAAAACATCGTCCAAAGCCTACCAAGACTCCGTCATGAATAAACTCAAACACACCTTTTTCCAAAATCAGCTATGGACTTTCCAGTAAGATTCTGCAACAGCCCATATGGCCAGAACTACCCAGATCTGGCTTCAAAACGATTTACTCGGTTTTATAAGCACCGAAAACTGCTCATCTGGCATCTGCTCATCTGTATCTAAACCCTTTGGGTTACAAATTGTGGTCGGTTAGAAATAATATGTCATAAAAAGATAGTCTAACATTGAATCCTAGCAGCAGGCTCTGACCCGAGCTGTGGCCAACTATCCAATGCACAAGATGCGTGCTACTATTATGTGTGGTCGAAGCGACTCAAGGCCTTCCTTAGGGCCAAAGGTGGCCATGTTGAATGAGATCAGCGTTTTTATATGTCATATATATTAGTAAATAAACCAATAAAATTTGTTCAAAAAATATTTTAAAATATTCATTTTATCCTAAAATTATAAACACACATTAGAAGTATTCTTTATCAGTCAGAACATTGATGTATGCTTAATTTCAGAAACACATTGTACTAATCAGTCATATTTCAAATTTAGTGCATATCAAAGTTATGCATGCATCCAAGAAACCAAGCTAAAGGACATAGTGCAATTCCAAAAAAAAAGCAATAATAATCATTATGAAGAATGTCGCCTTCAATCTAAAGAAATACAACTTACTATAGTAGGCATCAAATCAACCAAAATTAATCAAAAATGAATTTGCCATATAGTATTGCCCCCCAAATAGGTATAACCTTAAAAGACTGGAATATCTTTAACCTATACATCATATGGGCGAGAGATTCACATTAGGCAATCCAAACCAATATGGTTTCTGAGGGCAAACAGATGATTACATTCCCGTTGACGCCATAAAATCACCATTTGACAGACTATTGGTTTACCTAATTGGTCTAATCAATCCAAACCAAAATGTTCGCTGTGGACAAACATTCCCGTCGATGCCACAGTAACAACATTTGACAGGTCGTTGAATTGCTTAATTGGGTCGGCACTAAACATGTAGATTGTAGACAACCAAAGGTAAAAAACTTAGAGAGGCAATAAATGTAACTAGTTGCAATTTTCATTCAGGCAAGCTCACCTATTAGCCTACAGACTTATAAACAAAATACCTGACTTACTAGATTTTTTTATTACAAGAAAAAACTCGCTAAAGTGCAGGAAAGCTTTGACCTAGACCCTCAGAATTCCGTTGGATAAAACTAGTGTTGAATTTGAAATTAATTTGAGAAGGAAACATTCATAAATTTTCGATAAATTTCTAATTAATTTTAAGTTTCAATTTTCAGTCATTTATTGATTCACCTAGATACCTCTCAAAAACTGCGTTTGAATTTCGTTAACTTTTTTCTTGACATTTGCCATTTCAATAAGTTTCCGGAAATATTTACGCGAAAAGTTTCCAAAAAATAAATTTGCCAACACTACATAAAACTATTTTAAATAACAAAACTCAGAGGCTCAAAAGAGAGATTGAAAAGTTGAAAACAGCCTCCATAAGAAGATATCTAATAGACTTGTCTGCAGATGAAACGTCGGACTATTCCCTATGAAAAGACACCAAGAGAATTAGCAGACCATCTTTCATATATTTCACCAATTAGTAAGGAAAATGGAGCATGAGTTCATGATAATAAGCAAAAAAAGTTGATCATTTGTGACCCCTATTTCGGAACGTCATGTAAGTGATATTACAAAGAAAGAAAAACATCACTCAATTGTCGGCACTATAAAGTTGTTAAGCTAGCTTTGAATATCGTTAACACCATGATCAGTTAGTGGAGGCTTGCCTATCGTCATCGTCATTGCATGCTGGTAATAACGAGCAACAGATATCACAGCATAACTGTTGTTCCGTAACCCGCCAACAGGCGAGAATACCACAAGGTCATACATGGTGGCTTACAATACTTGCTAGAGTGCACCTACTAGTTGATATTACATTAAGTAGTTGTATTTTAAAGTAGTTATCTTCAGCATGAAATCTAAACAGTTTTCCAGATTCTGACTTAACCGACTTTGGACTTACGTATTCTAACTGTAATGTATTAGACTTGCTGTAAAGTAGCATTTTGGCATATAGATATATTTGGTTTAAAATTTTTGTGCCAGCAGTCCGACATATGAAGCTTCTCTGTAGTACTGAACCCAACCCCTATTATTATAAATTGGGTAACTTCTTGGAAATTCTGGATTTTCAATTTTACAATAAAATGAACAATCAAAGCATAATATATACTTATTTTGACTACAAATCGCAATATAGAGATATTAATGTAATATACTGTACTGTCATTGTCATTCAGATATTAGTAGATAATTTGATATTATTTTTACCTTTAATTGTGAATTCTACTTTTAATTTTTACATAAAAAGCTTTCTTTTTATGTATAAATTCAATTTTCATGGCTGTTAAGGGAATTGTATCTAAACATTTTTTTTGAAAATTTGATTATAAGAGTTTGCAACTTATCTCACAAATTTCTTTATTAAATTTATTACAAACACCTATACTTCCAAAAGGTTTATTGGTAAGTACGATTACTCTAGTTTTCGTTTTTTATTTAGTTCAAGTATTATGTTTTCTAATGCTTTTGATTACTAAACTTTGTAAACACTTTACTCTGCTATAATTTCACCCACTTATTTTCACTTAATTTACCTTGCTATGTTTTGTTACAGCTTATAGTTGATTTCTTTTTTTCTGATTTATTTTTCTTTTAGTTACGACCTCTTTATTTTAACTATGATGGTCGATCCATCCATTTTACCATTAGTATCCCCTCACCAATAAGTACTACTTCTTCCTTAAATAAATACAGCGGAGGCACTTTATGGATAAGTTGTTTTATTTTCTTTTCAAAGACTTGTTTTTATTATTATATACAATTACAATATTATTTATTCTTGGTACATTTACGTATCTTTCCAGTAACGTAATTTCAACTTTTAGAACTAACTATTATATTATCATAAATATCTTTTTGAGAAAGATTTTTTCTTTGTCAAAATTTTTCTCTTTCAAATGTCTTGTTTTATTTTTCTAAGGGAAACAATAATTAATATTTTCAACCCATTCTTTTATCTTATTACCAAGATAGCGATATTATTAATAATTGTTTGCCTCCATGGTGTTCAAATTATATTCTCTATTGTAGAATATTATTTAATTTATTAAACTAATACAATTCTCTTTTTTTCTAGTTCGTTGCAAACCCAAGGATTATTCATATGAAGTCATATTCATAAAGAAAAGTCAATCTGCAAGATACCCTGTCAACAATGATTATAATTGACTCTCCAACACAATCCATACAATATCTTTGTCTTATTAAAGATCATCACCTTCTTTTTTTTTATTTAAAATCTGGAATGTATCCCTCTGATTTTTAATAGTTATTTAATAAATTAGTTTGTTAATGAAAGCGATTAATGATCGAAACTGTTTAAAGCACGAACGAGCGATAGGGAGTGAGTGCCTTTAATAGTTGAGATCATTAGTTGCTCATTAACAAACGAATTGATTACAACAGTTTTTCGTTGACCGTAAAATTCTTCGATTTTAAGATAGAAAATTTCAAATAATACCGAATCCAAACTTGTGCGTATATCTGGTTGCCCAAAGTAAAACATCATCAAAACGTCAAAATCACAAACGGGTTTATTAATGAAAAAGAGTGTATTAATGAGGTCCATTAATGCATCCTTTTTTCACAAAACAGTTACTTAATAAAAAAGAGTGTATTAATGACGTCCATTAATACATCCTTTTTTAGAAAAAATCATTCATTAATATTGACATTAAGAAACGGTCAACGAAAAATAAAGTTTTAACCCTTTGAACAATCATTTCTAATTGAAAATATCATTACAATACCCATGAAGCTGAATGAAAAAATTATTACTAACAACAGTTTAAAAGGTTCTCAAGAGATACTTATACAGTCTGTTCGTTCTCAAACTCAAACATATGCATTTAAATGATTTAACATTGTATTGGATATTTTTGGTGATTCCTGCTTGCCACCAAATTCAACTACAAGAAAGAAAATAATGTCATTAGAAAGAGAAGATTATTGTGCATCAAATGATACTAATATTAAGAGTGTGATTTTTATTTTAAAATATTAAATTAAAAGTTGACTGTTGTTAAGTAAATATGACAAGCAATGATTTTCAAATTATTTCATTTTAGCGTTTACCTAGGATATTAGGAAGTTAATAATACAGTTTCAAAGATCACAATTGAATAACGACTACTTAAACTGTTCATTACTTTAATATGTATTGATTTAGTATAGAAGTACAGCAAAATACATAAAAGTAAAATGCAGAATGTTAATTGCCTATGATTGACTTTGAGAGTGGACACCTGGTATAACTTACATTTAAAAGGTTTTTCATCTGTGATCAAGTAAATATCTCTCAAAATGATTTCTGCAATTAGCTGCATGCAAAGATTATTATCTTGCGATGATTATGTTTTGGCATGAAGTCTTGAACTCATGTGGTTTACATTGAACAGACTTTTTACCACTGTGAATAAACATGCGAATTGATAAATAAACTTGTGAATATTTTTATAGTATGAAGTAAGTACATTGAAAAGGCTTATCTTTATTATAAATCCTCAAGTGACCTCGTAAATTATGCTTAACTATGCATTTGTAATCACAAAAGTTGCATTGATAAGGTTTCTCTCCAGTATCAGTATGCCTGCATCTGGAAAGCATTCATGCCTTTTTCCGATTATTAGGTTAGGTTAGGTCATAAAGCAGGAGGGCAGATAATATATATTGTCACATTCAACTAGTTTCGTGTGAAACCTAAAACTAAATCCATTGCTGCAGAGAAGGAAGCATTCGCGCAAACCAGCACAAAAGTTTTTCTGTTTTACAGACAACCTGTATAAATTAGATCTGACAACGTTGCACTGTTGCAGAGACGTATTCTCATTATTCCAGCTGATTTTGAGTATGCTCCTGGATATGTTTAGAAATGAGACCTGTAAAGAACAATTTTACAATTATTTTTTAAATTAAGAAATAGCTACAGTTTATTAAGTGGGCAAAAAACCAAAAACGTTCAATCAAATTAGTTATTAATATTTTACGTAAAATGTTATAGGTTATATTATCTTTGATATATCGGCAATTAAAATATCACATTTTTGTTGTTCTTCTAGAATGTTTTTGAATACATTATTTCGAAGGAACAATCATAAACAATTATACCATTCTGCATCCCGTTTTTATGCAACAGTATTTGAACGAGAATTTACTGTAGTACCGTTTTGTAATATCAAAGTTAACCTTCCATTCAATGTTTTATTATCTTCATTAGATGTACATGAATATAGAGATTGTGATAAAGTTATAGTAAGGATTCAATCTGACGATGAAAGTTTTAAACCAGGATTGCAATGTATTCATAACCAAAACAATGTTGAGATTTCTGGTAGCTTTAAAGAAGGAATTGATGGGGTCACATGCAAGATAGAAGCACCTGTTAAAGCAAGTAAGCAGTTGACACCATAAAAAGACAAATATTATTAATAATACACTTATTTTTAGATCTTAACATAACAACAGAAAAAAATGGAAGCATAGGTTTATCTAATTTTAACGGTGATAGCATTTTTCTTAAATCAATTGATGGAGATATAAGAGCATCAAAATGTTACTGTAATAAAATATCTATTGACTCTTTTTCTGGCAATATTACATGTTCAAGCGTTATGCAAGCTGCAGACATTCATTTGAAATCTCAGAAGTATGGTGTAAGCTTTTGTTTTTAAATAATAATGCATAATGTAATCATTATTATTGTAGAAGATAATAACTGGAAGATTGCAAGGACTAAATCTTTCAATTGAAACGGAAAATGGAGACATACAAACGGAATCATCTTACTGCAATAATAGCAGTTTTGTTAGCATCACGGGTAACTTGAATTTGAAAAATGCACACAAAGATTGTACAGTAATGATAAAAAAGAAGGGAAACTTGAATATGAGTAGGTATTTCTTCTGGCTTTTACGAGTGAATCTGTAAAGAACAGTACTGCCGTCCTTAGCTAAAGAGCACTATCTCCACTCCGAGTTAAATGGAGAAATACACTAAATCGCTTGGGCCACCGTTTAAAGTTTTATTTAAAATACAACTGACTAGTCTAAGCATTTCCTTTTTTAGAGCCTTGTGTTACTGTATCACTATGAAGGTGATTTATTCAACATATATTTTGAAATGGTAGATACTGCTTTCTTGTGTAGCACAAAAGCTATTAAATCTTAAATATCTCAACATAAAAAGCAGTAAGTGATAAAAACAGACAAAATAAGAAAATTAAAAGGCTTCGGCAGAATATTCTTATCAAATCATTACCCACAACAGTCGTTATAACTCGATCGTTTTTCGGTTTATATCCCAAAGGGTCCTAAATTTTCCAGCTTTAAAAAATATTTGAAGGTTTTGTTGCATTTCCCACCTTCTTCAACTAACAGAAATCACAAAAACGTTAGAAGCTATAAAAATACGCCTCTATAACCAATTAATTTGCCAATATTGTTCGTTAATTGTTACCCAATGGTATTTATCAAAATTATTGTTGCACTTCCGTTTGCAGTGTTTGTCAGTTTCTTTGATTATACCTTATAGTATTTCTCCTTTTTTCTTGTGTCGTTTTTAATTTTTCCTATGCTCTACGTACTTGTACTAAATCTTCTACGTTTCCTTTCTTTGTTAATAGGAATAATTCATTCTCTTTATCATTAGAGGTAGTCTTAGACCTGCTTCGTCTGACAAGCTTAGCCAAGGGCAAATCTTTAGTTGAATCAGAGGAATCTGTTAAATCGTAGACAAACTAACTTTTAACTAAATAATTTTAAAAAGTGGTACTACAACTAACTTATTTACTAGATACTGTGTTTGAATTCATCGTCAAACATTTCATTCATCGTTAATTTTAACTGACACAAGACAAAAACTCATTTGATATTTTGTAGATTGTATATTATAATGCCTACTGAATAAAAATGTGTAAGAAATTCTAAGAAATAGTATAAAAGAATCAGCGTCTCACAAATTTTGGCTTTCTAGCTTATGTTGATAAAATTACATAAAAATCATGGTTAAAACAATGGAAGTATTCAATTAGTTAATCTTTCTATCTACTAAATTTATTAAATAAACAATCATTCCAATTTATTATCCTTTCGGAATTTTTTAACACCTTGCAAAAGATAATAGTAATTTATGTTACAAGCGAATTAAGTAAGATATTATCCATGAATGAAAAATTTCCCCACGAGTGCCGTTAGGCTCGAGCGGGTTTATTCTGTTTCTGAGTGGATAATACCCTTAACTAACGTATGCCATACAACTATTATACAATACCTCTTCAATTAAGTTCAAATATTGAATTTGCAATATATAGTTATTCTGTAATTTTTGACGGTAATAAATTTGATACTCTAAAGACTCTAGAGACCAATGACTGGATTTTAATAATATTAGGCAATGTAAGCTGGTGATTGGTTGCTACCTACAATAACAGCCAATCATATTTTACAGTAGGTAAAAAGTATTTTTTGCACTCACTACATGTAAAACATCAAATCTAGTATGTGCATACATGCATGGAAAAATTGAAATTGCGCACTCGTGCTTGCAAAAACTCACAAAAAACACTGCGTTAATGAGGACTCTCACTACAAATCCAGTTTTATTGGGGTAAAGTTCAGTTAATGAGATAGTACTTTACCTAATTATTCAAGCAAAATTCGTTTGAAAACACTAAAAAACCTTTAATTCAAATTGGCAAATGACATTTAAAAGAAAGAGCATTTGATCTACGACGGAGAGAAAGTTACCTACTAGTCACTGCCCACTGGTCATCGGTGCCTACCGTTATACATGCAATGTGCCTACTCGCGTACTGTTGAATGATAATAATATGTATAATTATTCATAATACTAATTACTGTTTTATTAATAAAGTGAATAAAGTCCAAAAAATTTATAGAAGCACTTTATTACTAATGATGAAAGGTAATCTATCTAAAATCTGAATGAAAACATACAAACATAACCTATTATGTCATTTTTTTTTAGCTGACTCACAATAATTATTGTTATTAACTATGTTAATATTTACACTGCAGTTGTCAAGTCTTCCAAATGATACCCCAGGAACCGCAAACTGAGCAGCATTAGAAACACATGAACTAGATGAAGACTGCATTGTTACCGTAGATGTGGGGGCAGATGATAACCCAGACTGTGTCAGAGTCAGAGTCTGGGCCACATTAATTTTATTTTGGACACAATCCTCAATATAACCCTCCGCCACAGCCGAAGAATGCCAACCTCCATGGCGTTTGATCATTAATAAGTCGCCCCCTTTGTTGGCCAATAAAGTTGCACTGCTGCGTCTGAAGCAGTGTCCAGTATATTTTTCAGGCTCCTCTAGTTTTAAAAATTTTGCAATATGATAAGGTATTTTACCAAAGGTATTAATTCCAACTGGTGAGTTGATGCATTTACCATTACGGTAAGTATAAAATACTCTTTGATTTTGAGTTGTGACATGGCTTCGCACAGTGATGTATTTTTGAACAATATTTACCCATTCTGGCTTAGAAATAGCAAATGAACGACATTTGTATGTTTTAGTTTCCGGAACATCAACCACCATAATATCATCTTTTAAGGTGACATGGCTCATCAACATTTTAGACAACTCATCTCTTCTGAGTGCTCCAGAAATTCCCATCACTAGTGCTGCCTAAATCAGAAGAAATTTAAAATTTGACTTACAAAAAGTAGACAAGTTATACCTTCATCAATAGATATTCACCATCTGGTGCCTCATTAAGAAATTTATTTATCTCTTGTTCTTGTAAAACTTTGGATTTTTTAGGATCGTGATGTTCAGTCTTTCTCTTAATGTACGCAATCAATTTGGGGAACTTTGATATATCTATATTGTGTTTAACATTTAAGCATGATTTTAACATGCTGTACAAAGACCATAATGATTTTTTTTCGCCAAGTTCTTGGAAATAGGCTAACAGGCAATTTTCAGAGTATTTTGTTACCTGTTTACTTTCACACCATGTTATAAATTTTTTGTATTGTCCTTCATACCGATCTCTTGATTTTGTAGGAAGTAAATTATTCACCACCGTATTCGCAACTTCTCGAATCTCGGGGGGAGTCAAAGAAATTCCTTCATTATATCGCACATCGTTTTTATAAGAACAATGAAAAGAAATTGATAAAAGACAATGAGACGCCAAACTTGCAAATTGACAGAGTTGTGAAAAATTATGGTCATGGCCTTCTAGTTAAATTTCAACACATTTTAATCGAAATTGGCAGTAGTTCAAAGTTACGTAAGTAGTAAATTTAAAATACATTTCAAAAATTCGTGCAAAAAATAGAATACATGATTCGTGCGTTTACAGACATTTTACAAATGAGTGCCGATTGCTTTCCCCTCGTGTGCTACGCACACTCGGGTAGCAAAAATCGGCACTCATTTGTAAAATGTCTGTTACCGCACTTAACATGTAAATTACTATTACCCACAAGTGAGTAAACTTCAACTTTAATTACTTAAAAGTATCAAGATAGCAGCACCATTTTTCTTTAGAGGTATTGGATAAAATGTTTATACTGCTTTTTAGCGTAGTAACTGGCATCATTTGAATTATACTGAAAATTTTATAAAGAGTTTTATGAAAAGGAAAATAAATTTGAATGATCCTGATTAAGAATAAAAACAACCTATTACATTGTTTACACATTCAAAGCATTAACAAAAAATCATAAAAATGGAGTTACTGCTTTTTAGTTAAGGACGGCAGAGTAGGGGGAAGTTGGCTTATTTTTGTAAAAATTTAGTAAAAAGATACTATTCCAAAAGAGAAATCATAGTTGTGGTTCGATTTGTGTGGTTTTAAAGTTAAGTACGAAACTTCTGTTTTGGCACCTGTTGACATTAATGCTTTTTTAATACGAATGACCTATGAAATCATTACCATCCAGTTATTTCAATCTGATAAAACTTGTCTCATAGCAACTTATCAAGCATTGCCAATATGAATATAAAACAATATTGAAAATTTAACCTTACTTTCTCTTGATTTTTGTAAATTTTTGTTCTTGGGATGTGCCAATAAATATAGATGGTGTTGAACACCAAGCTACTCTATAATTTGTTTTAACAAAATGCCACGAGAATGCAGATTAATCTTTGGCGCATCCCAATTGAACGATTAAGGACAGTTATTAATTGTTTAATTTTATTTTAGCTGGCTTTGATGGAGCGCTAAATGCAATAGTAAATGAAGGAAATGTTGATATTCTGTTATCCAGAATATTAGGCAAGTCAGAAATAAAAGTTGGTGGAAACGGTCTATTACACATAAAACTCTCAGAAACATGTTTGGAACAGAATTGTTTCCAGATAATGGCAAAAGATGTACATATAGCTAAAGATATAAATATAAAAATAGACAGGAGTAGCATTGGTAAATACATCATTTTAAATCCAAAAGATGAAGTGGATGTTGTAATTGAAAGCAATGAAGGTGTAGTATCATTACAAGGAGCTTCCTGGATGGAAATGTTTAATTTAAAATTACCTAGTGCATAGCATTAGATGTAAACTTAATAATAAAATAAATTATAATAATAAAAATATCCTTTTATTAGGCTTTTATTTTATTGCTGAGAAAGAAAACATAAGCCCTCTTATTTCCAAAAATAAAAATGTGACTCTGGATTAAGAAAACGACCTTTAGTGTCCAAAACCAGTTTTTGCAGGAGAACAAAAAGAAACTTTAAAAGTAGGTGTAAACAGTTACTATGGGGATGATATTAGAGATAATTGAAGAGCTATGTAGTGTAAGTACTATTCCAACAACAGGAGAATGGATGTGCAACCAACTAAAGAAAACTACCCTTAAGAATTTCAACAATACCCTATCACAACAAACTGGTCTATTGCAATCACTTTATTTAATGATGCACATTTTGTTAATTATGTATCACTACATTTCCCTTCATTGATTTCAACTTTTTTTTTCAAAGCTCTGCTTTTGAGAACCCTGTTTTACTGCATAACGAACACCAATATATTCTTTTTCCTAGTGTAAATAATTTTATTATAGCTTTACCCTCTCTCCCAGTAGTTGTTCACTTTAAACCACGATTGGGATAATCATCCACATTTTTTCTGCTTTATACCGTTTAACCCACTTTCTTACAAGTCTTTTCAGTTTCCAGTTATGTAAATATTTGGCAGCAGCAGAAAAGCTCGTATTAGACTGTTTAGGATGGGAGCACAGGAACATTGCTTCAGAATGTTTAGCGAATGCAGCACTCAGCTTCAACAAACTATGTATCTGCTCGTAAGGCAATCAAAACTAACCAAATTCATTGTAGCATATAAGAGTCTGTCAGAGCCAGTTTTATTATACCTTGCCACCTTTGGCAGCATTCAAGTTAAGGGTTGCATCAATACTACGTTTTTGTTATACTGACTTTAAGTGCTTAACCTGTGAAGTTTTTCAGCGAATAGTTGATACTTTGAAAATAAGTTAGCGGACTGTTTCAAGTATTAAAATTCGTAGTGAAAGAAACTACATTACTCTAAATATCTGACGGAAATCACCACTTTTAAAGTCTGAAACTGAATATTTGAAGGAAAACATTATTAAACTTGAAGTTCGTAATACATTGCAGAATATGTATAAACGAAGTAAGTAATTGTACCTATGTGTGGGATTTTATACACTACCACTCCTGGAAGATCGGACACTTACAATTGGTCAAAGTTCATAAAATGAATTATAACAAAATATTTTGTATAGAAAAGTATTACCTGTTTTAAATATCGGTATTCCACGTACACAAGACTATATAAAGTGAATAACTTCATATGCTTATTTGAGATGAAACACAAACAAAGATCCATTGCTTCAACTATAGAGACTGTATAATCGCTTCATGCACAAAACCTTTTACGTGCATTTGCGGTAATTTGCTAATTGCTAAACAGAAATTTAATTCTCTTTTTCCGGTTGCAATGCATCCAAAGGCATCATTCAATTCATAACTTTTTTTTCTTTATAGCATTCCTTAATAGTTTTATTGTAAAATAATTAAGGGAGATAATATTGTTGAAAATAAAAGCACATGAAATTGTATTGTGCACCTGGTTATTCTACACCCTGTATGTTTTAACTAACCTATCTGGTAGCCTTTAACAAAACAGTTTTTTTAGTTTATGAAGATGATCGGCTTTTCATTGCTGGTGTATTCAAATTGAATAAACCAAGCCATATGATTCAAACTTACACATAACCTTAAAGCCTCCTCAACTCATTAGAGGAATCGGCCTCGCAATTATTTAATAATAAAAGCCCTCTCATTATTTTGAAATAAAAGTAGTTATTAGTGTTACTGTTGTTGTTACAAATATTGCTGCAATTAAAATTTCCTTTTTTACATAAATAAGAAATACTGTCACTTGAAATTAAAAATTCTGTTAAAATAAGACTGCTCATCACTTCAGTCACCTATTCTTTTATGGCAAATCTTAATGTCGGCTTCACATGAAAAGTGCACAAGTCCAAAAAGACTGTTTACGGGACATGTAACACTTTTTTATGTTGCTGTCAATGCTTGTGCACATGTGCATGATTTTATTTTTGCTATTTAAGTGATATCTACTAATTATTTTCGGAAATTTCTCACATTTATTTTATACCACGAGATCATTTGAATTTATAATTAAAGTTGGCTGTGATTTTTAAATTAGATTGGCAACACTAACTGTTCACTTCACAGTTTGATTTGAATTGTCAAAGTGACGCTCCAAAATGTTTAATCTAGAACATAAAATTGCATAACCTCTAATTTACACAGCGAGTCAATTGGCAAGATCGCCAAACGTATAAAAAAATTCCCGCCTACTTTAATTTTAAATTTAAATGATCTCACGGTAGTAAGAGTGATAGTTAACAGATGACGTTAAAATTTCAATTTTGGCACTTACGCACTTTTCATATGATGCTGACGTAATATGTTTGTTTTAAATAGATATCACTATTGACAAATAGAGGTTTGAATTTTTAAACAATTATTTAAAGAATAAATTTTACATGCTGCAGGTGGATATATAATCAGGGAAATAAACATGTTTGCAGTACATAGATAAAAAAGTGGTCTGAAGTTGATGCCCTAATGATAACGTTACAGCTTTTTCTAAATTTCAATAAATTGTACTTTCAATCGATAAATTTACAAATGTGTTCTGTTTTATTTCAAAATTTAATCCTATTCTAATCTCTTTCTTTGTTTCTTACTTTTATAGATTTGCTGATACCCTAATGTCTTTTAATCCATGTTATCGTGGTCAAATTTATAATTAATTATAGTATGTAAATAGTTCAGTGAATTGGTTGGAAAAAAAGGGACTTATGAAACATTTTGGGTAGCCACTGGTTTCTTGGAAACTGTTGGTGCTCGATGGTGAGTATAACAGTTTTCTGGCGATATTTCAGTAACCGTGAGTTGTACAATAATCTTAGACAGCTTTTTTGTAGAAAATTAAATAATTTACAACTTTTATTCATAACTTTTTTATGTAGCATTATTAATAAAAGTTTCATAAGCCTAAAAAGATGAAAAATCGAGGGAAAAAAATCTTTGATAATTATATATTTATTTATATTTTATTTTTCTTAAAAATAGAAATCGCATAAGAATAACAAAGATTTAATTAATAAAACTAGTTTTTCTTCTTTCTTTTTGATTTCTTATTCTGTCTTGATTTTTTCTTTTCTGCAATCTTACGATTCTTCAAAATTTGATCAGTTGTTTTCAATTCTGACTTTATTTTCTTGTTTTTAATCTTTTCATTATGTTTGGCCCAGTGAGTATAGATCCTTCTACCATTCACTTCTGTAAGATATATCAATAAAAATAATGACATATTTTAATGTACATGCATAATATATAATCATATCGATAATTTCTTAATCTAACAAACCCAGATTCCCGTTGCTAACAGACTCATGTCCCGTAGTTAGCAAGTAGGAACGCTACCTACCTCTCTGCCACGAAGACAAGGTTCAATTTAAAATATTTTAATCATCCTTTACCTCTTTTAGCAACCCCATTTTCTTCATCGCTTTCATTATCATTCTCTGCTATTTTTGTCCGTTCTTTCCACTCTTCGTAACGGTTGCTCTTGTAAGTGGCTGGAATCCACGCACCCGATTCTGTTCTTATTTTACCTGCCTTGGGATCCTAAAATTATACAAATTTTAGTAGTTATAGATATCTAAGAAGCTGTAAACAAAGTTCATACAGGATTAACTGCAACCATCTTCTTCTTTTTTCTATCCCATTTCATTTGTTGTTTCGATCTTCTTAATATATCAGCTGAGTCACCAGTTAAATCTAATTGTGCTTTTGATGCTTCTCGTTGGAAATTATTTATAGCCAATCTGTATAAAAATGTGTTAAAAAATAAATAAATGTGTTTAAAAAATCATTCTTACCCTTCTTCTGTATGCTTATCAGAAGATGTGTAGGGAATATAATTCTCTTCATCTTTTATCTTCTGTTTCTTTATTTTCTTTTTGTACAGGTCATCTATTTTTCGCTTTTTGGGCAGAACAATATCGTCAAATGTATTTTTTATATCTTCCATATTACTTTCTGGAAGTTCTGATTTAATTTTGCCTGTAAGATTCTCATCTGAATTTTTCTGTAGTTCCAGTTTATTGTGATATGAAGCTATGAGATCTTTATGAAATGCCCTTTTTGCTTTCATTGTTAGATAGTCTTGTGATTTATTTTTGCCACATATTTCAAAAACAGTCTGCAATAAAAAATATCCAAATTACTTTTTCTACAATCACAATGAAAAGTAGGCTTCAACATTTTTAATGACAATCCAAAGTGGCAGTTTCCCGAGAACTGTCAGTTTGGCAATGTTGGTACAAGAGATTGAAATATTCAGTAGGAACAAACTGATTTTAATTAGTAAGCATTATCATGATGCTTGGCAGTGTATTTGATTATTATTATTACTAAAAGACTCACATGCTCACACGATGACTAATTTCTTGTATTAATGGTTCAACTATAATAATTAAAGTGATGCCTTAGCTAAATAACGCCATTCATTGTCACAATATCAGAAGTCAAAGGTTATGCCATGTTGTGAATTTAGTATACTGAAAGTACTTACACCTTGAGGACGAAAACTTTTCATGCGACCTAAAAACGATTCTCTTTCTTCTTCTAATTCGTCACCTTTAACTTTAAAAACAGGATGTATACTGCAACTATTGAATGGTAGTTCTTTAATTCTACGATTACTATCAGCTGAAGCTAATGGTCTTGAGCGTATGTACTGTTTATAAGCATTTTCTGACACTTTTCTCATGCTAACCTATATTTAAAACTCAAAATTAATTAATGACCGCTTCGTTTTAAATTATTTCTGCACATACCAAATCTACATAATTTTCATGAAGCGTAAGGAGCGTACCATGCTGCTCTTCAAGAAGAGATTGTGGAAGATGCCCGACATTCCCATTATCTTTACCAGGACTGGTTATTGATAAAGGTCTACCCAAAAACAAGTGAAGATCTAATAAGTATGGATATTCATCAGGAGTGATCATTGAATATGCTGTGCCTGATCTACCTGCCCTAGCGCATCTTCCTTTAAAGAACACAAAATGTAAGTTTATACATATTTAAATTGAAATTTGAAATTGCTACACACCTACTCTATGAAGAAATAGTTTAGACTTAGCTGGGAAGTTGAAATTGATTACATTGTCTAGTTGAGGTATATCTAACCCTCGAGCTGCCACATCAGTAACTACTAACACAGACACTTTCTTTTGTCTAAACTTTGCTGTATGGATCTTTCTTGCGGATGGATCAAGGTTTGAGTAAATGTATGTGTTTGTAATGCCAGAATAGTCCAGAATCTGTAAAATAAAAGGTTTAAATAAAGCAAATGCAAACATTGTAATTACAGGCCTAGCCTAAATGTCCATTTTCTGTTTTTTATGATGCAACACAACTCTATAAATAAACAGTGAATTTAAATTTCTGTGTTAAATAACCTTCGAGTTTTGACATGTAGGTTAGTTATCTGGGAAACTTCTAATTTTCAGGTTATGTTATTATTGTAACTAAAAACCAAACATAGATCTTGCGTGTGCTTACAGAGCAGCTTACATATGCAACGGTCCTATAATTAATTATTAAATAATAAAAGTTATGCAAACAAAACAGTCAGATTCTTGTGAAGCAAATATTGAGCATTTTCTGTTGTCTTTAAATTAGAAAACGATATTTTTAAAACAATAAAAAAATATTTCATTACTATTTTTTTTTAACTTTAAAATCAATCTTTAAAAGTTTTCCACCCTGTAGAATTTGCTGCCCTAGGCTTGGGCCTCTCAAACCTATTGGGTAATTCCGGTCGTGGTACCTTGGAGTAGTAATTAAAAATATAATTGCTTATACTCTTACTATATAATAAAACCCTTTTCCGGTCCATGAAGGCCCACTAGGGTATAGAAGAGTAGACTGCTATTACGTAAAGCTGTACGATACATGTTGATGGGAAAATGGCTAACTTTACACAGTCCACCTATTACTTACCATATGCAAATATTCCACATGATGTTTTGTTGCAGCAAAGACAACAGTTTGCTGATTTGAATCTATATGAGATCTTAAAAGTACAAGGAGTGCAGCTACTTGTTCTTCTGGTCTTACAGTTATAAAAACGAGTTCTAATTCAGATGGTAATTTTGACTCAACATCCAATCTGTAACATTAAAATTGTAAAACATTTGTTTCCTCTCCATTAGCAAAAAAAAATATTACCTGATTAATACAGGATTATCTAACCCAGCTTTAGCAAATTCTACCAACACTTTCGGTAACGTTGCAGAAAACAACAATGTCTGCCGAGTATCAGGCAGTCTTTGCACAATATTATTTAACTGTTCACCAAATCCCATTTCAAACAATCTATCAGCTTCATCAAATACCACATATTCAATACTATTCAATTTGAGATCCATCTCGACACATACATGCAAGAAACGGCCTGGAGTTGCTACTATTATATCAGGGTTACCATGAATTGCTGAAAACTGACCTTCCATTGAATCACCACCCAAAATTACAGCAGCTTTCAAATCAGTAAATCTACCGATTTCCTTAATGAATTTCAAAGTCTAAAATTAAAAATTTCCTAGTTACCATCCTTAGAAATACAAAACGTAATAACGGTAAACAAACCTGAAGAGCCAATTCTCTAGTTGGAGACAAAACAAGTGCTCGAGCCCCAGCTTTGGCACTTCGAATTTTTAATTTTTCAAACAGTGGAATCAAGAAACAAGCTGTTTTACCGCTACCAGTTCTAGCCATAGCCACAACATCTCTACCTTCAAGTGCGATGGGTATTGCCTATTGTTAAATAGGAATAAGATTTAAATAATTTTACTTATTTTTAAGTAAGATTAATTATTTCAATGTTGCAAACCTACCTTACGCTGAATTGGGGTTGGAATCTTGTAACCCCGTTTGGTTATTCCTTTTAATATATTGAAATCGAGTCCCATTGATTGGAAACCGCCACCTTTTCTCGATGGTTTCTTCACTTTTTTCTGAGTATCATCTTCCTCTACATCTGTGGCTTCACCTGGATCTCCAAAACCAGGTAGTTCTAACATTTTTATCGCTTAACTTTGTAATTAAAAACGCTAAAATAAAAATATCAAGTTATTAACATAAGCTGTTTAAGGTTAGGAAATGCACATGCTTTTATGACATTTGTATAACTAGTTATCACCAACTTTATCTATATTGGAATAGAAATGTTACTAAGAATGGTGGAAGAAGAGAATTGTGTTGCCAGATTTATGACAATAAATTGCTATTGTACAGAGTGGGCCAATAATTTCGAAGCAAATAGATTCGTGCAAACAATTTCGAAGAAAATAGATTCGTGCAAACAATTTGAAAATGCTATTTTTTTTTAACTCGGTGGCTTAGAATATAAAACTTTAGGAAAGAGCATAATCATCTACCACATACGATCGGTATGGGGTCCCAATATCACGGAGTAGGTGTTTCCGGTTTTGTAATGAGATATATTTCCATTGGCGGTTCTCAATGTCTCGAAATGCGTACATAAACTACACAACCTCAATTTTGAAACAGTATTTTGATTAATTAATCTTAATCTTGATTAATTAATTAATTAATCTTAGAATATAAATTTTATATTTAATATTCTAAACAAACGAATACTTACTTATAAAATGTAATTCCCTTCTTTCGTATTTGTCGGAGTTTGAGAGAAAAGCAGATTTAGCTGGTATCTAATGGCGGCCAGTGTGACGTCATATCCGTTGCTTTTAAAGCTCATTGCACCGGAAAGTTACGCACCTTCCTACAGTTTTATATTCTAAGCAGAGTTCATTATTTGGATATGTTAATTTTAGACTTCAGAATAATTCTTATTTACTTTCAAATGTTTAAAAATTGCAGTATGTTAGTATAGTAGATCCAGTAAAAACACATAAGCTGCCGGTTCTTTTGTTGTTGGCGTGACTTTTTTAAATCTCATTTTCATCTTAAAATTGACATTAATTCTATTATTACCGATAGGTGGCTCCGTAGTATAAATTTGAGGCAAGGTCCGTAAATGTCTAAGCAGGCTTAGAAAGATAGGTCATCTCACACACTTCCACGATGCAGCTAGCGCAAAAACATGGCGGAACATGTTGATTAACAGGAATATTCGAAAACTCGACTTGTTTGCAGTTAGTTATGAACTTTTTGGTATTAAGCGTTAACTCACCGTTATAGAATGTCACGCGCCTCCCAGCCAGCACACTGACGTCATAATGTCGCCGTTTTTTCGGCAGTAACGACGTCAAATTGTCGTAAAACTGTACAGCCCAAAGACGTCATTAAAACGTCCTATACGAGGGCTAAGACAGGAATTATAAATAAATAGTTGAATATTGGAAATAACATTTATTATATACTACAGTCAAATATCACGTCTCTATATTGCGACCACCTACTTAATATGACCAGTATTCCTTGGCCCCTGTTAAAATAATATCTTTTTAATTAAACTTGTACGTATTGTGTTGTACGTGTAAAAGACGTCGTTTTGAAGACGTATACATACGTCACATTATACGACGTCTTATGGACATCATTTATTAGTCATGTGACGTCGTCGACCAATACTGACTTAAAAATAACGTCATTATAACCTCAGTGTGCTGGCTGGGAGCTCATATGACAATCATGTCGGCTTCAATAGCAACTGCCACCTACCGCGAAAATGGCGGCATTGCGGCGACATGCATTTCTAAGCTTGCTTATACATTTACGGACCTTGAATTTGAGGCACCTAAATGGCATTTTTCAAATAATTTAATAAAATAATCTTTTTAAGTAAGCTGATAATAAAAGATAAAAACCCGTTTTGTGATAGAAGTATCCTTCAAAGTTGTCAGAAGTATAACGATAAAAATGAATTACGTAATTAAAACTTGATATTAGCGACGAATAACAATAAAAGAAAAATGAAAAGAAACATGGCCAACTAAAATCAGTGTTGTAGTCAAGTCTTCACCACATTGGTTTTATGTGGTTATGAAAAGTGTCGTCTAGCTATTGAAAAAAAACACGGCCTTCTGGATTTAGCGAGACGAAGTCTCTTATCCGGCCTGCGCACTCCATTAGTTCAAGTGCTTCTCCGCTGGCGCCACCAAACACGAAAAGGCGGAAACGGGTATGTAACATGCAATGGTCAATTTCAAATTACGCCAAGCTTTTCTACTTTTTGACGGTCTTAGGCGTATTGTGAATAAATTATATTTTCCTAATTTTTTAATGCAGTTTCTTTATTTTTAATTCAATTACGTTATTTCCTTGTTATTTGTTTAAATTTTTGTAGTTTTCTTGTAAATTAATTTTATTATTTATTTAATTAATTCCCAAAATATTTACTTAAACATGCAACGCTTGACATTTGTAAGTCATATCTAACTTATATCAAGTGTCAAATAAACTTTAAAGCGTGTCAGCTAGCGCCAAAACGTCGAAATTTTGCGTTTTCTCAAAAACAAAGAGTGCGTCCAACACCGCTGGAAATACAACGCTGTTGCAGCTTTCACAGCCGTCTTAGATTTGAAAAGCCACCGAAGCAATAAAATTGTTTGAAATACATCATCGTTTTATTTATTATTTATTAAACGATTGATTTATTGAATGTCAATAATCAAAACATCGCAACATCACTTAGCTTCTGGGGCCTGCTTTGCAGGTTATGGGTTGTAGCAATAATTATTATTATCAATTTTGACAGTAGATAAGAGATATAACAAAAACATAAAAATTTTAAATGACTGCTGCAGCGGTGTGTTGGACATTGATTATATGGGAAATTTAGAAGGTTGTGGACAAAAGTATAGAAACGCTTATTGCAATTAAAAACGTATACATGCAAGTAGCCGAGTTGTCCCTACTGTGACATAACAACAACCTTGACAACAACCAATAATGACAAATTAGCGATAAATCTCTCAAAGTGTCAATATCGACAGAAAGTACCTAACATTTGTTAACCAGTATGTCAAAATTTTCTGTATTCATGTATAGATAAAGCAAGAAACCCATGGGGCAAACTTGCTCAGAAGAAAAACAAAATTCCTCATCTATCAAAAGATCTCGAAATTCATTCATTATATTAGTTGATACAAATGATGTTTTAGAAAGTTCGATTTTAGATGAACCATCCATACTGACTGACAGCGAATTGCATCATCGCCAGCTTCAGCAGTTACCCATCAAGGAGGAGCAAATTATGTCAACTCATTCCTATTCTGGCCTCTCTAACATATTTGAGAACGAGATTCTAAATGATTTACCTGAACGTTTGACAAACGATTCATCTTTAACTAAAAACCGGGTTTTCCCTAACAATAAATACAGTTATTATGATACAGGCGATGGCTCGAAAGTTGAAGCCTCTTCTTTAGGTACATCTCAGCAACAACGGAAACGAGAAGATAAAGTTAAAAAAGTATGCACATGCAAGTTTATAATAGCATCAGATATTTCAAACCACGAACAAACGTTAGCAGAAAAATTAAGACCAACTTATTCACACGCTTCTCGCATTTCAGAAAAAGTTTCAGATGAGGACCTGTACAAGAGCATCTCACAGCATGAATCCATCTATAGTGATGCAACATCGAAGTCCAGAAACAAGCAAGAAGATATTTATGAAGAAATTCTCCCAAACCGTGTTAATAAACAGACAGGAAAAAACGAGATATCACATAATACACAAATAACACAGGAGGATGCAGTACCTACTGCCTTTCGTAAATATGCAAATGCAAAGGCTAGTACGTTGAGTTCGCTTGTTCGAAAGTCTGCTGAAGAAAAGCAAAAACTAAAAAGTAAACTTGGAAATTCTTTGCCAGAAAAAGAAATTCCAAAAGAGGAAAGCGATTCCCAGTCATTAAAAGAACTTTTGAAAAATTCACACGGCTGCGTTTCTTGTCCCTTCTGTGGAGCAACATCGTCGTCGCTACTTTCTTCGAATAGACTTTTAAAAAGTCCGTCTTTGCGTCGGTCAAAAACCTTTTGCAAAAAGTTCGATAAAGCTGACGAATTAGAAGGATCCGTAGACTGTGAATCATTCAAGTTGCAAGAAAACTTGCCGAGTTATTATCCCAAATCGGTAGTGTTTAAAAAGTCAAAAGCATCTAGTGTTAATATCGTAAAACATACCAAAGATGAACAGACTTCGACAATTCCTACCAGATGTTGTCATCAAACAACTAGTCTGATTTCAGAAGACTTATCGGTAAAGAATTATCCACCAGAAAAGTTTTACATATCGTTAAAAAGAAATCAAACAGAACCAAGCATACTTAAAGAACAAAGCAACGATGAACCGGAAACATCGCAAACAGGAACTAATCCAGAACAACCTCAAGAAAATACCGTCACAGCACAGACAACGTTAAAAGTTGCATCAGTGGATAAAGCTGTAGATACATGTAACGAAGAAGATGAAGATAGGTCGACGCAACTACAAACGGCCAAAAATTCGTACAGACTACAGAAAGACTCACAAAGTGTATTACCAGCAAAGACGCGATCGATTATTGACGGTGAAAATCGTACCCCACATACTACTGCAAACAAATCAGCTAGACCTAAGATAAATAGATTAACCTTGCAAAATGTAAACAAGTCATCATTTAAACCACCGATTGTTCCAAAGTCATGTAAATCTAAATCGTACAACTGTCCAGCGTCTACTAATCTAGATGAGGTTCAGTCGGAAAAACCCGCAAAGATAGTATTAGAAATTCCAGGATCCATATTACCCAAGAACTTGATAGAACAAATGACAAGATCGCAAATTAAAACATATGTCTCCTCCGAAAGAAACTGCTCAAATGAAAAATTAAAATCATTAGTTGCAAATGATTTATCCAAACTACCAAGCAAAGAAGAACTAGCAGATGCTTTGATCCAACCTGTTCGCAAATCCTCAATTCCAAGGAAAATACCATCTTCATCATTTGACTCGAAAAATAATGAGTTAGGAAATCCATCGGAATTAAGAAAAAAGTCGACAGAAGACGAGTTAATTCAGACAAAAGTTTCATATTTACGTAAGCCCAAACATTTGAACATGACACAGGTATTCATGTCGTCTATAAGACCAAATGTTTTAAGAAACATGTCGGGCACGTTTTTTGAAGAGATACATAAATACCCGAAGCCGATGCGTCGCTCGTCTCAAACAAGTTATAAGTCTTCAGGTTGTAATTTTAATAACGCGGTTACACCAAAATCCAGTATAGAAGAAAACAGTTCGTTCAATCAAACTCCTTCAACAACCTCTAGAGAATCGGTCCAGTCACAAGCATCTTATGTGTCAGAATTCTCTCTAAAATCCTTCCCATCAGATGTGTCGGATTCATCACATTTGCCAGTCAAAGGTACAAGAGGTGTTAATAACGGCGGTTCAGAATCATGTGAATCATTTAGATCGACAAAACGGAAGACCATGTTGAAAAGTACGGAACACTTAAGTAAAATATCAGAAGTTTCTCCGAACGATTCGGTTAAATCAGTCACCTCATCAGCTTCGGAAGGATCGTTGACAATAAAGAGAGAAAAACGAGGGTTCGAAGAAGACTCGCACTCGGAACATTCAACAAAACAAATTCGAAAATCATTTCCGAAACAGAAATTGGAGGAATCAACAAGAGATAAGCTGATTATTCCAAGAAAACTGACATCAAGCAATCCGCCACTTTCTCCACAAAAAGATAGAAACCTACCATCGCCATTACCAAGGACGGAAGTTTCAAAACAACCACTCCTTCAATTAGGCAAACCTAAACAGTCCGACGCAACAAAACTGACCGGACCAAATGGTCGCGTTAATACTAGAAACAGGCCACCATTTGTAAAAGCAGAAGCAAGCTCATCTACAGAAGGTATTCTCAGTAAATGTAATAAATTAGAACAATTCAAATGTAATGTAGATTTTAGGGAGTCGTCGGCACACGATTGGGAGCAAAATCAACAAGGTGAAGTCATTAAAAAAGCAGCAAGCATGACATCTACTTACACAACCGATAAGAAGCATCAGTTACCATTGTTATCACATCAACAGCAAAAGACAGACCTAAGGTTAACAGCACAAAGGTTAACAGCACAAAAAGTGTGGCAAGCACTAACTGACAAAGGACCGAACGTGAGACAAGGCGACTTAGAATTACCACTACCAGAAAAGACCAGTATTTTAGCATCACCAGTAACATTTTGTAGCGGATGCCGCAAAGAAATGTATTCAGATGAAGAATCGCACATTCCACGCCAAGATCAAGCCAACCTGTCCGATACATCGAATCAATCGTCCGAATTATCGTATATTATAGAAGAATCCTCTGATTGTCCCGATGCAGATGAAGCAACCAAAGAAACGGAAGTCGAATATTACGGCTATGGTGAACCATCTCCTCAGAGTAACAGGCAACTCGATGTAATAAGACCATCAGAAAAGTTTATGCGTGTAAATCCATTTCATATTTATTATTTTTATGAATATGGGAAGGATCCTAGTACAAAATATGTTCGTTTAATGGAAAAACGATATAATAAAAAGTTTTTTACAATAAACGAACTATTGGAAAAACCTCCAAAAGATATAATAATTTTTATTAGAAAGGGCGTACTAACAAATTCAGCTGTTACTACTATTCAACCAGCCACAGGAGTTATTGATTATAGAATCTTTTTAAAATCTTTAAAAAGTGGAGTATAATTTTTGTAATAAACTGTAATTCTTTACATGTTTACTCCATTTTTAATTTTATAATATAACATAATAGCGTTGCAATTAGGATATTTATTCACAGATTTGAGAGCAACGAGCAATCCCAGCCAGCACACTGACGTCATAATGTCGCCATTTTTTCGATAGTAACGACGTCAAATTGTTATAAAACTGACATCATTATGTCACAGCTTAAAGACGTCAATATAAGATGTCATTAAAACGTCATATACTAAGACTAAGGCAGGAATTATAAATAAATAGTTGAATATTGGAAATAACATTTACTATATACTACAGTCAAAACATCTCAATATTGTGACCACCTGCTTAATATGACCAGTATTCCTTGACCCCTGCTAAAATAATATCTTTTTGATGAAACTTGTACGTATTGTATTGTACGTCCAGAAGACGTCGTTTTGAAGACGTCTACGTACGTTCCATATATGACGTATTATGGACATCATTTATTAGTCATATGACGTCGTCGACCAATAATGACTTAAAAATAACGTCATTATAAACTCAATGTGCTGGCTGGGATAAGATTCACTCGGCCGGTTAATACGAGGATAGATCGAAAAATTTCTAGAACAAGACGGAAAACAACTTTTTGGGGGAAATCGTATTTATTTTTCTACATAGTCTCCCTTCAGCTCTACACATTTAGTCCAACGCTTTTCACGATCCTTCAACCCTTCACAAAAATAAGAACTATCCAAACCTTCAAAATATCCATTTACAGCTTCGATGAAAATTTTTTTCCAGCCAACCATTTTTTGAGATTTGGGAACAAGAAGAAATCCGACGGAGCCTAGTCTGGCGAATAGGGTGCATGTTCAATTAACTGGAATCGTAGTTCGTGCAGTTTCGCCATCGCAATTGCTGACTTGTGGGATGGGGCTTTATCCTGGTGGTACAAGACCTTTTTCTTTGCCAAATGAGGCCTTTTAGCTTTGATTTCTTTGTTCAGTCTGTCTAATAACGACGCATAATACTCTCTCGTTATTATCCTCCCGTGTTGCAAGTAATCAATAAAAATTATTCCTCAGGAATCCCAAAATACGTTAGCCATGACTTTCCCAGCAGACGGAATCGTCTTTACCTTCTTTGGAGTTGGCATGCCACTTTTGTCCATTGCTTTGACTGCTCCTTGGTTTTCGGAATATAGTGGTGAATCCACGTTTCGTCAACAGTTATAAAACGTCGCAAAAAATCTTTTTCATTACGTTTGAACATGTCTAGACATTGCTGAGAAATGGTCATTCGAACTCGCTTTTGGTCGATTGGTGGCAGACGCGGCACCCATCTAGCACTAAGCTTTCTCATGTCCAAATGTTGATGCAATGTACACGGCCGTATGAAATGCTTACTTTCTCTCCTATCTCTATCTCAACTTTATTCGCAGATCCTTCATCACGATTTCATGGACTTTTTCAATTGCTTCTTCATCGATAGCTGTTTTTGGTATGCCAGAACGTCTGCGAGATTATTTTTATTGGCCTACTTGGCAATTTGAGATCTGAATTTTTGAAATTCGATAAATCACACGCTTTAAAACTTGAAACATACACATACGCACAATAAAAAGGTCATAGACATGATGAGATGTGTTAATTAACATTGCATTTTACAAACATTTTTTAGAATGACATCGACGAAACATCCGTTCACACGAGGCAACTTTTTGGACTGCAGGCAGCAAAAATATATAGATACTGCATGGCAATTGACTTGCATGCGCTACCTTTAATTTGCAGGTTGCAGGAATGTTCATAGTAAGTTTCACTTTTGTGCTATGCTGTTTTTTATACTGCACTGTAGCAAAAGTAACTGTGTGTGATCCTAGCCTTACATGCTGTTACAATACAAGCTGTGTCCTCCTATCATCAATTTAGATCGAAATCAGCCCGATTTATGTTTACCCTCGTCCTAAAATATGCTCTATCGAGATATGTAGATCCTATTTTTTTTCTGTGTAACAATTAGAGCTACATAGTTGGCGAAAATCATTCAAATTTGCGGGATTTTATACTTAATTCTTTTAATTCAGAGCCGTAGACATTTTATATTTCAATAGGTACGTTTCCAAATCAAGGATCGTTCTTTTTCATCCGCTCTTTGTAGTTTATCGCAGCTTAATTCTCACCAACATAATAACTTCTGATGTCTTGTAACTGCCGAACTGCAAACAGGTGTCCTCGAAGAATGAGTACAAACCGTAAAAGGTATATCTCATATTGCTTCAAATCACTGATTTTAGAAGTTTCAGATCGTCATAATTAGCGGACTGAGATAAAGGCTGCGCTCTTCAAAACTGTAGGTATAAAAAAAGCCAACAAGCATTTTTATGCATGCATGCACGTGATTGGGAATACCTATGTAGAATACCTATGTACATAGGTTTATTAGGGTGGTTCTTATTTGGGTCATGTTGGAATTTCGGTTTTGCCGGGTGCCCATTTGATTCCAAAAAAAAAACTGAAAATTTTAAGACCCATACGAACTTCCTATCTCTATTCTAATCATTCGCTGTAACGACGAGAAGTTTCCCATTTAAAATACATGGGTTTTTTTCAATTCTTATGCACCACTTGGGACAAATTTTTGCAAAAAATTTGAAAATTGATTTTATAGAATTAACGAGCATCGATGCTACTTTTAGGTTAGAAAAAAATTATACGGGACATTCTACATCACTTCAACCCTAATTAAACGATGCATTATTTTGAATTTATTTGTAAATCGTTGGAAAAAATCGAATACGCCATATAATTTTTTTTGTGCCTAAAAGTAGTATTGAACCCTGTTAATTCCAAAAAAATCAATTTTCAAATTTTTCCTCAACAATTTGTCCCAGTGGACAAATATATACATAAGAAGTGAAAAAAGCGTGCATTTTAAATGGGAAACTTCTCTTCGTTTCAGCGAATGATTAGAATAGAGATAGGAAGTTCGTATTGGTCTTAAAATTTTTAGTTTTTTTTTTTGGAATCAAATGGGCACCCGGCAAAACCGAAATTCCAACATGACCCAAATAAGAACCACCCTAATGTACATACTTATTTATTTTATTTGCAAACTATTTTACCCGCAGCGGTCCTGGCATTGTCTATGCTTCAAAGAGTATTTATTAAAGCAGTTAATAATTGATCTATCTTAACTATTTTAAACGTTCTGTTTTTTACTTTTAAAACTTTGTAATCATTAGCCTAAACATTTAAGAACATACACATGTGTATTATCTTTGAAATGATATTACCCCTCGATCAATTCATATAGATTCACAATAAAAAAAATTGAATTTTCCCGCTAAGTAATACCAACAAACAACCCCTTATCGCTTAATGTTACTAGAAAGGCCGACTAAACAAGGTTGTGACGCCACGCTGACATGTGTTTTTTATTAAAAACGTGCAATTTAAGGCGACAAATAATAAATCATAAACAATAAGACACGTAAGTAAAGCAAAATTACCATCTCATTTTCTAACAATATTGATCGAAATGGCTACTTAAGGCCTCTACTTCCGCCGAACGACAGGAACAGGAAACGAGCTTCAAGATGGTGATTTTCCTGTTCTGTTAGTAGAGTTTAAAAAACAAATTTCAAAATAATGAACATAACATTGAACAGTTTAACCTCATTAATTATGTGTGGTATTAACAGATTTTTAATGAAAAACAAACAGATTTCCATCATCCTGCGGGAAGATATAACCTAGAGAACTATGGAAAGTAATAATGTAAAGAGAATAAAACAAATTGTACCAATGGTACCGAAGATCATCATACCTGCTGAAGGTTTTATATCGGATGACTTAGACACTACAGAGTTAATTCAAGTAAATGGAAATGAGAGTGCGAACTTTATACAAACTTTTATGCCCGAAGGCTTGGATGCTTCTAAATTAATACCAGTAAGTATCAAATGTAAACACTGAATGTAAATAAACAAACAGTTTGTTGTTTATTTTGTGTTTTTGTTTATTAGGTGGAACTTGGTGGACGGCTTGTTCAGCCATCGATATCAATAAATGAATTAGGAAAACAATTATTAAAAGCATCGGCTGATGGAAATGTAGATGAAATAAAAATATTAATGAATAAAGGAGCTCCATTTACTGCAGATTGGGTAAAGTTTATTATTATTAGAGTATTTATTTTGATGACAAGTATCTAATGTCATTCTAATTGTGTAAAATAGCTAGGTACAAGTCCATTACACTTTGCCGCACAAAACAATCATTTAGAAGTTTGTGAAATTTTGCTCAGGGCCGGGATTTCTAAGGACGCACGTACAAAAGTAGATAGGACACCACTTCATATGGCAGCATATGAAGGGCATATAGAAATAGTGAGATGTTTATTAGAAAATAAGGCTGATGTCGATTGTAAAGATCTGGTAAAGTATAAAATGCATCATTTATAAATTAACAAAATGAAATAACTTTTTTATTTTTATAGCTAGCAATGACTCCACTGCATTGGGCTGTACAAAATTGTCACACAGACGTTGTTGAGTTATTACTTAGGCAAGGAGCTCAAAAAGATTCAGTTAATAAATTTGATCTCATGCCTATAGATATTGCTATACAGTGCGAGAGGAGAGATATAATCAATTTAATTAATACGACAGTACCAGATGCCGATACAGCAGTGCAACATTTAGCGATAGAAATGAGTGAAATGGAAAATAGTAATGATTCAGTGATGTATCCTGCTGTTGAAACGCTACATATGGAACCAAATTCACCTAATATACCTTTAGGTTAGTAAAAAGAAAGAAATTAATTATTCGATATACAGACGCTTCTGAACCCAGGTAAACCAATGATACTGAGTTGTAGAGGATAACTCGGAGAACAATAATCTGAAAAAAATTGCGCCGGTCGCCAGTAATTAATAAGAAAAACAATGCTAAAATCTCTATTTTGAAGTTAGAATTTTATGATGTTAGGTTACAGTTAGTAAAAAAGTTGGCTGTATTTACGTGACAATGGCGTAAAAATGGTGTTTGTGTCATCTGACAAGAAGATTTTATAATTTTTACCTGTTTTTATGATGTCTTTCCAATGAAAATCCGTAGCACTTGGTATTTCCGTATGTATGCATGTACGATAGGGGTCGGTATATCGAATAATTACCAGAGTTGTGCAATATAAATATAATTAGGGCAGGCGTTGGCAACCTTTTTTTTGGCTGCGGGTCAAAATCAACCATAATGTGACTTATTAAGAAGACATTTCGGGCCAATGGGTATTATCATTTCGGACAGTGTCGCTGTATACCGCCTATGTTTATTTAGAACAGCTTAAAATTTAAATATTCTATGTAAATTTATCATACATATTAACACAGATTAAATTTATATCGTCAAAATTATAATCGCAATTGAAATAAGTCACAGCAGAACTAATCTATGAAAAGTATGACATCAGCTGACACATATTTAGCTATGGTAGTGTAGTGAACGTCTTTCACCCAAGTGAAAGTTCGACTTCTGATACCGACAGATCTAGTTAAGATTTTCTGTAGTTTCCTTTAGTTGTAACACAAATGTGGGATTTGTGCTTATTCCATCCAATCAGTCGGCTGCAGCCGCACGTTGGACCTGCGCAATAGTAATAATTGCACCTCCCTCCTGCACAAGCTTCTGGGGCCTGGTTCACACCTTCTATGTTTATTGGCACGACTCAATTGCATTTGCCTTACACATCATCGCCTGCTGCATATTGATATTTTAGTTATGTACATATCTGTATTTACAAGCTCATCCCAATAGATTTATACAGTTATGTAGAACATAATAATGGGGAGTTATTGCACTCCTCCCAGTAATGCTAACATTAAGCTTAATTTGTAGTCAAAGTGCATGCACAGAAAACAACGTAATGCTAAATATATATCGTGCCCAATTAATTGAACATGAATAAATATCGTAATGGTATGAGAGAATAGCACCTTCAAGCAGTTAAATCTTGAGAGCGTTTCCTAATTTCAAGTCTTTAGTTAGCTTTTACAAGACTACTAAATCTTCCATTATACAAAAAAGAATAAAAGTCCAATTCAACACTACACACAATCTAAATAATTCTGTTATTATAGCGTACATTAACTTAATGAGTTAAATGAGTATAAGCGATAAGTGAAACATTATCATTTTATTACGTGAAATAGCTTATTGTGTCACATGATTTTAATGTTAGCTTGACTGTTAGCGTAACTCCCCATTATTTGTGTTTTTAAGAATTAAAAAGAAAAATTGTAACAGTATTGCTTTGGTTACCATTTCTTTTTTTTTGTATTGGCCATAAAAGAAATTTTGGCTTTGACAATATTTGAATCCGTAAATCATAGATATCATAATGCTAATACATAATATTCATGGTATAAACATACAGGTGATGCGTTGTGCATCTAGAGAGGTTTGTAGAGAGGGACATAATCTGTGGACCAATGAAAATTGGTCAAAAATGCAGGACGCGAAGTTATTACTAGTACTGTTTTAATGTATAGACGACATAGCCATATAAACATATCAAATAAAAATTACAATATTACAATAAGCTGGAGCTGAATTTTTACAATATTTAGAATGATACACATTATAGACTATCGATAGTGTTTTTAAATGCATTCACGCATGAAAATGTAACCACGAAATCAGGTAGAGCGTTCCATTTCTTAAAAATTCGGTTGGGGAGGAAATGTTGATGGCACAATTTTCTAAATTTTTCCAAAACGAGTTTATAACGATGCCCACGATTCCGTATATCCACTAATCACAAACATATCGAAATCCACAGAATAACGACCATGAAGTATTTTGTAAGTTTCGATTAGGTCTCCCCTAAGACGCCTCTCTTGTAGACTAGATAAACCCAACTGTTGAAGTCTGGTGATTTGTCTTTGGGCTTGTTCAAGAACGTGGATATCTTTGACAAAATATGGATTCCAAACAGATGCTACATCGTCTAAGATGGGATGTATGTATGTTTTGTGAATAACAGCTAGCATATGAGAGAACACGCTTTTAAGGAACTGTGAAACCATATACGCTATGCGATTGACTTTCTTCACTATCTTGGAAATATGAGGAGGCCATTTTAAAAATACCTCCACGATCCTTCTGTTGAGTTAAGCATGTAAGTGAAACCTCTCTATAGTGGACACTCTCCGGACCAGACAAGATGATGATGTTATACAATAATACAACGTATATATAATCAATATATTGATATGATTACGTAGGTACTTACAGAAATCAGTCAAAAAACAGCTTCTAACATATTTATTTAAAAGATAGAGACCCACAAGTTTACCTAAAATATTTTACAACTTTTACCTTTCACTGTTATAAGACTACTAAGAGAAAAAAGAAAAAGAATTTAAATGCCTATTTACATAAATAAGTAAAAATGACCCTTTGGTATTTCCAACTTTTAATAAAGAATGAGCAAGTAGATATTCATTGAAGAAAAGGATGTGTTACAAAAGAATTAAAAATTGTTATTTGATTGTTAAAATGGACCCACATTTCTTACCTCTGCAAAATATTTTCCTCCTAAGAATTTTTTTAAATAGGAGGGTAGGTATTTATTGGGTTTTGCAGGTTTAAAATGAACATGTGTAAAGGATTAAAGAATATTCATTCAACAGAAGATTTTGAACATAGCACTTCTGGGAATATTTATTGTCCTCCATAAAAATGTTTTTACAAATGCCATTACACTTAAAAATTTCCAAGAGGTGTCCACAATGAGGGGTTAAACTTAAATACTTGGAATCAGAGATTGGTGTCCATGTCCACTATAGAGAGTGTCCACACTAGAGGGGGTTTCTTGCTTTATATTTATATGGGAAAACGCCGGGACTGTAAAAAAAGTGTTCACTATCAGAGGTGTCCATACTAGAAGGGTGTCCACAATGAGAGGTTTAACTGATAGGCCTGTCATTAAGAAAATATTGATTTTTTGATGTCCCAAGATGAAGAACATTACATTTTTGCGTATTTAACTCTAATTACCAGGTTAAACACCATTCGTCCAATCGGATCAGGTCATTTGTCAATTGTTGTCCACACATCAACCGGTTAGAAAAGAATTTGGTGTTATCATTGGCGAACAGTGAAGCCTTGATCCAAGACGGCAGGAGTGTCTGTCACACCAAAGTGATGCGATTTACATAACAATCTCTCATGTGGAACTTTGTTGAATGCTTTCTTGAAATCTAAGTAAATAATGTCAACAGGATTTCCTTTATCTACCTCGATGTCCAGTTATTTACACACTAGCAGAGTTGAAACTGTAGACCGACCACATAAGAAGCCATGCTGTTGTGGATCGACACCAGAATCGAGAAAAAAATCAGTAAGCTCCTCGGTAATAATTCTTCCCATGCATTTGCATGCTAAACAAGTTAAAACTCACCTGTCGGTAATTAGCTGGGTCTAACTTATTACCGTACTTTAAAATGGGAATTACTATCGACTTTTTCCAATCAAGAGAGATTGTTCCTTCAGCAAGCGAGGTGTTCATTATTTTGGCAAGGAGAAGAGCGACAGTATGTTTACAATTTTTTAAGCACAAAGGGTGAATTCCGTATGGTCCAGAAACTGCATCAGCTTTAATCCTATTGATAGATGCAACTACTTTTTCCGCTGAAAAATAAATAGTACTAATATGTTTCGGTTTTTGGTCAGAATTGGTAAAGATGGCAAATGATCTTTGATTTCAATATTAAAAGAATTACTGGATTCAAATGCAAACAAGTCGGCGACTTCCTTCGGGTTACTAATAAGGGCATTGTTGTTTCTTCTAGAGATTTAATTTTAGAGTCAAGGGCATTTTTTGTATGTTTAAAAAACTGTTTGTTACTTTTGCTTTCAACAAGGTTTTCTTCGCAAGTCGCTTTAGCACACTTGATGTTGGTTGAAAGAAGTTTAGCACAAGTTGCGCTAATTTGAAATTATTCAAAAGGAAATTAAAAAAAATGGAAATAATTAATAATGTCATATAAAGCAACAAAATGTATATCTAATTTATAAATTAAATAAATAACTGATAATTAATAAATGAAATATGTCAATTAAATACAGAAATCTTTTTACAAAAATAATTACGATTATACGCAACTATTTTGAGGTTGAAACTTTTCATACAAACGTCAACTTCGTGTAACACATGTTTCTGTTTGCAGTTTCAACCAAATCTGATTGGGCATTTATGATAATTGGAGCGGTTCAGTCTGGTCACTATTTCTGTTATTTTCTTTTTAATGTCAATAACAGTGACAGAAATAGTAGCCCGGTTAACCCGATTCAATTATCATAAATGCCCATTGGTTTAGAAGATTTGGTCTACTGTGCATTCTTGGGAACGTGACGCCTCTATCCTTACACCATTATAATATCAAAATGGGCATATGTCAGTTCATTTTTTTCTAACCTCACATTTCAGAAGTCATAATGAAGTTGCATTTTTTATAGGTGATAGTCATAATTTTGCATCATAGAATTTTTATTAACGCCATGGATTATGGTTCTGAAGATGCTAATTCAGTTTTTTTTTTAATTTACAGAAACTGTTTTAGAAGACATAGATAGTGAGAATTCAATAGATCCTGAAAGGCTTCAAATAAACCAAGAAGGTAGCTGTATTTTTATTATTATCATTAGTCTACTGTACTTATTGTGTCTCTTTTTTTTTAGATGTAAGTTTAAATAATTTTACAATAAAATCGAATAGCATTACAGAAATGACGAGTACAGAACAAACGGAACATCAAGATAATAAATTTTCAGAATCGCTTAAGTTGCTGAGGCAACATGGGATTACGATGCTTCCAGCAGATGATACAAATATTTTATCTTCCATATTGGAAACGGGTCACTCTGTGGTTCTTACAGGTAAATTGCGTGAGCTGACATATAATAAAGATGTGCATGTTCAAAGATTACTGTTTGTTTGCAGTATTTTTTAAAAATTATCAAACATTTCTAATATTTTAACAACTAACATAATCTGAGTTGCAAATTTATACAGAATTATATATAGGTCCAAAAAATTGGGCCTATTTTCTCAGAAGCGGTCGCATTTGGTACTGCTTTCAGTACGAATGCAATAAATACGTTCCTGTTATATATATTTTTTTTTGTTACAGTAGTAGTATCGATTTTACGGGAACCAGCTGATTTCCCTTTGTGGTTAGTTTTTTTATTGATTTTTGATTTAATCCTTCGTACAAAGTCACCACTAGCTTCTGGTAGGTTTATTTTATTGGAAATGTATGCAAATAAATTGTCATGTACTTCACATTTTGAAGTAGAGTACCAAACTTCAAAATACTCCATGCGGGAAGTGCAAAACCTACTCTCTGAAAATTAAAAAAAAAAGTGTTATGCAAATTCGTGCGAAATCAACCGACTACAGTATTGGAAAGTAGACACTTCAAGGTTTCATTTAAGCTATATATGATCGTGACATATCGCGGCATACATATTTAGATTCTCCAAAATATTTCATCAACATGCATTTTATTAACACTGAAATATAAGTCGAGTTTGGATTTTTTTTTAAACTATTATACAAGATACAAATTTTTAATTAAGCCAATAAAATAACACATACCTTCACTTGTGTAGGACATTTTTCTCAAATACTTAAGACGCCTGTAAATTTTTAAAACACGTAATCTTTGAAAGCGCGTCAACTGTAAGTGCATAACGTCGCCTGTTGCACTTTTCTTGTAAGTCCACTTTGGGGTGTAATTACTCAATTCGGAATAGGGGATTAATAAGTGCATTTTTGAAGTCAGTGGTTATCTGTGATCGATTTGAAATAGGGCTGATAGTGAAATTAGACTTTGACCTTTTTACGTCTAGCTTGTATTAAACGGTCCAGTGTGGACTGTGAGGAAGGAGTTCTCAACAATCAGTAGTTCCATTAAAACTCCATAGATGTCACCACTTGTAGTATTCATAATATTAATAATTATTTGAAATATTAAAAATGTTATAAATTTTAGATAAAGGTTAATTTATTTTGTTTAATTAATATTTTACATTAAATTATATTTTGAATGGAAATCCATCTAGAAAAAATACCAACGTCAGAGCCGGGAAATTGAACTCCGGATTGCCCGTCTAGTAGCGAGAGCGTAAGCAGTGAGCTGCGGAGACGCTTTCAAATGGCTAGATTATTTCTCATTATATATAGTTACAAAGATTGTTATTCAATTAAAACATAAAATTGATTAATTTTTTACATTATTATATAATTGTTAATGTAATATTATTTATTATTATTTCTAAATTAAAATAAAAACATTGAAAACATTTATAATTTGCTACATAATGCGAGAATATGTGGACATTTCGAAGCAACGGGGTTAATAACTTGACAATTGAATTGTGATTGTACACCTCCAAACATCGTGGAAGCGGCTCACATTACACCTCTTAATTTATTGCCAGAGATTTCACGTAAAAAATATGAATGCGAGTATAAATTCTAGGTTAAGAAATTTTCTTAGCTGTTGGTGGTTTATTACTTTTTTTGTTGTTGTAGATCAAGTATAGTGTGTAACGCGTGCAAAAACGCCAATTTCACACTCGTGTTATTGCGGCATTCGACTCCGTCTCATGTCGTAACATCTACTAACTCGTTTGAGAAATTGGCACTTTTCTGCACTTGTAACACAATACACTATTACTGCTGGCATAAAATATTTATAATTTATTATAAAAATCTAGTTCTTAAAATATTTTTGCTAAATGCTAATGTTAACATTTGTGCCTATATAATTTGCTTTTGAGCAACAAACCATTTTTAAAAGTCATAGACTAAAGCACCCTGCAAGACAAAACTTCGTGGTACATATAAGAGCAATAGAGGTTAGGTTGTTTTATTATGTTTCTTGACATGCGGGCACGTATTCGATTTACAGTTCAGTTTTATATGCTTGGTGTTCGTGCTAATTCGCACTATTTCAGAACTTGCTTCGTGTCAGTGTGTATAAATCCAAAATGCTATTAGTCATCAATGAGCATTTACATTTATTCAATCCAATTATTCTGATTAAACCTTGCCTGAAATAACCTGTCGCAAGACGTAAACAACCATAAACGACGCCTATTGGTCGGCGCGCAAGTGGTCTCATTAACACTTATGCTACTTTACCTACATGCTGAAACACGTATATGCAATCAGTTCTCATTAACGTTTGTACTGTGCAGTTGCATTTGTTTCGTAAGAGTGTTGTGTTTGTGTAAGTGTTCAAAAATGGTGAAAAATCAAGAAAACACTCCTTTAACAAGGAAACAAGTCGCAATTTCAAACGCGAAAAGAAGATCATAGGTTTATATAAAATTTATTACTTTGCTGATCTAATTTTTTCAGTTCACAGACTAAAACGATTATTTTCCGCTGATGCTGTTCAAAAATTGTCCTTTTTAGGGCAAAGACCTCTTTTAAACTAGGCTTTGTTATGTTTAAATAGCGAGTGACAAGTCTGATTTAATTGTGGTGTATTTAATTTTCATCAGTATCGTTTTCCATTCCATATTACGCGGAAACCATAAGAACGAGTTAAGCACACACTAGCGCAGCTTCAAGTTTGTTTACGTCTTGCGACAGGTTATTTCAGACGTAGTTTAGTATAAAATCATTCGAATATGCATGCATGCAGAATTTCTAGCATTTATATATCTTGTCACAACTGAGAGAAAATAACCTGATAAACAAATTTATTGGCTAATGAAAGAGGAGACATGATTAGATTAAGCAATCCAAACTAATGTGGCCACTGTGGGAAAACATTTCAATCCGCGTCACAAAATCACCAAATTTGACAGAGCGTTGGATTACCTAATTGGTGTAATCAGGTGCTGTTCGCCGGGTGGGGCAGGGGAGGCTGAGCTTCACCTAAACAAGACCAAATAATAATAAATTATTAAATAAAATCTAAATATTTTATTATCATTAGTCATTTTTTTAAAACTATGTTAATAGATTTATTCTATCAATACTTTCTCGATTAAAAATATTTAGATTTTATTGACGCGTCACAAAATCACCAAATTTGACAGAGCGTTGGATTACCTAATTGGTGTAATCAGGTGCTGTTCGCCGGGTGGGGCAGGGGAGGCTGAGCTTCACCTAAACAAGACCAAATAATAATAAATTATTAAATAAAATCTAAATATTTTATTATCATTAGTCATTTTTTTAAAACTATGTTAATAGATTTATTCTATCAATACTTTCTCGATTAAAAATATTGAATATAATATAAATAAGCTTATTTTATAATAAAATGTATTTATATGCGCATACCCAACGCAGCACGATAAACTATCATTATGCCAACAGAATGGATGAGGCTCAGAATTTCAAGCTTCAGTTCATGCATCTAGATATATTCGCTGGCTCGTTGCAGCCGCTTGGTTATCATATACCCTTCTTATAGGCAGAACTGAGGCTGAGATTTCACAGCTTCATGAATCAATGAAAGATCAAGATTTGTATTATAGCATACAGAATCACAAAGGCTACTTTTATATAGATAAATACCAAACCTACCAAAATATAGCTGTGCTGGAGGTATCAGCTTGACCTAAATAACACTACTTTAGTTTTTGCCGGCTAACCCCAATAAGTCACAGAGGGGCGGGGTAATACAAGATATACAAGATAAGAAAAACAAGTGCCACTTCGTTTTAAAACAATTCTCATTACTAAAGCTTCAAACTTATTAGATAAACGAAGAAATAGAACTTCTACAATTTTGGTCGTACCGTGCATATACTTACAGGTCAGGTTACAAGCTGGAAAGCAAATATTAAAACCACAAAATAAATAAATAGTAATAAATAAAACACAAATATGTAGTGAAAAGTAAACTTTTTAAGTAGCGCTTTATTGTAAACGGTAAAGGTTCTTAATTATATTGATTAAGGATTTTAATAAGTCTGGTAAAATCGACAGAATGGTGATTTGTATCACAGCTGGTTATAAACCTTAAAAACTACTCTATGATAATTTAACTACTCGAGATCTCGTTTGAATTAGTACTTAAACACTAACATGCATGAGTAAATAAATTGTATAAACGTTTCATAAATACATGGACACCGCTAAAGCGAATGATACCAAACCAACTTCCTATTACATCTCACATTCAACCATCCTCTAATGAAAGCCCACCATTTTGTTATGCCTACCGCACCATTGTGAATGCGCTTGACCGCGCTAGCGCGAATTTACGATAAAGAGAGGAAGGGGGAAACCAGCGACAACCAAAACTAAAGGAGAAGCTTGGTTTTAAACAGTGACCGTAAAACAATCAAAGTGGTTGTGAATTTCAACCAATAGTATCATATGTTATTTTACCGTTGTGACCTCTGTATGAATACTACCCAAGATGATTTCTTTCATGTTTTGTTTAACTTTTCAAAAGCATATGTGATTAACTTTTGTGTTATGTATTTATGCTTAGCTAAACAGGAGTTTTTATACGGTATTCACGAGAACATTTTCGTATATTACCTAAATTAGTGAAAAGAGTTGGGGATTTTAATTAAGCAGCTATAGTAACAAATTTTTGTTTTAGATGCAAGAAAATGATCCACAATACGATTGCGTGATGTGTTTACTAGAAACACAATTTTTAAGGTGTAATGAAGTAGAACAGCGAAAAATTTTAGAGTAAACATCCGACACCAAAAATCGATATTATGTCTGCTGACAAATTACAAAATTGGACTTTTCATAATTTGGTAGTTACTGGGAACTGTTAAAAGTGATTGATTAAGGGAGCTAGGGAAAGCTTGTGAATTTCGATTTATAAATTATTTGAAAATGTAACACAAGCAATTGTATATCAACCAATATTATAATAAAATAGCAAACGCCCTCTCAAATTAATTTTTGTAGGTGGCATCTTGGACAATAGGACTCTATACTTTTATTTAAAATTTTCCTTTTAAATAAAAGTAAAGTCCTATTGTCTAAGATAGCACTTACAGAAACTAATTTGAAAGCAAGTTTGCTATTTTATTATAATATTGGTTGATATACAATCGCTTGTGCTACGTTAGATTTCAAAAAAAACTTCTCAAGTAATTTATAAATCAAATAAACCAAAATTCAGAGCTGTCCCTAGCCCCTTTAAAACAGTACAAGTTATAATGATTGAAAAGCTTTTTCCAGAGGCTTAAAAAAATATAACGATTCGAAAGAACATATTAAGAATTTTCTAGATCTTAAGTGTACTGATCATAATGCTTCTATAATTATAGACGCTTTGCAAAAACACGCATATTTAAATAAAATTCTATACAATGAGAATGTAAAAAATCGGCAACTTATGTGTTATTTGATTATGTGTTATTAATTGACATTACAATTTTATTAGGCAGTCAGGAATTACCATTTCGGGACCATAATGAATCGACTACTTCAGATAATTGTGGCAATTTTAAATAAATATTTGAGTGTTTGATTAAGCATATTGTAGAAATTAGCGAACATTCAAAATTAAATCATTTTCTGTTGCGAGAACATCCGTATTTACTTGAAAATAAGACCCCCTCGATTATAAGACCTCCCCTATATTTTGAAGCGAATCAAAAAAACCTGTTGTATGCCAATTTTGGACCCCTAAAAATATACCTAAGTAATATAAGATATTGGACATTTTCAGTTTTATTTTGTTACAAAATTCTGTTCGGTATGTTCGTACAAAAAATTCTATCCTTTATCTCTTCTCAGAAACAATGCCTTTGTGGTAGCACGTTTACCTGAATTTCAGGAAAACTTCTAATTGTACGCAGTTCATTCAAAAGTGTTCGAATGTCACTAGAATAGGTAATAAAATTTTACTGGAAACTTACACTTACTGGAAAGATTAAGGTGCCGTTATTGTTAACAATTAGTTAGGTACTTAATAGGTTATAATTCATCAGTCGGTACTATTAAAGACTTAAATAAATTTCTTAAAAAATGTTTTTGGCATCCCTGCGTTTTTCACCAATATCTCTGCTTTCCGTTGTCAAGCTTAATTTGTAAAACTATTTTTAAAAATTATAAAGGATAATGACGATTTCACTGAGGGTTATGACAACCGATTCTGACTAGTGGATAAGCCAAAGATAATCGTATTTTATTTCATAATTATAATAAAAATTATTGTAATTGTTGCAGTCAATAAACTTTGCTTATTGGTTTCACAATGCCTGCATGCAAATGCATTATTTAATCTAATAGCTAACGTTTTAGAACACTTTAATTTTAAACAAGAACTAATTACCCAATGTTACAATGGTGCTAGTGTAAGGGTCGGAGAGTTAAACTGCCTAAAATTAAATCTGGTGCACCTTAATTTAACATTATTTACGTGCACAGCCCACAGATTAAATTGGGGGATTTTGCAGCAGAAATTTCTTTTTCGATCCTCACCTTCCTAGGAACCCACGAGCCACCACTGGGCCTAATCGATCTTAATCATGATGGCCGCTATAGGCAATCATTCCGTCAGCTCCACAAAAACACCATTTGACAGGTCGTTGGAATGCCTAATTACTTGTTAACATAACCTAAAAATTTATTAAAAGATATAGAAAAAACCACTCTGAACATCCCAAAATCAACTACCCATTAATACAAGAAACAAACACATTAAATCTATGCAAATAATTTTTTAATATTCTGCAATTAATACAATAAATTTTAATATGACACTTATTATGAATAATTTTAATCAATTACAGAAGTTGGAAAGCAAGTATTAAATTCCACCAAACCAATCGAAACATCCACCACAAACAACATTATAACCAATGGTGTAACAACACAGAAGATTAGGACGCTCCCCATATCGTCTATAAAGCCAAAGAAAATCATAACAATGTCTTCAGATGAATTCTTGGCCATGACCATGAATGGCCAAGGCAATGTACTGAAGCAAATTAATGGTAAATTCTGCACCCCTAAGGCGACTGTCAAAAGGGTGGTCATGAAAAGGAATAAAGTTGTACCGATAACCACAAATTCAAATGTATGTTTATTTTTGTGAAATATTTTTCTTTTTTAATTCAATTATTTTTTTTAGGTTGTAAAATTGCAGAGACAGGATAATCAAATGGATGTAGAGCATTTAATGAAACAATTAATAGAAACAAGGAAATCTCTAGAAGAATATAAACAGAAATTTTTGAAAAAAGAAGCCGAGGCTGAACGATATAAACAGCAATTGCTTTTAATTGCACAATCAAAAAATATTTGTTAACTAAACTACTACATACAAGATATTAGGTTTATTTTATTTAATTGATTCTTATGTATTTATTGTAATTATTATTATTATTTTTGTTAAAGTGTGTTTATCTATGATGTCTTTAAGTTTGATTTTGATACCATTTTGTAAAAGATTCCTTCTTTTTGTATTATTAATATAGTTGTGACATAGCAGTCATTTTGAATATGGCAATTACTTTATTTTCAGAGTCATAATTAAAGTATATAAGTGTATATTAATTTATGTAAATAATGAAAATTATAACTAGTAAAAGAGTAATTGGCACATTCAACATGACCAATTTTACAACGTTAGTTAAGTTTATTTAGTCATTTTTTTACATTGATTCGTAATGAACAAATTGTGTAATAACTAATCAGGAATTGGTTGTAATTCTTGTTACTATTATAAGTATAAAAGTAATTAATGGAAATATTATTAATGCAAAGTTTTTTACATATGTTTAAGGATGTGTAATAAGAAAAGATGCAACCAATATTAGAATTTCAAAGAAATTAAAAATAGACATGTTAATTTATAAAAAATCATGCAATGATAATTTTTTATAATGTTAATAAAATGTTTATACATATTATTTTTATTTGTGTCGTTTTAATTTATATTGTCAAATAATTGTCCAGGGTGGGCAGGTTTAAACCACTTGGTTTAAACCAAGATTTGGACCAATTGGTTTTTATGAAAAAACCTAACCTCATTTGTCTAACCTAATTTGACATAAGCAACGATACAGAAACAACACCGCACATTCCTTATGGGAAATGGCTCCAGGTTGAATTGTTTCAAATTTTGATGTTTTACAGCTGATACCATGCTGATCAAAAGTCCTCGTGAGCTACTTCAAAAGTGGATATTTTTCAAGTTGCAGAAGAAGAACTAACGAAAAAAATGAATTTTGTGTTTACCTGAGAAAATTTCAATATCTCTCCATGTGTGTGTTCTTACTCGCACTTTTGCATATGGAAATATATTTTTTGTGCACAAAGTCCAAAAGTTGATATTTTTCAAGTTACAGAGCAAGAACTGACGAAGAAAATGAATTTTGTGTTTGCCTGGGAGAATTTCAATATTTCTTCATTTCTGTATGCTTAAAAATTAATTGTTAATTACTTTTGGATACCGAAATATATTTTTCGTCAATTTTTGCTCTATAACTCGAAAAAGACATCAACTTTGGGACTTTGTACCCCAAAAAATATATTTCCATACGCAAAAGTGCATATAATAACACACAAGTGGATAGTTATTGAAATTCTCCCAGGTAAACAAGAAATTAATTCTTTTCGTCAGTTTTGGACTTTGTGCCCAGGAGAACTTTTGATCAGCATGATATCAGCTATAAAATATCAAAATTTGAAACAATTTGATCAAGAGTCAGTTCCCATAAGGAATGTGCAGGGTTCTTTGTCAACTTTCGAGCATTTCAAGCATGTCTTGATGTAATTCACAATAGTTTGCTTATTCTCGAATAAATTATCGTGCTGTGTGACGTGTACCATGTTACCCTGTACACATCAACAGGAATACATTGCAAAGAAATCCCACGTTTCGCTCTAATAAACATGCCAAAGACAAGATGCAAAGTCTATTTATTCTAAAATGAAAACATGCAGTTTTGGGGGACATTCTTTGTTTTATTATATTATTGATTACTTAATTATTTTTAAACTCTTGGGTAATAGTCAAAATAACAATTCCAGTTATTTCAACCTATATTTCGACCTATTTTAGGTCTTTGTCAAGGTACACAGCGAGTATAATAAGAGGGAACAGTAATAAAAACTAGGGCTGTAAACATCCGGATATTTTAAAAATCTGGTTAATCCGGATTTAACGAATCCGACATCTCAAGTTCGGATATCCAAATACTTCGGATTTGAAGTCTGGATTTGAAAACCGGATTTGAACTTGGTATATACAATAACAGTTTTCATTTTTAAATTAAAATAGTTTGTCTCTAGTGAAATTAGTTACCATTTATGGTAATAAATAATTAACAAATAATCATTGCAATTGACTAAGTCCTACCAAAAGCCAAAAATCAAAAGAAAGATATAGTTGTTCCAATAAAATCTTAAAAAGCCTTATGTTGCATAAATGTTTTTAAAAATCGATTAGTTTAAGTCTAGATTAGTGACAGTTTTTTTTAATTTCTAACATGCACAAAAATTATTATTATGTACTATAAAATCTAAGTATCAAGATAATAGTATATTATATACCAAGGTTGTGAAGAGTTTTTTCTAGAGCCGAGCATTATTAGATCCCGAGATGCGCAGCATCGAGGGATATAAGATGAGAGGCTCTAGAAAACACTTCACAACCGTGGTGTATATATTATTTTTTTCACTACTAGTACTTTTATTCCTTTTATTCTTCTCACATAAAAAACGTACTATCGCGATCACGGATTTTTTCCTGGATGCCAGTGTATAATGGGATGAATTTTTGCCCCGTGTTACACTAAAATCTGGATTATTGACTAGTAGTCAATAATAAAAAATTATTTACCACTAGGCAAGAAGGCTAACTTCACAAGGTGACAACAGACTAGATAATAGTATGTTTTAAAGCTAGTAGTGAAAAAAAATAATTAATCCGCATAGATGTTGCGGGTTATCCATATAATATGTCACATTGAGAAAGTAAGATAGTCATTAGAGTGCCCGTAAAAAAATTAGTCTGCAAAATAAATACTCAATTAAAAGAATAGAAAATTGTACATTTTGAGTTTTTCTGGCTGTTCTTGCAATGATTATATTCTGAAGAAAATACAAAACAATGATTGCGAAAGCGGCTTCTTTTTGAAGTATTGAATCTTCTTGCGGGCTCCATTTATTGTTGTTTTAATAACATCAATACTTTTCCCTGTAAGAAACTTTTTTTTCAAGCCTTTTAGGGGGTGAACTAATTTTTTTACGGACACTAATGGATCTATAGCCTCAAAGTTGATAAGAAAGGGCAGAGTTATAAAATAGTGCGACGTAATAAGAGAACAACCCCTTGATAACTAAACTAGTACAATAAAATTGAGTAAAATTCCTAACAATTAAAACATGAAGGACAATTGAAAGGATAAATCTTATATTCTCTTTAAATTAGTTCATTTATTTTCATGTAAAGTTAAATCTATATAAACGGATTCTTAACAATGACAATAGTTTTAACTAACATTTAATATGACATTTCAAGTTCGGATATTCGGATTGCACTTGGTGTTGTATATACTGATGATATACAGCATACCTGCATATGTGTATATATATATATATATATAGAGCGAGTAGGCGGTGATTGTTTTTAGAACAATGAAGATGACAATCAATTTTGTAATTTCGAATATAGAAATGTTTAATAAAGATTTATGAATTAAATAAGTTCTTTAATGACTTGTTGATTAGTCTAGAAGACAACACATGGTGTCAGGTGTATAAGCCAATAAAGGAAGAATCACTTAAGTGATATATTTAAAGTTAAAATATTATGGAAGGTTTTAGAGCACCACCTCCAATGGAGTTTAATGGTAATCTTGCTGAAAAATGGAAGTCATGGATTCAAAAATTGGATCTGTATGTGGAAGCAACGGGTAAAACAGAAGTATTCGATTCTACAAAGATAGCAATACTATTAAATCTAATCGGTGATGATGGTTTGGAAATTTTTAACACATTTAAGCTGTCAACAGGTAAAGCGAAATATAAAGATGTAATAGCAAAATTTAAAGAATACTGTGACCCAAAAAAGAATGTCGTTTATGAAAGATTCAAATTTCATTCCTGTCAAATGAAAACAAGCCAGACCATTGAGCAGTATATAACAGAATTAAAAACCCTTGCATCTAATTGTGAATTTAAAGAAGAAAGTGAAATGATTAGAGACAGATTGGTAATTGGTATCAAGGATGACATACTAAAAGAAAAACTATTGCGTGAAGATAAGTTGATATTAATTAAAGCAATTGACATTTGTAGGTTACATGAAGTGAGCCGTCAACAAGCCAGTGATATGAAATCGCAGCAGAATGTTAGTGTCGATAAAGTCGAAAGTAAATTTAAAAAGAAAGTAAATAATAAAAATTGTAAATATAATGTAAGTAATAGGTTTAGTACTTTTAGCTATGGTGCAGGTAATAAAAATAGTGAAACCTATAAATGTTTCAAATGTAATAAGGCACATTCCAAGGGTAATTGTCCAGCATTTGGAAAAGCGTGTAATTACTGTAATAGAATGAATCATTTTTCATGTAAATGTCCTTATAAGAAATATGTTACAAATAAAAACATAGGTAATTAATTCTAGTAGGAGGATTATAAATTCTGTAGAAAATGAAGGAAATGATGAATTTGACATGTATTTAGATTTACTTTTTGTAGAAAATGTAAATGAATGTGTTAATGAAGGAGAATTAACAAATAATGATTGGTTAGAATATGTAACAATTAGAAATAAAAAAATAGCCTTCAAGCTTGATTCAGGTGCACAATGTAATGTGATCCCTAAGTCACTAATAGGTACAATTGTTAAAAATGAAGAAATAAAACCCACTAACATAAATTTAGTTACCTATGATAAAAATAAGATAAAACCTGAAGGTGAAATTGTATTAGACTGCCTGATTAAACAGAGATTAGCTAGAATTAAATTCATTGTGGTAGGAGTTGATAGTCAAGCGATATTAGGACTAACTACTTGTAAAAAACTAAACCTAATTAAACGAGTCAACGAGATAGGTTGTCAAAGAAGCATAGTTGAAGAAATAAATGTACCTCATTTAGGGACAAAGTCAGATATAATAAAAAAATATAAATCTGTTTTTACTGGATTGGGCTTGTTCCCAGGAAAACCTTATAAAATAACTTTAAAAGAAGATGCAGTACCAGTAGTACATGCAGCAAGACGCATTGCAAACAGCATAATAGATGAATTTAAAAATACTTTAAAAAAATTAGAAAATGATGGTGTAATTGAAAAGGTAGTAGAACCTACAGAGTGGGTAAATAATGTAGTTGTGGTAGAAAAACCGAATAAAAAGATCAGAATTTGCTTAGACCCTTCAGATCTAAATCTTAATATTAAAAGATAACATTACCAATTGCCATCAGCTGAGGAATTATTGACAGATTTGTCAGGCAAAAGTGTATTTTCTGTTCTTGATCTTAAAGATAGTTTCTATCTGATTAGTTTAGATGAGGAATCTTCAAACTTGTGTACTTTTGCAACACCTCTAGGAAGATATAAATTTGTCCGATTGCCATTTGGAATTAAAACTGCAGCTGAGGTATTCCAAAGAAAGAATTCTGAGATTTTTGGTGAGATTGTTGGAAATAAAATATATATTGATGATATTATAATAGCAGGAGTAGATGAGGTTGAACATGACAGAATTTTAACAAACATTTTAGAAACTGCAAGCAAGATAGGAATTACATTTAATAAAGATAAATTTCAATACAAACAATCAGAAATTAAGATATTAGGATTTGTTGTTTCAAAAGATGGTATTAAAATAGATAATGGTAGATTAGAAGCCATCTTAAGCATGGCAAGACCATCTAATAAAAAAGAAATGTTAAGATTTCTAGGACTTGTTAAATACCTAGGAAAGTTTATTCCAAACTTATCGCAAGTTACAGCACCATTAAGAGAACTTACGAAAGATAAAGTTCTTTGGGATTGGAATATAGCCCATGAAAACGCTTTTAATAGAATCAAGAATCTATTGACGACAGCACCAGTTCTGAGTCACTACTATAGTCATAAACCTATTTTAATACAAACCGATGCGAGCAAAGATGGCCTTGGTGCTTGCATGCTGCAAAATGGAAAACCGGTGGCGTATGCTTCAAGAAGTTTTAACAGATACAGAAAAAAGATACGCACCCATTGAAAGAGAATTAGATGCGATTTTGTTCGCTGCTGAGAAATTTCATTATTATATATATGGTAAGTCAACAACTATTCAATGTGACCACAAGCCCTTAGTCAGTATCTTCAAGAAGGATATTAACAAAGTTTCCAGCAGGTTACAAAGAATGATACTACGTCTAATGAAGTACGAGCTAGATGTAAAATATATACCTGGTAAAACTAATCATATTGCTGATACGTTATCGCGAGCCTCTTTGAATATAAAAGTTAAAGACGATCCAGAAATGAAGTATGTAATACACTCTTTAGTAACAAACCTGCCAATGTCTGAAGATCGAAAAAAGGATTTTCAAGATAAAACTTCGAAAGATCCGATTTTGAATCAAGTTAAAATTTACATTAGTAATGGATGGCCAGACAAGAAAAAGCTTTCTGCAGAATTGAAACGTTACTGGTTAATTCGAGATGAGTTGAGCGAGCATGATAACCTTGTGTTTTTTGGTGATCGTATTGTTGTACCTCAAGAGTTACGAAGATATATACTCAGTGTTTTACATGAAGCTCATCAAGGAGTCGTGAAAACAAAATTGAAAGCTAGAGAATGTTTATTTTGGCCTGGTATGTCTAAAGACATAGAAGAAACAGTACTTGGTTGTGAATTATGTGAAAGATTTAGACCAGATAATGCAAAGCTACCATTAATACCCCATGAAATACCAAAAAGACCATAGCAGAAGATTGGCATGGACATATTGGAATTTAATATGTTGAATTATCTTGTGGTGGTAGATTATTATTCAAAATGGTTTGAATTGGTTAAATTGAATTCTAAAACTGCAAACGAAATAATTTTTAAGTTAAAATTTATTTTTTCATTTCATGGTTATCCAGATATTGCTATAGCAGATAATATACCTTTTAATTCAATTGCAATAAAAATATTTCTAGATGGTATAAATTGCAAATTAATAACTTCAAGCCCAAATTATCCCAGAAGTAATGGCCAAGCTGAGAAAACAGTTGGAATTTGTAAAAATATGTTAAAGAAATGCAGATACGAGCAAGGAGAACTTCATACATATTTGTTGAGTTATAGAAATACTCCATTACCAGATATAGGACTATCTCCGGCACAATTGCTGTTCAACAGAAGGTTGAAGGATAAGTTGCCAGTTAGAGAAAAACTACTATTTCCTAAAATGAACAACCAGAAGAAAGTTATGGAGAGATTCCAGTCAAGAAAACAAAAACAACAAATATATTACAACAAAAATGTAAGACAGTTAAAGGATTGCAATACAGGTGATAGAATTTTGTTTAAATTAAAGAATAAATGGGAAACAGGACGTGTTGAACAAAAATACAACACACCACGTTCATACATTGTGAAAGATGAGCAAGGTAAATTGTTTAGAAGAAATAGACAGCATTTAATAGTTAATAATAAAGTTAATAAAGTAGGGAACAATTTAAAAGTTTATAATCAAAATGAATTTGGAAATTTAAAAGATAGTAAACCATATAATTTTCGAGATAGGCGAGGTATAGAAAAGCCTTTACGTTATAGAAATTAAATATAATTTTGTTGTAAAATCTAAGGGAGGGGATGTTGTATATACTGATGATATACAGCATACCTGCATATGTGTATATATATATATAGAGCGAGTAGGCGGTGATTGTTTTTAGAACAATGAAGATGACAATCAATTTTGTAATTTCGAATATAGAAATGTTTAATAAAGATTTATGAATTAAATAAGTTCTTTAATGACTTGTTGATTAGTCTAGAAGACAACACACTTGGAATCCGGATTTCAAATGGAATCCAGATTTCAAATGGAATCCGGATTCCATTTAGAATCCGGATATCCGAACTTGAAATATCATATTATCCACGAATCCGGATTTAACTTGCAGCCCTAATAAAAACACTTCGATATAACATGTACTGGCTTCTACAAAAGTTGTATTGTTGTGCCTATATTTTTAAAATGTCATCAAAAAATCAATTGCATGTATAAATAGATCACATCACATGGTATGAAATATAGGTACATGTGTTTTTTAATGGAACACCCTCTACATTACATTTTTGAATAGGTAGCCTTTTTTTTATGATTCTAAGGGTCGATCTTTTCACCTGCATTTAGCTGTGCCTGGCAGTTAATTATCATTGATACAATTGTACAAACAGTTCTAACCGTATTAATTAATTTCCAGATCAATTTGAAAGATGAAAAGACCGCCCCAAATATACACATAATGTATAAGTTTATCATTAATACTTTTTTACATATTTGACTTTGCATGCTTGTTAAAATTTAATTAAAGTGACGCTGGTATTTACAAAGCATAATCACCGTATAATGATACGATTAAACTGTAACGACATCATCAAATACTAAAAACAACTGACTTCTGTCATCGTTTGTTTACATGATTGACATTCGGGTGATCAGATCATTAAAAGCCTAATCAAGCAATTCTTGTCTTCTCTTTCGTCTCTTTGTTCTCTAATGAAAAAGAAATTCCTAGAAAGATATATCATATTAAAGCATGAAATAAACCTTTCTCTGCCTTTAATGATGTAGAATTTAGATTCACGAAGGAAGTTGTGATGGAAATCCTACATCGGTTTGAAGATAACATCAGACCTATTACCAATCGCAACAAGCCCAGTGATCTACTAACCCAGTTTTTAGTGACTGAGATTTTTTGCAACTGGTGCTTTCCAAAACTGTACAGGTGATCATATAAATATCTCACAGCCTACGATTTCACGAATAGTTGAACGAGTAACAAGGCAAATTGCATCATTACGTACTACAGAGATTCAGATGCGTTTATTCTGGTTTTTATAAAATTAAGAGGTTACCCTAGAGTTGTCGGTACACTCGACTGTACCCATATTAAAATTATATCACCAGGAGAGAAAAATGCAGAACCTTATCGAAACAGAAAGGGGTACTTTTCTTAAACATTGAGGCTGTTAGCGATGTACATTTAAAAATTAGACGTATAATTGCCTGTAACATCTGTTGTAGTTATTATTATTGTAAAAATAAGGAAAAAAGTTTATATATACATGTTCTAAAATGGTTCGTTACTGAGTTACAGCAGTGAATTTAAAAAAAATTCGCCTGTTACACATTTAAGCTTTTCAGACCATTATCAAGTAGGTAATCCCTGCTTCTTGTTTTCAATTGTGACAGTTGATTAAGTTATTAGTATTTTTATCTAATTAATTGTACCTAAACAGGCAGATTATTCTTTCAAAGAGATGTCCGACATGCATTTAAGATATGGTTTAGTACATTGAAATAGGGCGGAAGCAAGAAGACTTTACGCAGACCATTTCCCAAACCAATCTTTACCAAACAAGAAAACATTCGAAAGGCTTCACATTATATTAAGGTAAACAGGATCTTTCAAACCGGTAGTCTGAGATCACGGTATACCATGAACTTTGGACTTGGAAGAACGTGTTGAGGAAAATCCAGGTGAGAGAAGTATTGCATTAGCTGAAGGTGTCGATCATATGACTGTGTGGCGGGTTTTAAGAACCAATCAACTGTATTTGTACCATGGGCAAAGAGTAGAGGGACTTAGTGAGAATGACTTCCAGCACGAGAAGTTTATTGCATGGTTGTTACAAACATGTGCCGCCGATGTTCTCTGTGATAATTTTCTAACCCTTTCATTTATCGTTTGTGGATATTTTGAATACTTCAAAAATAATTTAACTAAATTCCAATTACTTTTTTTATAGTTTTATTAAATGAAAAATTCTTAACATTTACAAAATTTAATCATTTTGTTACCACCAACATAGAAACTACTTCAGACGAATGGAAAAGTGCAGTTTTGTTTTTGGTAAGTTAAAATGGTTAATGTAATTTTTCTGCTTTATTTTGGACATTTCATTAGAAAAATAACACTAGATAGAGATTTTTCAAAGATGTCCGTTCTTATATTGTATTCCTTTCATTTTCATATAGGTACTGGTAGAAGTAACATGATATTTTAGTATATTATCAAAACTGTTGTGCTACTAGGGTCAGTATATCAAAATAAAGCAAATATAACAAAAAAATAGGCATTTTATTATTTTTTTCCATGGACTGTGCTTGTATATCCCTACTAACGTACAACGGGAGTTACTTTACCGCATCGATCCATTTTCTCACTACTGTCTCACTATTTGTCTATACCTTAGAATATAAAACTATTCTAAGGTCTAAGTATACCAAGCCTGTTTCCAATGTGCATGTTTAATTAGTGATCGAAACTTATTGTAATAGAAGTATCTGTCAATTGCCTTTTGGTTTTGTTATCTTTATTCACATATTCTCTCTGTCAATCATATGCATACATGAACTCACAAAAAATAACAAAAGAAGGTTGATAGATATTTCTAATTTAATGTCATGTACGTACGTGTTATAACAAAATTAATTTTAAGGGTCTTTATTGCTGTTCCCTTTTTTTTTATTGTTGTGTACCCTAACGAAGATCCAAGATAGGTTGAAGTAACCAGAATTGTTATCAACTATATTACCCATGACTTTTAAAAAATTCTTATTTTTAGAGAAAAACTTTTTCATTCTGGTAGAATTGTCTGTTTTTTTTAACTGTCTCTTTATAAATAATTTTAACAAAGAAGAGAGAGTTAAGATTGGAAGCTAAGCGACGATGTTGTAGGTATTGCCATATATAATCTCAGAGAAAGTTGGTAAAAAAGTAAGTGATGATCATGATCAGAATGTTGGTGTATTAGTTTGCCATTTTTTTAGCTGCCATTGGTAACATAACTTACATAAACCTGTTTACTAACTGTATCTTCAATACGCGGTTTGGAGTATTTATGTGGCTAGTCCACATTACAAGAAAAATGGTCTAGTGTTGCACCGTAAAAATTACAATAATAATAAAAAGTATCATTCATCTTTTTTTTACCATTGCCAAAAGAATTAAATATGTAAGTATTTTTTTGTATTCTGTCTCACCTTAATTGCTATTCAGGGTTACTTTTCCTTTTTGTTTCAGTGCAGAAATATAGATAGGTGGCGATTCATTAAAGGATGTAGTAAGCAACGTAGAGAATGACCTGTCCAAATTTGAAATTTGTTGTGCGTTACAAAACTTAGTCCTCAAAAAGAGCAGCAAACAAGTCAGCAACAGTCATCCTTCCAACAATAAGTATAACAAGGGTTCCTGTATTAATGACATTAATTATATTATCATTGGTATAATAATTATTATTATTATCATACCGAAGAACGTAAACTACTTATAAACGTTTAATTTGAGAATTATTTATATGCTTAATTTGTATACAGTTATGTATTTTAATGTCAATAAACAAATCAGTAGATTTATTTCTTTAGATAATCTTGGGTATTAAATAACTATTTTTAGTATACATTCACTATTCTGAATTTTGCGCCATTCATATTGTAGCGATCGACGTCGTCGCGACTTCTATTGGCTCTTAATTTACCGCCAGTCATATCATGGCCCGCCTACATTCATGTCCGCCGTCAGCGAATATGAATGGCCATGATATTGTAGCGACATCTAGCGCCTCAGGGTTTAGACCATAAAAAGATTGGTCGTTTTTCTTCATAGTACTCTTATGCTACTTTCCTATCTTAACCCTCTCTAATCTTTGATTTATAAACGATACTACTCGTTTTCCCCTATGATATCAAAATATAAGTTATTTGCCCAGACATAGAAGCAACCAACGTAGAATGGGGAAGCAGATACATGTGGATCCAATCTCAAAACCACTTCATCTTTTGTCAAATTCTTTCAACCTTCAGCTTTGTTGGCTTTAATGTTTTTTTGACAAAATATGACAATAAATTTTTCGATTTGACATTTTTATAGATTTTAATTTATTTGGGAGGGTAATATGTCCAACAAATTTATCAGAAGATACACAGCATTTCTGCAATATTTCAGATACATTTCATACAAAGTAGTTGCAAACTATTTCTAAAAATCATCCCATCATATATTTAACTTTAATTTTCACACATGTTCTAAAAATGTTCTAAAAAATTCCAATTTTCTAGTTGATGTTCCAACTAAAGGATATGATAGGTATATGTAGCTTTAATAACTTATTGCAACCGCTTGTTTCACAAGTAGAAAGTCCTAAACCAATCATGACAGTTTTATTGAACCCAAATTAAACCATAGGAATAAAGCAGTTGGTTTGACTGAATAGCTTTAATCTGATCAGAATTATAAACTGTTAGAACAGAGTAAAGGCGCAATTCCACTGAGACAACATGCGGCAATGACACGTGCTACACTTCTTTCAACCGAAGTAACATGAAGCAACATAAAGCATGCATCTTTGCCGCGTGCCAGACGTTGATTGTCTTTGCTCGTCACATGCGTCAGCAACGCTAGACGACGTGTGGCATGTTACATGTCGTCTAGTGTTGCACCAGTTGAATTACGCCTTAAGGTTTGCGTTAAGAACAATGGCATATACATATTATCCAAAAACCAATCTAAACATCCAAAAACGAATGAGTGCAACAAGGAAAACATAAGCAATATGGGTAGCACAACAAAGACAGAATGGCTAGGTAAGTTTCTAAACCAAAGATTTCTCTCCAATAACAAGCAAGCAAGCAAGCAAAAACATCTGTCATAAATATTTTAACTGTCATTGCTTGTTATTGAAGAGAGACCTTTAGTATAAAATTTTACCTAGCCATGATTGCATTCTTGATTCTATCTTTGTTGTGCTACCCATATTGTTTATCAGTGGCGCACCCAGAAATTTTTTTTTGGGGGGGGGGGAGGATTTTATTTGATTAAATTTGCGTAATATATACTATCTTATTTATTTATGTATATTATTAAGAGAATAAGGAAAATCTCTATAACAAATACAAAAATTCCGGGGGGGTTTCGACCCCCCCTAGGTGCGCCACTGTTGTTTATGTCTTCCTTGTTGCACTCATTAAAATTGGTATGTTTAGACTGGTTTTCGGATAATCTGTGTGTAGTATAATAGTTATTTAAGCAACGTGCATAGTAAATTTGCCTTTACAGCCGAGTTGGATAATTGTCATTTGTGTATTTAGTGCGCGAAATGTTACTTTGGTGGTCAAGAATGAAAGTCTTTTGACGAGGCGTAGTCTAGTCAAAATCTCATTCGAGACCAGCAAAGTCATTTCGAGCACGAATTGCACACAACGTTTTTTCTACAGCATTATTAAAATAACCGAAAAAGTAGAAAAAAAACATAAAAAATAACGTAAGAAAATTTTTCTTTTAGCGCAAAGTTGACAGTTTCGTTGTTGCTACGAAAACGACATGGCTCAAATATGCATAAATCCCATAAATGTTAAATAAAGAAAACCGATGTGGCATTTTGCATACGGATATTAATGAAAACATGTCATCATTTTTTGGCGGTTGTAGAAGAAATATATAACCTAGGGTTCCTAAATATGAACTGAGCTGTGTGTTATTTAGAGTTAAGTCACGCTTGTCAAATTTTCCGAATTATACAATATTTCCGTCGAATTAACATTTGTATTCTGATATTATTAACACAGAAGACTGAATTGTTCAACATAATTTGATTAGTAAAATATATGATTATTAGTTAATACAATAAAATATAGATTATTATAACAGTCATTATATGTCATCTTGCTGTTCTGTTATTTGAATTCGCGCGCTATGAGGTGTTGTCACATCTCTGCTGTCTTTCCACTAATCAAACTTTTCTACAAAACCAAGCGTTGGGATAGCTTCGTGCTTTAAAAAATTCTTCGTACCCTAACCTCTTTCCATTCATGTGATCCTAATCAAACTTTTCTACAAAACCATGCGTTGGGATAGCTTCGTGCTTTAAAAATTTCTACGTACCCTAACCTCTTTCCATTCATGTGATCCTAATCAAACTTTTCTATAAAACCATGCATTGGGATAGCTTCGTGCTTTAAAAATTTCTTCGTACCCTAACCTCTTTCCATTCACGTGATCCTAATCAAAGTTTTCTATAAAACCATGCATTGGGACAGATTTGTACCTTTACAAATTTCTTCGTATCCTAACCTCTTTCCATTCATGTGATCCTAATCAAACTTTTCTACAAAACATGCATTGAGATAGATTTGTACCTTTACAAATTTCTTCGTATCCTAACCTCTTTCCATTGATGTGATCCTAATCAAACTTTTCTACAAAACCATGCGTTGGGATAGCTTCGTGCTTTAAAAATTTCTTCGTACCCTAACCTCTATCCATTCATGTGATCCAAATCAAACTTTTCTACAAAAACATGCGTTGGGATAGCTTCGTGCTTTAAAAATTTCTTCGTACCCGAACCTCTTTCCATTCATGTGATCCTAATCAAACTTTTCTACAAAACCATGCGTTAGGATAGCTTCGTGCTTTAAAAATTTCTTCGTACCCTAACCTCTATCCATTCATGTGATCCAAATCAAACTTTTCTACAAAAACATGCGTTGGGATAGCTTCGTGCTTTAAAAATTTCTTCGTACCCGAACCTCTTTCCATTCATGTGATCCTAATCAAACTTTTCTACAAAACCATGCGTTAGGATAGCTTCGTGCTTTAAAAATTTCTTCGTACCCTAACCTCTAACCATTCATGTGATCCTAATCAAACTTTTCTACAAAACCATGCGTTGGGATAGCTTCGTGCTTTAAAAATTTCTTCGTACCCTAACCTCTTTCCATTCATGTGATGCTAATCAAACTTTTCTACAAAACCATGCGTTAGGATAGCTTCGCGCTTTAAAAATTTCTTCGTACCCTAACCTCTTTCCATTTATGTGATCCTAATCAAACTTTTCTACAAAACCATGCGTTGGGATAGCTTCGTGCTTTAAAAATTTCTTCGTATCCTAACCTCTTTCCATTCATGTGATCCTAATCAAACTTTTCTATAAAACCATGCATTGGGATAGAACTGTACCTTTACAAATTTCTTCGTACCCTAACCTCTTTCCATTCATGTGATCCTAATCAAACTTTTCTACAAAACCATGAATTGGGATAGATTTGTACCTTTACAAATTTCATCGTATCCTAACCTCTTTCCATTCATGTGATCCTAATCAAACTTTTCTACAAAACATGCATTGGGATAGATTTGTACCTTTACAAATTTCTTCGTATCCTAACCTCTTTCCATTCCTGTGATCCTAATCAGAGTTTTCTACAAAACGTGTATTGGGATAGATTTGTGCTTTTACAAATTTCTTCGTACCCTAACCTCTTCCCTTTCATGTGATCCTAATCACACTTTTCTACAAAACATGCATTTGTATAGATTTGTACCTTTAAAAATTTCTTCGTATCCTAACCTCTTTCCATTCCTGTGATCCTAATCAGAGTTTTCTACAAAACGTGCGTTGGGATAGATTTGTGCTTTTACAAATTTCTTCGTACCCTAACCTCTTCCCTTTCATGTGATCCTAATCACACTTTTCTACAAAACATGCATTTGGATAGATTTGTACCTTTAAAAATTTCTTCGTATCCTAACCTCTTTCCATTCATGTGATCCTAATCACACTTTTCTACAACACGTGCGTTGGGATAGATTTGTGCTTTTACAAATTTCTTCCTAGCCTAACCTCTTTTCATTAATCTGATCCTAATCAAAGTTTTCTATAAAACCATGCATTGGGATATATTTGTACCTTTACAAATTTCTTCGTATCCTAACCTCTTCCCATTCATGTGATCCTAATCACAGGTTTCTACAACACGTGCGTTGGGATAGATTTGTACTTTTACAAATTTCTTCCTACACTAACCTCTTTTCATTAATCTGATCCTAATCAAATTGTTCTATAAAACCATGCATTGGGTTATATTTGTACCTTTACAAATTTCTTCGTATCTTAACCTCTTTCCATTCATGTGATCCTAATCAAACTTTTCTACAAAACATGTATTGGGATAGATTTGTACCTTTACAAATTTCTTCGTATCCTAACCTCTTTCCATTCATGTGATCCTAATCAGAGTTTTCTACAAAACGTGTGTTGGGATAGATTTGTGCTTTTACAAATTTCTTCGTACCCTAACCTCTTTCCATTCATGTGATCCTAATCAAAGTTTTCTATAAAACCATGCATTGGCATAGAATTGTACCTTTACAAATTTCTTCGTATCCTAACCTCTTTCCATTCATGTGATCCTAATCAAATTTTTCTACAAAACATGCATTGGGATAGATTTGTACATTTACAAATTTCTTCGTATCCTAACCTCTTTCCATTCATGTGATCCTAATCAGAGTTTTCTACAAAACGTGTGTTGGGATAGATTTGTGCTTTTACAAATTTCTTCGTACCCTAACCTCTTTCCATTCATGTGATCCTAATCAAACTTTTCTACAAAACGTGCGTTGGGATAGATTAGTACCTTTACAAATTTCTTCCTACCCTAACCTCTTTTCATTAATCTGATCCTAATCAAATTGTTCTATAAAACCATGCATTGGGATATATTTGTACCTTTACAAATTTCTTCGTATCCTAACCTCTTTCCATTCATGTGATCCTAATCAATCTTTTCTACAAAACATGTATTGGGATAGATTTGTACCTTTACAAATTTCTTCGTATCCTAACCTCTTTCCATTCATGTGATCCTAATCAAACTTTTCTACAAAACGTGCGTTTGGATAGATTAGTACCTTTACAAATTTCTTCCTACCCTAACCTCTTTTCATTAATCTGATCCTAATCAAATTGTTCTATAAAACCATGCATTGGGATATATTTGTACCTTTACAAATTTCTTCGTACCCTAACCTCTTTCCATTCATGTGATCCTAATCAAACTTTTCTACAAAACATGTATTGGGATAGATTTGTACCTTTACAGATTTCTTCGTATCCTAACCTCTTTCCATTCATGTGATCCTAATCAGAGTTTTCTACAAAACGTGTGTTGGGATAGATTTGTGCTTTTACAAATTTCTTCGTACCCTAACCTCTTTCCATTCATGTGATCCTAATCAAACTTTTCTACAAAACATGTATTGGGATAGATTTGTACCTTTACAAATTTCTTCGTACCCTAACCTCTTTCCATTCATGTGATCCTAATCAAACTTTTCTACAAAACCATGCGTTGGGAAAGCTTCGTGCTTTAAAGATTTCTACGTACCCTAACCTCTTTCCATTCATGTGATCCTAATCAAACTTTTCTAAAAAACCATGCATTGGGATAGCTTCGTGCTTTAAAAATTTCTTCGTACCCTAACCTCTTTCCATTCACGTGATCCTAATCAAAGTTTTCTATAAAACCATGCATTGGGACAGATTTGTACCTTTACAAATTTCTTCGTATCCTAACCTCTTTCCATTCATGTGATCCTAATCAAACTTTTCTACAAAACATGCATTGAGATAGATTTGTACCTTTACAAATTTCTTCTTATCCTAACCTCTTTCCATTCATGTGATCCTAATCAAACTTTTCTACAAAACCATGCGTTGGGAAAGCTTCGTGCTTTAAAGATTTCTACGTACCCTAACCTCTTTCCATTCATGTGATCCTAATCAAACTTTTCTACAAAACCATACGTTGGGATAGCTTCGTGCTTTAAAAATTTCTTCGTACCCTAACCTCTATCCATTCATGTGATCCTAATCAAACTTTTCTACAAAACCATGCGTTGGGATACCTTCGTGCTTTAAAAATTTCTTCGTACCCTAACCTCTTTCCATTCATGTGATCCTAATCAAACTTTTCTACAAAACCATGCGTTAGGATAGCTTCGCGCTTTGAAAATTTCTTCGTACCCTAACCTCTTTCCATTTATGTGATCCTAATCAAACTTTTCTACAAAACCATACGTTGGGATAGCTTCGTGCTTTAAAAATTTCTTCGTATCCTAACCTATTTCCATTCATGTGATCCTAATCAAACTTTTCTATAAAACCATGCATTGGGATTGAACTGTACCTTTACAAATTTCTTCGTACCCTAACCTCTTTCCATTCATGTGATCCTAATCAAACTTTTCTACAAAACCATGAATTGGGATAGATTTGTACCTTTACAAATTTCATCGTATCCTAACCTCTTTCCATTCATGTGATCCTAATCAAACTTTTCTACAAAACATGTATTGGGATAGATTTGTACCTCTACAAATTTCTTCGTATCCTAACCTCTTTCCATTCATGTGATCCTAATCACAGTTTTCTACAAAACGTGCGTTGGGATAAATTTGTGCTTTTACAAATTTCTTCGTACCCTAACCTCTTCCCATTCATGTGATCCTTATCACACTTTTCTACAACACGTGCGTTGGGATAGATTTGTGCTTTTACAAATTTCTTCCTAGCCTAACTTCTTTTCATTAATCTGATTCTAATCAAAGTTTTCTATAAAACCATGCATTGGGATATATTTGTACCTTTACAAATTTCTTCGTATCCTAACCTCTTTCCATTCATGTGATCCTAATCAAACTTTTCTACAAAACATGTATTGGGATAGATTTGTACCTTTACAAATTTCTTCGTATCCTAACCTCTTTCCATTCATGTGATCCTAATCAGAGTTTTCTACAAAACGTGTGTTGGGATAGATTTGTGCTTTTACAAATTTCTTCGTACCCTAACCTCTTTCCATTCATGTGATCCTAATCAAAGTTTTCTATAAAACCATGCCTTGGGATAGAATTGTACCTTTACAAATTTCTTCGTATCCTAACCTCTTCCCTTTCATGTGATCCTAATCACACTTTTCTACAAAACATGCATTTGGATAGATTTGTACCTTTAAAAATTTCTTCGTATCCTAACCTCTTTCCATTCATGTGATCCTAATCAGAGTTTTCTACAAAACGTGCGTTGGGATATATTTGTACCTTTACAAATTTCTTCGTATCCTAACCTCTTCCCATTCATGTGATCCTAATCAGAGTTTTCTACAAAACGTGTGTTGGGTTAGATTTGTGGTTTTACAAATTTCTTCGTACCCTAACCTCTTTCCATTCATGTGATCCTAATCAAACTTTTCTACAAAACCAAGCGTTGGGATAGCTTCGTGCTATAAAAATTTCTTCGTACCCTAACCTCTTTCCATTCATGTGATCCTAATCAAACTTTTCTACAAAACCATGCGTTGGGATAGCTTCGTGCTTTAAAAATTTCTACGTACCCTAACCTCTTTCCATTCATGTGATAATAATCAAACTTTTCTACAAAACCATGCATTGGGATAGCTTCGTGCTTTAAAAATTTCTTCGTACCCTAACCTCTTTCCATTCACGTGATCCTAATCAAAGTTTTCTATAAAACCATGCAATGGGACAGATTTGTACCTTTACAAATTTCTTCGTATCCTAACCTCTTTCCATTGATGTGATCCTAATCAAACTTTTCTACAAAACCATGCGTTGGGATAGCTTCGTGCTTTAAAAATTTCTTCGTACCCTAACCTCTTTCCATTCATGTGATCCTAATCAAACTTTTCTACAAAACCTTGCGTTAGGATAGCTTCGTGCTTTAAAAATTTCTTCGTACCCTAACCTCTATCCATTCATGTGATCCTAATCAAACTTTTCTACAAAACCATGCGTTAGGATAGCTTCGCGCTTTAAAAATTTCTTCGTACCCTAACCTCTTTCCATTTATGTGATCCTAATCAAACTTTTCTACAAAACCATGCGTTTGGATAGCTTCGTGCTTTAAAAATTTCTTCGTTTCCTAACCTCTCTCCATTCATGTGATCCTAATCAAACTTTTCTATAAAACCATGCATTGGGATAGAACTGTACCTTTACAAATTTCTTCGTACCCTAACCTCTTTCCATTCATGTGATCCTAATCGAACTATTCTACAAAACTATGAATTGGGATAGATTTGTACCTTTACAAATTTCATCGTATCCTAACCTCTTTCAATTCATGTGATCCTAATCAAACTTTTCTACAAAACATGAATTGAGATAGATTTGTACCTTTACAAATTTCTTCGTATCCTAACCTCTTTCCATTCATGTGATCCTAATCAGAGTTTTCTACAAAACGTGCGTTGGGATAGATTTGTGCTTTTACAAATTTCTTCGTACCCTAACCTCTTCCCTTTCATGTGATCCTAATCTCACTTTTCTACAAAACATGCATTTGGATAGATTTGTACCTTTAAAAATTTCTTCGTATCCTAACCTCTTTCCATTCATGTGTTCCTAATCAGAGTTTTCTACAAAACGTGCGTTTGGATAGATTTGTGCTTTTACAAATTTCTTCGTACCCTAACCTCTTCCCATTCATGTGATCCTAATCACACTTTTCTACAACACGTGCGGTTGGATAGATTTGTGCTTTTACAAATTTCTTCCTAGCCTAACCTCTTTTCATTAATCTGATCCTAATCACAGGTTTCTACAACACGTGCTTTGGGATAGATTTGTACTTTTACAAATTTCTTCCTACACTAACCTCTTTTCATTAATCTGATCCTAATCAAATTGTTCTATAAAACCATGCATTGGGTTATATTTGTACCTTTACAAATTTCTTCGTATCCTAACCCCTTTCCATTCATGTGATCCTAATCAAACTTTTCTACAAAACATGTATTGGGATAGATTTGTACCTTTACAAATTTCTTCGTATCCTAACCTCTTTCCATTCATGTGATCCTAATCAGAGTTTTCGACAAAACGTGTGTTGGGATAGATTTGTGCTTTTACAAATTTCTTCGTACCCTAACCTCTTTCCATTCATGTGATCCTAATCAAAGTTTTCTATAAAACCATGCATTGGGATAGAATTGTACCTTTACAAATTTCTTCGTATCCTAACCTCTTTCCATTCATGTGATCCTAATCAAATTTTTCTACAAAACATGCATTGGGATAGATTTGTACCTTTACAAATTTCTTCGTATCCTAACCTCTTTCCATTCATGTGATCCTAATCAGAGTTTTCTACAAAACGTGTGTTGGGATAGATTTGTGCTATTACAAATTTCTTCGTACCCTAACCTCTTTCCATTCATGTGATCCTAATCAAACTTTTCTACAAAACGTGCGTTGGGATAGATTTGTACTTTTACAAATTTCTTCCTACCCTAACCTCTTTTCATTAATCTGATCCTAATCAAATTGTTCTATAAAACCATGCATTGGGATATATTTGTACCTTTACAAATTTCTTCGTATCCTAACCTCTTTCCATTCATGTGATCCTAATCAAACTTTTCTACAAAACATGCATTGAGATAGATTCGTACCTTTACAAATTTCTTCGTATCCTAACCTCTTTCCATTCATGTGATCCTGATCAAACTTTTCTACAAAACATGTATTGAGATAGATTCGTACCTTTACAAATTTCTTCGTATCCTAACCTCTTTCCATTCATGTGATCCTAATCAAACTTTTCTACAAAACATGCATTGAGATAGATTCGTACCTTTACAAATTTCTTCGTATCCTAACCTCTTTCCATTCATGTGATCCTAATCAAACTTTTCTACAAAACATGCATTGAGATAGATTCGTACCTTTACAAATTTCTTCGTATCCTAACGTCTTTCCATTCATGTGATCCTAATCAAACTTTTCTACAAAACATGCATTGAAATAGATTCGTACCTTTACAAATTTCTTCGTATCCTAACCTCTTTCCATTCATGTGATCCTAATCAAACTTTTCTACAAAACATGCATTGGTATAGATTTGTACCTTTACAAATTTCTTCGTATCCTAACCTCTTTCCATTCATGTGATCCTAATCAGAGTTTTCTACAAAACGTGTGTTGGGATAGATTTGTGCTTTTACAAATTTCTTCGTACCCTAACCTCTTTCCATTCATGTGATCCTAATCAAACTTTTCTACAAAACGTGCATTGGGATAGATTTGTACTTTTACAAATTTCTTCCTACCCTAACCTCTTTTCATTAATCTGATCCTAATCAAATTGTTCTATAAAACCATGCATTGGGATATATTTGTACATTTACAAATTTCTTCGTATCCTAACCTCTTTCCATTCATGTGATCCTAATCAAGCTTTTCTACAAAACATGCATTGAGATAGATTCGTACCTTTACAAATTTCTTCGTATCCTAACCTCTTTCCATTCATGTGATCCTAATCAAACTTTTCTACAAAACATGCATTGAGATAGATTCGTACCTTTACAAATTTCTTCGTATCCTAACGTCTTTCCATTCATGTGATCCTAATCAAACTTTTCTACAAAACATGCATTGAAATAGATTGGTACCTTTACAAATTTCTTCGTATCCTAACCTCTTTCCATTCATGTGATCCTAATCAAACTTTTCTACAAAACATGCATTGGTATAGATTTGTACCTTTACAAATTTCTTCGTATCCTAACCTCTTTCCATTCATGTGATCCTAATCAGAGTTTTCTACAAAACGTGTGTTGGGATAGATTTGTGCTTTTACAAATTTCTTCGTACCCTAACCTCTTTCCATTCATGTGATCCTAATCAAACTTTTCTACAAAACATGCATTGAGATAGATTCGTACCTTTACAAATTTCTTCGTATCCTAACGTCTTTCCATTCATGTGATCCTAATCAAACTTTTCTACAAAACATGCATTGAGATAGATTCGTACCTTTACAAATTTCTTCGTACCCTAACCTCTTTCCATTCATGTGATCCTAATCAAACTTTTCTACAAAACGTGCGTTGGGATAGATTTGTACTTTTACAAATTTCTTCCTACACTAACCTCTTTTCATTAATCTGATCCTAATCAAATTGTTCTATAAAACCATGCATTGGGTTATATTTGTACCTTTACAAATTTCTTCATATCCTAACCTCTTTCCATTCATGTGATCCTAATCAAACTTTTCTACAAAACATGTATTTTGATAGATTTGTACCTTTACAAATTTCTTCGTATCCTAACCTCTTTCCATTCATGTGATCCTAATCAGAGTTTTCTACAAAACGTGTGTTGGGATAGATTTGTACCTTTACAAATTTCTTCGTATCCTAACCTCTTTCCATTCATGTGATCCTAATCAAATTTTTCTACAAAACATGCATTGGGATAGATTTGTACATTTACAAATTTCTTCGTATCCTAACCTCTTTCCATTCATGTGATCCTAATCAGAGTTTTCTAAAAAAGGTGTGTTGGGATAGATTTGTGCTTTTACAAATTTCTTCGTACCCTAACCTCTTTCCATTCATGTGATCCTAATCAAACTTTTCTACAAAACGTGCGTTGGGATAGATTAGTACCTTTACAAATTTCTTCCTACCCTAACCTCTTTTCATTAATCTGATCCTAATCAAATTGTTCTATAAAACCATGCATTGGGATATATTTGTACCTTTACAAATTTCTTCGTATCCTAACCTCTTTCCATTCATGTGATCCTAATCAATCTTTTCTACAAAACATGTATTGGGATAGATTTGTACCTTTACAAATTTCTTCGTATCCTAACCTCTTTCCATTCATGTGATCCTAATCAGAGTTTTCTACAAAACGTGTGTTGGGATAGATTTGTGCTTTTACAAATTTCTTCGTATCCTAACCTCTTTCCATTCATGTGATCCTAATCAAACTTTTCTACAAAACATGCATTGAGATAGATTCGTACCTTTACAAATTTCTTCGTATCCTAACCTCTTTCCATTCATGAGATCCTAATCAAACTTTTCTACAAAACCATGCATTGGGATAGCTTCGTGCTTTAAAAATTTCTTTGTACCCTAACCTATTCCCATTCATCTGGTCCTAATCAGAGTTTTCTACAAAACGTGCGTTGGGATAGATTTGTGCTTTTACAAATTTCTTCGTATCCTAACCTCTTTCCATTCATGTGATCCTAATCAAACTTTTCTACAAAACATGCATTGAGATAGATTCGTACCTTTACAAATTTCTTCATATCCTAACCTCTTTCCATTCATGTGATCCTAATCAAACTTTTCTACAAAACATGCATTGAGATAGATTCGTACCTTTACAAATTTCTTCGTATCCTAACCTCTTTCCATTCATGTGATCCTAATCAAATTTTTCTACAAAACATGCATTGGTATAGATTTGTGCTTTTACAAATTTCTTCGTACCCTAACCTCTTTCCATTCATGTGATCCTAATCAAACTTTTCTACAAAACGTGCGTTGGGATAGATTTGTACTTTTACAAATTTCTTCCTACCCTAACCTCTTTTCATTAATCTGATCCTAATCAAATTGTTCTATAAAACCATGCATTGGGATATATTTGTACCTTTACAAATTTCTTCGTATCCTAACCTCTTTCCATTCATGTGATCCTAATAAAACTCTTCTACAAAACATGCATTGAGATAGATTCGTACCTTTACAAATTTCTTCGTATCTTAACCTCTTTCCATTTATGCGATCCTAATCAAACTTTTCTACAAAACATGCATTGAGATAGATTCGTACCTTTACAAATTTCTTCGTATCCTAACCTCTTTCCATTCATGTGATCCTAATCAAACTTTTCTACAAAACATGCATTGAGATAGATTCGTACCTTTACAAATTTCTTCGTATCCTAACCTCTTTCCATTCATGAGATCCTAATCAAACTTTTCTACAAAACCATGCATTGGGATAGCTTCGTGCTTTAAAAATTTCTTTGTACCCTACCCTATTCCCATTCATCTGGTCCTAATCAGAGTTTTCTACAAAACGTGCGTTGGGATAGATGTGTGCTTTTACAAATTTCTTCGTACCCTAACCTCTTTCCATGCATGTGATCCTAATCAAAGTTTTCTATAAAACCATGCATTGGGATAGAATTGTACCTTTACAAATGTCTTCGTACCCTAACCTCTTTCCATTCATGTGATCCTAATCAAACTTTTCTACAAAACCATGAATTGGGATAGATTTGTACCTTTACAAATTTCTTCGTACCCTAACCTCTTTCCATTCATGTGATCCTAATCAAACTTTTCTACAAAACCATGAATTGGGATAGCTTCGTGCTTTAAAAATTTCTTTGTACCCTAACCTATTCCCATTCATCTGGTCCTAATCAGAGTTTTCTACAAAACGTGCGTTGGGATAAATTCGTACCTTTACAAATTTCTTCGTATCCTAACCTCTTTCCATTCATGTGATCCTAATCAAACTTTTCTACAAAACATGCATTGAGATAGATTCGTACCTTTACAAATTTCTTCGTATCCTAACCTCTTTCCATTCATGTGATCCTAATCAAACTTTTCTACAAAACATGCATTGAGATAGATTCGTACCTTTACAAATTTCTTCGTATCCTAACCTCTTTCCATTCATGTGATCCTAATCAAACTTTTCTACAAAACATGCATTGGGATAGATTTGTACCTTTACAAATTTCTTCGTATCCTAACCTCTTTCCATTCATGTGATCCTAATCAGAGTTTTCTACAAAACGTGTGTTGGGATAGATTTGTACTTTTACAAATTTCTTCCTACCCTAACCTCTTTTCATTAATCTGATCCTAATCAAATTGTTCTATAAAACCATGCATTGGGATATATTTGTACCTTTACAAATTTCTTCGTATCCTAACCTCTTTCCATTCATGTGATCCTAATAAAACTTTTCTACAAAACATGCATTGAGATAGATTCGTACCTTTACAAATTTCTTCGTATCTTAACCTCTTTCCATTTATGCGATCCTAATCAAACTTTTCTACAAAACATGCATTGAGATAGATTCGTACCTTTACAAATTTCTTCGTATCCTAACCTCTTTCCATTCATGTGATCCTAATCAAACTTTTCTACAAAACATGCATTGAGATAGATTCGTACCTTTACAAATTTCTTCGTATCCTAACCTATTCCCATTCATCTGGTCCTAATCAGAGTTTTCTACAAAACGTGCGTTGGGATAGATGTGTGCTTTTACAAATTTCTTCGTACCCTAACCTCTTTCCATGCATGTGATCCTAATCAAAGTTTTCTATAAAACCATGCATTGGGATAGAATTGTACCTTTACAAATTTCTTCGTACCCTAACCTCTTTCCATTCATGTGATCCTAATCAAACTTTTCTACAAAACCATGAATTGGGATAGATTTGTACCTTTACAAATTTCTTCGTACCCTAACCTCTTTCCATTCATGTGATCCTAATCAAACTTTTCTACAAAACCATGAATTGGGATAGATTTGTACCTATACAAATTTTTTCGTATCCCAACCTCTTTCCATTCATGTGATCCTAATCAGAGTTTTCTAGAAAACGTGCGTTGGGATAGATGTGTGCTTTTACAAATTTCTTCGTACCCTAACCTCTTTCCATTCATGTGATCCTAATCAGAGTTTTCTACAAATGTGCGTTGGGATAGATTTGTGCTTTTACAAATTTCTTCGTACCCTAACCTCTTCCCATTCATGTGATCCTAATTATACTTTTCTATAAAACCATGCATTGGGATAGAATGGTACCTTTACAAATTTCTTCGTATCCTAATCTCTTTCCATTCATGTGATCCTATTCAAACTTTTCTACAAAACATGCATTGGGTTAGATTTGTACCTTTACAAATTTCTTCGTATCCTAACCTCTTTCCATTCATGTGATCCTAATCAGAGTTTTCTACAAAACGTGCGTTGGGATAGATTTGTGCTTTTACAAATTTCTTCGTACCCTAACCTCTTCCCATTCATGTGATCCTAATCACACTTTTCTATAACACGTGCGTTGTGATAGATTTGTGCTCTTACAAATTTCTTCCTAGCCTAACCTCTTTTCATTAATCTGATCCTAATCAAAGTTTTCTATAAAACCATGCATTGGGATATATTTGTACCTTTACAAATTTCTTCGTATCCTAACCTCTTCCCAATCATGTGATCCTAATCAGAGTTTTCTACAAAACGTGTGTTGGGATAGATTTGTGGTTTTACAAATTTCTTCGTACCCTAACCTCTTTCCATTCATGTGATCCTAATCAAAGTTTTCTATAAAACCATGCATTGGGATAGATTTGTTCCTTTACAAATTTCTTCGTATCCTAACCTCTTTCCATTCATGTGATACTAATCAGAGTTTTCTACAAAACGTGGGTTGGGATAGATTCGTACTTTTACAAATTTCTTCGTACCCTAACCTCTTTCAATTCATGTGATCCTAATCAAACTTTTCTACAAAACCATGCGTTGGGATAGCTTCGTGCTTTAAAAATTTCTACGTACCCTAACTTCTTTCCATTCATGTGATCCTAATCAAACTTTTCTACAAAACCATGCATTGGGATAGCTTCGTGCTTTAAAAATTTCTTCGTACCCTAACCTCTTTCCATTCACGTGATCCTAATCAAAGTTTTCTATAAAACCATGCATTGGGAAAGATTTGTACCTTTACAAATTTCTTCGTATCCTAACCTCTTTCCATTCATGCGATCCTAATCAAACTTTTCTACAAAACATGCATTGAGATAGATTTGTACCTTTACAAATTTCTTCGTATCCTAACCTCTTTCCATTGATGTGATCCTAATCAAACTTTTCTACAAAACCATGCGTTGGGATAGCTTCGTGCTTTACAAATTTCTTCGTACCCTAACCTCTTTCCATTCATGTGATCCTAATCAAACTTTTCTACAAAACCATGCGTTGGGATAGCTTCGTGCTTTAAAAATTTCTTCGTACCCTAACCTCTTTCCATTCATGTGATCCTAATCAAACTTTTCTACAAAACAATGCGTTAGGATAGCTTCGTGCTTTAAAAATTTCTTCGTACCCTAACCTCTATCCATTCATGTGATCCTAATCAAACTTTTCTACAAAACCATGCGTTAGGATAGCTTCGCGCTTTAAATATTTCTTCGTACCCTAACCTCTTTCCATTTATGTGATCCTAATCAAACTTTTCTACAAAACCATGCGTTTGGATAGCTTCGTGCTTTAAAAATTTCTTCGTATCCTAACCTCTTTCCATTCATGTGATCCTAATCAAACTTTTCTATAAAACCATGCATTGGGATAGAACTGTACCTTTACAAATTTCTTCGTACCCTAACCTCTTTCCATTCATGTGATCCTAATCAAACTTTTCTACAAAACCATGAATTGGGATAGATTTGTACCTTTACAAATTTCATCGTATCCTAACCTCTTTCCATTCATGTGATCCTAATCAGAGTTTTCTACAAAACGTGCGTTGGGATAGATTTGTGCTTTTACAAATTTCTTCGTACCCTAACCTCTTCCCTTTCATGTGATCCTAATCACACTTTTCTACAAAACATGCATTTGGATAGATTTGTACCTTTAAAAATTTCTTCGTATCCTAACCTCTTTCCATTCATGTGATCCTAATCAGAGTTTTCTACAAAACGTGCGTTGGGATAGATTTGTGCTTTTACAAATTTCTTCGTACCCTAACCTCTTCCCATTCATGTGATCCTAATCACACTTTTCTACAACACGTGCGGTTGGATAGATTTGTGCTTTTACAAATTTCTTCCTAGCCTAACCTCTTTTCATTAATCTGGTCCTAATCAAAGTTTTCTATAAAACCATGCATTGGGATATATTTGTACCTTTACAAATTTCTTCGTATCCTAACCTCTTTCCATTCATGTGATCCTAATCAGAGTTTTCTACAAAACGTGTGTTGGGATAGATTTGTGCTTTTACAAATTTCTTCGTACCCTAACCTCTTTCCATTCATGTGATCCTAATCAAAGTTTTCTATAAAACCATGCATTGGGATAGAATTGTACCTTTACAAATTTCTTCGTATCCCAACCTCTTTCCATTCATGTGATCCTAATCAAATTTTTCTACAAAACATGCATTGGGATAGATTTGTACCTTTACAAATTTCTCCGTATCCTAACCTCTTTCCATTCATGTGATCCTAATCAGAGTTTTCTACAAAACGTGTGTTGGGATAGATTTGTGCTTTTACAAATTTCTTCGTACCCTAACCTCTTTCCATTCATGTGATCCTAATCAAAGTTTTCTATAAAACCATGCATTGGGATAGAATTGTACCTTTACAAATTTCTTCGTATCCCAACCTCTTTCCATTCATGAGATCCTAATCAAATTTTTCTACAAAACATGTATTGGGATAGATTTGTACCTTTACAAATTTCTTCGTATCCTAACCTCTTTCCATTCATGTGATCCTAATCAGAGTTTTCTACAAAACGTGTGTTGGGATCGATTTGTGCTTTTTCAAATTTCTTCGTACCCTAACCTCTTTCCATTCATGTGATCCTAATCAAAGTTTTCTATAAAACCATGCATTGGGATAGAATTGTACCTTTACAAATTTCTTCGTATCCCAACCTCTTTCCATTCATGTGATCCTAATCAAATTTTTCTACTAAACATGCATTGGGATAGATTTGTACCTTTACAAATTTCTTCGTATCCTAACCTCTTTCCATTCATGTGATCCTAATCAGAGTTTTCTACAAAACGTGTGTTGGGATAGATTTGTGCTTTTACAAATTTCTTCGTACCCTAACCTCTTTCCATTCATGTGATCCTAATCAAACTTTTCTACAAAACGTGCGTTGGGATAGATTTGTACGTTTACAAATTTCTTCCTACCCTAACCTCTTTTCATTAATCTGATCCTAATCAAATTGTTCTATAAAACCATGCATTGGGATAGATTTGTACCTTTACAAATTTCTTCGTATCCTAACCTCTTTCCATTCATGTGATCCTAATCAAACTTTTCTACAAAACATGCATTGAGATAGATTCGTACCTTTACAAATTTCTTCGTATCCTAACCTCTTTCCATTCATGTGATCCTGATCAAACTTTTCTACAAAACATGCATTGAGATAGATTCGTACCTTTACAAATTTCTTCGTATCCTAACCTCTTTCCATTCATGTGATCCTATTCAAACTTTTCTACAAAACATGCATTGAGATATATTCGTACCTTTACAAATTTCTTCGTATCCTAACCTCTTTCAATTCATGTGATTCTAATCAAACTTTTCTACAAAACATGCATTGAGATAGATTCGTACCTTTACAAATTTCTTCGTATCCTAACCTCTTTCCATTCATGTGATCCTAATCAAACTTTTCTACAAAACATGCATTGAGATAGATTTGTACCTTTACAAATTTTTTCGTATCCTAACCTCTTTCCATTCATGTGATCCTAATCAAACTTTTCTACAAAACATGCATTGAGATAGATTCGTACCTTTACAAATTTCTTCGTATCCTAACCTCTTTCCATTCATGAGATCCTAATCAAACTTTTCTACGAAACCATGCGTTGGGATAGCTTCGTGCTTTAAAAATTTCTTTGTACCCTAACCTATTCCCATTCATCTGGTCCTAATCAGAGTTTTCTACAAAACGTGCGTTGGGATAGATGTGTGCTTTTACAAATTTCTTCGTACCCTAACCTCTTTCCATTCATGTGATCCTAATCAAAGTTTTCTATAAAACCATGCATTGGGATAGAATTGTACCTTTACAATTTTCTTCGTACCCTAACCTCTTTCCATTCATGTGATCCTAATCAAACTTTTCTACAAAACCATGAATTGGGATAGATTTGTACCTTTACAAATTTCTTCGTATCCTAACCTCTTTCCATTCATGTGATCCTAATCAAACTTTTCTACAAAACATGCATTCGGATAGATTTGTACCTTTACAAATTTCTTCGTATCCTAACCTCTTTCCATTCATGTGATCCTAATCAGAGTTTTCTAGAAAACGTTCGTTGGGATACATGTGTGCTTTTACAAATTTCTTCGTACCCTAACCTCTTTCCATTCATGTGATCCTAATCAAAGTTTTCTATAAAACCATGCATTGGGATAGAATTGTACCTTTACAAATTTCTTCGTACCCTAACCTCTTTCCATTCATGTGATCCTAATCAAACTTTTCTACAAAACCATGAATTGGGATAGATTTGTACCTTTACAAATTTCTTCGTATCCTAACCTCTTTCCATTCATGTGATCCTAATCAAACTTTTCTACAAAACATGCATTGGGATAGATTTGTACCTTTACAAATCTCTTCGTACCCTAACCTCTTTCCATTCATGTGATCCTAATTAAACTTTTCTATAAAACCATGCATTGGGATAGAATGGTACCTTTACAAATTTCTTCGTACCCTAACCTCTTTCCATTCATGTGATCCTAATCAAACTTTTCTACAAAACCATGCGTTAGGATAGCTTCGTGCTTTAAAAATTTCTTCGTACCCTAACCTCTATCCATTCATGTGATCCTAATCAAACTTTTCTGCAAAACCATGCGTTAGGATAGCTTCGCGCTTTAAAAATTTCTTCGTACCCTAACCTCTATCCATTCATGTGATCCTAATCAAACTTTTCTGCAAAACCATGCGTTAGGATAGCTTCGTGCTTTAAAAATTTCTTCGTACCCTAACCTCTATCCATTCATGTGATCCTAATCAAACTTTTCTACAAAACCATGCGTTAGGATAGCTTCGTGCTTTAAAAATTTCTTCGTACCCTAACCTCTATCCATTCATGTGATCCTAATCAAACTTTTCTGCAAAACCATGCGTTAGGATAGCTTCGCGCTTTAAAAATTTCTTCGTATCCTAACCTCTCTCCATTCATGTGATCCTAATCAAACTTTTCTATAAAACCATGCATTGGGATAGAACTGTACCTTTACAAATTTCTTCGTACCCTAACCTCTTTCCATTCATGTGATCCTAATCAAACTTTTCTACAAAACTATGAATTGGGATAGATTTGTACCTTTACAAATTTCATCGTATCCTAACCTCTTTCCATTCATGTGATCCTAATCACACTTTTCTACAAAACATGCATTGAGATAGATTTGTACCTTTACAAATTTCTTCGTATCCTAACCTCTTTCCATTCATGTGATCCTAATCAGAGTTTTCTACAACACGTGCGTTTGGATAGATTTGTGCTTTTACAAATTTCTTCCTAGCCTAACCTCTTTTCATTAATCTGATCCTAATCAAAGTTTTCTATAAAACCATGCATTGGGATATATTTGTACCTTTACAAATTTCTACGTATCCTAACCTCTTCCCATTCATGTGATCCTAATCACAGGTTTCTACTACACGTGCGTTGGGATAGATTTGTACTTTTACAAATTTCTTCCTACACTAACCTCTTTTCATTAATCTGATCCTAATCAAATTGTTCTATAAAACCATGCATTGGGTTATATTTGTACCTTTACAAATTTCTTCGTATCCTAACCCCTTTCCATTCATGTGATCCTAATCAAACTTTTCTACAAAACATGTATTGGGATAGATTTGTACCTTTTCAAATTTCTTCGTATCCTAACCTCTTTCCATTCATGTGATCCTAATCAGAGTTTTCTACAAAACGTGTGTTGGGATAGATTTGTGCTTTTACAAATTTCTTCGTACCCTAACCTCTTTCCATTCATGTGATCCTAATCAAAGTTTTCTATAAAACCATGCATTGGGATAGAATTGTACCTTTACAAATTTCTTCGTATCCTAACCCCTTTCCATTCATGTGATCCTAATCAAATTTTTCTACAAAACATGCATTGGGATAGATTTGTACCTTTACAAATTTCTTCGTATCCTAACCTCTTTCCATTCATGTGATCCTAATCAGAGTTTTCTACAAAACGTGTGTTGGGATAGATTTGTGCTTTTACAAATTTCTTCGTACCCTAACCTCTTTCCATTCATGTGATCCTAATCAAACTTTTCTACAAAACGTGCGTTGGGATAGATTTGTACTTTTACAAATTTCTTCCTACCCTAACCTCTTTTCATTAATCTGATCCTAATCAAATTGTTCTATAAAACCATGCATTGGGATATATTTGTACCTTTACAAATTTCTTCGTATCCTAACCTCTTTCCATTCATGTGATCCTAATCAAACTTTTCTACAAAACATGCATTGAGATAGATTCGTACCTTTACAAATTTCTTCGTATCCTAACCTCTTTCCATTCATGTGATCCTGATCAAACTTTTCTACAAAACATGCATTGAGATAGGTTCGTACCTTTACAAATTTCTTCGTATCCTAACCTCTTTCCATTCATGTGATCCTAATCAAACTTTTCTACAAAACATGCATTGAGATAGATTCGTACCTTTACAAATTTCTTCGTATCCTAACCTCTTTCCATTCATGTGATCCTAATCAAACTTTTCTACAAAACATGCATTGAGATAGATTCGTACCTTTACAAATTTCTTCGTATCCTAACCTCTTTCCATTCATGTGATCCTAATCAAACTTTTCTACAAAACATGCATTGAGATAGATTCGTACCTTTACAAATTTCTTCGTATCCTAACCTCTTTCCATTCATGTGATCCTAATCAAACTTTTCTACAAAACATGCATTGGTATAGATTTGTACCTTTACAAATTTCTTCGTATCCTAACCTCTTTCCATTCATGTGATCCTAATCAAACTTTTCTACAAAACATGCATTGAGATAGATTCGTACCTTTACAAATTTCTTCGTATCCTAACCTCTTTCCATTCATGTGATCCTAATCAAGCTTTTCTACAAAACATGCATTGAGGTAGATTCGTACCTTTACAAATTTCTTCGTATCCTAACCTCTTTCCATTCATGTGATCCTAATCAAACTTTTCTACAAAACATGCATTGAGATAGATTCGTACCTTTACAAATTTCTTCGTATCCTAACCTCTTTCCATTCATGTGATCCTAATCAAACTTTTCTACAAAACATGCATTGAGATAGATTCGTACCTTTACAAATTTCTTCGTATCCTAACCTCTTTCCATTCATGTGATCCTAATCAAATTTTTCTACAAAACATGCATTGGTATAGATTTGTACCTTTACAAATTTCTTCGTATCCTAACCTCTTTCCATTCATGTGATCCTAATCAGAGTTTTCTACAAAACGTGTGTTGGGATAGATTTGTGCTTTTACAAATTTCTTCGTACCCTAACCTCTTTCCATTCATGTGATCCTAATCAAACTTTTCTACAAAACATGCATTGAGATAGATTCGTACCTTTACAAATTTCTTCGTATCCTAACCTCTTTCCATTCATGCGATCCTAATCAAACTTTTCTACAAAACATGCATTGAGATAGATTCGTACCTTTACAAATTTCTTCGTATCCTAACCTCTTTCCATTCATGTGATCCTAATCAAACTTTTCTACAAAACATGCATTGAGATAGATTCGTACCTTTACAAATTTCTTCGTATCCTAACCTCTTTCCATTCATGAGATCCTAATCAAACTTTTCTACAAAACCATACGTTGGGATAGCTTCGTGCTTTAAAAATTTCTTCGTACCCTAACCTCTATCCATTCATGTGATCCTAATCAAACTTTTCTACAAAACCATGCGTTGGGATACCTTCGTGCTTTAAAAATTTCTTCGTACCCTAACCTCTTTCCATTCATGTGATCCTAATCAAACTTTTCTACAAAACCATGCGTTAGGATAGCTTCGCGCTTTGAAAATTTCTTCGTACCCTAACCTCTTTCCATTTATGTGATCCTAATCAAACTTTTCTACAAAACCATACGTTGGGATAGCTTCGTGCTTTAAAAATTTCTTCGTATCCTAACCTATTTCCATTCATGTGATCCTAATCAAACTTTTCTATAAAACCATGCATTGGGATTGAACTGTACCTTTACAAATTTCTTCGTACCCTAACCTCTTTCCATTCATGTGATCCTAATCAAACTTTTCTACAAAACCATGAATTGGGATAGATTTGTACCTTTACAAATTTCATCGTATCCTAACCTCTTTCCATTCATGTGATCCTAATCAAACTTTTCTACAAAACATGTATTGGGATAGATTTGTACCTCTACAAATTTCTTCGTATCCTAACCTCTTTCCATTCATGTGATCCTAATCACAGTTTTCTACAAAACGTGCGTTGGGATAAATTTGTGCTTTTACAAATTTCTTCGTACCCTAACCTCTTCCCATTCATGTGATCCTTATCACACTTTTCTACAACACGTGCGTTGGGATAGATTTGTGCTTTTACAAATTTCTTCCTAGCCTAACTTCTTTTCATTAATCTGATTCTAATCAAAGTTTTCTATAAAACCATGCATTGGGATATATTTGTACCTTTACAAATTTCTTCGTATCCTAACCTCTTTCCATTCATGTGATCCTAATCAAACTTTTCTACAAAACATGTATTGGGATAGATTTGTACCTTTACAAATTTCTTCGTATCCTAACCTCTTTCCATTCATGTGATCCTAATCAGAGTTTTCTACAAAACGTGTGTTGGGATAGATTTGTGCTTTTACAAATTTCTTCGTACCCTAACCTCTTTCCATTCATGTGATCCTAATCAAAGTTTTCTATAAAACCATGCCTTGGGATAGAATTGTACCTTTACAAATTTCTTCGTATCCTAACCTCTTCCCTTTCATGTGATCCTAATCACACTTTTCTACAAAACATGCATTTGGATAGATTTGTACCTTTAAAAATTTCTTCGTATCCTAACCTCTTTCCATTCATGTGATCCTAATCAGAGTTTTCTACAAAACGTGCGTTGGGATATATTTGTACCTTTACAAATTTCTTCGTATCCTAACCTCCTCCCATTCATGTGATCCTAATCAGAGTTTTCTACAAAACGTGTGTTGGGTTAGATTTGTGGTTTTACAAATTTCTTCGTACCCTAACCTCTTTCCATTCATGTGATCCTAATCAAACTTTTCTACAAAACCAAGCGTTGGGATAGCTTCGTGCTATAAAAATTTCTTCGTACCCTAACCTCTTTCCATTCATGTGATCCTAATCAAACTTTTCTACAAAACCATGCGTTGGGATAGCTTCGTGCTTTAAAAATTTCTACGTACCCTAACCTCTTTCCATTCATGTGATCCTAATCAAACTTTTCTACAAAACCATGCATTGGGATAGCTTCGTGCTTTAAAAATTTCTTCGTACCCTAACCTCTTTCCATTCACGTGATCCTAATCAAAGTTTTCTATAAAACCATGCAATGGGACAGATTTGTACCTTTACAAATTTCTTCGTATCCTAACCTCTTTCCATTGATGTGATCCTAATCAAACTTTTCTACAAAACCATGCGTTGGGATAGCTTCGTGCTTTAAAAATTTCTTCGTACCCTAACCTCTTTCCATTCATGTGATCCTAATCAAACTTTTCTACAAAACCTTGCGTTAGGATAGCTTCGTGCTTTAAAAATTTCTTCGTACCCTAACCTCTATCCATTCATGTGATCCTAATCAAACTTTTCTACAAAACCATGCGTTAGGATAGCTTCGCGCTTTAAAAATTTCTTCGTACCCTAACCTCTTTCCATTTATGTGATCCTAATCAAACTTTTCTACAAAACCATGCGTTTGGATAGCTTCGTGCTTTAAAAATTTCTTCGTTTCCTAACCTCTCTCCATTCATGTGATCCTAATCAAACTTTTCTATAAAACCATGCATTGGGATAGAACTGTACCTTTACAAATTTCTTCGTACCCTAACCTCTTTCCATTCATGTGATCCTAATCGAACTATTCTACAAAACTATGAATTGGGATAGATTTGTACCTTTACAAATTTCATCGTATCCTAACCTCTTTCAATTCATGTGATCCTAATCAAACTTTTCTACAAAACATGAATTGAGATAGATTTGTACCTTTACAAATTTCTTCGTATCCTAACCTCTTTCCATTCATGTGATCCTAATCAGAGTTTTCTACAAAACGTGCGTTGGGATAGATTTGTGCTTTTACAAATTTCTTCGTACCCTAACCTCTTCCCTTTCATGTGATCCTAATCTCACTTTTCTACAAAACATGCATTTGGATAGATTTGTACCTTTAAAAATTTCTTCGTATCCTAACCTCTTTCCATTCATGTGTTCCTAATCAGAGTTTTCTACAAAACGTGCGTTTGGATAGATTTGTGCTTTTACAAATTTCTTCGTACCCTAACCTCTTCCCATTCATGTGATCCTAATCACACTTTTCTACAACACGTGCGGTTGGATAGATTTGTGCTTTTACAAATTTCTTCCTAGCCTAACCTCTTTTCATTAATCTGATCCTAATCACAGGTTTCTACAACACGTGCTTTGGGATAGATTTGTACTTTTACAAATTTCTTCCTACACTAACCTCTTTTCATTAATCTGATCCTAATCAAATTGTTCTATAAAACCATGCATTGGGTTATATTTGTACCTTTACAAATTTCTTCGTATCCTAACCCCTTTCCATTCATGTGATCCTAATCAAACTTTTCTACAAAACATGTATTGGGATAGATTTGTACCTTTACAAATTTCTTCGTATCCTAACCTCTTTCCATTCATGTGATCCTAATCAGAGTTTTCGACAAAACGTGTGTTGGGATAGATTTGTGCTTTTACAAATTTCTTCGTACCCTAACCTCTTTCCATTCATGTGATCCTAATCAAAGTTTTCTATAAAACCATGCATTGGGATAGAATTGTACCTTTACAAATTTCTTCGTATCCTAACCTCTTTCCATTCATGTGATCCTAATCAAATTTTTCTACAAAACATGCATTGGGATAGATTTGTACCTTTACAAATTTCTTCGTATCCTAACCTCTTTCCATTCATGTGATCCTAATCAGAGTTTTCTACAAAACGTGTGTTGGGATAGATTTGTGCTATTACAAATTTCTTCGTACCCTAACCTCTTTCCATTCATGTGATCCTAATCAAACTTTTCTACAAAACGTGCGTTGGGATAGATTTGTACTTTTACAAATTTCTTCCTACCCTAACCTCTTTTCATTAATCTGATCCTAATCAAATTGTTCTATAAAACCATGCATTGGGATATATTTGTACCTTTACAAATTTCTTCGTATCCTAACCTCTTTCCATTCATGTGATCCTAATCAAACTTTTCTACAAAACATGCATTGAGATAGATTCGTACCTTTACAAATTTCTTCGTATCCTAACCTCTTTCCATTCATGTGATCCTGATCAAACTTTTCTACAAAACATGTATTGAGATAGATTCGTACCTTTACAAATTTCTTCGTATCCTAACCTCTTTCCATTCATGTGATCCTAATCAAACTTTTCTACAAAACATGCATTGAGATAGATTCGTACCTTTACAAATTTCTTCGTATCCTAACCTCTTTCCATTCATGTGATCCTAATCAAACTTTTCTACAAAACATGCATTGAGATAGATTCGTACCTTTACAAATTTCTTCGTATCCTAACGTCTTTCCATTCATGTGATCCTAATCAAACTTTTCTACAAAACATGCATTGAAATAGATTCGTACCTTTACAAATTTCTTCGTATCCTAACCTCTTTCCATTCATGTGATCCTAATCAAACTTTTCTACAAAACATGCATTGGTATAGATTTGTACCTTTACAAATTTCTTCGTATCCTAACCTCTTTCCATTCATGTGATCCTAATCAGAGTTTTCTACAAAACGTGTGTTGGGATAGATTTGTGCTTTTACAAATTTCTTCGTACCCTAACCTCTTTCCATTCATGTGATCCTAATCAAACTTTTCTACAAAACGTGCATTGGGATAGATTTGTACTTTTACAAATTTCTTCCTACCCTAACCTCTTTTCATTAATCTGATCCTAATCAAATTGTTCTATAAAACCATGCATTGGGATATATTTGTACATTTACAAATTTCTTCGTATCCTAACCTCTTTCCATTCATGTGATCCTAATCAAGCTTTTCTACAAAACATGCATTGAGATAGATTCGTACCTTTACAAATTTCTTCGTATCCTAACCTCTTTCCATTCATGTGATCCTAATCAAACTTTTCTACAAAACATGCATTGAGATAGATTCGTACCTTTACAAATTTCTTCGTATCCTAACGTCTTTCCATTCATGTGATCCTAATCAAACTTTTCTACAAAACATGCATTGAAATAGATTGGTACCTTTACAAATTTCTTCGTATCCTAACCTCTTTCCATTCATGTGATCCTAATCAAACTTTTCTACAAAACATGCATTGGTATAGATTTGTACCTTTACAAATTTCTTCGTATCCTAACCTCTTTCCATTCATGTGATCCTAATCAGAGTTTTCTACAAAACGTGTGTTGGGATAGATTTGTGCTTTTACAAATTTCTTCGTACCCTAACCTCTTTCCATTCATGTGATCCTAATCAAACTTTTCTACAAAACATGCATTGAGATAGATTCGTACCTTTACAAATTTCTTCGTATCCTAACGTCTTTCCATTCATGTGATCCTAATCAAACTTTTCTACAAAACATGCATTGAAATAGATTGGTACCTTTACAAATTTCTTCGTACCCTAACCTCTTTCCATTCATGTGATCCTAATCAAACTTTTCTACAAAACGTGCGTTGGGATAGATTTGTACTTTTACAAATTTCTTCCTACACTAACCTCTTTTCATTAATCTGATCCTAATCAAATTGTTCTATAAAACCATGCATTGGGTTATATTTGTACCTTTACAAATTTCTTCATATCCTAACCTCTTTCCATTCATGTGATCCTAATCAAACTTTTCTACAAAACATGTATTGGGATAGATTTGTACCTTTACAAATTTCTTCGTATCCTAACCTCTTTCCATTCATGTGATCCTAATCAGAGTTTTCTACAAAACGTGTGTTGGGATAGATTTGTACCTTTACAAATTTCTTCGTATCCTAACCTCTTTCCATTCATGTGATCCTAATCAAATTTTTCTACAAAACATGCATTGGGATAGATTTGTACATTTACAAATTTCTTCGTATCCTAACCTCTTTCCATTCATGTGATCCTAATCAGAGTTTTCTAAAAAAGGTGTGTTGGGATAGATTTGTGCTTTTACAAATTTCTTCGTACCCTAACCTCTTTCCATTCATGTGATCCTAATCAAACTTTTCTACAAAACGTGCGTTGGGATAGATTAGTACCTTTACAAATTTCTTCCTACCCTAACCTCTTTTCATTAATCTGATCCTAATCAAATTGTTCTATAAAACCATGCATTGGGATATATTTGTACCTTTACAAATTTCTTCGTATCCTAACCTCTTTCCATTCATGTGATCCTAATCAATCTTTTCTACAAAACATGTATTGGGATAGATTTGTACCTTTACAAATTTCTTCGTATCCTAACCTCTTTCCATTCATGTGATCCTAATCAGAGTTTTCTACAAAACGTGTGTTGGGATAGATTTGTGCTTTTACAAATTTCTTAGTATCCTAACCTCTTTCCATTCATGTGATCCTAATCAAACTTTTCTACAAAACATGCATTGAGATAGATTCGTACCTTTACAAATTTCTTCGTATCCTAACCTCTTTCCATTCATGAGATCCTAATCAAACTTTTCTACAAAACCATGCATTGGGATAGCTTCGTGCTTTAAAAATTTCTTTGTACCCTAACCTATTCCCATTCATCTGGTCCTAATCAGAGTTTTCTACAAAACGTGCGTTGGGATAGATTTGTACCTTTACAAATTTCTTCGTACCCTAACCTCTTCCCATTCATGTGATCCTAATCACACTTTTCTACAAAACATGCATTGAGATAGATTCGTACCTTTACAAATTTCTTCATATCCTAACCTCTTTCCATTCATGTGATCCTAATCAAACTTTTCTACAAAACATGCATTGAGATAGATTCGTACCTTTACAAATTTCTTCGTATCCTAACCTCTTTCCATTCATGTGATCCTAATCAAATTTTTCTACAAAACATGCATTGGTATAGATTTGTGCTTTTACAAATTTCTTCGTACCCTAACCTCTTTCCATTCATGTGATCCTAATCAAACTTTTCTACAAAACGTGCGTTGGGATAGATTTGTACTTTTACAAATTTCTTCCTACCCTAACCTCTTTTCATTAATCTGATCCTAATCAAATTGTTCTATAAAACCATGCATTGGGATATATTTGTACCTTTACAAATTTCTTCGTATCCTAACCTCTTTCCATTCATGTGATCCTAATAAAACTCTTCTACAAAACATGCATTGAGATAGATTCGTACCTTTACAAATTTCTTCGTATCTTAACCTCTTTCCATTTATGCGATCCTAATCAAACTTTTCTACAAAACATGCATTGAGATAGATTCGTACCTTTACAAATTTCTTCGTATCCTAACCTCTTTCCATTCATGTGATCCTAATCAAACTTTTCTACAAAACATGCATTGAGATAGATTCGTACCTTTACAAATTTCTTCGTATCCTAACCTCTTTCCATTCATGAGATCCTAATCAAACTTTTCTACAAAACCATGCATTGGGATAGCTTCGTGCTTTAAAAATTTCTTTGTACCCTACCCTATTCCCATTCATCTGGTCCTAATCAGAGTTTTCTACAAAACGTGCGTTGGGATAGATGTGTGCTTTTACAAATTTCTTCGTACCCTAACCTCTTTCCATGCATGTGATCCTAATCAAAGTTTTCTATAAAACCATGCATTGGGATAGAATTGTACCTTTACAAATGTCTTCGTACCCTAACCTCTTTCCATTCATGTGATCCTAATCAAACTTTTCTACAAAACCATGAATTGGGATAGATTTGTACCTTTACAAATTTCTTCGTACCCTAACCTCTTTCCATTCATGTGATCCTAATCAAACTTTTCTACAAAACCATGAATTGGGATAGCTTCGTGCTTTAAAAATTTCTTTGTACCCTAACCTATTCCCATTCATCTGGTCCTAATCAGAGTTTTCTACAAAACGTGCGTTGGGATAAATTCGTACCTTTACAAATTTCTTCGTATCCTAACCTCTTTCCATTCATGTGATCCTAATCAAACTTTTCTACAAAACATGCATTGAGATAGATTCGTACCTTTACAAATTTCTTCGTATCCTAACCTCTTTCCATTCATGTGATCCTAATCAAACTTTTCTACAAAACATGCATTGAGATAGATTCGTACCTTTACAAATTTCTTCGTATCCTAACCTCTTTCCATTCATGTGATCCTAATCAAATTTTTCTACAAAACATGCATTGGTATAGATTTGTACCTTTACAAATTTCTTCGTATCCTAACCTCTTTCCATTCATGTGATCCTAATCAGAGTTTTCTACAAAACGTGTGTTGGGATAGATTTGTACTTTTACAAATTTCTTCCTACCCTAACCTCTTTTCATTAATCTGATCCTAATCAAATTGTTCTATAAAACCATGCATTGGGATATATTTGTACCTTTACAAATTTCTTCGTATCCTAACCTCTTTCCATTCATGTGATCCTAATAAAACTTTTCTATAAAACATGCATTGAGATAGATTCGTACCTTTACAAATTTCTTCGTATCTTAACCTCTTTCCATTTATGCGATCCTAATCAAACTTTTCTACAAAACATGCATTGAGATAGATTCGTACCTTTACAAATTTCTTCGTATCCTAACCTCTTTCCATTCATGTGATCCTAATCAAACTTTTCTACAAAACATGCATTGAGATAGACTCGTACCTTTACAAATTTCTTTGTACCCTAACCTATTCCCATTCATCTGGTCCTAATCAGAGTTTTCTACAAAACGTGCGTTGGGATAGATGTGTGCTTTTACAAATTTCTTCGTACCCTAACCTCTTTCCATGCATGTGATCCTAATCAAAGTTTTCTATAAAACCATGCATTGGGATAGAATTGTACCTTTACAAATTTCTTCGTACCCTAACCTCTTTCCATTCATGTGATCCTAATCAAACTTTTCTACAAAACCATGAATTGGGATAGATTTGTACCTTTACAAATTTCTTCGTACCCTAACCTCTTTCCATTCATGTGATCCTAATCAAACTTTTCTACAAAACCATGAATTGGGATAGATTTGTACCTATACAAATTTTTTCGTATCCCAACCTCTTTCCATTCATGTGATCCTAATCAGAGTTTTCTAGAAAACGTGCGTTGGGATAGATGTGTGCTTTTACAAATTTCTTCGTACCCTAACCTCTTTCCATTCATGTGATCCTAATCAGAGTTTTCTACAAAACGTGCGTTGGGATAGATTTGTGCTTTTACAAATTTCTTCGTACCCTAACCTCTTCCCATTCATGTGATCCTAATTATACTTTTCTATAAAACCATGCATTGGGATAGAATGGTACCTTTACAAATTTCTTCGTATCCTAATCTCTTTCCATTCATGTGATCCTATTCAAACTTTTCTACAAAACATGCATTGGGTTAGATTTGTACCTTTACAAATTTCTTCGTATCCTAACCTCTTTCCATTCATGTGATCCTAATCAGAGTTTTCTACAAAACGTGCGTTGGGATAGATTTGTGCTTTTACAAATTTCTTCGTACCCTAACCTCTTCCCATTCATGTGATCCTAATCACACTTTTCTATAACACGTGCGTTGTGATAGATTTGTGCTCTTACAAATTTCTTCCTAGCCTAACCTCTTTTCATTAATCTGATCCTAATCAAAGTTTTCTATAAAACCATGCATTGGGATATATTTGTACCTTTACAAATTTCTTCGTATCCTAACCTCTTCCCAATCATGTGATCCTAATCAGAGTTTTCTACAAAACGTGTGTTGGGATAGATTTGTGGTTTTACAAATTTCTTCGTACCCTAACCTCTTTCCATTCATGTGATCCTAATCAAAGTTTTCTATAAAACCATGCATTGGGATAGATTTGTTCCTTTACAAATTTCTTCGTATCCTAACCTCTTTCCATTCATGTGATACTAATCAGAGTTTTCTACAAAACGTGGGTTGGGATAGATTTGTACTTTTACAAATTTCTTCGTACCCTAACCTCTTTCCATTCATGTGATCCTAATCAAACTTTTCTACAAAACCAAGCGTTGGGATAGCTTCGTGCTTTAAAAATTTCTTCGTACCCTAACCTCTTTCAATTCATGTGATCCTAATCAAACTTTTCTACAAAACCATGCGTTGGGATAGCTTCGTGCTTTAAAAATTTCTACGTACCCTAACTTCTTTCCATTCATGTGATCCTAATCAAACTTTTCTACAAAACCATGCATTGGGATAGCTTCGTGCTTTAAAAATTTCTTCGTACCCTAACCTCTTTCCATTCACGTGATCCTAATCAAAGTTTTCTATAAAACCATGCATTGGGAAAGATTTGTACCTTTACAAATTTCTTCGTATCCTAACCTCTTTCCATTCATGCGATCCTAATCAAACTTTTCTACAAAACATGCATTGAGATAGATTTGTACCTTTACAAATTTCTTCGTATCCTAACCTCTTTCCATTGATGTGATCCTAATCAAACTTTTCTACAAAACCATGCGTTGGGATAGCTTCGTGCTTTACAAATTTCTTCGTACCCTAACCTCTATCCATTCATGTGATCCTAATCAAACTTTTCTACAAAACCATGCGTTGGGATAGCTTCGTGCTTTAAAAATTTCTTCGTACCCTAACCTCTTTCCATTCATGTGATCCTAATCAAACTTTTCTACAAAACAATGCGTTAGGATAGCTTCGTGCTTTAAAAATTTCTTCGTACCCTAACCTCTATCCATTCATGTGATCCTAATCAAACTTTTCTACAAAACCATGCGTTAGGATAGCTTCGCGCTTTAAATATTTCTTCGTACCCTAACCTCTTTCCATTTATGTGATCCTAATCAAACTTTTCTACAAAACCATGCGTTTGGATAGCTTCGTGCTTTAAAAATTTCTTCGTATCCTAACCTCTTTCCATTCATGTGATCCTAATCAAACTTTTCTATAAAACCATGCATTGGGATAGAACTGTACCTTTACAAATTTCTTCGTACCCTAACCTCTTTCCATTCATGTGATCCTAATCAAACTTTTCTACAAAACCATGAATTGGGATAGATTTGTACCTTTACAAATTTCATCGTATCCTAACCTCTTTCCATTCATGTGATCCTAATCAGAGTTTTCTACAAACCATGCGTTGGGATAGCTTCGTGCTAAAAAGTTCTTCGTACCCTAACCTCTTTCCTTTCATGTGATCCTAATCACACTTTTCTACAAAACATGCATTTGGATAGATTTGTACCTTTAAAAATTTCTTCGTATCCTAACCTCTTTCCATTCATGTGATCCTAATCAGAGTTTTCTACAAAACGTGCGTTGGGATAGATTTGTGCTTTTACAAATTTCTTCGTACCCTAACCTCTTCCCATTCATGTGATCCTAATCACACTTTTCTACAACACGTGCGGTTGGATAGATTTGTGCTTTTACAAATTTCTTCCTAGCCTAACCTCTTTTCATTAATCTGGTCCTAATCAAAGTTTTCTATAAAACCATGCATTGGGATATATTTGTACCTTTACAAATTTCTTCGTATCCTAACCTCTTTCCATTCATGTGATCCTAATCAGAGTTTTCTACAAAACGTGTGTTGGGATAGATTTGTGCTTTTACAAATTTCTTCGTACCCTAACCTCTTTCCATTCATGTGATCCTAATCAAAGTTTTCTATAAAACCATGCATTGGGATAGAATTGTACCTTTACAAATTTCTTCGTATCCCAACCTCTTTCCATTCATGTGATCCTAATCAAATTTTTCTACAAAACATGCATTGGGATAGATTTGTACCTTTACAAATTTCTCCGTATCCTAACCTCTTTCCATTCATGTGATCCTAATCAGAGTTTTCTACAAAACGTGTGTTGGGATAGATTTGTGCTTTTACAAATTTCTTCGTACCCTAACCTCTTTCCATTCATGTGATCCTAATCAAAGTTTTCTATAAAACCATGCATTGGGATAGAATTGTACCTTTACAAATTTCTTCGTATCCCAACCTCTTTCCATTCATGAGATCCTAATCAAATTTTTCTACAAAACATGTATTGGGATAGATTTGTACCTTTACAAATTTCTTCGTATCCTAACCTCTTTCCATTCATGTGATCCTAATCAGAGTTTTCTACAAAACGTGTGTTGGGATCGATTTGTGCTTTTTCAAATTTCTTCGTACCCTAACCTCTTTCCATTCATGTGATCCTAATCAAAGTTTTCTATAAAACCATGCATTGGGATAGAATTGTACCTTTACAAATTTCTTCGTATCCCAACCTCTTTCCATTCATGTGATCCTAATCAAATTTTTCTACTAAACATGCATTGGGATAGATTTGTACCTTTACAAATTTCTTCGTATCCTAACCTCTTTCCATTCATGTGATCCTAATCAGAGTTTTCTACAAAACGTGTGTTGGGATAGATTTGTGCTTTTACAAATTTCTTCGTACCCTAACCTCTTTCCATTCATGTGATCCTAATCAAACTTTTCTACAAAACGTGCGTTGGGATAGATTTGTACGTTTACAAATTTCTTCCTACCCTAACCTCTTTTCATTAATCTGATCCTAATCAAATTGTTCTATAAAACCATGCATTGGGATATATTTGTACCTTTACAAATTTCTTCGTATCCTAACCTCTTTCCATTCATGTGATCCTAATCAAACTTTTCTACAAAACATGCATTGAGATAGATTCGTACCTTTACAAATTTCTTCGTATCCTAACCTCTTTCCATTCATGTGATCCTGATCAAACTTTTCTACAAAACATGCATTGAGATAGATTCGTACCTTTACAAATTTCTTCGTATCCTAACCTCTTTCCATTCATGTGATCCTATTCAAACTTTTCTACAAAACATGCATTGAGATATATTCGTACCTTTACAAATTTCTTCGTATCCTAACCTCTTTCAATTCATGTGATTCTAATCAAACTTTTCTACAAAACATGCATTGAGATAGATTCGTACCTTTACAAATTTCTTCGTATCCTAACCTCTTTCCATTCATGTGATCCTAATCAAACTTTTCTACAAAACATGCATTGAGATAGATTTGTACCTTTACAAATTTTTTCGTATCCTAACCTCTTTCCATTCATGTGATCCTAATCAAACTTTTCTACAAAACATGCATTGAGATAGATTCGTACCTTTACAAATTTCTTCGTATCCTAACCTCTTTCCATTCATGAGATCCTAATCAAACTTTTCTACGAAACCATGCGTTGGGATAGCTTCGTGCTTTAAAAATTTCTTTGTACCCTAACCTATTCCCATTCATCTGGTCCTAATCAGAGTTTTCTACAAAACGTGCGTTGGGATAGATGTGTGCTTTTACAAATTTCTTCGTACCCTAACCTCTTTCCATTCATGTGATCCTAATCAAAGTTTTCTATAAAACCATGCATTGGGATAGAATTGTACCTTTACAATTTTCTTCGTACCCTAACCTCTTTCCATTCATGTGATCCTAATCAAACTTTTCTACAAAACCATGAATTGGGATAGATTTGTACCTTTACAAATTTCTTCGTATCCTAACCTCTTTCCATTCATGTGATCCTAATCAAACTTTTCTACAAAACATGCATTGGGATAGATTTGTACCTTTACAAATTTCTTCGTATCCTAACCTCTTTCCATTCATGTGATCCTAATCAGAGTTTTCTAGAAAACGTTCGTTGGGATACATGTGTGCTTTTACAAATTTCTTCGTACCCTAACCTCTTTCCATTCATGTGATCCTAATCAAAGTTTTCTATAAAACCATGCATTGGGATAGAATTGTACCTTTACAAATTTCTTCGTACCCTAACCTCTTTCCATTCATGTGATCCTAATCAAACTTTTCTACAAAACCATGAATTGGGATAGATTTGTACCTTTACAAATTTCTTCGTATCCTAACCTCTTTCCATTCATGTGATCCTAATCAAACTTTTCTACAAAACATGCATTGGGATAGATTTGTACCTTTACAAATCTCTTCGTACCCTAACCTCTTTCCATTCATGTGATCCTAATTAAACTTTTCTATAAAACCATGCATTGGGATAGAATGGTACCTTTACAAATTTCTTCGTACCCTAACCTCTTTCCATTCATGTGATCCTAATCAAACTTTTCTACAAAACCATGCGTTAGGATAGCTTCGTGCTTTAAAAATTTCTTCGTACCCTAACCTCTATCCATTCATGTGATCCTAATCAAACTTTTCTGCAAAACCATGCGTTAGGATAGCTTCGCGCTTTAAAAATTTCTTCGTACCCTAACCTCTATCCATTCATGTGATCCTAATCAAACTTTTCTGCAAAACCATGCGTTAGGATAGCTTCGTGCTTTAAAAATTTCTTCGTACCCTAACCTCTATCCATTCATGTGATCCTAATCAAACTTTTCTACAAAACCATGCGTTAGGATAGCTTCGTGCTTTAAAAATTTCTTCGTACCCTAACCTCTATCCATTCATGTGATCCTAATCAAACTTTTCTGCAAAACCATGCGTTAGGATAGCTTCGCGCTTTAAAAATTTCTTCGTATCCTAACCTCTCTCCATTCATGTGATCCTAATCAAACTTTTCTATAAAACCATGCATTGGGATAGAACTGTACCTTTACAAATTTCTTCGTACCCTAACCTCTTTCCATTCATGTGATCCTAATCAAACTTTTCTACAAAACTATGAATTGGGATAGATTTGTACCTTTACAAATTTCATCGTATCCTAACCTCTTTCCATTCATGTGATCCTAATCACACTTTTCTACAAAACATGCATTGAGATAGATTTGTACCTTTACAAATTTCTTCGTATCCTAACCTCTTTCCATTCATGTGATCCTAATCAGAGTTTTCTACAACACGTGCGTTTGGATAGATTTGTGCTTTTACAAATTTCTTCCTAGCCTAACCTCTTTTCATTAATCTGATCCTAATCAAAGTTTTCTATAAAACCATGCATTGGGATATATTTGTACCTTTACAAATTTCTACGTATCCTAACCTCTTCCCATTCATGTGATCCTAATCACAGGTTTCTACTACACGTGCGTTGGGATAGATTTGTACTTTTACAAATTTCTTCCTACACTAACCTCTTTTCATTAATCTGATCCTAATCAAATTGTTCTATAAAACCATGCATTGGGTTATATTTGTACCTTTACAAATTTCTTCGTATCCTAACCCCTTTCCATTCATGTGATCCTAATCAAACTTTTCTACAAAACATGTATTGGGATAGATTTGTACCTTTTCAAATTTCTTCGTATCCTAACCTCTTTCCATTCATGTGATCCTAATCAGAGTTTTCTACAAAACGTGTGTTGGGATAGATTTGTGCTTTTACAAATTTCTTCGTACCCTAACCTCTTTCCATTCATGTGATCCTAATCAAAGTTTTCTATAAAACCATGCATTGGGATAGAATTGTACCTTTACAAATTTCTTCGTATCCTAACCCCTTTCCATTCATGTGATCCTAATCAAATTTTTCTACAAAACATGCATTGGGATAGATTTGTACCTTTACAAATTTCTTCGTATCCTAACCTCTTTCCATTCATGTGATCCTAATCAGAGTTTTCTACAAAACGTGTGTTGGGATAGATTTGTGCTTTTACAAATTTCTTCGTACCCTAACCTCTTTCCATTCATGTGATCCTAATCAAACTTTTCTACAAAACGTGCGTTGGGATAGATTTGTACTTTTACAAATTTCTTCCTACCCTAACCTCTTTTCATTAATCTGATCCTAATCAAATTGTTCTATAAAACCATGCATTGGGATATATTTGTACCTTTACAAATTTCTTCGTATCCTAACCTCTTTCCATTCATGTGATCCTAATCAAACTTTTCTACAAAACATGCATTGAGATAGATTCGTACCTTTACAAATTTCTTCGTATCCTAACCTCTTTCCATTCATGTGATCCTGATCAAACTTTTCTACAAAACATGCATTGAGATAGGTTCGTACCTTTACAAATTTCTTCGTATCCTAACCTCTTTCCATTCATGTGATCCTAATCAAACTTTTCTACAAAACATGCATTGAGATAGATTCGTACCTTTACAAATTTCTTCGTATCCTAACCTCTTTCCATTCATGTGATCCTAATCAAACTTTTCTACAAAACATGCATTGAGATAGATTCGTACCTTTACAAATTTCTTCGTATCCTAACCTCTTTCCATTCATGTGATCCTAATCAAACTTTTCTACAAAACATGCATTGAGATAGATTCGTACCTTTACAAATTTCTTCGTATCCTAACCTCTTTCCATTCATGTGATCCTAATCAAACTTTTCTACAAAACATGCATTGGTATAGATTTGTACCTTTACAAATTTCTTCGTATCCTAACCTCTTTCCATTCATGTGATCCTAATCAAACTTTTCTACAAAACATGCATTGAGATAGATTCGTACCTTTACAAATTTCTTCGTATCCTAACCTCTTTCCATTCATGTGATCCTAATCAAGCTTTTCTACAAAACATGCATTGAGGTAGATTCGTACCTTTACAAATTTTTTCGTATCCTAACCTCTTTCCATTCATGTGATCCTAATAAAACTCTTCTACAAAACATGCATTGAGATAGATTCGTACCTTTACAAATTTCTTCGTATCCTAACCTCTTTCCATTCATGTGATCCTAATCAATCTTTTCTACAAAACATGCATTGAGATAGATTCGTACCTTTACAAATTTTTTCGTATCCTAACCTCTTTCCATTCATGTGATCCTAATAAAACTCTTCTACAAAACATGCATTGAGATAGATTCGTACCTTTACAAATTTCTTCGTATCTTAACCTCTTTCCATTCATGAGATCCTAATCAAACTTTTCTACAAAACCATGCATTGGGATAGCTTCGTGCTTTAAAAATTTCTTTGTACCCTAACCTATTCCCATTCATCTGGTCCTAATCAGAGTTTTCTACAAAACGTGCGTTGGGATAAATTCGTACCTTTACAAATTTCTTCGTATCCTAACCTCTTTCCATTCATGAGATCCTAATCAAACTTTTCTACAAAACATGCATTGAGATAGATTCGTACCTTTACAAATTTCTTCGTATCCTAACCTCTTTCCATTCATGTGATCCTAATCAAACTTTTCTACAAAACATGCATTGAGATAGATTCGTACCTTTACAAATTTCTTCGTATCCTAACCTCTTTCCATTCATGTGATCCTAATCAAATTTTTCTACAAAACATGCATTGGTATAGATTTGTACCTTTACAAATTTCTTCGTATCCTAACCTCTTTCCATTCATGTGATCCTAATCAGAGTTTTCTACAAAACGTGTGTTGGGATAGATTTGTGCTTTTACAAATTTCTTCGTACCCTAACCTCTTTCCATTCATGTGATCCTAATCAAACTTTTCTACAAAACATGCATTGAGATAGATTCGTACCTTTACAAATTTCTTCGTATCCTAACCTCTTTCCATTCATGCGATCCTAATCAAACTTTTCTACAAAACATGCATTGAGATAGATTCGTACCTTTACAAATTTCTTCGTATCCTAACCTCTTTCCATTCATGTGATCCTAATCAAACTTTTCTACAAAACATGCATTGAGATAGATTCGTACCTTTACAAATTTCTTCGTATCCTAACCTCTTTCCATTCATGAGATCCTAATCAAACTTTTCTACAAAACCATGCATTGGGATAGCTTCGTGCTTTAAAAATTTCTTTGTACCCTAACCTATTCCCATTCATCTGGTCCTAATCAGAGTTTTCTACAAAACGTGCGTTGGGATAGCTGTGTGCTTTTACAAATTTCTTCGTACCCTAACCTCTTTCCATGCATGTGATCCTAATCAAAGTTTTCTATAAAACCATGCATTGGGATAGAATTGTACCTTTACAAATTTCTTCGTACCCTAACCTCTTTCCATTCATGTGATCCTAATCAAACTTTTCTACAATACCATGAATTGGGATAGATTTGTACCTTTACAAATTTCTTCGTACCCTAACCTCTTTCCATTCATGTGATCCTAATCAAACTTTTCTACAAAACCATGAATTGGGATAGATTTGTACCTTTACAAATTTTTTCGTATCCCAACCTCTTTCCATTCATGTGATCCTAATCAGAGTTTTCTAGAAAACGTGCGTTGGGATAGAAGTGTGCTTTTACAAATTTCTTCGTACCCTAACCTCTTTCCATTCATGTGATCCTAATCAGAGTTTTCTACAAAACGTGCGTTGGGATAGATTTGTGCTTTTACAAATTTCTTCGTACCCTAACCTCTTCCCATTCATGTGATCCTAATTATACTTTTCTATAAAACCATGCATTGGGATAGAATGGTACCTTTACAAATTTCTTCGTATCCTAACCTCTTTCCATTCATGTGATCCTAATCAGAGTTTTCTACAAAACGTGTGTTGGGATAGATTTGTGCTTTTACAAATTTCTTCGTACCCTAACCTCTTTCCATTCATGTGATCCTAATCAAAGTTTTCTATAAAACCATGCATTGGGATAGAATTGTACCTTTACAAATTTCTTCGTATCCCAACCTCTTTCCATTCATGTGATCCTAATCAAATTTTTCTACAAAACATGCATTGGGATAGATTTGTACCTTTACAAATTTCTTCGTATCCTAACCTCTTTCCATTCATGTGATCCTAATCAAACTTTTCTACAAAACATGCATTGAGATAGATTTGTACCTTTACAAATTTCTTCGTATCCTAACCTCTTTCCATTCATGTGATCCTAATCAGAGTTTTCTACATAACGTGCGTTGGGATAGATTTGTGCTTTTACAAATTTCTTCGTACCCTAACCTCTTCCCTTTCATGTGGTCCTAATCACACTTTTCTACAAAACATGCATTTGGATAGATTTGTACCTTTAAAAATTTCTTCGTATCCTAACCTCTTTCCATTCATGTGATCCTAATCAGAGTTTTCTACAAAACGTGCGTTTGGATAGATTTGTGCTTTTACAAATTTCTTCGTACCCTAACCTCTTCCCATTCATGTGATCCTAATCACACTTTTCTACAACACGTGCGGTAATCAAAGTTTTCTATAAAACCATGCATTGGGATATATTTGTACCTTTACAAATTTCTTCGTATCCTAACCTCTTCCCATTCATGTGATCCTAATCACAGGTTTCTACTACACGTGCGTTGGGATAGATTTGTACTTTTACAAATTTCTTCCTACACTAACCTCTTTTCATTAATCTGATCCTAATCAAATTGTTCTATAAAACCATGCATTGGGTTATATTTGTACCTTTACAAATTTCTTCGTATCCTAACCCCTTTCCATTCATGTGATCCTAATCAAACTTTTCTACAAAACGTGTGTTGGGATAGATTTGTACCTTTTCAAATTTCTTCGTATCCTAACCTCTTTCCATTCATGTGATCCTAATCAGAGTTTTCTACAAAACGTGTGTTGGGATAGATTTGTGCTTTTACAAATTTCTTCGTACCCTAACCTCTTTCCATTCATGTGATCCTAATCAAAGTTTTCTATAAAACCATGCATTGGGATAGAATTGTACCTTTACAAATTTCTTCGTATCCTAACCCCTTTCCATTCATGTGATCCTAATCAAATTTTTCTACAAAACATGCATTGGGATAGATTTGTACCTTTACAAATTTCTTCGTATCCTAACCTCTTTCCATTCATGTGATCCTAATCAGAGTTTTCTACAAAACGTGTGTTGGGATAGATTTGTGCTTTTACAAATTTCTTCGTACCCTAACCTCTTTCCATTCATGTGATCCTAATCAAACTTTTCTACAAAACGTGCGTTGGGATAGATTTGTACTTTTACAAATTTCTTCCTACCCTAACCTCTTTTCATTAATCTGATCCTAATCAAATTGTTCTATAAAACCATGCATTGGGATATATTTGTACCTTTACAAATTTCTTCGTATCCTAACCTCTTTCCATTCATGTGATCCTAATCAAACTTTTCTACAAAACATGCATTGAGATAGATTCGTACCTTTACAAATTTCTTCGTATCCTAACATCTTTCCATTCATGTGATACTGATCAAACTTTTCTACAAAACATGCATTGAGATAGATTCGTACCTTTACAAATTTCTTCGTATCCTAACCTCTTTCCATTCATGTGATCCTAATCAAACTTTTCTACAAAACATGCATTGAGATAGATTCGTACCTTTACAAATTTCTTCGTATCCTAACCTCTTTCCATTCATGTGATCCTAATCAAACTTTTCTACAAAACATGCATTGAGATAGATTCGTACCTTTACAAATTTCTTCGTATCCTAACCTCTTTCCATTCATGTGATCCTAATCAAACTTTTCTACAAAACATGCATTGGTATAGATTTGTACCTTTACAAATTTCTTCGTATCCTAACCTCTTTCCATTCATGTGATCCTAATCAGAGTTTTCTACAAAACGTGTGTTGGGATAGATTTGTGCTTTTACAAATTTCTTCGTACCCTAACCTCTTTCCATTCATGTGATCCTAATCAAACTTTTCTACAAAACGTGCGTTGGGATAGATTTGTACTTTTACAAATTTCTTCCTACCCTAACCTCTTTTCATTAATCTGATCCTAATCAAATTGTTCTATAAAACCATGCATTGGGATATATTTGTACCTTTACAAATTTCTTCGTATCCTAACCTCTTTCCATTCATGTGATCCTAATAAAACTCTTCTACAAAACATGCATTGAGATAGATTCGTACCTTTACAAATTTCTTCGTATCTTAACCTCTTTCCATTCATGAGATCCTAATCAAACTTTTCTACAAAACCATGCATTGGGATAGCTTCGTGCTTTAAAAATTTCTTTGTACCCTAACCTATTCCCATTCATCTGGTCCTAATCAGAGTTTTCTACAAAACGTGCGTTGGGATAAATTCGTACCTTTACAAATTTCTTCGTATCCTAACCTCTTTCCATTCATGTGATCCTAATCAAACTTTTCTACAAAACATGCATTGAGATAGATTCGTACCTTTACAAATTTCTTCGTATCCTAACCTCTTTCCATTCATGTGATCCTAATCAAACTTTTCTACAAAACATGCATTGAGATAGATTCGTACCTTTACAAATTTCTTCGTATCCTAACCTCTTTCCATTCATGTGATCCTAATCAAATTTTTCTACAAAACATGCATTGGTATAGATTTGTACCTTTACAAATTTCTTCGTATCCTAACCTCTTTCCATTCATGTGATCCTAATCAGAGTTTTCTACAAAACGTGTGTTGGGATAGATTTGTGCTTTTACAAATTTCTTCGTACCCTAACCTCTTTCCATTCATGTGATCCTAATCAAACTTTTCTACAAAACGTGCGTTGGGATAGATTTGTACTTTTACAAATTTCTTCGTATCTTAACCTCTTTCCATTCATGCGATCCTAATCAAACTTTTCTACAAAACATGCATTGAGATAGATTCGTACCTTTACAAATTTCTTCGTATCCTAACCTCTTTCCATTCATGTGATCCTAATCAAACTTTTCTACAAAACATGCATTGAGATAGATTCGTACCTTTACAAATTTCTTCGTATCCTAACCTCTTTCCATTCATGAGATCCTAATCAAACTTTTCTACAAAACCATGCATTGGGATAGCTTCGTGCTTTAAAAATTTCTTTGTACCCTAACCTATTCCCATTCATCTGGTCCTAATCAGAGTTTTCTACAAAACGTGCGTTGGGATAGATGTGTGCTTTTACAAATTTCTTCGTACCCTAACCTCTTTCCATGCATGTGATCCTAATCAAAGTTTTCTATAAAACCATGCATTGGGATAGAATTGTACCTTTACAAATTTCTTCGTACCCTAACCTCTTTCCATTCATGTGATCCTAATCAAACTTTTCTACAAAACCATGAATTGGGATAGATTTGTACCTTTACAAATTTTTTCGTATCCCAACCTCTTTCCATTCATGTGATCCTAATCAGAGTTTTCTAGAAAACGTGCGTTGGGATAGAAGTGTGCTTTTACAAATTTCTTCGTACCCTAACCTCTTTCCATTCATGCGATCCTAATCAAACTTTTCTACAAAACATGCATTGAGATAGATTCGTACCTTTACAAATTTCTTCGTATCCTAACCTCTTTCCATTCATGTGATCCTAATCAAACTTTTCTACAAAACATGCATTGAGATAGATTCGTACCTTTACAAATTTCTTCGTATCCTAACCTCTTTCCATTCATGAGATCCTAATCAAACTTTTCTACAAAACCATGCATTGGGATAGCTTCGTGCTTTAAAAATTTCTTTGTACCCTAACCTATTCCCATTCATCTGGTCCTAAGCAGAGTTTTCTACAAAACGTGCGTTGGGATAAATTCGTACCTTTACAAATTTCTTCGTATCCTAACCTCTTTCCATTCATGTGATCCTAATCAAACTTTTCTACAAAACATGCATTGAGATAGATTCGTACCTTTACAAATTTCTTCGTATCCTAACCTCTTTCCATTCATGTGATCCTAATCAAACTTTTCTACAAAACATGCTTTGAGATAGATTCGTACCTTTACAAATTTCTTCGTATCCTAACCTCTTTCCATTCATGTGATCCTAATCAAATTTTTCTACAAAACATGCATTGGTATAGATTTGTACCTTTACAAATTTCTTCGTATCCTAACCTCTTTCCATTCATGTGATCCTAATCAGAGTTTTCTACAAAACGTGTGTTGGGATAGATTTGTGCTTTTACAAATTTCTTCGTACCCTAACCTCTTTCCATTCATGTGATCCTAATCAAACTTTTCTACAAAACGTGCGTTGGGATAGATTTGTACTTTTACAAATTTCTTCCTAGCCTAACCTCTTTTCATTAATCTGATCCTAATCAAATTGTTCTATAAAACCATGCATTGGGATATATTTGTACCTTTACAAATTTCTTCGTATCTTAACCTCTTTCCATTCATGCGATCCTAATCAAACTTTTCTACAAAACATGCATTGAGATAGATTCGTACCTTTACAAATTTCTTCGTATCCTAACCTCTTTCCATTCATGAGATCCTAATCAAACTTTTCTACAAAACATGCATTGAGATAGATTCGTACCTTTACAAATTTCTTCGTATCCTAACCTCTTTCCATTCATGCGATCCTAATCAAACTTTTCTACAAAACATGCATTGAGATAGATTCGTACCTTTACAAATTTCTTCGTATCCTAACCTCTTTCCATTCATGTGATCCTAATCAAACTTTTCTACAAAACATGCATTGAGATAGATTCGTACCTTTACAAATTTCTTCGTATCCTAACCTCTTTCCATTCATGTGATCCTAATCAAACTTTTCTACAAAACGTGCGTTGGGATATATTCGTACCTTTACAAATTTCTTCGTATCCTAACCTCTTTCCATTCATGTGATCCTAATCAGAGTTTTCTACAAAACGTGTGTTGGGATAGATTCGTACCTTTACAAATTTCTTCGTATCCTAACCTCTTTCCATTCATGTGATCCTAATCAAACTTTTCTACAAAACATGCATTGAGATAGATTCGTACCTTTACAAATTTCTTCGTATCCTAACCTCTTTCCATTCATGTGATCCTAATCAAACTTTTCTACAAAACGTGCGTTGGGATAGATTTGTACTTTTACAAATTTCTTCCTACCCTAACCTCTTTTCATTAATCTGATCCTAATCAAATTGTTCTATAAAACCATGCATTGGGATATATTTGTACCTTTACAAATTTCTTCGTATCTTAACCTCTTGCCATTCATGCGATCCTAATCAAACTTTTCTACAAAACATGCATTGAGATAGATTCGTACCTTTACAAATTTCTTCGTATCCTAACCTCTTTCCATTCATGTGATCCTAATCAAACTTTTCTACAAAACATGCATTGAGATAGATTCGTACCTTTACAAATTTCTTCGTATCCTAACCTCTTTCCATTCATGAGATCCTAATCAAACTTTTCTACAAAACCATGCATTGGGATAGCTTCGTGCTTTAAAAATTTCTTTGTACCCTAACCTCTATCCATTCATCTGGTCCTAATCAGAGTTTTCTACAAAACGTGCGTTGGGATAGATGTGTGCTTTTACAAATTTCTTCGTACCCTAACCTCTTTCCATGCATGTGATCCTAATCAAAGTTTTCTATAAAACCATGCATTGGGATAGAATTGTACCTTTACAAATTTCTTCGTACCCTAACCTCTTTCCATTCATGTGATCCTAATCAAACTTTTCTACAAAACCATGAATTGGGATAGATTTGTACCTTTACAAATTTCTTCGTACCCTAACCTCTTTCCATTCATGTGATCCTAATCAAACTTTTCTACAAAACCATGAATTGGGATAGATTTGTACCTTTACAAATTTTTTCGTATCCCAACCTCTTTCCATTCATGTGATCCTAATCAGAGTTTTCTAGAAAACGTGCGTTGGGATAGAAGTGTGCTTTTACAAATTTCTTCGTACCCTAACCTCTTTCCATTCATGTGATCCTAATCAGAGCTTTCTACAAAACGTGCGTTGGGATAGATTTGTGCTTTTACAAATTTCTTCGTACCCTAACCTCTTCCCATTCATGTGATCCTAATTATACTTTTCTATAAAACCATGCATTGGGATAGAATGGTACCTTTACAAATTTCTTCGTATCCAAACCTCTTTCCATTCAGGAATAATTTCAAGATGGCGCCGGAGAAAGGCCGTGTTTGTTTGTATTGCAAAAACAAAGCGGTAAATGGTCTTAAATGTAAAACTTGCGAATTAATTTTGCACCCTAAATGTGTCGAACGTCTGAACCTAAAGGTTTTTGATGAGGAATTTGTCCTATGTTCCGATTGTGAGAAAAAAAACCGTAGTGCTAATGCTAGTGAAAGTGATAATAATGTTGATCAAGGTGAACAAGCATTTTTATACAAATTTCCAAACGAGGTAATAAATTTTCTTAAAAGTGGTGAGTTTTCTAATCTAATCACTAATATAGTTAGAGAAGAAACTAAGTTGCTACATAATGAATTAGCTGATCTACATGTTCAGATTGATAATTTGAAATCTACGAATATTGATTTAATAAGATTATTAAGCAAAGATATCTCGTGTGAGAATATTATTAATAAAGATAATCATCATTCTAATGTAAATTATTATAGTGGAAAACCTCCAATCACTGCAAATTATGCTTCTGCTACTGCAAGTAAAGATAAGATTTTATACTCAAAAGCCGTCACAGCTGTAAACACCTCATACCATCTGCAAGCCGGTTTATCAAATGTAAATAAAGAATCAGCTGGTAAAATTGACAATTCAGTTTTCAAGTTCAAACCTCGTAATAAATTAATTATCGGTACGGCCCAGCCTAATAAACAATCTGATATGGAGTTTCCAGCTTCTGTGAGAAATTCTGATCTTCATGTTATCAGAGTTAATCCAAATGTCAATTTAACGAAGTTTGAGAATTACGTTAATAATAAGTTATTGAATCATTTTAACAATGATAAAAGTTGTATTCCCAAATTTAAGATTACTCAACTGGACTCAAAATATCCGGATAATTACAGCTCCTTTAAGGTGAATGTTGAATCTGGGAGTATGCCTATCTTAATGGATGCATCTTTTTGGCCTCAAGGAATCGCGGTAAGAAGATTCTACACAGCCCATAATCGTCAGAAAACTAACTCAAAGAAAAATTTTCAAAATGCAAAATTAATGCACCCTCCGACTTAACAATTTTTTATCAAAATGTTCGTGGACTACGAACTAAAGTAAAAGAATTGTATAGCAGTATTCTAAGTGAAGATCATTTCATAATTAGTTTGACAGAAACTTGGTTAACAAGCGAATATAGCAGTTCAGAGATTATTGACAGTCGCTACAATGTTTATCGTCTAGATAGATGTCAGTTATCACTATGTAAAGAACGAGGGGGCGGTGTCCTTCTTGCAATTAGAAAGGATCTCCCTTCTTTTCAAATAGATTTAGACCTGAAGAATAGAGAAGAATTATGGATTTCTGTTAGTATTGATGGTAATCAGTTAATAATTGGAACTGTTTATTTTCCACCCAAATCAGATCGTTCTCTTTATGAAGACCATCTTGAGTTAGTGTCTGAAATATGTTCTGTCTACCCCAATAGTACAATCTGCATTTTAGGTGATTACAACCTGCCAAATATAGTTTGGTGTTACGACAAATTCTGTGATAGTGATTGTGATAATTTAATTCCTCTCAGTACTAGTTCGAAAATAGAAGATTTGATCTGTGATACTTTTGCTTTTTACGGTTTTTATCAAAAAAATTTTATATATAATGTTAATAATGTTATTTTGGATCTTGTTTTTTGTAACTCCGAAACTATTGATATTTGTGAATGGTCTCCTTTAACTAATATTGATAATAATCATCCTCCTTTTATATGTACAGTTAGAAATCTTCCTCAACTCTATCATCATACAATTAATAAAACATTCTTAGATTTTAGGAACGCATCCTATGAAATGATCAATAATTATTTAAGCACCATTAATTGGGATATTTTAGAACATACCGGTTCGGTGGAAGAGTCTGTAAGTATTTTTTATGATATAATTAATTTTGTGATATCTTTATATGTGAGCACTAAGTATGTTACTACTGGTAGCAATACATTTCCCAAATGGTTTAATGGCAATACCCGAGCACTAATTTATCAGAAGAAAACCACTCACAAGCAGTTTAAGCAAACCAGATCCGTTAGTGATTATAATGCATTTAAGGAATTGCGAAACCAGTGCAAAGATGCAATTAATAAATGTAAAATTATTCACATTAAAAATGTTGAACAACATATTTTGGACAATCCTAAGTATTTTTGGAATCATGTAAGATCTCAGAAAGACGATAACTCTTTACCCAGTTTTATTAAATATAACGATCTCATAGGAGAAACTCCCAGCACTATCGCTGACCTATTTTCCAGACACTTTCAGTCTGTTTACTCTTTTTATAATACCTATCAAAGCGACTCTTGTGACGACTTTCTAAGTAATATGGTGGACTTGTCCAAAATATATATATCTGAAGATGATATTCAAACTAAAATAGATTGTCTTGATACTTATTCTAGAGTGGGCCCTGATAATGTGGCAGTTTTCATTAAAGCTTGTGCTACCAACTTAATTGTTCCTCTTTGCATACTGTTTAATAGATCTCTAAATGAATCAATATTTCCTGAATTTTGGAAGTTATCTGATGTAATTCCTATTTTTAAAAACGGAAATCGTTCTAATGTGTGCAATTATCGACCTATCAGTATATTATCTACTATTCCGAAACTTTTTGAGGCGATCGTGACAGATAAAGTGTATTTGTCTGTAAAAAATATCATTATTGACCAACAACATGGATTTGTAAGGGGCAGATCTACCTTAACAAATTTGTTTCTGTTCACCAATTTAGTACTGCAATCTATTGAATCAGGACGTAATGTTGATTGTATTTACACTGATATGAGTAAAGCTTTTGACAAAGTAAATATAAAACGTTTAATTTACAAATTAGACAGACTTGGTTTTCGAGATCCCCTACTTTCATGGATCAATTCCTATTTAGTTAAAAGGCAGCAAAGAGTTATAATTAATGATTCCAAATCTGATTGGTTCACAGTTACTTCTGGAGTTCCGCAAGGGTCTCATTTGGGACCAATCCTTTTTTTACTTTTTATTAATGACGTTCATCATGCCATTAAACATAGCAGCTTTCTGCTTTATGCGGATGATCTAAAATTGTTTCGTAGTAATGAAGCTAATGGTTTAGATCTCCTACTGCAGGAAGATTTGAATAGCCTGTCTTTCTGGTGTAAAGAAAACAACCTTAGTTTAAACGTATCTAAATGCAAAGTGTTGCGATTTACAAGAAAGGTATCTTCATCTGCATATTCTTATTCGATAGATGGCAGTACAATAGAAAATGTTAGTTATTACAAAGATCTTGGTATCATTATGGATAGTAACTTAAATTATGCGCGTCATATCACTGATCTATTAAACAGAGCAAACAGACTGTTAGGAGTTACAGTTCGTTTAAGTACTGATTTTCAAGATTTACGAGTCTTAATACTGTTATTTACATCACAAATACGTTCCATTGTAGAATACTGCACAGTTATCTGGACTCCTTATCTTAAAATGTTTATTGATCGACTGGAAGCAGTTCAAAAAAGATTTTTAAAATTTCTATGTTTTAAATATCGGATCAATTATTATGATTACGATTACATTGATCTTTTGCACTATTTTGGCCTTTCTTTACTTCAAACCCGGCGTAGTTACTTTGATTTATGTCTACTATTTAAAATATTTAATAATTTAATAAATTGTCCTGAAATATTGTACATTTTCTCACTAAATGTTAATAATGCTAATGTGAGAAGTTCAGAACCTTTTCGCATACCTTTCCACCGAACCATGTATGGGTTAAATTCTCCGCATCCTAGGATGTGTCGTCTCGCTAGTAACTATAGAATTTTAGATTTCTTTGGTGTGTCGTTTAATAAATTTAAAAGTAGTTTAAGAAAAGAATTGTTAATGTAATGTTACTGTATTTAATTGCTTTTTTTAAATCTTTATACTCTTATTATACGTAGTTTACTTTGTTTTATGTTATACATGTTGTAATGGATGGCCGTCAATATATATATTATTATTATTATTATTATTCATGTGATCCTAATCAGAGTTTTCTACAAAACGTGTGTTGGGATAGATTTGTGCTTTTACAAATTTCTTCGTACCCTAACCTCTTTCCATTCATGTGATCCTAATCAAAGTTTTCTATAAAACCATGCATTGGGATAGAATTGTACCTTTACAAATTTCTTCGTATCCCAACCTCTTTCCATTCATGTGATCCTAATCAAATTTTTCTACAAAACATGCATTGGGATAGATTTGTACCTTTACAAATTTCTTCGTATCCTAACCTCTTTCCATTCATGTGATCCTAATCAAACTTTTCTACAAAACATGCATTGAGATAGATTTGTACCGCTACAAATTTCTTCGTATCCTAACCTCTTTCCATTCATGTGATCCTAATCAGAGTTTTCTACATAACGTGCGTTGGGATAGATTTGTGCTTTTACAAATTTCTTCGTACCCTAACCTCTTCCCTTTCATGTGGTCCTAATCACACTTTTCTACAAAACATGCATTTGGATAGATTTGTACCTTTAAAAATTTCTTCGTATCCTAACCTCTTTCCATTCATGTGATCCTAATCAGAGTTTTCTACAAAACGTGCGTTTGGATAGATTTGTGCTTTTACAAATTTCTTCGTACCCTAACCTCTTCCCATTCATGTGATCCTAATCACACTTTTCTACAACACGTGCGGTTGGATAGATTTGTGCTTTTACAAATTTCTTCCTAGCCTAACCTCTTTTCATTAATCTGATCCTAATCAAAGTTTTCTATAAAACCATGCATTGGGATATATTTGTACCTTTACAAATTTCTTCGTATCCTAACCTCTTCCCATTCATGTGATCCTAATCACAGGTTTCTACTACACGTGCGTTGGGATAGATTTGTACTTTTACAAATTTCTTCCTACACTAACCTCTTTTCATTAATCTGATCCTAATCAAATTGTTCTATAAAACCATGCATTGGGTTATATTTGTACCTTTACAAATTTCTTCGTATCCTAACCCCTTTCCATTCATGTGATCCTAATCAAACTTTTCTACAAAACGTGTGTTGGGATAGATTTGTGATTTTACAAATTTCTTCGTACCCTAACCTCTTTCCATTCATGTGATCCTAATCAAAGTTTTCTATAAAACCATGCATTGGGATAGAATTGTACCTTTACAAATTTCTTCGTATCCTAACCTCTTTCCATTCATGTGATCCTAATCAAATTTTTCTACAAAACATGCATTGGGATAGATTTGTACCTTTACAAATTTCTTCGTATCCTAACCTCTTTCCATTCATGTGATCCTAATCAGAGTTTTCTACAAAACGTGTGTTGGGATAGATTTGTGCTTTTACAAATTTCTTCGTACCCTAACCTCTTTCCATTCATGTGATCCTAATCAAACTTTTCTACAAAACGTGCGTTGGGATAGATTTGTACTTTTACAAATTTCTTCCTACCCTAACCTCTTTTCATTAATCTGATCCTAATCAAATTGTTCTATAAAACCATGCATTGGGATATATTTGTACCTTTACAAATTTCTTCGTATCCTAACCTCTTTCCATTCATGTGATCCTAATCAAACTTTTCTACAAAACATGCATTGAGATAGATTCGTACCTTTACAAATTTCTTCGTATCCTAACCTCTTTCCATTCATGTGATCCTGATCAAACTTTTCTACAAAACATGCATTGAGATAGATTCGTACCTTTACAAATTTCTTCGTATCCTAACCTCTTTGCATTCATGTGATCCTAATCAAACTTTTCTACAAAACATGCATTGAGATAGATTCGTACCTTTACAAATTTCTTCGTATCCTAACCTCTTTCCATTCATGTGATCCTAATCAAACTTTTCTACAAAACATGCATTGAGATAGATTCGTACCTTTACAAATTTCTTCGTATCCTAACCTCTTTCCATTCATGTGATCCTAATCAGAGTTTTCTACAAAACGTGCGTTGGGATAGATTTGTGCTTTTACAAATTTCTTCGTACCCTAACCTCTTTCCATTCATGTGATCCTAATCAAACTTTTCTACAAAACGTGCGTTGGGATAGATTTGTACTTTTACAAATTTCTTCCTACCCTAACCTCTTTTCATTAATCTGATCCTAATCAAATTGTTCTATAAAACCATGCATTGGGATATATTTGTACCTTTACAAATTTCTTCGTATCCTAACCTCTTTCCATTCATGTGATCCTAATCAATCTTTTCTACAAAACATGCATTGAGATAGATTCGTACCTTTACAAATTTTTTCGTATCCTAACCTCTTTCCATTCATGTGATCCTAATAAAACTCTTCTACAAAACATGCATTGAGATAGATTCGTACCTTTACAAATTTCTTCGTATCTTAACCTCTTTCCATTCATGTGATCCTAATCAAACTTTTCTACAAAACATGCATTGAGATAGATTCGTACCTTTACAAATTTCTTCGTATCTTAACCTCTTTCCATTCATGTGATCCTAATCAAACTTTTCTACAAAACATGCATTGAGATAGATTCGTACCTTTACAAATTTCTTCGTATCCTAACCTCTTTCCATTCATGAGATCCTAATCAAACTTTTCTACAAAACCATGCATTGGGATAGCTTCGTGCTTTAAAAATTTCTTTGTACCCTAACCTATTCCCATTCATCTGGTCCTAATCAGAGTTTTCTACAAAACGTGCGTTGGGATAAATTCGTACCTTTACAAATTTCTTCGTATCCTAACCTCTTTCCATTCATGTGATCCTAATCAAACTTTTCTACAAAACATGCATTGAGATAGATTCGTACCTTTACAAATTTCTTCGTATCCTAACCTCTTTCCATTCATGTGATCCTAATCAAACTTTTCTACAAAACATGCATTGAGATAGATTCGTACCTTTACAAATTTCTTCGTATCCTAACCTCTTTCCATTCATGTGATCCTAATCAAATTTTTCTACAAAACATGCATTGGTATAGATTTGTACCTTTACAAATTTCTTCGTATCCTAACCTCTTTCCATTCATGTGATCCTAATCAGAGTTTTCTACAAAACGTGTGTTGGGATAGATTTGTGCTTTTACAAATTTCTTCGTACCCTAACCTCTTTCCATTCATGTGATCCTAATCAAACTTTTCTACAAAACGTGCGTTGGGATAGATTTGCACTTTTACAAATTTCTTCCTACCCTAACCTCTTTTCATTAATCTGATCCTAATCAAATTGTTCTATAAAACCATGCATTGGGATATATTTGTACCTTTACAAATTTCTTCGTATCTTAACCTCTTTCCATTCATGCGATCCTAATCAAACTTTTCTACAAAACATGCATTGAGATAGATTCGTACCTTTACAAATTTCTTCGTATCCTAACCTCTTTCCATTCATGTGATCCTAATCAAACTTTTCTACAAAACATGCATTGAGATAGATTCGTACCTTTACAAATTTCTTCGTATCCTAACCTCTTTCCATTCATGTGATCCTAATCAAACTTTTCTACAAAACATGCATTGAGATAGATTCGTACCTTTACAAATTTCTTCGTATCCTAACCCCTTTCCATTCATGTGATCCTAATCAAACTTTTCTACAAAACGTGTGTTGGGATAGATTTGTGATTTTACAAATTTCTTCGTACCCTAACCTCTTTCCATTCATGTGATCCTAATCAAAGTTTTCTATAAAACCATGCATTGGGATAGAATTGTACCTTTACAAATTTCTTCGTATCCTAACCTCTTTCCATTCATGTGATCCTAATCAAATTTTTCTACAAAACATGCATTGGGATAGATTTGTACCTTTAAAAATTTCTTCGTATCCTAACCTCTTTCCATTCATGTGATCCTAATCAGAGTTTTCTACAAAACGTGTGTTGGGATAGATTTGTGCTTTTACAAATTTCTTCGTACCCTAACCTCTTTCCATTCATGTGATCCTAATCAAACTTTTCTACAAAACGTGCGTTGGGATAGATTTGTACTTTTACAAATTTCTTCCTACCCTAACCTCTTTTCATTAATCTGATCCTAATCAAATTGTTCTATAAAACCATGCATTGGGATATATTTGTACCTTTACAAATTTCTTCGTATCCTAACCTCTTTCCATTCATGTGATCCTAATCAAACTTTTCTACAAAACATGCATTGAGATAGATTCGTACCTTTACAAATTTCTTCGTATCCTAACCTCTTTCCATTCATGTGATCCTGATCAAACTTTTCTACAAAACATGCATTGAGATAGATTCGTACCTTTACAAATTTCTTCGTATCCTAACCTCTTTGCATTCATGTGATCCTAATCAAACTTTTCTACAAAACATGCATTGAGATAGATTCGTACCTTTACAAATTTCTTCGTATCCTAACCTCTTTCCATTCATGTGATCCTAATCAAACTTTTCTACAAAACATGCATTGAGATAGATTCGTACCTTTACAAATTTCTTCGTATCCTAACCTCTTTCCATTCATGTGATCCTAATCAAACTTTTCTACAAAACATGCATTGAGATAGATTCGTACCTTTACAAATTTCTTCGTATCCTAACCTCTTTCCATTCATGTGATCCTAATCAGAGTTTTCTACAAAACGTGTGTTGGGATAGATTTGTGCTTTTACAAATTTCTTCGTACCCTAACCTCTTTCCATTCATGTGATCCTAATCAAACTTTTCTACAAAACGTGCGTTGGGATAGATTTGTACTTTTACAAATTTCTTCCTACCCTAACCTCTTTTCATTAATCTGATCCTAATCAAATTGTTCTATAAAACCATGCATTGGGATATATTTGTACCTTTACAAATTTCTTCGTATCCTAACCTCTTTCCATTCATGTGATCCTAATCAATCTTTTCTACAAAACATGCATTGAGATAGATTCGTACCTTTACAAATTTTTTCGTATCCTAACCTCTTTCCATTCATGTGATCCTAATAAAACTCTTCTACAAAACATGCATTGAGATAGATTCGTACCTTTACAAATTTCTTCGTATCTTAACCTCTTTCCATTCATGTGATCCTAATCAAACTTTTCTACAAAACATGCATTGAGATAGATTCGTACCTTTACAAATTTCTTCGTATCTTAACCTCTTTCCATTCATGTGATCCTAATCAAACTTTTCTACAAAACATGCATTGAGATAGATTCGTACCTTTACAAATTTCTTCGTATCCTAACCTCTTTCCATTCATGAGATCCTAATCAAACTTTTCTACAAAACCATGCATTGGGATAGCTTCGTGCTTTAAAAATTTCTTTGTACCCTAACCTATTCATATTCATCTGGTCCTAATCAGAGTTTTCTACAAAACGTGCGTTGGGATAAATTCGTACCTTTACAAATTTCTTCGTATCCTAACCTCTTTCCATTCATGTGATCCTAATCAAACTTTTCTACAAAACATGCATTGAGATAGATTCGTACCTTTACAAATTTCTTCGTATCCTAACCTCTTTCCATTCATGTGATCCTAATCAAACTTTTCTACAAAACATGCATTGAGATAGATTCGTACCTTTACAAATTTCTTCGTATCCTAACCTCTTTCCATTCATGTGATCCTAATCAGAGTTTTCTACAAAACGTGTGTTGGGATAGATTTGTGCTTTTACAAATTTCTTCGTACCCTAACCTCTTTCCATTCATGTGATCCTAATCAAACTTTTCTACAAAACGTGCGTTGGGATAGATTCGTACCTTTACAAATTTCTTCCTACCCTAACCTCTTTTCATTAATCTGATCCTAATCAAATTGTTCTATAAAACCATGCATTGGGATATATTTGTACCTTTACAAATTTCTTCGTATCTTAACCTCTTTCCATTCATGCGATCCTAATCAAACTTTTCTACAAAACATGCATTGAGATAGATTCGTACCTTTACAAATTTCTTCGTATCCTAACCTCTTTCCATTCATGTGATCCTAATCAAACTTTTCTACAAAACATGCATTGAGATAGATTCGTACCTTTACAAATTTCTTCGTATCCTAACCTCTTTCCATTCATGAGATCCTAATCAAACTTTTCTACAAAACCATGCATTGGGATAGCTTCGTGCTTTAAAAATTTCTTTGTACCCTAACCTATTCCCATTCATATGGTCCTAATCAGAGTTTTCTACAAAACGTGCGTTGGGATAGGTGTGTGCTTTTACAAATTTCTTCGTACCCTAACCTCTTTCCATTCATGTGATCCCAATCAAACTTTTCTACAAAACCAAGCGTTGGGATAGCTTCGTGCTTTAAAAATTTCTTCGTACCCTAACCTCTTTCCATTCATGTGATCCTAATCAAACTTTTCTACAAAACCATGCGTTGGGATAGCTTCGTGCTTTAAAAATTTCTACGTACCCTAACCTCTTTCCATTCATGTGATCCTAATCAAACTTTTCTACAAAACCATGCATTGGGATAGCTTCGTGCTTTAAAAATTTCTTCGTACCCTAACCTCTTTCCATTCACGTGATCCTAATCAAAGTTTTCTATAAAACCATGCATTGGGAAAGATTTGTACCTTTACAAATTTCTTCGTATCATAACCTCTTTCCATTCATGCGATCCTAATCAAACTTTTCTACAAAACATGCAGTGAGATAGATTTGTACCTTTAAAAATTTCTTCGTACCCTAACCTCTATCCATTCATGTGATCCTAATCAAACTTTTCTACAAAACCATGCGTTGGGATAGCTTCGTGCTTTAAAAATTTCTTCGTACCCTAACCTCTTTCCATTCATGTGATCCTAATCAAACTTTTCTACAAAACAATGCGTTAGGATAGCTTCGTGCTTTAAAAACTTCTTCGTACCCTAACCTCTATCCATTCATGTGATCCTAATAAAACTTTTCTACAAAACCATGCGTTAGGATAGCTTCGCGCTTTAAAAATTTCTTCGTACCCTAACCTCTTTCCATTTATGTGATCCTAATCAAACTTTTCTACAAAACCATGCGTTTGGATAGCTTCGTGCTTTAAAAATTTCTTCGTATCCTAACCTCTTTCCATTCATGTGATCCTAATCAAACTTTTCTATAAAACCATGCATTGGGATAGAACTGTACCTTTACAAATTTCTTCGTATCCTAACCTCTTTCCATTCATGTGATCCTAATCAAACTTTTCTACAAAACCATGAATTGGGATAGATTTGTACCTTTACAAATTTCATCGTATCCTAACCTCTTTCCATTCATGTGATCCTAATCAAACTTTTCTACAAAACATGCATTGAGATAGATTTGTACCTTTACAAATTTCTTCGTATCCTAACCTCTTTCCATTCATGTGATCCTAATCAGAGTTTTCTACAAAACGTGCGTTGGGATAGATTTGTGCTTTTACAAATTTCTTCGTACCCTAACCTCTTCCCTTTCATGTGATCCTAATCACACTTTTCTACAAAACATGCATTTGGATAGATTTGTACCTTTAAAAATTTCTTCGTATCCTAACCTCTTTCCATTCATGTGATCCTAATCAGAGTTTTCTACAAAACGTGCGTTGGGATAGATTTGTGCTTTTACAAATTTCTTCGTACCCTAACCTCTTCCCATTCATGTGATCCTAATCACACTTTTCTACAACACGTGCGGTTGGATAGATTTGTGCTTTTACAAATTTCTTCCTAGCCTAACCTCTTTTCATTAATCTGATCCTAATCAAAGTTTTCTATAAAACCATGCATTGGGATATATTTGTACCTTTACAAATTTCTTCGTATCCTAACCTCTTCCCATTCATGTGATCCTAATCACAGGTTTCTACAACACGTGCGTTGGGATAGATTTGTACTTTTACAAATTTCTTCCTACACTAACCTCTTTTCATTAATCTGATCCTAATCAAATTGTTCTATAAAACCATGCATTGGGTTATATTTGTACCTTTACAAATTTCTTCGTATCCTAACCTCTTTCCATTCATGTGATCCTAATCAGAGTTTTCTACAAAACGTGTGTTGGGATGGATTTGTGCTTTTACAAATTTCTTCGTACCCTAACCTCTTTCCATTCATGTGATCCTAATCAAAGTTTTCTATAAAACCATGCATTGGGATAGAATTGTACCTTTACAAATTTCTTCGTATCCCAACCTCTTTCCATTCATGTGATCCTAATCAAATTTTTCTACAAAACATGCATTGGGATAGATTTGTACCTTAACAAATTTCTTCGTATCCTAACCTCTTTCCATTCATGTGATCCTAATCAGAGTTTTCTACAAAACGTGTGTTGGGATAGATTTGTGCTTTTACAAATTTCGTCGTACCCTAACCTCTTTCCATTCATGTGATCCTAATCAAACTTTTCTACAAAACGTGCGTTGGGATAGATTTGTACTTTTACAAATTTCTTCCTACCCTAACCTCTTTTCATTAATCTGATCCTAATCAAATTGCTCTATAAAACCATGCATTGGGATATATTTGTACCTTTACAAATTTCTTCGTATCCTAACCTCTTTCCATTCATGTGATCCTAATCAAACTTTTCTACAAAGCATGCATTGAGATAGATTCGTACCTTTACAAATTTCTTCGTATCCTAACCTCTTTCCATTCATGTGATCCTGATCAAACTTTTCTACAAAACATGCATTGAGATAGATTCGTACCTTTACAAATTTCTTCGTATCCTAACCTATTTCCATTCATGTGATCCTATTCAATCTTTTCTACAAAACATGCATTGAGATATATTCGTACCTTTACAAATTGCTTCGTATCCTAACCTCTTTCAATTCATGTGATCCTAATCAAACTTTTCTACAAAACATGCATTGAGATAGATTCGTACCTTTACAAATTTCTTCGTATCCTAACCTCTTTCCATTCATGTGATCCTAATCAAACTTTTCTACAAAAAAAGCATTGAGATAGATTTGTACCTTTACAATTTTTTTCGTATCCTAACCTCTTTCCATTCATGTGATCCTAATCAAACTTTTCTACAAAACATGCATTGAGATAGATTCGTACCTTTACAAATTTCTTCGTATCCTAACCTCTTTCCATTCATGAGATCCTAATCAAAGTTTTCTATAAAACCATGCATTGGGATATATTCGTACCTTTACAAATTGCTTCGTATCCTAACCTCTTTCAATTCATGTGATCCTAATCAAACTTTTCTACAAAACATGCATTGAGATAGATTCGTACCTTTACAAATTTCTTCGTATCCTAACCTCTTTCCATTCATGTGATCCTAATCAAACTTTTCTACAAAACATGCATTGAGATAGATTTGTACCTTTACAAATTTTTTCGTATCCTAACCTCTTTCCATTCATGTGATCCTAATCAAACTTTTCTACAAAACATGCATTGAGATAGATTCGTACCTTTACAAATTTCTTCGTATCCTAACCTCTTTCCATTCATGTGATCCTAATCAAACTTTTCTACAAAACATGCATTGAGATAGATTTGTACCTTTACAAATTTTTTCGTATCCTAACCTCTTTCCATTCATGTGATCCTAATCAAACTTTTCTACAAAACATGCATTGAGATAGATTCGTACCTTTACAAATTTCTTCGTATCCTAACCTCTTTCCATTCATGAGATCCTAATCAAATTGTTCTATAAAACCATGCATTGGGATATATTTGTACCTTTACAAATTTTTTCGTATCCTAACCTCTTTCCATTCATGTGATCCTAATCAAACTTTTCTACAAAACATGCATTGAGATAGATTCGTACCTTTACAAATTTCTTCGTATCCTAACCTCTTTCCATTCATGTGATCCTAATCAGAGTTTTCTACAAAACGTGTGTTGGGATAGATTTGTGCTTTTACAAATTTCTTCGTACCCTAACCTCTTTCCATTCATGTGTTCCTAATCAAAGTTTTCTATAAAACCATGCATTGGGATAGAATTGTACCTTTACAAATTTCTTCGTATCCTAACCTCTTTCCATTCATGTGATCCTAATCAAATTTTTCTACAAAACATGCATTGGAATAGATTTGTACCTTTACAAACTTCTTCGTATCCTAACCTCTTTCCATTCATGTGATCCTAATCAAAGTTTTCTACAAAACGTGTGTTGGGATAGATTTGTGCTTTCACAAATTTCTTCGTACCCTAACCTCTTTCCATTCATGTGATCCTAATCAAACTTTTCTACAAAACGTGCGTTGGGATAGATTTGTACTTTTACAAATCTCTTCCTACCCTAACCTCTTTTCATTAATCTGATCCTAATCAAATTGTTCTATAAAACCATGCATTGGGATATATGTGTACCTTTACAAATTTCTTCGTATCCTAACCTCTTTCCATTCATGTGATCCTAATCAATCTTTTCTACAAAACATGCATGGAGATAGATTCGTACCTTTACAAATTTCTTCGTATCCTAACCTCTTTCCATTCATGTGATCCTAATCAAATTTTTCTACAAAACATGCATTGGTATAGATTTGTACCTTTACAAATTTCTTCGTATCCTAACCTCTTTCCATTCATGTGATCCTAATCAGAGTTTTCTACAAAACGTGTGTTGGGATAGAATTGTGCTTTTACAAATTTCTTCGTACCCTAACCTCTTTCCATTCATGTGATCCTAATCAAACTTTTCTACAAAACGTGCGTTGGGATAGATTTGTACTTTTACAAATTTCTTCCTACCCTAACCTCTTTTCATTAATCTGATCCTAATCAAATTGTTCTATAAAACCATGCATTGGGATATATTTGTACCTTTACAAATTTCTTCGTATCTTAACCTCTTTCCATTCATGCGATCCTAATCAAACTTTTCTACAAAACATGCATTGAGATAGATTCGTACCTTTACAAATTTCTTCATATCCTAACCTCTTTCCATTCATGTGATCCTAATCAAACTTTTCTACAAAACATGCATTGAGATAGATTCGTACCTTTACAAATTTCTTCGTATCCTAACCTCTTTCCATTCATGAGATCCTAATCAAACTTTTCTACAAAACCATGCATTGGGATAGCTTCGTGCTTTAAAAATTTCTTTGTACCCTAACCTATTCCCATTCATCTGGTCCTAATCAGAGTTTTCTACAACACGTGCGTTGGGATAGATGTGTGCTTTTACAAATTTCTTCGTACCCTAACCTCTTTCCATGCATGTGATCCTAATCAAAGTTTTCTATAAAACCATGCATTGGGATAGAATTGTACCTTTACAAATTTCTTCGTACCCTAACTTCTTTCCATTCATGTGATCCTAATCAAACATTTCTACAAAACCATGAATTGGGATAGATTTGTACCTTTACAAATTTCTTCGTACCCTAACCTCTTTCCATTCATGTGATCCTAATCAAACTTTTCTACAAAACCATGAATTGGGATAGATTTGTACCTTTACGAATTTTTTCGTATCCCAACCTCTTTCCATTCATGTGATCCTAATCAGAGTTTTCTAGAAAACGTGCGTTGGGATAGATGTGTGCTTTTACAAATTTCTTCGTACCCTAACCTCTTTCCATTCATGTGATCCTAATCAGAGTTTTCTACAAAACGTGCGTTGGGATAGATTTGTGCTTTTACAAATTTCTTCGTACCCTAACCTCTTCCCATTCATGTGATCCTAATTATACTTTTCTATAAAACCATGCATTGGGATAGAATGGTACCTTTACAAATTTCTTCGTATCCTAACCTCTTTCCATTCATGTGATCCTAATCAGAGTTTTCTACAAAACGTGTGTTGGGATAGATTTGTGCTTTTACAAATTTCTTCGTACCCTAACCTCTTTCCATTCATGTGATCCTAATCAAAGTTTTCTATAAAACCATGCATTGGGATAGAATTGTACCTTTACAAATTTCTTCGTATCCCAACCTCTTTCCATTCATGTGATCCTAATCAAATTTTTCTACAAAACATGCATTGGGATAGATTTGTACCTTTACAAATTTCTTCGTATCCTAACCTCTTTCCATTCATGTGATCCTAATCAAACTTTTCTACAAAACATGCATTGAGATAGATTTGTACCTTTACAAATTTCTTCGTATCCTAACCTCTTTCCATTCATGTGATCCTAATCAGAGTTTTCTACATAACGTGCGTTGGGATAGATTTGTGCTTTTACAAATTTCTTCGTACCCTAACCTCTTCCCTTTCATGTGGTCCTAATCACACTTTTCTACAAAACATGCATTTGGATAGATTTGTACCTTTAAAAATTTCTTCGTATCCTAACCTCTTTCCATTCATGTGATCTTAATCAGAGTTTTCTACAAAACGTGCGTTTGGATAGATTTGTGCTTTTACAAATTTCTTCGTACCCTAACCTCTTCCCATTCATGTGATCCTAATCACACTTTTCTACAAAACGTGCGGTTGGATAGATTTGTGCTTTTACAAATTTCTTCCTAGCCTAACCTCTTTTCATTAATCTGATCCTAATCAAAGTTTTCTATAAAACCATGCATTGGGATATATTTGTACCTTTACAAATTTCTTCGTATCCTAACCTCTTCCCATTCATGTGATCCTAATCACAGGTTTCTACTACACGTGCGTTGGGATAGATTTGTACTTTTACAAATTTCTTCCTACACTAACCTTTTTCATTAATCTGATCCTAATCAAATTGTTCTATAAAACCATGCATTGGGTTATATTTGTACCTTTACAAATTTCTTCGTATCCTAACCCCTTTCCATTCATGTGATCCTAATCAAACTTTTCTACAAAACGTGTGTTGGGATAGATTTGTGCTTTTACAAATTTCTTCGTACCCTAACCTCTTTCCATTCATGTGATCCTAATCAAAGTTTTCTATAAAACCATGCATTGGGATAGAATTGTACTTTTACAAATTTCTTCGTATCCTAACCTCTTTCCATTCATGTGATCCTAATCAAATTTTTCTACAAAACATGCATTGGGATAGATTTGTACCTTAACAAATTTCTTCGTATCCTAACCTCTTTCCATTCATGTGATCCTAATCAGAGTTTTCTACAAAACGTGTGTTGGGATAGATTTGTGCTTTTACAAATTTCTTCGTACCCTAACCTCTTTCCATTCATGTGATCCTTATCAAACTTTTCTACAAAACGTGCGTTGGGATAGATTTGTACTTTTACAAATTTCTTCCTACCCTAACCTCTTTTCATTAATCTGATCCTAATCAAATTGTTCTATAAAACCATGCATTGGGATATATTTGTACCTTTACAAATTTCTTCGTATCCTAACCTCTTTCCATTCATGTGATCCTAATCAAACTTTTCTACAAAACATGCATTGAGATAGATTCGTACCTTTACAAATTTCTTCGTATCCTAACCTCTTTCCATTCATGTGATCCTGATCAAACTTTTCTACAAAACATGCATTGAGATAGATTCGTACCTTTACAAATTTCTTCGTATCCTAACCTCTTTGCATTCATGTGATCCTAATCAAACTTTTCTACAAAACATGCATTGAGATAGATTCGTACCTTTACAAATTTCTTCGTATCCTAACCTCTTTCCATTCATGTGATCCTAATCAAACTTTTCTACTAAACATGCATTGAGATAGATTCGTACCTTTACAAATTTCTTCGTATCCTAACCTCTTTCCATTCATGTGATCCTAATCAAACTTTTCTACAAAACATGCATTGAGATAGATTCGTACCTTTACAAATTTCTTCGTATCCTAACCTCTTTCCATTCATGTGATCCTAATCAAACTTTTCTACAAAACATGCATTGGTATAGATTTGTACCTTTACAAATTTCTTCGTATCCTAACCTCTTTCCATTCATGTGATCCTAATCAGAGTTTTCTACAAAACGTGTGTTGGGATAGATTTGTGCTTTTACAAATTTCTTCGTACCCTAACCTCTTTCCATTCATGTGATCCTAATCAAACTTTTCTACAAAACGTGCGTTGGGATAGATTTGTACTTTTACAAATTTCTTCCTACCCTAACCTCTTTTCATTAATCTGATCCTAATCAAATTGTTCTATAAAACCATGCATTGGGATATATTTGTACCTTTACAAATTTCTTCGTATCCTAACCTCTTTCCATTCATGTGATCCTAATCAATCTTTTCTACAAAACATGCATTGAGATAGATTCGTACCTTTACAAATTTTTTCGTATCCTAACCTCTTTCCATTCATGTGATCCTAATAAAACTCTTCTACAAAACATGCATTGAGATAGATTCGTACCTTTACAAATTTCTTCGTATCTTAACCTCTTTCCATTCATGTGATCCTAATCAAACTTTTCTACAAAACATGCATTGAGATAGATTCGTACCTTTACAAATTTCTTCGTATCCTAACCTCTTTCCATTCATGAGATCCTAATCAAACTTTTCTACAAAACCATGCATTGGGATAGCTTCGTGCTTTAAAAATTTCTTTGTACCCTAACCTATTCCCATTCATCTGGTCCTAATCAGAGTTTTCTACAAAACGTGCGTTGGGATAAATTCGTACCTTTACAAATTTCTTCGTATCCTAACCTCTTTCCATTCATGTGATCCTAATCAAACTTTTCTACAAAACATGCATTGAGATAGATTCGTACCTTTACAAATTTCTTCGTATCCTAACCTCTTTCCATTCATGTGATCCTAATCAAACTTTTCTACAAAACATGCATTGAGATAGATTCGTACCTTTACAAATTTCTTCGTATCCTAACCTCTTTCCATTCATGTGATCCTAATCAAATTTTTCTACAAAACATGCATTGGTATAGATTTGTACCTTTACAAATTTCTTCGTATCCTAACCTCTTTCCATTCATGTGATCCTAATCAGAGTTTTCTACAAAACGTGTGTTGGGATAGATTTGTGCTTTTACAAATTTCTTCGTACCCTAACCTCTTTCCATTCATGTGATCCTAATCAAACTTTTCTACAAAACGTGCGTTGGGATAGATTTGTACTTTTACAAATTTCTTCCTACCCTAACCTCTTTTCATTAATCTGATCCTAATCAAATTGTTCTATAAAACCATGCATTGGGATATATTTGTACCTTTACAAATTTCTTCGTATCTTAACCTCTTTCCATTCATGTGATCCTAATCAAACTTTTCTACAAAACATGCATTGAGATAGATTCGTACCTTTACAAATTTCTTCGTATCCTAACCTCTTTCCATTCATGAGATCCTAATCAAACTTTTCTACAAAACATGCATTGAGATAGATTCGTACCTTTACAAATTTCTTCGTATCCTAACCTCTTTCCATTCATGTGATCCTAATCAAACTTTTCTACAAAACATGCATTGAGATAGATTCGTACCTTTACAAATTTCTTCGTATCCTAACCTCTTTCCATTCATGTGATCCTAATCAAACTTTTCTACAAAACATGCATTGAGATAGATTCGTACCTTTACAAATTTCTTCGTATCCTAACCTCTTTCCATTCATGAGATCCTAATCAAACTTTTCTACAAAACATGCATTGAGATAGATTCGTACCTTTACAAATTTCTTCGTATCCTAACCTCTTTCCATTCATGTGATCCTAATCAAACTTTTCTACAAAACATGCATTGAGATAGATTCGTACCTTTACAAATTTCTTCGTATCCTAACCTCTTTCCATTCATGTGATCCTAATCAAACTTTTCTACAAAACATGCATTGAGATAGATTCGTACCTTTACAAATTTCTTCGTATCCTAACCTCTTTCCATTCATGTGATCCTAATCAAATTTTTCTACAAAACATGCATTGGTATAGATTTGTACCTTTACAAATTTCTTCGTATCCTAACCTCTTTCCATTCATGTGATCCTAATCAGAGTTTTCTACAAAACGTGTGTTGGGATAGATTTGTGCTTTTACAAATTTCTTCGTACCCTAACCTCTTTCCATTCATGTGATCCTAATCAAACTTTTCTACAAAACGTGCGTTGGGATAGATTTGTACTTTTACAAATTTCTTCCTACCCTAACCTCTTTTCATTAATCTGATCCTAATCAAATTGTTCTATAAAACCATGCATTGGGATATATTTGTACCTTTACAAATTTCTTCGTATCTTAACCTCTTTCCATTCATGTGATCCTAATCAAACTTTTCTACAAAACATGCATTGAGATAGATTCGTACCTTTACAAATTTCTTCGTATCCTAACCTCTTTCCATTCATGTGATCCTAATCAAACTTTTCTACAAAACATGCATTGAGATAGATTCGTACCTTTACAAATTTCTTCGTATCCTAACCTCTTTCCATTCATGAGATCCTAATCAAACTTTTCTACAAAACCATGCATTGGGATAGCTTCGTGCTTTAAAAATTTCTTTGTACCCTAACCTATTCCCATTCATCTGGTCCTAATCAGAGTTTTCTACAAAACGTGCGTTGGGATAGATGTGTGCTTTTACAAATTTCTTCGTACCCTAACCTCTTTCCATGCATGTGATCCTAATCAAAGTTTTCTATAAAACCATGCATTGGGATAGAATTGTACCTTTACAAATTTCTTCGTACCCTAACCTCTTTCCATTCATGTGATCCTAATCAAACTTTTCTACAAAACCATGAATTGGGATAGATTTGTACCTTTACAAATTTCTTCGTACCCTAACCTCTTTCCATTCATGTGATCCTAATCAAACTTTTCTACAAAACCATGAATTGGGATAGATTTGTACCTTTACAAATTTTTTCGTATCCCAACCTCTTTCCATTCATGTGATCCTAATCAGAGTTTTCTAGAAAACGTGCGTTGGGATAGATTTGTGCTTTTACAAATTTCTTCGTACCCTAACCTCTTCCCATTCATGTGATCCTAATTATACTTTTCTATAAAACCATGCATTGGGATAGAATGGTACCTTTACAAATTTCTTCGTATCCTAACCTCTTTCCATTCATGTGATCCTAATCAAACTTTTCTACAAAAAATGCATTGGGTTAGATTTGTACCTTTACAAATTTCTTCGTATCCTAACCTCTTTCCATTCATGTGATCCTAATCAGAGTTTTCTACAAAACGTGCGTTGGGATAGATTTGTGCTTTTACAAATTTCTTCGTACCCTAACCTCTTCCCATTCATGTGATCCTAATTATACTTTTCTATAAAACCATGCATTGGGATAGAATGGTACCTTTACAAATTTCTTCGTATCCTAACCTCTTTCCATTCATGTGATCCTAATCAAACTTTTCTACAAAACATGCATTGGGTTAGATTTGTACCTTTACAAATTTCGTCGTATCCTAACCTCTTTCCATTCATGTGATCCTAATCAGAGTTTTCTACAACACGTGCGTTGGGATAGATTTGTGCTTTTACAAATTTCTTCGTACCCTAACCTCTTCCCATTCATGTGATCCTAATCACACTTTTCTACAACACGTGCGTTGGGATAGATTTGTGCTCTTACAAATTTCTTCCTAGCCTAACCTCTTTTCATTAATCTGATCCTAATCAAAGTTTTCTATAAAACCATGCATTGGGATATATTTGTACCTTTACAAATTTCTTCGTATCCTAACCTCTTCCCAATCATGTGATCCTAATCAGAGTTTTCTACAAAACGTGTGTTTGGATAGATTTGTGGTTTTACAAATTTCTTCGTACCCTAACCTCTTTCCATTCATGTGATCCTAATCAAACTTTTCTACAAAACCAAGCGTTGGGATAGCTTCGTGCTTTAAAAATTTCTTCGTACCCTAACCTCTTTCCATTCATGTGATCCTAATCAAACTTTTCTGCAAAACCATGCATTGGGATAGCTTCGTGCTTTAAAAATTTCTTCGTACCCTAACCTCTTTCCATTCACGTGATCCTAATCAAAGTTTTCTATAAAACCATGCATTGGGAAAGATTTGTACCTTTACAAATTTCTTCGTATCATAACCTCTTTCCATTCATGCGATCCTAATCAAACTTTTCTACAAAACATGCAGTGAGATAGATTTGTACCTTTACAAATTTCTTCGTATCCTAACCTCTTTCCATTGATGTGATCCTAATCAAACTTTTCTACAAAACCATGCGTTGGGATAGCTTCGTGCTTTAAAAATTTCTTCGTACCCTAACCTCTATCCATTCATGTGATCCTAATCAAACTTTTCTACAAAACCATGCGTTGGGATAGCTTCGTGCTTTAAAAATTTCTTCGTACCCTAACCTCTTTCCATTCATGTGATCCTAATCAAACTTTTCTACAAAACAATGCGTTAGGATAGCTTCGTGCTTTAAAAACTTCTTCGTACCCTAACCTCTATCCATTCATGTGATCCTAATAAAACTTTTCTACAAAACCATGCGTTAGGATAGCTTCGCGCTTTAAAAATTTCTTCGTACCCTAACCTCTTTCCACTTATGTGATCCTAATCAAACTTTTCTACAAAACCATGCGTTTGGATAGCTTCGTGCTTTAAAAATTTCTTCGTATCCTAACCTCTTTCCATTCATGTGATCCTAATCAAACTTTTCTATAAAACCATGCATTGGGATAGAACTGTACCTTTACAAATTTCTTCGTATCCTAACCTCTTTCCATTCATGTGATCCTAATCAAACTTTTCTACAAAACCATGAATTGGGATAGATTTGTACCTTTACAAATTTCATCGTATCCTAACCTCTTTCCATTCATGTGATCCTAATCAAACTTTTCTACAAAACATGCATTGAGATAGATTTGTACCTTTACAAATTTCTTCGTATCCTAACCTCTTTCCATTCATGTGATCCTAATTAGAGTTTTCTACAAAACGTGCGTTGGGATAGATTTGTGCTTTTACAAATTTCTTCGTACCCTAACCTCTTCCCTTTCATGTGATCCTAATCACACTTTTCTACAAAACATGCATTTGGATAGATTTGTACCTTTAAAAATTTCTTCGTATCCTAACCTCTTTCCATTCATGTGATCCTAATCAGAGTTTTCTACAAAACATGCATTGAGATAGATTCGTACCTTTACAAATTTCTTCGTATCCTAACCTCTTTCCATTCATGTGATCCTGATCAAACTTTTCTACAAAACATGCATTGAGATAGATTCGTACCTTTACAAATTTCTTCGTATCCTAACCTCTTTCCATTCATGTGATCCTAATCAGAGTTTTCTACAAAACGTGTGTTGGGATAGATTTGTGCTTTTACAAATTTCTTCGTACCCTAACCTCTTTCCATTCATGTGATCCTAATCAAACTTTTCTACAAAACGTGCGTTGGGATAGATTTGTACTTTTACAAATTTCTTCCCACCCTAACCTCTTTTCATTAATCTGATCCTAATCAAATTGTTCTATAAAACCATGCATTGGGATATATTTGTACCTTTACAAATTTCTTCGTATCCTAACCTCTTTCCATTCATGTGATCCTAATCAATCTTTTCTACAAAACATGCATTGAGATAGATTCGTACCTTTACAAATTTTTTCGTATCCTAACCTCTTTCCATTCATGTGATCCTAATAAAACTCTTCTACAAAACATGCATTGAGATAGATTCGTACCTTTACAAATTTCTTCGTATCTTAACCTCTTTCCATTCATGTGATCCTAATCAAACTTTTCTACAAAACATGCATTGAGATAGATTCGTACCTTTACAAATTTCTTCGTATCTTAACCTCTTTCCATTCATGTGATCCTAATCAAACTTTTCTACAAAACATGCATTGAGATAGATTCGTACCTTTACAAATTTCTTAGTATCCTAACCTCTTTCCATTCATGAGATCCTAATCAAACTTTTCTACAAAACCATGCATTGGGATAGCTTCGTGCTTTAAAAATTTCTTTGTACCCTAACCTATTCCCATTCATCTGGTCCTAATCAGAGTTTTCTACAAAACGTGCGTTGGGAAAAATTCGTACCTTTACAAATTTCTTCGTATCCTAACCTCTTTCCATTCATGTGATCCTAATCAAACTTTTCTACAAAACATGCATTGAGATAGATTCGTACCTTTACAAATTTCTTCGTATCCTAACCTCTTTCCATTCATGTGATCCTAATCAAACTTTTCTACAAAACATGCATTGAGATAGATTCGTACCTTTACAAATTTCTTCGTATCCTAACCTCTTTCCATTCATGTGATCCTAATCAAATTTTTCTACAAAACATGCATTGGTATAGATTTGTACCTTTACAAATTTCTTCGTATCCTAACCTCTTTCCATTCATGTGATCCTAATCAGAGTTTTCTACAAAACGTGTGTTGGGATAGATTTGTGCTTTTACAAATTTCTTCGTACCCTAACCTCTTTCCATTCATGTGATCCTAATCAAACTTTTCTACAAAACGTGCGTTGGGATAGATTTGTACTTTTACAAATTTCTTCCTACCCTAACCTCTTTTCATTAATCTGATCCTAATCAAATTGTTCTATAAAACCATGCATTGGGATATATTTGTACCTTTACAAATTTCTTCGTATCTTAACCTCTTTCCATTCATGCGATCCTAATCAAACTTTTCTACAAAACATGCATTGAGATAGATTCGTACCTTTACAAATTTCTTCGTATCCTAACCTCTTTCCATTCATGTGATCCTAATCAAACTTTTCTACAAAACATGCATTGAGATAGATTCGTACCTTTACAAATTTCTTCGTATCCTAACCTCTTTCCATTCATGAGATCCTAATCAAACTTTTCTACAAAACCATGCATTGGGATAGCTTCGTGCTTTAAAAATTTCTTTGTACCCTAACCTATTCCCATTCATCTGGTCCTAATCAGAGTTTTCTACAAAACGTGCGTTGGGATAGATGTGTGCTTTTACAAATTTCTTCGTACCCTAACCTCTTTCCATGCATGTGATCCTAATCAAAGTTTTCTATAAAACCATGCATTGGGATAGAATTGTACCTTTACAAATTTCTTCGTACCCTAACCTCTTTCCATTCATGTGATCCTAATCAAACTTTTCTACAAAACCATGAATTGGGATAGATTTGTACCTTTACAAATTTCTTCGTACCCTAACCTCTTTCCATTCATGTGATCCTAATCAAACTTTTCTACAAAACCATGAATTGGGATAGATTTGTACCTTTACAAATTTTTTCGTATCCCAACCTCTTTCCATTCATGTGATCCTAATCAGAGTTTTCTAGAAAACGTGCGTTGGGATAGATTTGTGCTTTTACAAAATTCTTCGTACCCTAACCTCTTCCCATTCATGTGATCCTAATTATACTTTTCTATAAAACCATGCATTGGGATGAATGGTACCTTTACAAATTTCTTCGTATCCTAACCTCTTTCCATTCATGTGATCCTAATCAAACTTTTCTACAAAAAATGCATTGGGTTAGATTTGTACCTTTACAAATTTCTTCGTATCCTAACCTCTTTCCATTCATGTGATCCTAATGAGAGTTTTCTACAAAACGTGCGTTGGGATAGATTTGTGCTTTTACAAATTTCTTCGTACCCTAACCTCTTCCCATTCATGTGATCCTAATTATACTTTTCTATAAAACCATGCATTGGGATAGAATGGTACATTTACAAATTTCTTCGTATCCTAACCTCTTTCCATTCATGTGATCCTAATCAAACTTTTCTACAAAACATGCATTGGGTTAGATTTGTACCTTTACAAATTTCTTCGTATCCTAACCTCTTTCCATTCATGTGATCCTAATCAGAGTTTTCTACAACACGTGCGTTGGGATAGATTTGTGCTTTTACAAATTTCTTCGTACCCTAACCTCTTCCCATTCATGTGATCCTAATCACACTTTTCTACAACACGTGCGTTGGGATAGATTTGTGCTCTTACAAATTTCTTCCTAGCCTAACCTCTTTTCATTAATCTGATCCTAATCAAAGTTTTCTATAAAACCATGCATTGGGATATATTTGTACCTTTACAAATTTCTTCGTATCCTAACCTCTTCCCAATCATGTGATCCTAATCAGAGTTTTCTACAAAACGTGTGTTTGGATAGATTTGTGGTTTTACAAATTTCTTCGTACCCTAACCTCTTTCCATTCATGTGATCCTAATCAAACTTTTCTACAAAACCAAGCGTTGGGATAGCTTCGTGCTTTAAAAATTTCTTCGTACCCTAACCTCTTTCCATTCATGTGATCCTAATCAAACTTTTCTACAAAACCATGCGTTGGGATAGCTTCGTGCTTTAAAAATTTCTACGTACCCTAACCTCTTTCCATTCATGTGATCCTAATCAAACTTTTCTACAAAACCATGCATTGGGATAGCTTCGTGCTTTAAAAATTTCTTCGTACCCTAACCTCTTTCCATTCACGTGATCCTAATCAAAGTTTTCTATAAAACCATGCATTGGGAAAGATTTGTACCTTTACAAATTTCTTCGTATCATAACCTCTTTCCATTCATGCGATCCTAATCAAACTTTTCTACAAAACATGCAGTGAGATAGATTTGTACCTTTACAAATTTCTTCGTATCCTAACCTCTTTCCATTGATGTGATCCTAATCAAACTTTTCTACAAAACCATGCGTTGGGATAGCTTCGTGCTTTAAAAATTTCTTCGTACCCTAACCTCTTTCCATTCATGTGATCCTAATCAAACTTTTCTACAAAACAATGCGTTAGGATAGCTTCGTGCTTTAAAAACTTCTTCGTACCCTAACCTCTATCCATTCATGTGATCCTAATAAAACTTTTCTACAAAACCATGCGTTAGGATAGCTTCGCGCTTTAAAAATTTCTTCGTACCCTAACCTCTTTCCACTTATGTGATCCTAATCAAACTTTTCTACAAAACCATGCGTTTGGATAGCTTCGTGCTTTAAAAAGTTCTTCGTATCCTAACCTCTTTCCATTCATGTGATCCTAATCAAACTTTTCTACAAAACCATGAATTGGGATAGATTTGTACCTTTACAAATTTCATCGTATCCTAACCTCTTTCCATTCATGTGATCCTAATCAAACTTTTCTACAAAACATGCATTGAGATAGATTCGTACCTTTACAAATTTTTTCGTATCCTAACCTCTTTCCATTCATGTGATCCTAATAAAACTCTTCTACAAAACATGCATTGAGATAGATTCGTACCTTTACAAATTTCTTCGTATCTTAACCTCTTTCCATTCATGTGATCCTAATCAAACTTTTCTACAAAACATGCATTGAGATAGATTCGTACCTTTACAAATTTCTTCGTATCCTAACCTCTTTCCATTCATGAGATCCTAATCAAACTTTTCTACAAAACCATGCATTGGGATAGCTTCGTGCTTTAAAAATTTCTTTGTACCCTAACCTATTCCCATTCATCTGGTCCTAATCAGAGTTTTCTACAAAACGTGCGTTGGGATAAATTCGTACCTTTACAAATTTCTTCGTATCCTAACCTCTTTCCATTCATGTGATCCTAATCAAACTTTTCTACAAAACATGCATTGAGATAGATTCGTACCTTTACAAATTTCTTCGTATCCTAACCTCTTTCCATTCATGTGATCCTAATCAAACTTTTCTACAAAACATGCATTGAGATAGATTCGTACCTTTACAAATTTCTTCGTATCCTAACCTCTTTCCATTCATGTGATCCTAATCAAATTTTTCTACAAAACATGCATTGGTATAGATTTGTACCTTTACAAATTTCTTCGTATCCTAACCTCTTTCCATTCATGTGATCCTAATCAGAGTTTTCTACAAAACGTGTGTTGGGATAGATTTGTGCTTTTACAAATTTCTTCGTACCCTAACCTCTTTCCATTCATGTGATCCTAATCAAACTTTTCTACAAAACGTGCGTTGGGATAGATTTGTACTTTTACAAATTTCTTCCTACCCTAACCTCTTTTCATTAATCTGATCCTAATCAAATTGTTCTATAAAACCATGCATTGGGATATATTTGTACCTTTACAAATTTCTTCGTATCTTAACCTCTTTCCATTCATGTGATCCTAATCAAACTTTTCTACAAAACATGCATTGAGATAGATTCGTACCTTTACAAATTTCTTCGTATCCTAACCTCTTTCCATTCATGAGATCCTAATCAAACTTTTCTACAAAACATGCATTGAGATAGATTCGTACCTTTACAAATTTCTTCGTATCCTAACCTCTTTCCATTCATGTGATCCTAATCAAACTTTTCTACAAAACATGCATTGAGATAGATTCGTACCTTTACAAATTTCTTCGTATCCTAACCTCTTTCCATTCATGTGATCCTAATCAAACTTTTCTACAAAACATGCATTGAGATAGATTCGTACCTTTACAAATTTCTTCGTATCCTAACCTCTTTACATTCATGAGATCCTAATCAAACTTTTCTACAAAACATGCATTGAGATAGATTCGTACCTTTACAAATTTCTTCGTATCCTAACCTCTTTCCATTCATGTGATCCTAATCAAACTTTTCTACAAAACATGCATTGAGATAGATTCGTACCTTTACAAATTTCTTCGTATCCTAACCTCTTTCCATTCATGTGATCCTAATCAAACTTTTCTACAAAACATGCATTGAGATAGATTCGTACCTTTACAAATTTCTTCGTATCCTAACCTCTTTCCATTCATGTGATCCTAATCAAATTTTTCTACAAAACATGCATTGGTATAGATTTGTACCTTTACAAATTTCTTCGTATCCTAACCTCTTTCCATTCATGTGATCCTAATCAGAGTTTTCTACAAAACGTGTGTTGGGATAGATTTGTGCTTTTACAAATTTCTTCGTACCCTAACCTCTTTCCATTCATGTGATCCTAATCAAACTTTTCTACAAAACGTGCGTTGGGATAGATTTGTACTTTTACAAATTTCTTCCTACCCTAACCTCTTTTCATTAATCTGATCCTAATCAAATTGTTCTATAAAACCATGCATTGGGATATATTTGTACCTTTACAAATTTCTTCGTATCTTAACCTCTTTCCATTCATGTGATCCTAATCAAACTTTTCTACAAAACATGCATTGAGATAGATTCGTACCTTTACAAATTTCTTCGTATCCTAACCTCTTTCCATTCATGTGATCCTAATCAAACTTTTCTACAAAACATGCATTGAGATAGATTCGTACCTTTACAAATTTCTTCGTATCCTAACCTCTTTCCATTCATGAGATCCTAATCAAACTTTTCTACAAAACCATGCATTGGGATAGCTTCGTGCTTTAAAAATTTCTTTGTACCCTAACCTATTCCCATTCATCTGGTCCTAATCAGAGTTTTCTACAAAACGTGCGTTGGGATAGATGTGTGCTTTTACAAATTTCTTCGTACCCTAACCTCTTTCCATGCATGTGATCCTAATCAAAGTTTTCTATAAAACCATGCATTGGGATAGAATTGTACCTTTACAAATTTCTTCGTACCCTAACCTCTTTCCATTCATGTGATCCTAATCAAACTTTTCTACAAAACCATGAATTGGGATAGATTTGTACCTTTACAAATTTCTTCGTACCCTAACCTCTTTCCATTCATGTGATCCTAATCAAACTTTTCTACAAAACCATGAATTGGGATAGATTTGTACCTTTACAAATTTTTTCGTATCCCAACCTCTTTCCATTCATGTGATCCTAATCAGAGTTTTCTAGAAAACGTGCGTTGGGATAGATTTGTGCTTTTACAAATTTCTTCGTACCCTAACCTCTTCCCATTCATGTGATCCTAATTATACTTTTCTATAAAACCATGCATTGGGATAGAATGGTACCTTTACAAATTTCTTCGTATCCTAACCTCTTTCCATTCATGTGATCCTAATCAAACTTTTCTACAAAAAATGCATTGGGTTAGATTTGTACCTTTACAAATTTCTTCGTATCCTAACCTCTTTCCATTCATGTGATCCTAATCAGAGTTTTCTACAAAACGTGCGTTGGGATAGATTTGTGCTTTTACAAATTTCTTCGTACCCTAACCTCTTCCCATTCATGTGATCCTAATTATACTTTTCTATAAAACCATGCATTGGGATAGAATGGTACCTTTACAAATTTCTTCGTATCCTAACCTCTTTCCATTCATGTGATCCTAATCAAACTTTTCTACAAAACATGCATTGGGTTAGATTTGTACCTTTACAAATTTCGTCGTATCCTAACCTCTTTCCATTCATGTGATCCTAATCAGAGTTTTCTACAACACGTGCGTTGGGATAGATTTGTGCTTTTACAAATTTCTTCGTACCCTAACCTCTTCCCATTCATGTGATCCTAATCACACTTTTCTACAACACGTGCGTTGGGATAGATTTGTGCTCTTACAAATTTCTTCCTAGCCTAACCTCTTTTCATTAATCTGATCCTAATCAAAGTTTTCTATAAAACCATGCATTGGGTTATATTTGTACCTTTACAAATTTCTTCGTATCCTAACCTCTTTCCATTCATGTGATCCTAATCAAACTTTTCTACAAAACATGTATTGGGATAGATTTGTACCTTTACAAATTTCTTCGTATCCTAACCTCTTTCCATTCATGTGATCCTATTCAGAGTTTTCTACAAAACGTGTATTGGGATAGATTTGTGCTTTTACAAATTTCTTCGTACCCTAACCTCTTTCCATTCATGTGATCCTAATCAGAGTTTTCTACAAAACGTGTGTTGGGATAGATTTGTGCTTTTACAAATTTCTTCGTACCCTAACCTCTTTCCATTCATGTGATCCTAATCAAATTGTTCTATAAAACCAAGCATTGGGATATATTTGTACCTTTACAAATTTCTTCGTATCCCAACCTCTTTCCATTCATGTGATCCTAATCAAATTTTTCTACAAAACATGCATTGGGATAGATTTTTACCTTTACAAATTTCTTCGTATCCTAACCTCTTTCCATTCATGTGATCCTAATCAGAGTTTTCTACAAAACGTGTGTTGGGATAGATTTGTGCTTTTACAAATTTCTTCGTACCCTAACCTCTTTCCATTCATGTGATCCTAATCAAATTGTTCTATAAAACCAAGCATTGGGATATATTTGTACCTTTACAAATTTCTTCGTATCCTAACCTCTTTCCATTCATGTGATCCTAATCAAACTTTTCTACAAAACATGCATTGAGATAGATTCGTACCTTTACAAATTTCTTCGTATCCTAACCTCTTTCCATTCATGTGATCCTGATCAAACTTTTCTACAAAACATGCATTGAGATAGATTCGTACCTTTACAAATTTCTTCGTATCCTAACCTCTTTCCATTCATGTGATCCTATTCAAACTTTTCTACAAAACATGCATTGAGATATATTCGTACCTTTACAAATTGCTTCGTATCCTAACCTCTTTCAATTCATGTGATCCTAATCAAACTTTTCTACAAAACATGCATTGAGATAGATTCGTACCTTTACAAATTTCTTCGTATCCTAACCTCTTTCCATTCATGTGATCCTAATCAAACTTTTCTACAAAAAAAGCATTGAGATAGATTTGTACCTTTACAAATTTTTTCTTATCCTAACCTCTTTCCATTCATGTGATCCTAATCAAACTTTTCTACAAAACATGCATTGAGATAGATTCGTACCTTTACAAATTTCTTCGTATCCTAACCTCTTTCCATTCATGAGATCCTAATCAAAGTTTTCTATAAAACCATGCATTGGGATATATTCGTACCTTTACAAATTGCTTCGTATCCTAACCTCTTTCAATTCATGTGATCCTAATCAAACTTTTCTACAAAACATGCATTGAGATAGTTTCGTACCTTTACAAATTTCTTCGTATCCTAACCTCTTTCCATTCATGTGATCCTAATCAAACTTTTCTACAAAACATGCATTGAGATAGATTTGTACCTTTACAAATTTTTTCGTATCCTAACCTCTTTCCATTCATGTGATCCTAATCAAACTTTTCTACAAAACATGCATTGAGATAGATTCGTACCTTTACAAATTTCTTCGTATCCTAACCTCTTTCCATTCATGTGATCCTAATCAAACTTTTCTACAAAACATGCATTAAGATAGATTTGTACCTTTACAAATTTTTTCGTATCCTAACCTCTTTCCATTCATGTGATCCTAATCAAACTTTTCTACAAAACATGCTTTGAGATAGATTCGTACCTTTACAAATTTCTTCGTATCCTAACCTCTTTCCATTCATGAGATCCTAATCAAATTGTTCTATAAAACCATGCATTGGGATATATTTGTACCTTTACAAATTTCTTCGTATCCTAACCTCTTTCCATTCATGTGATCCTAATCAGAGTTTTCTACAAAACGTGTGTTGGGATAGATTTGTGCTTTTACAAATTTCTTCGTACCCTAACCTCTTTCCATTCATGTGATCCTAATCAAAGTTTTCTATAAAACCATGCATTGGGATAGAATTGTACCTTTACAAATTTCTTCGTATCCTAACCTCTTTCCATTCATGTGATCCTAATCAAATTTTTCTACAAAACATGCATTGGAATAGATTTGTACCTTTACAAATTTCTTCGTATCCTAACCTCTTTCCATTCATGTGATCCTAATCAGAGTTTTCTACAAAACGTGTGTTGGGATAGATTTGTGCTTTCACAAATTTCTTCGTACCCTAACCTCTTTCCATTCATGTGATCCTAATCAAACTTTTCTACAAAACGTGCGTTGGGATAGATTTGTACTTTTACAAATTTCTTCCTACCCTAACCTCTTTTCATTAATCTGATCCTAATCAAATTGTTCTATAAAACCATGCACTGGGATATATGTGTACCTTTACAAATTTCTTCGTATCCTAACCTCTTTCCATTCATGTGATCCTAATCAATCTTTTCTACAAAACATGCATGGAGATAGATTTGTACCTTTACAAATTTCTTCGTATCCTAACCTCTTTACATTCATGTGATCCTAATCACACTTTTCTACAAAACATGCATTGGGATAGTTTAGCACCTTTACAAATTTCTTCATACCCTAACCTCTTTCCATTCATGTGATCCTAATCAAACTTTTCTACAAAACCATGCGTTAGGATAGCTTCGCGCTTTAAAAGTTTCTTCGTACCCTAACCTCTTTCCATTTATGTGATCCTAATCAAACTTTTCTACAAAACCATGCGTTGGCATAGCTTCGTGCTTTAAAAATTTCTTCGTATCCTAACCTCTTTCCATTCATGTGATCCTAAACAAACTTTTCTATAAAACCATGCATTGGGATAGAACTGTACCTTTACAAATTTCTTCGTACCCTAACCGCTTTCCATTCATGTGATCCTAATCAAACTTTTCTACAAAACCATGAATTGGGATAGATTTGTACCTTTACAAATTTCATCGTATCCTAACCTCTTTCCATTCATGTGATCCTAATCAAACTTTTCTACAAAACATGCATTGAGATAGATTTGTACCTTTACAAATTTCTTCGTATCCTAACCTCTTTCCATTCATGTGATCCTAATCAGAGTTTTCTACAAAACGTGCGTTGGGATAGATTTGTGCTTTTACAAATTTCTTCGTACCCTAACCTCTTCCCTTTCATGTGATCCTAATCACACTTTTCTACAAAACATGCATTTGGATAGATTTGTACCTTTAAAAATTTCTTCGTATCCTAACCTCTTTCCATTCATGTGATCCTAATCACACTCTTCTACAACACGTGCGGTTGGATAGATTTGTACTTTTACAAATTTCTTCCTACACTAACCTCTTTTCATTAATCTGATCCTAATCAAATTGTTCTATAAAACCATGATTTGGGTTATATTTGTACCTTTACAAATTTCTTCGTATCCTAACCTCTTTCCATTCATGTGATCCTAATCAGAGTTTTCTACAAAACGTGTGTTGGGATGGATTTGTGCTTTTACAAATTTCTTCGTACCCTAACCTCTTTCCATTCATGTGATCCTAATCAAAGTTTTCTATAAAACCATGCATTGGGATAGAATTGTACCTTTACAAATTTCTTCGTATCCTAACCTCTTTCCATTCATGTGATCCTAATCAGAGTTTTCTACAAAACGTGTGTTGGGATAGATTTGTGCTTTCACAAATTTCTTCGTACCCTAACCTCTTTCCATTCATGTGATCCTAATCAAACTTTTCTACAAAACGTGCGTTGGGATAGATTTGTACTTTTACAAATTTCTTCCTACCCTAACCTCTTTTCATTAATCTGATCCTAATCAAATTGTTCTATAAAACCATGCACTGGGATATATGTGTACCTTTACAAATTTCTTCGTATCCTAACCTCTTTCCATTCATGTGATCCTAATCAATCTTTTCTACAAAACATGCATGGAGATAGATTTGTACCTTTACAAATTTCTTCGTATCCTAACCTCTTTACATTCATGTGATCCTAATCACACTTTTCTACAAAACATGCATTGGGATAGTTTAGCACCTTTACAAATTTCTTCATACCCTAACCTCTTTCCATTCATGTGATCCTAATCAAACTTTTCTACAAAACCATGCGTTAGGATAGCTTCGCGCTTTAAAAGTTTCTTCGTACCCTAACCTCTTTCCATTTATGTGATCCTAATCAAACTTTTCTACAAAACCATGCGTTGGCATAGCTTCGTGCTTTAAAAATTTCTTCGTATCCTAACCTCTTTCCATTCATGTGATCCTAAACAAACTTTTCTATAAAACCATGCATTGGGATAGAACTGTACCTTTACAAATTTCTTCGTACCCTAACCGCTTTCCATTCATGTGATCCTAATCAAACTTTTCTACAAAACCATGAATTGGGATAGATTTGTACCTTTACAAATTTCATCGTATCCTAACCTCTTTCCATTCATGTGATCCTAATCAAACTTTTCTACAAAACATGCATTGAGATAGATTTGTACCTTTACAAATTTCTTCGTATCCTAACCTCTTTCCATTCATGTGATCCTAATCAGAGTTTTCTACAAAACGTGCGTTGGGATAGATTTGTGCTTTTACAAATTTCTTCGTATCCTAACCTCTTCCCTTTCATGTGATCCTAATCACACTTTTCTACAAAACATGCATTTGGATAGATTTGTACCTTTAAAAATTTCTTCGTATCCTAACCTCTTTCCATTCATGTGATCCTAATCACACTCTTCTACAACACGTGCGGTTGGATAGATTTGTACTTTTACAAATTTCTTCCTACACTAACCTCTTTTCATTAATCTGATCCTAATCAAATTGTTCTATAAAACCATGATTTGGGTTATATTTGTACCTTTACAAATTTCTTCGTATCCTAACCTCTTTCCATTCATGTGATCCTAATCAGAGTTTTCTACAAAACGTGTGTTGGGATGGATTTGTGCTTTTACAAATTTCTTCGTACCCTAACCTCTTTCCATTCATGTGATCCTAATCAAAGTTTTCTATAAAACCATGCATTGGGATAGAATTGTACCTTTACAAATTTCTTCGTATCCTAACCTCTTTCCATTCATGTGATCCTAATCAGAGTTTTCTACAAAACGTGTGTTGGGATAGATTTGTGCTTTTACAAATTTCCTCGTACCCTAACCTCTTTCCATTCATGTGATTCTAATCAAACTTTTCTACAAAACGTGCGTTGGGATAGATTTGTACTTTTACAAATTTCTTCGTACCCTAACCTCTTTTCATTAATCTGATCCTAATCAAATTGTTCTATAAAACCATGCATTGGGATATATTTGTACCTTTACAAATTTCTTCGTATCCTAACCTCTTTCCATTCATGTGATCCTAATCAAACTTTTCTACAAAACATGCATTGAGATAGATTCGTACCTTTACAAATTTCTTCGTATCCTAACCTCTTTCCATTCATGTGATCCTGATCAAACTTTTCTACAAAACATGCATTGAGATAGATTCGTACCTTTACAAATTTCTTCGTATCCTAACCTCTTTCCATTCATGTGATCCTAATCAAACTTTTCTACAAAACATGCATTGAGATAGATTTGTACCTTTACAAATTTTTTCGTATCCTAACCTCTTTCCATTCATGTGATCCTAATCAAACTTTTCTATAAAACCATGCATTGGGATAGAACTGTACCTTTACAAATTTCTTCGTATCCTAACCTCTTTCCATTCATGAGATCCTAATCAAACTTTTCTACAAAACCATGCATTGGGATAGCTTCGTGCTTTAAAAATTTCTTTGTACCCTAACCTATTCCGATTCATCTGGTCCTAATCAGAGTTTTCTACAAAACGTGCATTGGGATAGATGTGTGCTTTTACAAATTTCTTCGTACCCTAACCTCTTTCCATTCATGTGATCCTAATCAAAGTTTTCTATAAAACCATGCATTGGGATAGAATTGTACCTTTACAAATTTCTTCGTACCCTAACCTCTTTCCATTCATGTGATCCTAATCAAACTTTTCTACAAAACCATGAATTGGGATAGATTTGTACCTTTACAAATTTCTTCGTATCCTAACCTCTTTCCATTCATGTGATCCTAATCAAACTTTTCTACAAAACATGCATTGGGATAGATTTGTACCTTTACAAATTTCTTCGTATCCTAACCTCTTTCCATTCATGTGATCCTAATCAAAGTTTTCTATAAAACCATGCATTGGGATAGAATTGTACCTTTACAAATTTCTTCGTACCCTAACCTCTTTCCATTCATGTGATCCTAATCAAACTTTTCTACAAAACCATGAATTGGGATAGATTTGTACCTTTACAAATTTCTTCGTATCCTAACCTCTTTCCATTCATGTGATCCTAATCAAACTTTTCTACAAAACATGCATTGGGATAGATTTGTACCTTTACAAATTTCTTCGTACCCTAACCTCTTTCCATTCATGTGATCCTAATTAAACTTTTCTATAAAACCATGCATTGGGATAGAATGGTACCTTTACAAATTTCTTCGTACCCTAACCTCTTTCCATTCATGTGATCCTAATCAAACTTTTCTACAAAACCATGAATTGGGATAGATTTGTACCATTACAAATTTCGTCGTATCCTAACCTCTTTCCATTCATGTGATCCTAATCAAACTTTTCTACAAAACATGCATTGGGATAGATTTGTACCTTTACAAATATCTTCGTATCCTAACCTCTTTCCATTCAGGTGATCCTAATCAGAGTTTTCTACAAAACGTGCGTTGGGATAGATTTGTGCTTTTACAAATTTCTTCATACCCTAACCTCTTCCCATTCATGTGATCCTAATCACACTTTTCTACAACACGTGCGTTGGGATAGATTTGTGCTTTTACAAATTTCTTCCTAGCCTAACCTCTTTTCATTAATCTGATCCTAATCAAAGTTTTCTATAAAACCATGCATTGGGATATATTTGTACCTTTACAAATTTCTTCGTATCCTAACCTCTTCCCATTCATGTGATCCAAATCACAGGTTTCTACAACACGTGCGTTGGGATAGATTTGTACTTTTACAAATTTCTTCCTACACTAACCTCTTTTCATTAATCTGATCCTAATCAAATTGTTCTATAAAACCATGCATTGGGATATATTTGTACCTTTACAAATTTCTTCGTATCCTAACCTCTTTCCATTCATGTGATCCTAATCAGAGTTTTCTACAAAACGTGTGTTGGGATAGATTTGTGCTTTTACAAATTTCTTCGTACCCTAACCTCTTTCCATTCATGTGATCCTAATCAAAGTTTTCTATAAAACCATGCATTGGGATAGAATTGTACCTTTACAAATTTCTTCGTATCCTAACCTCTTTCCATTCATGTGATCCTAATCAAATTTTTCTACAAAACATGCATTGGAATAGATTTGTACCTTTACAAATTTCTTCGTATACTAACCTCTTTCCATTCATGTGATCCTAATCAGAGTTTTCTACAAAACGTGTGTTGGGATAGATTTGTGCTTTCACAAATTTCTTCGTACCCTAACCTCTTTCCATTCATGTGATCCTAATCAAACTTTTCTACAAAACGTGCGTTGGGATAGATTTGTACTTTTACAAATTTCTTCGTACCCTAACCTCTTTTCATTAATCTGATCCTAATCAAATTGTTCTATAAAACCATGCATTGGGATATATGTGTACCTTTACAAATTTCTTCGTATCCTAACTTCTTTCCATTCATGTGATCCTAATCAATCTTTTCTACAAAACATGCATGGAGATAGATTTGTACCTTTACAAATTTCTTCGTATCCTAACCTCTTTACATTCATGTGATCCTAATAAAACTTTTCTACAAAACCATGCGTTGGGATAGCTTCGTGCTTTAAAAATTTCTTCGTACCCTAACCTCTTTCCATTCATGTGATCCTAATCACACTTTTCTACAAAACATGCATTGGGATAGTTTAGCACCTTTACAAATTTCTTCATACCCTAACCTCTTTCCATTCATGTGATCCTAATCAAACTTTTCTACAAAACCATGCGTTAGGATAGCTTCGCGCTTTAAAAATTTCTTCGTACCCTAACCTCTTTCCATTTATGTGATCCTAATCAAACTTTTCTACAAAACCATGCGTTGGCATAGCTTCGTGCTTTAAAAATTTCTTCGTATCCTAACCTCTTTCCATTCATGTGATCCTAAACAAACTTTTCTATAAAACCATGCATTGGGATAGAACTGTACCTTTACAAATTTCTTCGTACCCTAACCGCTTTCCATTCATGTGATCCTAATCAAACTTTTCTACAAAACCATGAATTGGGATAGATTTGTACCTTTACAAATTTCATCGTATCCTAACCTCTTTCCATTCATGTGATCCTAATCAAACTTTTCTACAAAACATGCATTGAGATAGATTTGTACCTTTACAAATTTCTTCGTATCCTAACCTCTTTCCATTCATGTGATCCTAATCAAACTTTTCTACAAAACCATGAATTGGGATAGATTTGTACCTTTACAAATTTCTTCGTATCCTAACCTCTTTCCATTCATGTGATCCTAATCAAACTTTTCTACAAAACATGCATTGGGATAGATTTGTACCTTTACAAATTTCTTCGTACCCTAACCTCTTTCCATTCATGTGATCCTAATTAAATTTTTCTATAAAACCATGCATTGGGATAGAATGGTACCTTTACAAATTTCTTCGTACCCTAACCTCTTTCCATTCATGTGATCCTAATCAAACTTTTCTACAAAACCATGAATTGGGATAGATTTGTACCATTACAAATTTCGTCGTATCCTAACCTCTTTCCATTCATGTGATCCTAATCAAACTTTTCTACAAAACATGCATTGGGATAGATTTGTACCTTTACAAATATCTTCGTATCCTAACCTCTTTCCATTCAGGTGATCCTAATCAGAGTTTTCTACAAAACGTGCGTTGGGATAGATTTGTGCTTTTACAAATTTCTTCATACCCTAACCTCTTCCCATTCATGTGATCCTAATCACACTTTTCTACAACACGTGCGTTGGGATAGATTTGTGCTTTTACAAATTTCTTCCTAGCCTAACCTCTTTTCATTAATCTGATCCTAATCAAAGTTTTCTATAAAACCATGCATTGGGATATATTTGTACCTTTACAAATTTCTTCGCATCCTAACCTCTTCCCATTCATGTGATCCAAATCACAGGTTTCTACAACACGTGCGTTGGGATAGATTTGTACTTTTACAAATTTCTTCCTACACTAACCTCTTTTCATTAATCTGATCCTAATCAAATTGTTCTATAAAACCATGCATTGGGATATATTTGTACCTTTACAAATTTCTTCGTATCCTAACCTCTTTCCATTCATGTGATCCTAATCAGAGTTTTCTACAAAACGTGTGTTGGGATAGATTTGTGCTTTTACAAATTTCTTCGTACCCTAACCTCTTTCCATTCATGTGATCCTAATCAAAGTTTTCTATAAAACCATGCATTGGGATAGAATTGTACCTTTACAAATTTCTTCGTATCCTAACCTCTTTCCATTCATGTGATCCTAATCAAATTTTTCTACAAAACATGCATTGGAATAGATTTGTACCTTTACAAATTTCTTCGTATCCTAACCTCTTTCCATTCATGTGATCCTAATCAGAGTTTTCTACAAAACGTGTGTTGGGATAGATTTGTGCTTTCACAAATTTCTTCGTACCCTAACCTCTTTCCATTCATGTGATCCTAATCAAACTTTTCTACAAAACGTGCGTTGGGATAGATTTGTACTTTTACAAATTTCTTCCTACCCTAACCTCTTTTCATTAATCTGATCCTAATCAAATTGTTCTATAAAACCATGCATTGGGATATATGTGTACCTTTAGAAATTTCTTCGTATCCTAACCTCTTTCCATTCATGTGATCCTAATCAATCTTTTCTACAAAACATGCATGGAGATAGATTTGTACCTTTACAAATTTCTTCGTATCCTAACCTCTTTACATTCATGTGATCCTAATAAAACTTTTCTACAAAACCATGCGTTGGGATAGCTTCGTGCTTTAAAAATTTCTTCGTACCCTAACCTCTTTCCATTCATGTGATCCTAATCACACTTTTCTACAAAACATGCATTGGGATAGTTTAGCACCTTTACAAATTTCTTCATACCCTAACCTCTTTCCATTCATGTGATCCTAATCAAACTTTTCTACAAAACCATGCGTTAGGATAGCTTCGCGCTTTAAAAATTTCTTCGTACCCTAACCTCTTTCCATTTATGTGATCCTAATCAAACTTTTCTACAAAACCATGCGTTGGCATAGCTTCGTGCTTTAAAAATTTCTTCGTATCCTAACCTCTTTCCATTCATGTGATCCTAAACAAACTTTTCTATAAAACCATGCATTGGGATAGAACTGTACCTTTACAAATTTCTTCGTACCCTAACCGCTTTCCATTCATGTGATCCTAATCAAACTTTTCTACAAAACCATGAATTGGGATGGATTTGTACCTTTACAAATTTCATCGTATCCTAACCTCTTTCCATTCATGTGATCCTAATCAAACTTTTTTCTAAACATGCATTGAGATAGATTTGTACCTTTACAAATTTCTTCGTATCCTAACCTCTTTCCATTCATGTGATCCTAATCAGAGTTTTCTACAAAACGTGCGTTGGGATAGATTTGTGCTTTTACAAATTTCTTCGTACCCTAACCTCTTCCCTTTCATGTGATCCTAATCACACTTTTCTAAAAAACATGCATTTGGATAGATTTGTACCTTTAAAAATTTCTTCGTATCCTAACCTTTTTCCATTCATGTGATCCTAATCACACTTTTCTACAACACGTGCGGTTGGATAGATTTGTACTTTTACAAATTTCTTCCTACACTAACCTCTTTTCATTAATCTGATCCTAATCAAATTGTTCTATAAAACCATGCATTGGGTTATATTTGTACCTTTACAAATTTCTTCGTATCCTAACCTCTTTCCATTCATGCGATCCTAATCAAACTTTTCTACAAAACATGTATTGGGATAGATTTGTACCTTTACAAATTTCTTCGTATCCTAACCTCTTTCCATTCATGTGATCCTAATCAGAGTTTTCTACAAAACGTGTGTTGGGATAGATTTGTGCTTTTACAAGTTTCTTCGTACCCTAACCTCTTTCCATTCATGTGATCCTAATCAAAGTTTTCTATAAAACCATGCATTGGGATAGAATTGTACCTTTACAAATTTCTTCGTATCCTAACCTCTTTCCATTCATGTGATCCTAATCAGAGTTTTCTACAAAACGTGTGTTGGGATAGATTTGTGCTTTCACAAATTTCTTCGTACCCTAACCTCTTTCCATTCATGTGATCCTAATCAAACTTTTCTACAAAACGTGCGTTGGGATAGATTTGTACTTTTACAAATTTCTTCCTACCCTAACCTCTTTTCATTAATCTGATCCTAATCAAATTGTTCTATAAAACCATGCATTGGGATATATGTGTACCTTTACAAATTTCTTCGTATCCTAACTTCTTTCCATTCATGTGATCCTAATCAATCTTTTCTACAAAACATGCATGGAGATAGATTTGTACCTTTACAAATTTCTTCGTATCCTAACCTCTTTACATTCATGTGATCCTAATAAAACTTTTCTACAAAACCATGCGTTGGGATAGCTTCGTGCTTTAAAAATTTCTTCGTACCCTAACCTCTTTCCATTCATGTGATCCTAATCACACTTTTCTACAAAACATGCATTGGGATAGTTTAGCACCTTTACAAATTTCTTCATACCCTAACCTCTTTCCATTCATGTGATCCTAATCAAACTTTTCTACAAAACCATGCGTTAGGATAGCTTCGCGCTTTAAAAATTTCTTCGTACCCTAACCTCTTTCCATTTATGTGATCCTAATCAAACTTTTCTACAAAACCATGCGTTGGCATAGCTTCGTGCTTTAAAAATTTCTTCGTATCCTAACCTCTTTCCATTCATGTGATCCTAAACAAACTTTTCTATAAAACCATGCATTGGGATAGAACTGTACCTTTACAAATTTCTTCGTACCCTAACCGCTTTCCATTCATGTGATCCTAATCAAACTTTTCTACAAAACCATGAATTGGGATAGATTTGTACCTTTACAAATTTCATCGTATCCTAACCTCTTTCCATTCATGTGATCCTAATCAAACTTTTCTACAAAACATGCATTGAGATAGATTTGTACCTTTACAAATTTCTTCGTATCCTAACCTCTTTCCATTCATGTGATCCTAATCAAACTTTTCTACAAAACCATGAATTGGGACAGATTGTACCTTTACAAATTTCTTCGTATCCTAACCTCTTTCCATTCATGTGATCCTAATCAAACTTTTCTACAAAACATGCATTGGGATAGATTTGTACCTTTACAAATTTCTTCGTACCCTAACCTCTTTCCATTCATGTGATCCTAATTAAATTTTTCTATAAAACCATGCATTGGGATAGAATGGTACCTTTACAAATTTCTTCGTACCCTAACCTCTTTCCATTCATGTGATCCTAATCAAACTTTTCTACAAAACCATGAATTGGGATAGATTTGTACCATTACAAATTTCGTCGTATCCTAACCTCTTTCCATTCATGTGATCCTAATCAAACTTTTCTACAAAACATGCATTGGGATAGATTTGTACCTTTACAAATATCTTCGTATCCTAACCTCTTTCCATTCAGGTGATCCTAATCAGAGTTTTCTACAAAACGTGCGTTGGGATAGATTTGTGCTTTTACAAATTTCTTCATACCCTAACCTCTTCCCATTCATGTGATCCTAATCACACTTTTCTACAACACGTGCGTTGGGATAGATTTGTGCTTTTACAAATTTCTTCCTAGCCTAACCTCTTTTCATTAATCTGATCCTAATCAAAGTTTTCTATAAAACCATGCATTGGGATATATTTGTACCTTTACAAATTTCTTCGCATCCTAACCTCTTCCCATTCATGTGATCCAAATCACAGGTTTCTACAACACGTGCGTTGGGATAGATTTGTACTTTTACAAATTTCTTCCTACACTAACCTCTTTTCATTAATCTGATCCTAATCAAATTGTTCTATAAAACCATGCATTGGGATATATTTGTACCTTTACAAATTTCTTCGTATCCTAACCTCTTTCCATTCATGTGATCCTAATCAGAGTTTTCTACAAAACGTGTGTTGGGATAGATTTGTGCTTTTACAAATTTCTTCGTACCCTAACCTCTTTCCATTCATGTGATCCTAATCAAAGTTTTCTATAAAACCATGCATTGGGATAGAATTGTACCTTTACAAATTTCTTCGTATCCTAACCTCTTTCCATTCATGTGATCCTAATCAAATTTTTCTACAAAACATGCATTGGAATAGATTTGTACCTTTACAAATTTCTTCGTATCCTAACCTCTTTCCATTCATGTGATCCTAATCAGAGTTTTCTACAAAACGTGTGTTGGGATAGATTTGTGCTTTCACAAATTTCTTCGTGCCCTAACCTCTTTCCATTCATGTGATCCTAATCAAACTTTTCTACAAAACGTGCGTTGGGATAGATTTGTACTTTTACAAATTTCTTCCTACCCTAACCTCTTTTCATTAATCTGATCCTAATCAAATTGTTCTATAAAACCATGCATTGGGATATATGTGTACCTTTAGAAATTTCTTCGTATCCTAACCTCTTTCCATTCATGTGATCCTAATCAATCTTTTCTACAAAACATGCATGGAGATAGATTTGTACCTTTACAAATTTCTTCGTATCCTAACCTCTTTACATTCATGTGATCCTAATAAAACTTTTCTACAAAACCATGCGTTGGGATAGCTTCGTGCTTTAAAAATTTCTTCGTACCCTAACCTCTTTCCATTCATGTGATCCTAATCACACTTTTCTACAAAACATGCATTGGGATAGTTTAGCACCTTTACAAATTTCTTCATACCCTAACCTCTTTCCATTCATGTGATCCTAATCAAACTTTTCTACAAAACCATGCGTTAGGATAGCTTCGCGCTTTAAAAATTTCTTCGTACCCTAACCTCTTTCCATTTATGTGATCCTAATCAAACTTTTCTACAAAACCATGCGTTGGCATAGCTTCGTGCTTTAAAAATTTCTTCGTATCCTAACCTCTTTCCATTCATGTGATCCTAAACAAACTTTTCTATAAAACCATGCATTGGGATAGAACTGTACCTTTACAAATTTCTTCGTACCCTAACCGCTTTCCATTCATGTGATCCTAATCAAACTTTTCTACAAAACCATGAATTGGGATGGATTTGTACCTTTACAAATTTCATCGTATCCTAACCTCTTTCCATTCATGTGATCCTAATCAAACTTTTTTCTAAACATGCATTGAGATAGATTTGTACCTTTACAAATTTCTTCGTATCCTAACCTCTTTCCATTCATGTGATCCTAATCAGAGTTTTCTACAAAACGTGCGTTGGGATAGATTTGTGCTTTTACAAATTTCTTCGTACCCTAACCTCTTCCCTTTCATGTGATCCTAATCACACTTTTCTAAAAAACATGCATTTGGATAGATTTGTACCTTTAAAAATTTCTTCGTATCCTAACCTTTTTCCATTCATGTGATCCTAATCACACTTTTCTACAACACGTGCGGTTGGATAGATTTGTACTTTTACAAATTTCTTCCTACACTAACCTCTTTTCATTAATCTGATCCTAATCAAATTGTTCTATAAAACCATGCATTGGGTTATATTTGTACCTTTACAAATTTCTTCGTATCCTAACCTCTTTCCATTCATGTGATCCTAATCAAACTTTTCTACAAAACCATGAATTGGGATAGATTTGTACCTTTACAAATTTCTTCGTATCCTAACCTCTTTCCATTCATGTGATCCTAATCAAACTTTTCTACAAAACATGCATTGGGATAGATTTGTACCTTTACAAATTTCTTCGTACCCTAACCTCTTTCCATTCATGTGATCCTAATTAAATTTTTCTATAAAACCATGCATTGGGATAGAATGGTACCTTTACAAATTTCTTCGTACCCTAACCTCTTTCCATTCATGTGATCCTAATCAAACTTTTCTACAAAACGTGCGTTGGGATAGATTTGTACTTTTACAAATTTCTTCCTACCCTAACCTCTTTTCATTAATCTGATCCTAATCAAATTGTTCTATAAAACCATGCATTGGGATATATGTGTACCTTTACAAATTTCTTCGTATCCTAACTTCTTTCCATTCATGTGATCCTAATCAATCTTTTCTACAAAACATGCATGGAGATAGATTTGTACCTTTACAAATTTCTTCGTATCCTAACCTCTTTACATTCATGTGATCCTAATAAAACTTTTCTACAAAACCATGCGTTGGGATAGCTTCGTGCTTTAAAAATTTCTTCGTACCCTAACCTCTTTCCATTCATGTGATCCTAATCACACTTTTCTACAAAACATGCATTGGGATAGTTTAGCACCTTTACAAATTTCTTCATACCCTAACCTCTTTCCATTCATGTGATCCTAATCAAACTTTTCTACAAAACCATGCGTTAGGATAGCTTCGCGCTTTAAAAATTTCTTCGTACCCTAACCTCTTTCCATTTATGTGATCCTAATCAAACTTTTCTACAAAACCATGCGTTGGCATAGCTTCGTGCTTTAAAAATTTCTTCGTATCCTAACCTCTTTCCATTCATGTGATCCTAAACAAACTTTTCTATAAAACCATGCATTGGGATAGAACTGTACCTTTACAAATTTCTTCGTACCCTAACCGCTTTCCATTCATGTGATCCTAATCAAACTTTTCTACAAAACCATGAATTGGGATAGATTTGTACCTTTACAAATTTCATCGTATCCTAACCTCTTTCCATTCATGTGATCCTAATCAAACTTTTCTACAAAACATGCATTGAGATAGATTTGTACCTTTACAAATTTCTTCGTATCCTAACCTCTTTCCATTCATGTGATCCTAATCAAACTTTTCTACAAAACCATGAATTGGGATAGATTTGTACCTTTACAAATTTCTTCGTATCCTAACCTCTTTCCATTCATGTGATCCTAATCAAACTTTTCTACAAAACATGCATTGGGATAGATTTGTACCTTTACAAATTTCTTCGTACCCTAACCTCTTTCCATTCATGTGATCCTAATTAAATTTTTCTATAAAACCATGCATTGGGATAGAATGGTACCTTTACAAATTTCTTCGTACCCTAACCTCTTTCCATTCATGTGATCCTAATCAAACTTTTCTACAAAACCATGAATTGGGATAGATTTGTACCATTACAAATTTCGTCGTATCCTAACCTCTTTCCATTCATGTGATCCTAATCAAACTTTTCTACAAAACATGCATTGGGATAGATTTGTACCTTTACAAATATCTTCGTATCCTAACCTCTTTCCATTCAGGTGATCCTAATCAGAGTTTTCTACAAAACGTGCGTTGGGATAGATTTGTGCTTTTACAAATTTCTTCATACCCTAACCTCTTCCCATTCATGTGATCCTAATCACACTTTTCTACAACACGTGCGTTGGGATAGATTTGTGCTTTTACAAATTTCTTCCTAGCCTAACCTCTTTTCATTAATCTGATCCTAATCAAAGTTTTCTATAAAACCATGCATTGGGATATATTTGTACCTTTACAAATTTCTTCGCATCCTAACCTCTTCCCATTCATGTGATCCAAATCACAGGTTTCTACAACACGTGCGTTGGGATAGATTTGTACTTTTACAAATTTCTTCCTACACTAACCTCTTTTCATTAATCTGATCCTAATCAAATTGTTCTATAAAACCATGCATTGGGATATATTTGTACCTTTACAAATTTCTTCGTATCCTAACCTCTTTCCATTCATGTGATCCTAATCAGAGTTTTCTACAAAACGTGTGTTGGGATAGATTTGTGCTTTTACAAATTTCTTCGTACCCTAACCTCTTTCCATTCATGTGATCCTAATCAAAGTTTTCTATAAAACCATGCATTGGGATAGAATTGTACCTTTACAAATTTCTTCGTATCCTAACCTCTTTCCATTCATGTGATCCTAATCAAATTTTTCTACAAAACATGCATTGGAATAGATTTGTACCTTTACAAATTTCTTCGTATCCTAACCTCTTTCCATTCATGTGATCCTAATCAGAGTTTTCTACAAAACGTGTGTTGGGATAGATTTGTGCTTTCACAAATTTCTTCGTACCCTAACCTCTTTCCATTCATGTGATCCTAATCAAACTTTTCTACAAAACGTGCGTTGGGATAGATTTGTACTTTTACAAATTTCTTCCTACCCTAACCTCTTTTCATTAATCTGATCCTAATCAAATTGTTCTATAAAACCATGCATTGGGATATATGTGTACCTTTAGAAATTTCTTCGTATCCTAACCTCTTTCCATTCATGTGATCCTAATCAATCTTTTCTACAAAACATGCATGGAGATAGATTTGTACCTTTACAAATTTCTTCGTATCCTAACCTCTTTACATTCATGTGATCCTAATAAAACTTTTCTACAAAACCATGCGTTGGGATAGCTTCGTGCTTTAAAAATTTCTTCGTACCCTAACCTCTTTCCATTCATGTGATCCTAATCACACTTTTCTACAAAACATGCATTGGGATAGTTTAGCACCTTTACAAATTTCTTCATACCCTAACCTCTTTCCATTCATGTGATCCTAATCAAACTTTTCTACAAAACCATGCGTTAGGATAGCTTCGCGCTTTAAAAATTTCTTCGTACCCTAACCTCTTTCCATTTATGTGATCCTAATCAAACTTTTCTACAAAACCATGCGTTGGCATAGCTTCGTGCTTTAAAAATTTCTTCGTATCCTAACCTCTTTCCATTCATGTGATCCTAAACAAACTTTTCTATAAAACCATGCATTGGGATAGAACTGTACCTTTACAAATTTCTTCGTACCCTAACCGCTTTCCATTCATGTGATCCTAATCAAACTTTTCTACAAAACCATGAATTGGGATGGATTTGTACCTTTACAAATTTCATCGTATCCTAACCTCTTTCCATTCATGTGATCCTAATCAAACTTTTTTCTAAACATGCATTGAGATAGATTTGTACCTTTACAAATTTCTTCGTATCCTAACCTCTTTCCATTCATGTGATCCTAATCAGAGTTTTCTACAAAACGTGCGTTGGGATAGATTTGTGCTTTTACAAATTTCTTCGTACCCTAACCTCTTCCCTTTCATGTGATCCTAATCACACTTTTCTAAAAAACATGCATTTGGATAGATTTGTACCTTTAAAAATTTCTTCGTATCCTAACCTTTTTCCATTCATGTGATCCTAATCACACTTTTCTACAACACGTGCGGTTGGATAGATTTGTACTTTTACAAATTTCTTCCTACACTAACCTCTTTTCATTAATCTGATCCTAATCAAATTGTTCTATAAAACCATGCATTGGGTTATATTTGTACCTTTACAAATTTCTTCGTATCCTAACCTCTTTCCATTCATGCGATCCTAATCAAACTTTTCTACAAAACATGTATTGGGATAGATTTGTACCTTTACAAATTTCTTCGTATCCTAACCTCTTTCCATTCATGTGATCCTAATCAGAGTTTTCTACAAAACGTGTGTTGGGATAGATTTGTGCTTTTACAAGTTTCTTCGTACCCTAACCTCTTTCCATTCATGTGATCCTAATCAAAGTTTTCTATAAAACCATGCATTGGGATAGAATTGTACCTTTACAAATTTCTTCGTATCCTAACCTCTTTCCATTCATGTGATCCTAATCAGAGTTTTCTACAAAACGTGTGTTGGGATAGATTTGTGCTTTTACAAGTTTCTTCGTACCCTAACCTCTTTCCATTCATGTGATCCTAATCAAAGTTTTCTATAAAACCATGCATTGGGATAGAATTGTACCTTTACAAATTTCTTCGTATCCTTACCTCTTTCCATTCATGTGATCCTAATCAGAGTTTTCTACAAAACGTGTGTTGGGATAGATTTGTGCTTTTACAAATTTCTTCGTACCCTAACCTCTTTCCATTCATGTGATCCTAATCAAACTTTTCTACAAAACATGCATTGAGATAGATTCGTACCTTTACAAATTTCTTCGTATCCTAACTTCTTTCCATTCATGTGATCCTAATCAAATTTTTCTACAAAACATGCATTGGAATAGATTTGTACCTTTACAAATTTCTTCGTATCCTAACCTCTTTCCATTCATGTGATCCTAATCAGAGTTTTCTACAAAACGTGTGTTGGGATAGATTTGTGCTTTCACAAATTTCTTCGTACCCTAACCTCTTTCCATTCATGTGATCCTAATCAAACTTTTCTACAAAACGTGCGTTGGGATAGATTTGTACTTTTACAAATTTCTTCCTACCCTAACCTCTTTTCATTAATCTGATCCTAATCAAATTGTTCTATAAAACCATGCATTGGGATATATGTGTACCTTTACAAATTTCTTCGTATCCTAACCTCTTTCCATTCATGTGATCCTAATCAATCTTTTCTACAAAACATGCATGGAGATAGATTTGTACCTTTACAAATTTCTTCGTATCCTAACCTCTTTACATTCATGTGATCCTAATAAAACTTTTCCACAAAACCATGCGTTGGGATAGCTTCGTGCTTTAAAAATTTCTTCGTACCCTAACCTCTTTCCATTCATGTGATCCTAATCACACTTTTCTACAAAACATGCATTGGGATAGTTTAGCACCTTTACAAATTTCTTCATACCCTAACCTCTTTCCATTCATGTGATCCTAATCAAACTTTTCTACAAAACCATGCGTTAGGATAGCTTCGCGCTTTAAAAATTTCTTCGTACCCTAACCTCTTTCCATTTATGTGATCCTAATCAAACTTTTCTACAAAACCATGCGTTGGCATAGCTTCGTGCTTTAAAAATTTCTTCGTATCCTAACCTCTTTCCATTCATGTGATCCTAAACAAACTTTTCTATAAAACCATGCATTGGGATAGAACTGTACCTTTACAAATTTCTTCGTACCCTAACCGCTTTCCATTCATGTGATCCTAATCAAACTTTTCTACAAAACCATGAATTGGGATGGATTTGTACCTTTACAAATTTCATCGTATCCTAACCTCTTTCCATTCATGTGATCCTAATCAAACTTTTTTCTAAACATGCATTGAGATAGATTTGTACCTTTACAAATTTCTTCGTATCCTAACCTCTTTCCATTCATGTGATCCTAATCAGAGTTTTCTACAAAACGTGCGTTGGGATAGATTTGTGCTTTTACAAATTTCTTCGTACCCTAACCTCTTCCCTTTCATGTGATCCTAATCACACTTTTCTAAAAAACATGCATTTGGATAGATTTGTACCTTTAAAAATTTCTTCGTATCCTAACCTCTTTCCATTCATGTGATCCTAATCACACTTTTCTACAACACGTGCGGTTGGATAGATTTGTACTTTTACAAATTTCTTCCTACACTAACCTCTTTTCATTAATCTGATCCTAATCAAATTGTTCTATAAAACCATGCATTGGGTTATATTTGTACCTTTACAAATTTCTTCGTATCCTAACCTCTTTCCATTCATGTGATCCTAATCAAACTTTTCTACAAAACATGTATTGGGATAGATTTGTACCTTTACAAATTTCTTCGTATCCTAACCTCTTTCCATTCATGTGATCCTAATCAGAGTTTTCTACAAAACGTGTGTTGGGATAGATTTGTGCTTTTACAAGTTTCTTCGTACCCTAACCTCTTTCCATTCATGTGATCCTAATCAAAGTTTTCTATAAAACCATGCATTGGGATAGAATTGTACCTTTACAAATTTCTTCGTATCCTAACCTCTTTCCATTCATGTGATCCTAATCAGAGTTTTCTACAAAACGTGTGTTGGGATAGATTTGTGCTTTTACAAGTTTCTTCGTACCCTAACCTCTTTCCATTCATGTGATCCTAATCAAAGTTTTCTATAAAACCATGCATTGGGATAGAATTGTACCTTTACAAATTTCTTCGTATCCTTACCTCTTTCCATTCATGTGATCCTAATCAGAGTTTTCTACAAAACGTGTGTTGGGATAGATTTGTGCTTTTACAAATTTCTTCGTACCCTAACCTCTTTCCATTCATGTGATCCTAATCAAACTTTTCTACAAAACATGCATTGAGATAGATTCGTACCTTTACAAATTTCTTCGTATCCTAACTTCTTTCCATTCATGTGATCCTGATCAAACTTTTCTACAAAACATGCATTGAGATAGATTCGTACCTTTACAAATTTCTTCGTATCCTAACCTCTTTCCATTCATGTGATCCTAATAAAACTTTTCTACAAAACATGCATTGAGATAGATTCGTACCTTTAAAAATTTCTTCGTATCCTAACCTCTTTCCATTCATGTGATCCTAATCAAACTTTTCTACAAAACATGCATTGAGATAGATTCGTACCTTTACAAATTTCTTCGTATCCTAACCTCTTTCCATTCATGTTATCCTAATCAAACTTTTCTACAAAACATGCATTGAGATAAATTCGTACCTTTACAAATTTCTTCGTATCCTATCCTCTTTCCATTCATCTGATCCTAATCAAACTTTTCTACAAAACATGCATTGAGATAGATTCGTACCTTTACAAATTTCTTAGTATCCTAACCTCTTTCCATTCATGAGATCCTAATCAAACTTTTCTACAAAACCATGCATTGGGATAGCTTCGTGCTTTAAAAATTTCTTTGTTCCCTAACCTATTCCCATTCATCTGGTCCTAATCATAGTTTTCTACAAAACGTGCGTTGGGATAGATGTGTGCTTTTACAAATTTCTTCGTACCCTAACCTCTTTCCATTCATGTGATCCTAATCAAAGTTTTCTATAAAACCATGCATTGGGATAGAATTGTACATTTACAAATTTCTTCGTACCCTAACCTCTTTCCATTCATGTGATCCTAATCAAACTTTTCTACAAAACCATGAATTGGGATAGATTTGTACCTTTACAAATTTCTTCGTATCCTAACCTCTTTCCATTCATGTGATCCTAATCAAACTTTTCTACAAAACATGCATTGGGATAGATTTGTACCTTTACAAATTTCTTCGTATCCTAACCTCTTTCCATTCATGTGATCCTAATCAGAGTTTTCTAGAAAACGTGCGTTGGGATAGATGTGTGCTTTTACAAATTTCTTCGTACCCTAACCTCTTTCCATTCATGTGATCCTAATCAAAGTTTTCTATAAAACCATGCATTGGGATAGAATTGTACCTTTACAAATTGCTTCGTATCCTAACCTCTTTCCATTCATGTGATCCTAATCAAACTTTTTTACAAAACATGCATTGGGATAGATTTGTACCTTTACAAATTTCTTCGTACCCTAACCTCTTTCCATTCATGTGATCCTAATTAAACTTTTCTATAAAACCATGCATTGGGATAGAATGGTACCTTTACAAATTTCTTCGTACCCTAACCTCTTTCCATTCATGTGATCCTAATCAAACTTTTCTACAAAACCATGAATTGGGATAGATTTGTACCATTACAAATTTCGTCGTATCCTAACCTCTTTCCATTCATGTGATCCTAATCAAACTTTTCTACAAAACATGCATTGGGATAGATTTGTACCATTACAAATATCTTCGTATCCCAACCTCTTTCCATTCAGGTGATCCTAATCAGAGTTTTCTACAAAACGTGCGTTGGGATAGATTTGTGCTTTTACAAATTTCTTCATACCCTAACCTCTTCCCATTCATGTGATCCTAATCACACTTTTCTACAACACGTGCGTTGGGATAGATTTGTGCTTTTACAAATTTCTTCCTAGCCTAACCTCTTTTCATTAATCTGATCCTAATCAAAGTTTTCTATAAAACCATGCATTGGGATATATTTGTACCTTTACAAATTTCTTCGTATCCTAACCTCTTCCCATTCATGTAATCCAAATCACAGGTTTCTACAACACGTGCGTTGGGATAGATTTGTACTTTTACAAATTTCTTCCTACACTAACCTCTTTTCATTAATCTGATTCTAATCAAATTGTTCTATAAAACCATGCATTGGGATATATTTGTACCTTTACAAATTTCTTCGTACCCTAACCTCTTTCCATTCATGTGATCCTAATCAAAGTTTTCTATAAAACCATGCATTGGGATAGAATTGTACCTTTACAAATTTCTTCGTATCCTAACCTCTTTCCATTCATGTGATCCTAATCAAACTTTTCTACAAAACATGCATTGGGATAGATTTGTACCTTTACAAATTTCTTCGTACCCTAACCTCTTTCCATTCATGTGATCCTAATTAAATTTTTCTACAAAACCATGAATTGGGATAGATTTGTACCATTACAAATTTCGTCGTATCCTAACCTCTTTCCATTCATGTGATCCTAATCAAACTTTTCTACAAAACATGCATTGGGATAGATTTGTACCTTTACAAATATCTTCGTATCCTAACCTCTTTCCATTCAGGTGATCCTAATCAGAGTTTTCTACAAAACGTGCGTTGGGATAGATTTGTGCTTTTACAAATTTCTTCATACCCTAACCTCTTCCCATTCATGTGATCCTAATCACACTTTTCTACAACACGTGCGTTGGGATAGATTTGTGCTTTTACAAATTTCTTCCTAGCCTAACCTCTTTTCATTAATCTGATCCTAATCAAAGTTTTCTATAAAACCATGCATTGGGATATATTTGTACCTTTACAAATTTCTTCGCATCCTAACCTCTTCCCATTCATGTGATCCAAATCACAGGTTTCTACAACACGTGCGTTGGGATAGATTTGTACTTTTACAAATTTCTTCCTACACTAACCTCTTTTCATTAATCTGATCCTAATCAAATTGTTCTATAAAACCATGCATTGGGATATATTTGTACCTTTACAAATTTCTTCGTATCCTAACCTCTTTCCATTCATGTGATCCTAATCAGAGTTTTCTACAAAACGTGTGTTGGGATAGATTTGTGCTTTTACAAATTTCTTCGTACCCTAACCTCTTTCCATTCATGTGATCCTAATCAAAGTTTTCTATAAAACCATGCATTGGGATAGAATTGTACCTTTACAAATTTCTTCGTATCCTAACCTCTTTCCATTCATGTGATCCTAATCAAATTTTTCTACAAAACATGCATTGGAATAGATTTGTACCTTTACAAATTTCTTCGTATCCTAACCTCTTTCCATTCATGTGATCCTAATCAGAGTTTTCTACAAAACGTGTGTTGGGATAGATTTGTGCTTTCACAAATTTCTTCGTACCCTAACCTCTTTCCATTCATGTGATCCTAATCAAACTTTTCTACAAAACGTGCGTTGGGATAGATTTGTACTTTTACAAATTTCTTCCTACCCTAACCTCTTTTCATTAATCTGATCCTAATCAAATTGTTCTATAAAACCATGCATTGGGATATATGTGTACCTTTACAAATTTCTTCGTATCCTAACCTCTTTCCATTCATGTGATCCTAATCAATCTTTTCTACAAAACATGCATGGAGATAGATTTGTACCTTTACAAATTTCTTCGTATCCTAACCTCTTTACATTCATGTGATCCTAATAAAACTTTTCTACAAAACCATGCGTTGGGATAGCTTCGTGCTTTAAAAATTTCTTCGTACCCTAACCTCTTTCCATTCATGTGATCCTCATCACACTTTTCTACAAAACATGCATTGGGATAGTTTAGCACCTTTACAAATTTCTTCATACCCTAACCTCTTTCCATTCATGTGATCCTAATCAAACTTTTCTACAAAACCATGCGTTAGGATAGCTTCGCGCTTTAAAAATTTCTTCGTACCCTAACCTCTTTCCATTTATGTGATCCTAATCAAACTTTTCTACAAAACCATGCGTTGGCATAGCTTCGTGCTTTAAAAATTTCTTCGTATCCTAACCTCTTTCCATTCATGTGATCCTAAACAAACTTTTCTATAAAACCATGCATTGGGATAGAACTGTACCTTTACAAATTTCTTCGTACCCTAACCGCTTTCCATTCATGTGATCCTAATCAAACTTTTCTACAAAACCATGAATTGGGATGGATTTGTACCTTTACAAATTTCATCGTATCCTAACCTCTTTCCATTCATGTGATCCTAATCAAACTTTTTTCTAAACATGCATTGAGATAGATTTGTACCTTTACAAATTTCTTCGTATCCTAACCTCTTTCCATTCATGTGATCCTAATCAGAGTTTTCTACAAAACGTGCGTTGGGATAGATTTGTGCTTTTACAAATTTCTTCGTACCCTAACCTCTTCCCTTTCATGTGATCCTAATCACACTTTTCTAAAAAACATGCATTTGGATAGATTTGTACCTTTAAAAATTTCTTCGTATCCTAACCTTTTTCCATTCATGTGATCCTAATCACACTTTTCTACAACACGTGCGGTTGGATAGATTTGTACTTTTACAAATTTCTTCCTACACTAACCTCTTTTCATTAATCTGATCCTAATCAAATTGTTCTATAAAACCATGCATTGGGTTATATTTGTACCTTTACAAATTTCTTCGTATCCTAACCTCTTTCCATTCATGTGATCCTAATCAAACTTTTCTACAAAACATGTATTGGGATAGATTTGTACCTTTACAAATTTCTTCGTATCCTAACCTCTTTCCATTCATGTGATCCTAATCAGAGATTTCTACAAAACGTGTGTTGGGATAGATTTGTGCTTTTACAAGTTTCTTCGTACCCTAACCTCTTTCCATTCATGTGATCCTAATCAAAGTTTTCTATAAAACCATGCATTGGGATAGAATTGTACCTTTACAAATTTCTTCGTATCCTAACCTCTTTCCATTCATGTGATCCTAATCAGAGTTTTCTACAAAACGTGTGTTGGGATAGATTTGTGCTTTTACAAGTTTCTTCGTACCCTAACCTCTTTCCATTCATGTGATCCTAATCAAAGTTTTCTATAAAACCATGCATTGGGATAGAATTGTACCTTTACAAATTTCTTCGTATCCTTACCTCTTTCCATTCATGTGATCCTAATCAGAGTTTTCTACAAAACGTGTGTTGGGATAGATTTGTGCTTTTACAAATTTCTTCGTACCCTAACCTCTTTCCATTCATGTGATCCTAATCAAACTTTTCTACAAAACATGCATTGAGATAGATTCGTACCTTTACAAATTTCTTCGTATCCTAACTTCTTTCCATTCATGTGATCCTAATCAAATTTTTCTACAAAACATGCATTGGAATAGATTTGTACCTTTACAAATTTCTTCGTATCCTAACCTCTTTCCATTCATGTGATCCTAATCAGAGTTTTCTACAAAACGTGTGTTGGGATAGATTTGTGCTTTCACAAATTTCTTCGTACCCTAACCTCTTTCCATTCATGTGATCCTAATCAAACTTTTCTACAAAACGTGCGTTGGGATAGATTTGTACTTTTACAAATTTCTTCCTACCCTAACCTCTTTTCATTAATCTGATCCTAATCAAATTGTTCTATAAAACCATGCATTGGGATATATGTGTACCTTTACAAATTTCTTCGTATCCTAACCTCTTTCCATTCATGTGATCCTAATCAATCTTTTCTACAAAACATGCATGGAGATAGATTTGTACCTTTACAAATTTCTTCGTATCCTAACCTCTTTACATTCATGTGATCCTAATAAAACTTTTCTACAAAACCATGCGTTGGGATAGCTTCGTGCTTTAAAAATTTCTTCGTACCCTAACCTCTTTCCATTCATGTGATCCTAATCACACTTTTCTACAAAACATGCATTGGGATAGTTTAGCACCTTTACAAATTTCTTCATACCCTAACCTCTTCCCATTCATGTAATCCAAATCACAGGTTTCTACAACACGTGCGTTGGGATAGATTTGTACTTTTACAAATTTCTTCCTACACTAACCTCTTTTCATTAATCTGATTCTAATCAAATTGTTCTATAAAACCATGCATTGGGATATATTTGTACCTTTACAAATTTCTTCGTATCCTAACCTCTTTCCATTCATGTGATCCTAATCAGAGTTTTCTACAAAACGTGTGTTGGGATAGATTTGTGCTTTTACAAATTTCTTCGTACCCTAACCTCTTTCCATTCATGTGATCCTAATCAAAGTTTTCTATAAAACCATGCATTGGGATAGAATTGTACCTTTACAAATTTCTTCGTATCCTAACCTCTTTCCATTCATGTGATCCTAATCAAACTTTTCTACAAAACATGCATTGGGATAGATTTGTACCTTTACAAATTTCTTCGTACCCTAACCTCTTTCCATTCATGTGATCCTAATTAAATTTTTCTACAAAACCATGAATTGGGATAGATTTGTACCATTACAAATTTCGTCGTATCCTAACCTCTTTCCATTCATGTGATCCTAATCAAACTTTTCTACAAAACATGCATTGGGATAGATTTGTACCTTTACAAATATCTTCGTATCCTAACCTCTTTCCATTCAGGTGATCCTAATCAGAGTTTTCTACAAAACGTGCGTTGGGATAGATTTGTGCTTTTACAAATTTCTTCATACCCTAACCTCTTCCCATTCATGTGATCCTAATCACACTTTTCTACAACACGTGCGTTGGGATAGATTTGTGCTTTTACAAATTTCTTCCTAGCCTAACCTCTTTTCATTAATCTGATCCTAATCAAAGTTTTCTATAAAACCATGCATTGGGATATATTTGTACCTTTACAAATTTCTTCGCATCCTAACCTCTTCCCATTCATGTGATCCAAATCACAGGTTTCTACAACACGTGCGTTGGGATAGATTTGTACTTTTACAAATTTCTTCCTACACTAACCTCTTTTCATTAATCTGATCCTAATCAAATTGTTCTATAAAACCATGCATTGGGATATATTTGTACCTTTACAAATTTCTTCGTATCCTAACCTCTTTCCATTCATGTGATCCTAATCAGAGTTTTCTACAAAACGTGTGTTGGGATAGATTTGTGCTTTTACAAATTTCTTCGTACCCTAACCTCTTTCCATTCATGTGATCCTAATCAAAGTTTTCTATAAAACCATGCATTGGGATAGAATTGTACCTTTACAAATTTCTTCGTATCCTAACCTCTTTCCATTCATGTGATCCTAATCAAATTTTTCTACAAAACATGCATTGGAATAGATTTGTACCTTTACAAATTTCTTCGTATCCTAACCTCTTTCCATTCATGTGATCCTAATCAGAGTTTTCTACAAAACGTGTGTTGGGATAGATTTGTGCTTTCACAAATTTCTTCGTACCCTAACCTCTTTCCATTCATGTGATCCTAATCAAACTTTTCTACAAAACGTGCGTTGGGATAGATTTGTACTTTTACAAATTTCTTCCTACCCTAACCTCTTTTCATTAATCTGATCCTAATCAAATTGTTCTATAAAACCATGCATTGGGATATATGTGTACCTTTACAAATTTCTTCGTATCCTAACCTCTTTCCATTCATGTGATCCTAATCAATCTTTTCTACAAAACATGCATGGAGATAGATTTGTACCTTTACAAATTTCTTCGTATCCTAACCTCTTTACATTCATGTGATCCTAATAAAACTTTTCTACAAAACCATGCGTTGGGATAGCTTCGTGCTTTAAAAATTTCTTCGTACCCTAACCTCTTTCCATTCATGTGATCCTAATCACACTTTTCTACAAAACATGCATTGGGATAGTTTAGCACCTTTACAAATTTCTTCATACCCTAACCTCTTTCCATTCATGTGATCCTAATCAAACTTTTCTACAAAACCATGCGTTAGGATAGCTTCGCGCTTTAAAAATTTCTTCGTACCCTAACCTCTTTCCATTTATGTGATCCTAATCAAACTTTTCTACAAAACCATGCGTTGGCATAGCTTCGTGCTTTAAAAATTTCTTCGTATCCTAACCTCTTTCCATTCATGTGATCCTAAACAAACTTTTCTATAAAACCATGCATTGGGATAGAACTGTACCTTTACAAATTTCTTCGTACCCTAACCGCTTTCCATTCATGTGATCCTAATCAAACTTTTCTACAAAACCATGAATTGGGATGGATTTGTACCTTTACAAATTTCATCGTATCCTAACCTCTTTCCATTCATGTGATCCTAATCAAACTTTTTTCTAAACATGCATTGAGATAGATTTGTACCTTTACAAATTTCTTCGTATCCTAACCTCTTTCCATTCATGTGATCCTAATCAGAGTTTTCTACAAAACGTGCGTTGGGATAGATTTGTGCTTTTACAAATTTCTTCGTACCCTAACCTCTTCCCTTTCATGTGATCCTAATCACACTTTTCTAAAAAACATGCATTTGGATAGATTTGTACCTTTAAAAATTTCTTCGTATCCTAACCTTTTTCCATTCATGTGATCCTAATCACACTTTTCTAGAACACGTGCGGTTGGATAGATTTGTACTTTTACAAATTTCTTCCTACACTAACCTCTTTTCATTAATCTGATCCTAATCAAATTGTTCTATAAAACCATGCATTGGGTTATATTTGTACCTTTACAAATTTCTTCGTATCCTAACCTCTTTCCATTCATGTGATCCTAATCAAACTTTTCTACAAAACATGTATTGGGATAGATTTGTACCTTTACAAATTTCTTCGTATCCTAACCTCTTTCCATTCATGTGATCCTAATCAGAGTTTTCTACAAAACGTGTGTTGGGATAGATTTGTGCTTTTACAAGTTTCTTCGTACCCTAACCTCTTTCCATTCATGTGATCCTAATCAAAGTTTTCTATAAAACCATGCATTGGGATAGAATTGTACCTTTACAAATTTCTTCGTATCCTAACCTCTTTCCATTCATGTGATCCTAATCAGAGTTTTCTACAAAACGTGTGTTGGGATAGATTTGTGCTTTTACAAGTTTCTTCGTACCATAACCTCTTTCCATTCATGTGATCCTAATCAAAGTTTTCTATAAAACCATGCATTGGGATAGAATTGTACCTTTACAAATTTCTTCGTATCCTTACCTCTTTCCATTCATGTGATCCTAATCAGAGTTTTCTACAAAACGTGTGTTGGGATAGATTTGTGCTTTTACAAATTTCTGCGTACCCTAACCTCTTTCCATTCATGTGATCCTAATCAAACTTTTCTACAAAACATGCATTGAGATAGATTCGTACCTTTACAAATTTCTTCGTATCCTAACTTCTTTCCATTCATGTGATCCTAATCAAATTTTTCTACAAAACATGCATTGGAATAGATTTGTACCTTTACAAATTTCTTCGTATCCTAACCTCTTTCCATTCATGTGATCCTAATCAGAGTTTTCTACAAAACGTGTGTTGGGATAGATTTGTGCTTTCACAAATTTCTTCGTACCCTAACCTCTTTCCATTCATGTGATCCTAATCAAACTTTTCTACAAAACGTGCGTTGGGATAGATTTGTACTTTTACAAATTTCTTCCTACCCTAACCTCTTTTCATTAATCTGATCCTAATCAAATTGTTCTATAAAACCATGCATTGGGATATATGTGTACCTTTACAAATTTCTTCGTATCCTAACCTCTTTCCATTCATGTGATCCTAATCAATCTTTTCTACAAAACATGCATGGAGATAGATTTGTACCTTTACAAATTTCTTCGTATCCTAACCTCTTTACATTCATGTGATCCTAATAAAACTTTTCTACAAAACCATGCGTTGGGATAGCTTCGTGCTTTAAAAATTTCTTCGTACCCTAACCTCTTTCCATTCATGTGATCCTAATCACACTTTTCTACAAAACATGCATTGGGATAGTTTAGCACCTTTACAAATTTCTTCATACCCTAACCTCTTTCCATTCATGTGATCCTAATCAAACTTTTCTACAAAACCATGCGTTAGGATAGCTTCGCGCTTTAAAAATTTCTTCGTACCCTAACCTCTTTCCATTTATGTGATCCTAATCAAACTTTTCTACAAAACCATGCGTTGGCATAGCTTCGTGCTTTAAAAATTTCTTCGTATCCTAACCTCTTTCCATTCATGTGATCCTAAACAAACTTTTCTATAAAACCATGCATTGGGATAGAACTGTACCTTTACAAATTTCTTCGTACCCTAACCGCTTTCCATTCATGTGATCCTAATCAAACTTTTCTACAAAACCATGAATTGGGATGGATTTGTACCTTTACAAATTTCATCGTATCCTAACCTCTTTCCATTCATGTGATCCTAATCAAACTTTTTTTTAAACATGCATTGAGATAGATTTGTACCTTTACAAATTTCTTCGTATCCTAACCTCTTTCCATTCATGTGATCCTAATCAGAGTTTTCTACAAAACGTGCGTTGGGATAGATTTGTGCTTTTACAAATTTCTTCGTACCCTAACCTCTTCCCTTTCATGTGATCCTAATCACACTTTTCTAAAAAACATGCATTTGGATAGATTTGTACCTTTAAAAATTTCTTCGTATCCTAACCTCTTTCCATTCATGTGATCCTAATCACACTTTTCTACAACACGTGCGGTTGGATAGATTTGTACTTTTACAAATTTCTTCCTACACTAACCTCTTTTCATTAATCTGATCCTAATCAAATTGTTCTATAAAACCATGCATTGGGTTATATTTGTACCTTTACAAATTTCTTCGTATCCTAACCTCTTTCCATTCATGTGATCCTAATCAAACTTTTCTACAAAACATGTATTGGGATAGATTTGTACCTTTACAAATTTCTTCGTATCCTAACCTCTTTCCATTCATGTGATCCTAATCAGAGTTTTCTACAAAACGTGTGTTGGGATAGATTTGTGCTTTTACAAGTTTCTTCGTACCCTAACCTCTTTCCATTCATGTGATCCTAATCAAAGTTTTCTATAAAACCATGCATTGGGATAGAATTGTACCTTTACAAATTTCTTCGTATCCTAACCTCTTTCCATTCATGTGATCCTAATCAGAGTTTTCTACAAAACGTGTGTTGGGATAGATTTGTGCTTTTACAAGTTTCTTCGTACCCTAACCTCTTTCCATTCATGTGATCCTAATCAAAGTTTTCTATAAAACCATGCATTGGGATAGAATTGTACCTTTACAAATTTCTTCGTATCCTTACCTCTTTCCATTCATGTGATCCTAATCAGAGTTTTCTACAAAACGTGTGTTGGGATAGATTTGTGCTTTTACAAATTTCTTCGTACCCTAACCTCTTTCCATTCATGTGATCCTAATCAAACTTTTCTACAAAACATGCATTGAGATAGATTCGTACCTTTACAAATTTCTTCGTATCCTAACTTCTTTCCATTCATGTGATCCTGATCAAACTTTTCTACAAAACATGCATTGAGATAGATTCGTACCTTTACAAATTTCTTCGTATCCTAACCTCTTTCCATTCATGTGATCCTAATAAAACTTTTCTACAAAACATGCATTGAGATAGATTCGTACCTTTAAAAATTTCTTCGTATCCTAACCTCTTTCCATTCATGTGATCCTAATCAAACTTTTCTACAAAACATGCATTGAGATAGATTCGTACCTTTACAAATTTCTTCGTATCCTAACCTCTTTCCATTCATGTTATCCTAATCAAACTTTTCTACAAAACATGCATTGAGATAAATTCGTACCTTTACAAATTTCTTCGTATCCTATCCTCTTTCCATTCATGTGATCCTAATCAAACTTTTCTACAAAACATGCATTGAGATAGATTCGTACCTTTACAAATTTCTTAGTATCCTAACCTCTTTCCATTCATGAGATCCTAATCAAACTTTTCTACAAAACCATGCATTGGTATAGCTTCGTGCTTTAAAAATTTCTTTGTTCCCTAACCTATTCCCATTCATCTGGTCCTAATCATAGTTTTCTACAAAACGTGCGTTGGGATAGATGTGTGCTTTTACAAATTTCTTCGTACCCTAACCTGTTTCCATTCATGTGATCCTAATCAAAGTTTTCTATAAAACCATGCATTGGGATAGAATTGTACATTTACAAATTTCTTCGTACCCTAACCTCTTTCCATTCATGTGATCCTAATCAAACTTTTCTACAAAACCATGAATTGGGATAGATTTGTACCTTTACAAATTTCTTCGTATCCTAACCTCTTTCCATTCATGTGATCCTAATCAAACTTTTCTACAAAACATGCATTGGGATAGATTTGTACCTTTACAAATTTCTTCGTATCCTAACCTCTTTCCATTCATGTGATCCTAATCAGAGTTTTCTAGAAAACGTGCGTTGGGATAGATGTGTGCTTTTACAAATTTCTTCGTACCCTAACCTCTTTCCATTCATGTGATCCTAATCAAAGTTTTCTATAAAACCATGCATTGGGATAGAATTGTACCTTTACAAATTTCTTCGTATCCTAACCTCTTTCCATTCATGTGATCCTAATCAAACTTTTTTACAAAACATGCATTGGGATAGATTTGTACCTTTACAAATTTCTTCGTACCCTAACCTCTTTCCATTCATGTGATCCTAATTAAACTTTTCTATAAAACCATGCATTGGGATAGAATGGTACCTTTACAAATTTCTTCGTACCCTAACCTCTTTCCATTCATGTGATCCTAATCAAACTTTTCTACAAAACCATGAATTGGGATAGATTTGTACCATTACAAATTTCGTCGTATCCTAACCTCTTTCCATTCATGTGATCCTAATCAAACTTTTCTACAAAACATGCATTGGGATAGATTTGTACCTTTACAAATATCTTCGTATCCTAACCTCTTTCCATTCAGGTGATCCTAATCAGAGTTTTCTACAAAACGTGCGTTGGGATAGATTTGTGCTTTTACAAATTTCTTCATACCCTAACCTCTTCCCATTCATGTGATCCTAATCACACTTTTCTACAACACGTGCGTTGGGATAGATTTGTGCTTTTACAAATTTCTTCCTAGCCTAACCTCTTTTCATTAATCTGATCCTAATCAAAGTTTTCTATAAAACCATGCATTGGGATATATTTGTACCTTTACAAATTTCTTCGTATCCTAACCTCTTCCCATTCATGTGATCCAAATCACAGGTTTCTACAACACGTGCGTTGGGATAGATTTGTACTTTTACAAATTTCTTCCTACACTAACCTCTTTTCATTAATCTGATTCTAATCAAATTGTTCTATAAAACCATGCATTGGGATATATTTGTACCTTTACAAATTTCTTCGTATCCTAACCTCTTTCCATTCATGTGATCCTAATCAGAGTTTTCTACAAAACGTGTGTTGGGATAGATTTGTGCTTTTACAAATTTCTTCGTACCCTAACCTCTTTCCATTCATGTGATCCTAATCAAAGTTTTCTATAAAACCATGCATTGGGATAGAATTGTACCTTTACAAATTTCTTCGTATCCTAACCTCTTTCCATTCATGTGATCCTAATCAAATTTTTCTACAAAACATGCATTGGAATAGATTTGTACCTTTACAAATTTCTTCGTATCCTAACCTCTTTCCATTCATGTGATCCTAATCAGAGTTTTCTACAAAACGTGTGTTGGGATAGATTTGTGCTTTCACAAATTTCTTCGTACCCTAACCTCTTTCCATTCATGTGATCCTAATCAAACTTTTCTACAAAACGTGCGTTGGGATAGATTTGTACTTTTACAAATTTCTTCCTACCCTAACCTCTTTTCATTAATCTGATCCTAATCAAATTGTTCTATAAAACCATGCATTGGGATATATGTGTACCTTTACAAATTTCTTCGTATCCTAACCTCTTTCCATTCATGTGATCCTAATCAATCTTTTCTACAAAACATGCATGGAGATAGATTTGTACCTTTACAAATTTCTTCGTATCCTAACCTCTTTACATTCATGTGATCCTAATAAAACTTTTCTACAAAACCATGCGTTGGGATAGCTTCGTGCTTTAAAAATTTCTTTGTTCCCTAACCTATTCCCATTCATCTGGTCCTAATCATAGTTTTCTACAAAACGTGCGTTGGGATAGATGTGTGCTTTTACAAATTTCTTCGTACCCTAACCTCTTTCCATTCATGTGATCCTAATCAAACTTTTCTACAAAACCATGAATTGGGATAGATTTGTACCTTTACAAATTTCTTCGTATCCTAACCTCTTTCCATTCATGTGATCCTAATCAAACTTTTCTACAAAACCATGCGTTCGGATAGCTTCGTGCTTTAAAAATTTCTTCGTATCCTAACCTCTTTCCATTCATGTGATCCTAATCAGAGTTTTCTAGAAAACGTGCGTTGGGATAGATGTGTGCTTTTACAAATTTCTTCGTACCCTAACCTCTTTCCATTCATGTGATCCTAATCAAAGTTTTCTATAAAACCATGCATTGGGATAGAATTGTACCTTTACAAATTTCTTCGTATCCTAACCTCTTTCCATTCATGTGATCCTAATCAAACTTTTTTACAAAACATGCATTGGGATAGATTTGTACCTTTACAAATTTCTTCGTACCCTAACCTCTTTCCATTCATGTGATCCTAATTAAACTTTTCTATAAAACCATGCATTAGGATAGAATGGTACCTTTACAAATTTCTTCGTTCCCTAACCTCTTTCCATTCATGTGATCCTAATCAAACTTTTCTACAAAACCATGAAGTGGGATAGATTTGTACCTTTACAAATTTCGTCGTATCCTAACCTCTTTCCATTCATGTGATCCTAATCAGAGTTTTCTACAAAACGTGCGTTGGGATAGATTTGTGCTTTTACAAATTTCTTCGTATCCTAACCTCTTTCCATTCATGTGATCCTAATCAAACTTTTCTACAAAACATGCATTGGGATATATTTGTACGTACCTTTACAAATTTCTTCGTATCCTAACCTCTTTCCATTCATGTGATCCTGATCAAACTTTTCTACAAAACATGCATTGGGATATATTTGTACCTTTACAAATTTCTTCGTATCCTAACCTCTTTCCATTCATGTGATCCTAATCAGAGTTTTCTACAAAACGTGTGTTGGGATAGATTTGTGCTTTTACAAATTTCTTCGTACCCTAACCTCTTTCCATTCATGTGATCCTAATCAAAGTTTTCTATAAAACCATGCATTGGGATAGAATTGTACCTTTACAAATTTCTTCGTATCCTAACCTCTTTCCATTCATGTGATCCTAATCAAATTTTTCTACAAAACATGCATTGGGATAGATTTGTACCTTTACAAATTTCTTCGTATTCTAACCTCTTTCCATTCATGTGATCCTAATCAATCTTTTCTACAAAACATGCATTGAGATAGATTTGTACCTTTACAAATTTCTTCGTATCCTAACCTCTTTACATTCATGTGATCCTAATCAAACTTTTCTACAAAACATGCATTGGGATAGATTTGTACCTTTACAAATTTCTTCGTATCCTAACCTCTTTCCATTCATGTGATCCTAATCAGAGTTTTCTACAAAACGTGTGTTGGGATAGATTTGTGCTTTTACAAATTTCTTCGTACCCTAACCTTTTTCCATTCATGTGATCCTAATCAAACTTTTCTACAAAACGTGCGTTGGGATAGATTTGTACTTTTACAAATTTCTTCCTACCCTAACCTCTTTTCATTAATCTGATTCTAATCAAATTGTTCTATAAAACCATGCATTGGGATATATGTGTACCTTTACAAATTTCTTCGTATCCTAACCTCTTTCCATTCATGTGATCCTAATCAATCTTTTCTACAAAACATGCATTGAGATAGATTTGTACCTTTACAAATTTCTTCGTATCCTAACCTCTTTACATTCATGTGAACCTAATCAAACTTTTCTACAGAACATGCATTGGGATAGTTTAGTACCTTTACAAATTTCTTCATACCCTAACCTCTTTCCATTCATGTGATCCTAATCAAACTTTTCTACAAAACCATGCGTTGGGATAGCTTCGTGCTTTAAAAATTTCTTCGTACCCTAACCTCTTTCCATTCATGTGATCCTAATCACACTTTTCTACAAAACATGCATTGGGATAGTTTAGTACCTTTACAAATTTCTTCATACCTTAACCTCTTTCCATTCATGTGATCCTAATCAAACTTTTCTACAAAACCATGCGGTGGGATAGCTTTGTGCTTTAAAAATTTCTTCGTACCCTATAACGTTGAAATTCACAACCCATTATTTGTTTGATGGTCACTGTTTAAAACCAAGCTTCTCCGTTGTTTGGTTGTCACTGGTTTTCCCTTTCTTTCGGTTTATCGTGAAGTCGCTCCTGCGCTTTTGAGCTCCCTTCTCAATAGGCGAGTGGAAGGAACAAAATGGCTTTTTGGCAGTAGAAGTTGGATGTACGAGATATATTAGAAATTGGTTTAAAATATTAATTCGCTTTAGCGGAATAAATCTCACATTCAACAGAACGATCGCTTGGTTATTTGTGTGCGATCGGTCGTCAAATTGGACGGATTAGGTTCTGGCGCTAGCCATTTTAGGTAAATTATTTTAGTTAAAACCTCGTTGCGCTAAATCTCACAAATATCTTTTTATTTTAGGTAATATTATTTCCCTAGCCGTCACCTTGAGGGAATTGTATTGTAAAAGACCTTTCAACTGAAAGGTCTTTTTACCTTTCTATAAACTTATAGAAAGGTAAAAATCTTCAAATATTTAAAAATAATACAATATACAGGGTGATTTCTTTGTAGGTCTTTTTGTTTTGGGTTTTGTTGTTCGTTGGTGTATTCTTGTTCCTGCCCGTCTGACCGTGTATTTTAATTGGAAGGTTCTTCCCCTTTGTGTCCGTACCTACATCTATACATATACCGGGTCGGAGAAAAACAACCAAATATCGAAGGGTGAAGCGAAAACCCCCTAAGCAAGGCTTTAAACATACAGCCGTGGGTCTTCGAATGGTGGGATGTTTGTCTAAATTTGTATGTATTATGTGTCATTTTATTTATGTATATGTATATATTTATTCAATGTGTTTACAATTTATGCATGCATGTTAATTTTAAGGATAAAACGAGATCTCGAATAGTGGAATTGTTGTAGGGTAGTTTTAAGTACAACCAACTGTGATACAAATCACCATTCACCTTTTTTTTTTATTGAAACATTACATTTTTTTTATCTGCACAATAGAAAATAGTTGCAAGTAAAATAAAGCCCTACTTAGAACGTTTACATTTCACTACGTGTGTTTTATTTACTTATTATTTATTTGTATGATTTTAATTTGGCTTTCCAGTTCGTCATTTGTAAGTATATATGTACGGTACGACCAAAATAATGGAAGTTGCCCATATTTTAGTAGAAGATCTATTTCTTCGTTTTCCTGATAAGCTAGAAGCTTTAGTAATAAGCATTGTTTTTAAACGAAGTGGCGCTTGTTTTTTTATCTTTTATATCTTGTATTACCCCGCCCCTCTCCGACTTATTGGGGGCTAGCTGGCAAAACTAAGGCAGTGTTATTTTGATCAAGCTGATACTTCCAGCACAGCTACATTTTGGTTGGTTAAGTGTTTCTTTATACAAAAATAGCCTTTGTGTTTCTGTAGGTTATAGGAAATTGGCGCCCAACGTGGGGCCTGTTGTTGAAAATTCCACTTTGTTAAAACCACTTAAAATTTGTTGTTCTTGCATGTTAGGATATTTTTGGGGAATATATTTTGCCTGATAGATTAAGTATTTAGTAATTTAGGATAAAGAGCCAACTCCAGGATTGTATTTTGTAATTTGTTATATTCTTGTTACAAGTTATTTGATTAGTATTGATTATTAATCTTATTATAAATTGGTTATTCGTTTTGTTAGTTTTGATTATTAATTAGTTCATTATGGAACGGAAGATCCATATAGATAGGTTAAGTAAATCAGAACTATCTTATGAGTTAGCTATTAGAGGTCTTCCTGACTCTAATGTTGATAGTATGCGAAAGTCTCTTCGACAGTTAATGAAAATGGAACAAGATCAGTCCGTACTTGAGTTACCAGCTCATCCGTTTACTTTTGAAGAAGATTCAGATGCTATTTCTACAGCTCTTTTTGAACTTAATACGGCTTTGGAGTCATTTGATGATAGTGTGGATTCTAATCCGTATAAAAGCTTCTGCATCAAAGCGGGCCGAGTTCATTCAATCCATTCTTGGATTAATGAGCGATATTCATGATAAAGCTTCAGTACCACAGGTAACTGATGAAGTAGCTATTCAGTTAGGTTTAGGTTTAAGCGTTGGGGAAGCTATTGTTAATTCTCCTGCGGGCAACCCAGCAGCTTCTTCTACCCTTGCTGCGCCTGATCCTCAATGTGGTCAGCCGAAGTCTGTACCGGTCTTTAAATGGGGACTTGATAAGTTTGCAGGACATGAATCTAAGATTTCTTTAAATGCTTTTTTGCAACAAGTGGATGAGTTGTCTATTGCTCGGAATGTATCAAAGACCCAGTTATTTGCATCTGCTTTGGATCTTTTTAAAGACCAATTACTTTTGTTTTATAGGTCTAGAAGAAATGAAGTATCTGATTGGGACTCTTTGGTTAAACTTTTGAAAGAGGAATATCTCCCTTTAGATTATGATGATAAGCTTTTAGAAGAAATTCGTAGGAGGACTCAAGGTCCTAATGAACCGTTAGGGACTTATTTAGTAGCTATGGATAATTTATTTTCCCGATTATCAACAAAATTTTCTGAAGGGATTAAATTAAGATTACTGTTAAAGAACTTAGCTCCATTTTACCAATTTCATTTGTCGTTTAAAGAAATTAATTCTATCTCTGATTTACTACAATTTGGTAGGCAGCTTGAAGCTTCAAGGTTGAGGGCGGACAGTTATGTTCCTCCAACTAGAAGGAAAACCGACTTAGAGCCAGATTTAGCTTTTGTTGAGACTGCTAGTAATTCCAGTAGTGCTGCTTCAGATGTTTCGTCACGGTTGTGTTTTAATTGTAGGAAAACAGGACACGTGCGTTCTGCATGTTCTTCTCCCTTGATTAAACGTTGTTTTGGTTGTGGTGAGATGGGGGTCACTAAGACTTCTTGTAAGAAATGTTCTCCTAGGGATAATAATTCGGGAAACGGTCGAACTCGGCATTAATGGGTGGTGTTAGTACCGAGTCTTCTTTTCAAGCAACCACTGTATTATTAAATTTTATCCTTGCTCATGCCGAAGGAGATGAACGCCCGTATTTGTCTATAAAAGTTTTGGGTCATGATTTGTTAGGTCTTTTAGATTCCGGTGCTTCTCGGACTATAGTTGGTAAACCAGGTTGGTCGTTTTTATGTAGTTTAGGTTTTGGTGCTGGTTTATCTAAGTTTGGAGCGACTGATTGTCGTGTAGCAAATGGTCAAACTGTGAAGAGCATTGGTCAAGTTGATGTACCGATCCAACTTCAGGATCGAATGCATATTATTTCTATTTTGGTAGTTCCGGATCTTCCACAGACTTTGATTTTGGGTATTGACTTTTGAAACCTTATGGGTATTGTTCCCAATTTGAGACAAGGCAGTTGGCGATTTGTAAAAGATTCTGACAATTCGTCTGTTGAACTGGAATCTATTGAGGTTATGCCTCTTAGTAATTCTACACTTACTTTTGAACAGAAATTGGAGTTAGAGAAAATTTTGAATGAGTCTAAAGCACTTCCAAGTGAGATGTTAGGTTGTACGTCTAGGGTTGAGCATGTTATTCGTACAAATTCTGAACCGATTAAGCAGAGATATTATCCGGTTAGTCCGTTTATGCAACGTCTTATCGATGAAGAACTCGATCGTATGTTGAGCTTAGGTGTCATTGAACCGTCTTCTAGTGGCTGGTCCAACCCAGTCCTAATGGTCAAAAAGAAAGATGGGACCTACAGATTCTGCATAGATTTTCGTCGTCTTAATCGTGTGACTGAGAAGGATGCTTATCCTATTCCCTATGTTAGTGCTACTTTGGATAAACTTCGAAATGCCAAATTTTTGTCATCGTTGGATGTTAAGTCTGCCTATTGGCAAATTCCTTTATCTGAGGATTCCCGTAAATATACGGCTTTTACAATCCCCAATCGTGGCCTTTTCCAGTTTACTCGTATGCCTTTTGGGTTACATAATGCCCCTGCGACTTGGCAAAGGTTCATTGATAATGTTCTTGGTCCATCTTTGGAACCATATGTTTTGGTGTATCTGGACGATATAGTTATCGTGACAGATAGTTTTGAAAAGCATATTGAAATATTAAGAGAGGTTTTTAATCGATTGTCTTTGGCTGGTATCACCTTAAGTTCGGATAAGTGCAAATTTTGTGTTCCTGAGCTACGATACTTAGGTTATGTAGTTAGTCAGAAGGGAATTCATGTGGATCCTGAGAAAGTTCAGGCCATTATGAATATTCAGCCTCCTCGGAATGTGACTGAAGTTAGAAGTCTGATAGGTTTGACTTCATGGTACCGTCGTTTTGTACCACAGTTTTCTGATATCATTCAGCCGTTGACAACCCTTCTTAAGAAAGGTGTCAAATTTTATTGGTCATCTGAGTGTGAATGTAGTTTGCGGACTTTGAAAGAAGCTTTGGTTAGGGCACCTATTTTACGTTGTCCAGATTTTGAGTTGCCATTTACTGTTCAAACCGATAGTAGTGGTTTTGGTTTAGGTGCTGTCTTGACGCAACAGATTGATGGTGAGGAAAGTGTAATATGTTACTTTAGTCGTTCTCTCACTCGTCAAGAGCGAAATTATTCTACGACTGAGAGGGAATGTTTAGGAGTTTTATGGGCCGTAGAAAAACTTAGACCATATTTAGAAGGCCGTCGTTTCACGGTGATCACCGATCACTATTCTTTGGTGTGGTTACATAATTTAAAAAACCCGACAGGTCGTTTGGCTAGGTGGTCTTTGAGACTCCAAGAATATGACTTTCAGGCGGTCCATCGTAAAGGTAAAGACCATTTGGTACCTGATGCGTTATCACGTTCCGTACCGATTCTTGACAGTATTGAGTCAGGTAATGAGCCTGTTATATTTTCAACCGATAAGTGGTATAATAGTATGGTTGATAGGGTTCGGGCTAAACCTGCTAAGTTTTCTCAATGGCGTATTACTAATGAAGGTTTATATAAATCTATGAAAACCGAAAATGATTCTGATACCGTTTGGAAACTTGTTGTACCTAAAGAAAATAGACTTGCTATTCTTCGTCAGGCACATGATCATCCTACTTCCGGTCATGGTGGAGTATATAAAACCTATCATAGATTAACTCCCAAATATTATTGGCCAAAAATGCAAGCCGATGTAGCTCGATATATTAAAACTTGTCAAATTTGTCAAAAATGTAAACCAGATTTAAGACCTCCTGCTGGACTGTTAGTTCCGCAACCAATTGTTGATCGCCCTTGGCAGATGGTCAGTATAGATTTGATTGGTCCTCTCCCGAGGAGTACAAAAGGTTATTCATATGTCTTAGTCATAATGGACTATTTTAGTAAATTTTGTTTGCTATTTCCTCTTCGGAATAGTTCAGCGAAGATGGTTTGTTCGAGAATTGAAGATGAAGTCTTCTTAGTTTTTGGAGTACCTAGATTGGTGTTGGTAGACAATGGAGCCCAGTTTACTGGTCGTGAGTTTCGCACTCTTTGTAGTAACTATTCAGTAAAAATTCGTTTTAATGCGCATTATCACCCGCAATCAAATCCCACAGAAAGAGCGAACAGAAATGTTAAAACTATGATTCGTTCCTATGTTAAAGAGAATCAGCGTTCTTGGGCAGATGAATTAACAAAGATTGGGTGTGCCCTTAGAACTGGTCGTCACGAAACTACTGGTTATACTCCCTATTTCTTAACTTTTGGTAGGGAACATATTTTAAAAGGCACTGATCATAAAATATCTGATAAAGTTCAACATTTGCAAGTTGATCGTTCATCTGCTACTGTTATTCCTGATAAATTGCAGGGAGTTTTTGAGGTAGTGCGTAATAAAATAAAAACTTCTTTTGATCGCAATAAACGTTACTATGATCTACGTAAGCGAGATACTCAATTTGTTATTGGTGACAAAGTTTTAAGGAAAAATTTTGCTCTTTCTGATGCGAGTAAATATTTTTCACATAAACTTGCTCCTCGTTATATTGGTCCTTTTACCATTCACAAAAAGGTGTCTCCTTGGACTTATATTTTAGCTGATGAACTTGGTAGGGAAGCCGGTAAATTTCATGACAAAGATTTGAAAGAGTATGTTCCGAATCATGTCGGAGATTAGGGTCATTTGGTTGTTTTTTTTTTTGGGGAACCATTTGGTGGTTTGGGTTCCACAGAGTTCAGCGATGGTTGGGGCTGTCCTCATTTGGAGCGTTTAGTGATACGACTTGTTAGGGCTTATTAGTTTTTATTTAGATCTTTGTTTTGCAGGTATCTATTTTTGGCTTTTATACCAAGGGTTTTGATATAGCAATTTCGACTTTTGTTTTGGCTTAGCCAAACTATTTTTTTTGTATACCGGATTTGACAATTTCTCTTCTCCTTTTTACCTTCTCCTTCTTTCCTATACCGATTTTGACTCCATATTTGCAATAGCACGGCTTGGGCTGGATCCCCAAGACCGTGGTTCTTTTGGGTTTCTTTGGGCTGAACTCCCTTTTTAACCCCCGGTCTCTTCTTCTCTTGTTCTCTGTCTCAAACGGTACGTGTGTAGTGTCCGGGTGGTTAGTGTTGCTGAGTAGTGCTTCCGAACCTCGGATGCGGGGGTTTGGCGCTGTTCAGTCTCCACGACGTTGGAACTGGCAGTGCCCCGCATCGTGTGTGAAGTTGTGCTCCTCGGTGGCTCTGCCATCTGCCCACTTCACATGTGTCCGGGCGAGCCCTTCTTTCTCACTCTGTTTTCTTTTTCTTCTTTTTTCCTCTACACTTCCCTCTCTTGGGTGCGAGCAGAGAGTATGTCGGCGGCTCTCTGTTCAGTTCTTTTTGCTGGCCATGTTCAGTGGTTCGTGCTGGTAGGTTTTGTTGTGAGTCGTTGCCAAGCCTCGGGCACTGGGAGTTGCTCAGTGGTCCCTTCCCGACGTGGAATACCACTGTGCCCAGTACCGTGTGTGAAGCGCGTCTTTGCAGTGAACCCTGCTTGCCCGACCATTGTTCATGCTTCGGGGTGGAACCTTTTGTTCCTCTGTTCTTTCCTTACCTCCACCTCCAATTTGTGTTTGTCCTTTGTTGTTTTTCTTTTGGATCACCTTTCTGGTGTTAATTTTTGGTGCCATGTTTTTTTGTCATGGTATTTTTTTTATCCTGGTGGGTTGTTCTTTCAATTTCTTTTGGGCAAGTTAGATTTTAGCAAGGCTAGGTTATGCTAAGCCGCGAAAGGGTTTTCGCGACTGGGAGTTGAGGGGGGAATTATAACGTTGAAATTCACAACCCATTATTTGTTTGATGGTCACTGTTTAAAACCAAGCTTCTCCGTTGTTTGGTTGTCACTGGTTTTCCCTTTCTTTCGGTTTATCGTGAAGTCGCTCCTGCGCGTTTGAGCTCCCTTCTCAATAGGCGAGTGGAAGGAACAAAATGGCTTTTTGGCAGTAGAAGTTGGATGTACGAGATATATTAGAAATTGGTTTAAAATATTAATTCGCTTTAGCGGAATAAATCTCACATTCAACAGAACGATCGCTTGGTTATTTGTGTGCGATCGGTCGTCAAATTGGACGGATTAGGTTCTGGCGCTAGCCATTTTAGGTAAATTATTTTAGTTAAAACCTCGTTGCGCTAAATCTCACAAATATCTTTTTATTTTAGGTAATATTATTTCCCTAGCCGTCACCTTGAGGGAATTGTATTGTAAAAGACCTTTCAGTTTATAGAAAGGTAAAAATCTTCAAATATTTAAAAATAATACAATATACAGGGTGATTTCTTTGTAGGTCTTTTTGTTTTGGGTTTTTTTGTTCGTTGGTGTATTCTTGTTCCTGCCCGTCTGACCGTGTATTTTAATTGGAAGGTTCTTCCCCTTTGTGTCCGTACCTACATCTATACATATACCGGGTCGGAGAAAAACAACCAAATATCGAAGGGTGAAGCGAAAACCCCCTAAGCAAGGCTTTAAACATACAGCCGTGGGTCTTCGAATGGTGGGATGTTTGTCTAAATTTGTATGTATTATGTGTCATTTTATTTATGTATATGTATATATTTATTCAATGTGTTTACAATTTATGCATGCATGTTAATTTTAAGGATAAAACGAGATCTCGAATAGTGGAATTGTTGTAGGGTAGTTTTAAGTACAACCAACTGTGATACAAATCACCATTCACCTTTTTTTTTATTGAAACATTACATTTTTTTTATCTGCACAATAGAAAATAGTTGCAAGTAAAATAAAGCCCTACTTAGAACGTTTACATTTCACTACGTGTGTTTTATTTACTTATTATTTATTTGTATGATTTTAATTTGGCTTTCCAGTTCGTCATTTGTAAGTATATATGTACGGTACGACCAAAATAATGGAAGTTGCCCATATTTTAGTAGAAGATCTATTTCTTCGTTTTCCTGATAAGCTTGAAGCTTTAGTAATAAGCATTGTTTTTAAACAAAGTGGCGCTTGTTTTTTTATCTTTTATATCTTGTATTACCCCGCCCCTCACCGACTTATTGGGGGCTAGCTGGCAAAACTAAGGCAGTGTTATTTGGATCAAGCTGATACTTCCAGCACAGCTACATTTTGGTTGGTTAAGTGTTTCTTTATACAAAAATAGCCTTTGTGTTTCTGTAGGTTATAGCCCTAACCTCTTTCCATTCATGTGATCCTAATCAAACTTTTCTACAAAACCATGCATTGGGATAGCTTCGTGCTTTAAAAATTTCTTCGTACCCTAACCTCTTTCCATTCACGTGATCCTAATCAAAGTTTTCTATAAAACCATGCATTGGGACAGATTTGTACCTTTACAAATTTCTTCGTATCCTAACCTCTTTCCATTCATGTGATCCTAATCAATCTTTTCTACAAAACATGCATTAAGATAGATTTGTACCGTTACAAATTTCTTCGTATCTTAACCTCTTTCCATTCATGTGATCCTAATCAAACTTTTCTACAAAACATGCATTGGGATAGATTTGTACCTTTACAAATTTCTTCGTACCCTAATCTCTTTCCATTCATGTGATCCTAATCAAACTTTTCTACAAAACCATGCGTTGGGATAGCTTCGTGCTTTAAAAATTTCTTCGTACCCTAACCTCTGTCCATTCATGTGATCCTAATCAAACTTTTCTACAAAACCATGCGTTGGGATAGCTTGGTGCTTTAAAAATTTCTTCGTATCCTAACCTCTTTCCATTCATGTGATCCTAATCAAACTTTTCAACAAAACATGCATTGGGATAGATTTGTACCTTTACAAATTTCTTCGTACCCTAATCTCTTTCCATTCATGTGATCCTAATCAATCTTTTCTACAAAACCATGCGTTGGGATAGCTTCGTGCTTTAAAAATTTCTTCGTACCCTAACCTCTTTCCATTCACGTGATCCTAATCAAAGTTTTCTATAAAACCATGCATTGGGACAGATTTGTACCTTTACAAATTTCTTCGTATCCTAACCTCTTTCCATTCATGTGATCCTAATCAAACATTTCTACAAAACATGCATTGAGAAAGATTTGTACCTTTACAAATTTCTTCCTACCCTAACCTCTTTTCATTAATCTGATCCTAATCAAATTGTTCTATAAAACCATGCATTGGGATATATTTGTACCTTTACAAATTTCTTCGTATCCTAACCTCTTTCCATTCCTGTGATCCTAATCAGAGTTTTCTACAAAACGTGTGTTGGGATAGATTTGTGCTTTTACAAATTTCTTCGTACCCTAACCTCTTTCCATTAATGTGATCCTAATCAAACTTTTCTACAAAACGTGCGTTGGGATAGATTTGTGGTTTTACAAATTTCTTCGTACCCTAACCTCTTTCCATTCATGTGATCCTAATCAAAGTTTTCTATAAAACCATGCATTGGGATAGATTTATACCTTTACAAATTTCTTCGTATCCTAACCTCTTTCCATTCATGTGATCCTAATCAAACTTTTCTACAAAACGTGCGTTGGGATAGATTTGTGGTTTTACAAATTTCTTCGTACCCTAACCTCTTTCCATTCATGTGATCCTAATCAAGTTGTTCTACAAAACATGCATTGGGATAGATTTGTACCTTTACAAATTTCTTCCTACCCTAACCTCTTTCCATTCATGTGATCCTAATCAAACTTTTCTACAAAACGTGCGTTGGGATAGATTTGTAATTTTACAAATTTCTTCCTACCCTAACCTCTTTTCATTAATCTGATCCTATTCAAATTGTTCTATAAAACCATGCATTGGGATATATTTGTACCTTTACAAATTTCTTCGTACCCTAACCTCTTTCCATTCATGTGATCCTAATCAAACTTTTCTACAAAACCATGCGATGGGAAAGCTTCGTGCTTTAAAAATTTCTTCGTACCCTAACCTCTTTCCATTCACGTGATCCTAATCACAATTTTCTATAAAACCATGCATTGGGACAGATTTGTACCTTTACAAATTTCTTCGTAACCTCTTTCCATTTATGTGATCCTAATCAAACTTTTCTACAAAACATGCATTGGGTTAAATTTGTACCTTTACAAATTTCTTCGTATCCTAACCTCTTTCCATTCATGCGATCCTAATCAGAGTTTTCTACAAAACGTGCGTTGGGATAGATCTGTGCTTTTACAAATTTCTTCGTACCCTAACCTCTTCCCATTCATGTGATCCTAATCACACCTTTCTACAACACGTGAGTTGGGATAGATTTGTGCTTTTACAAATTTCTTCCTAGCCTAACTTCTTTTCATTAATCTGATCCTAATCAAAGTTTTCTATAAAACCATGCATTGGGATATATTTGTACCTTTACAAATTTCTTCGTGTCCTAAGCTCTTCCCATTCATGTGATCCTAATCAGAGTTTCCTACAAAACGTGTGTTGGGATAGATTTGTGCTTTTACAAATTTCTTCGTACCCTAACCTCTTTCCATTCATGTGATCCTAATCAAACTTTTATACAAAACGTGCGTTGGGATAGATTTATGGTTTTACAAATTTCTTCGTACCCTAACCTCTTTCCATTCATGTGATCCTAATCAAAGTTTTCTATAAAACCATGCATTGGGATAGATCTGTACCTTTACAAATTTCTTCGTACCCTAACCTCTTCCCATTCATGTGAGCCTAATCACACTTTTCTACAACACGTGCGTTGGGATAGATTTGTGCTTTTACAAATTTCTTCCTAGCCTAACCTCTTTTCATTAATCATATCCTAATCAAAGTTTTCTATAAAACCATGCATTGGGATATATTTGTACCTTTACAAATTTCTTCGTATCCTAACCTCTTCCCATTCATGTGATACTAATCAGAGTTTTCTACAAAACGTGGGTTGGGATAGATTTGTGCTTTTACAAATTTCTTCGTACCCTAACCTCTTTCCATTCATGTGATCCTAATCAATCTTTTCTACAAAACCATGCGTTGGCATAGCTTCGTGCTTTAAAAATTTCTTCGTACCCTAACCTCTTCCCATTAATCTGATCCTAATCAAAGTTTTCTATTAAACCTTGCATTGGGATATATTTGTACCTTTACAAATTTCTTCGTATTCTAACCTCTTCACATTCATGTGATCCTAATCAGAGTTTTCTACAAAATGTGTGATGGGATAGATTTGTGCTTTTACAAATTTCTTCGTACCCTAACCTCTTTCCATTAATGTGATCCTAATCAAACTTTTCTACAAAACCATGCGTTGGGAAAGCTTCGTGCTTTAAAAATTTCTTTGTACCCTAACCACTTTCCATTCATGTGATCCTAATCAAACTTTTCTACAAAACCATGCATTGGGATAGCTTCGTGCTTTAAAAGTTTCTTCGTACCCTAACCTCTTTCCATTCACGTGATCCTAATCACAGTTTTCTATAAAACCGTGCATTGGGACAGATTTGTACCTTTACAAATTTCTTCGTAACCTCTTTCCATTTATGTGATCCTAATCGAACTTTTCTACAAAACATGCATTGGGATAGATTTGTAGCTTTACAAATTTCTTCGTATCCTAACCTCTTTCCATTCATGTGATACTAATTAGAGTTTTCTACAAAACGTGCGTTGCGATAGATTTGTGCTTTTACAAATTTCTTCGTACCCTAACCTCTTTCCATTCATGTGATCCTAATCAAACTTTTCTAAAAAACCATGCATTGGGATAGAATTGTACCTTTACAAATTTCTTCGTATCCTAACCTCTTTCCATTCATGTGATCCTAATCAGAGTTTTCTACAAAACGTGTGTTGGGATAGATTTGTGCTTTTACAAATTTTTTCTTACCCTAACCTCTTTCCATTAATGTGATCCTAATCAAACTTTTCTACAAAACGTGCGTTGGGATAGATTTGTACTTTTACAAATTTCTTCCTACCCTAACCTCCTTTCATTAATCTGATCCTAATCAAATTGTTCTATAAAACCATGCATTGGAATATATTTGTACCTTTACATATTTCTTCGTATCCTAACCTCTTTCCATTCATGTGATCCTAATCAAACTTTTCTACAAAACATGCATTGGGATAGATTTGTACCTTTACAAATTTCTTCGTACCCTAACCTTTTTCCATTCATGTGATCCTAATCAAACTTTTCTACAAAACCATGTGTTGGGAAAGCTTCGTGCTTTAAAAATTTCTTCGTACCCTAACCTCTTTCCATTCATGTGATCCTAATCAAACTTTTATACAAAACATGCATTGGGATAGATTTGTACCTTTACAATTTTCTTCGTACCCTAACCTTTTTCCATTCATGTGATCCTAATCAAACTTTTCTACAAAACCATGCATTGGGATAGCTTTGTGCTTTAAAAATTTCTTCGTACCCTAACCTCTTACCATTCACGTGATCCTAATCAAAGTTTTCTATAAAATCATGCATTGGGACAGATTTGTACCTTTACAAATTTCTTCGTATCCTAACCTCTTTCCATTCATGTGATCCTAATCAAACTTTTCTACAAAACCATGCGTTGGGATAGCATCGTGCTTTAAAAATTTCTTCGTACCCTAACCTCTATACATTCATGTGATCCTAATCAAACTTTTCTACAAAACCATGCGTTGGGATAGCTTCGTGCTTTAAAAATTTCTTCGTACCCTAACCTCTTTCCATTCATGTGATCCTAATCAAACTTTTCTACAAAACCATGCGTTAGAAGAGCTTCGTGCTTTAAAAATTTCTTCGTACCCTAACCTCTATCCATTCATGTGATCCTAATCAAACTTTTCTACAAAACCATGCGTTGGGATAGCTTCGTGTTTTAAAAATTTCTTCGTACCCTAACCTCTTTCCATTCATGTGATCTTAATCAAACTTTTCTACAAAACCATGCGTTAGGATAGCTTCGTGCTTTAAAAATTTCTTCGTACCCTAATCTCTATCCATTCATGTGATCCTAATCAAACTTTTCTACAAAACCATGCGTTGGGATAGCTTCGTGCTTTAAAAATTTCTTCGTACCCTAACCTCTATCCATTCATGTGATCCTAATCAAACTTTTCTACAAAACCATGCGTTAGGATAGCTTCGTGCTTTAAAAATTTCTTCGTACACTAACCTCTTTCTATTTATGTGATCCTAATCAAACTTTTCTACAAAACCATGTGTTGGGATAGATTTGTGCTTTTACAAATTTCTTCGTACCCTAACCTCTTTCCATTCATGTGATCCTAATCAAACTTTCTATAAAACCATGCATTGGGATAGAATTGTACCTTTACAAATTTCTTCGTACCCTAACCTCTTTCCATTCATGTGATCCTAATCAAACTTTTCTACAAAACCATGCGTTGGGATAGCTTCGTGCTTTAAAAATTTCTTCGTACCCTAACCTCTATCCATTCATGTGATCCTAATCAAACTTTTCTACAAAACCATGCGTTGGGATAGCTTCGTGCTTTAAAAATTTCTTCGTACCCTAACCTCTATCCATTCATGTGATCCTAATCAAACTTTTCTACAAAACCATGCGTTAGGATAGCTTCGTGCTTTAAAAATTTCTTCGTACACTAACCTCTTTCTATTTATGTGATCCTAATCAAACTTTTCTACAAAACCATGTGTTGGGATAGATTTGTGCTTTTACAAATTTCTTCGTACCCTAACCTCTTTCCATTCATGTGATCCTAATCAAACTTTCTATAAAACCATGCATTGGGATAGAATTGTACCTTTACAAATTTCTTCGTACCCTAACCTCTATCCATTCATGTGATCCTAATCAAACTTTTCTACAAAACCATGCGTTGGGATAGCTTCGTGCTTTAAAAATTTCTTCGTACCCTAACCTCTATCCATTCATGTGATCCTAATCAAACTTTTCTACAAAACCATGCGTTGGGATAGCTTCGTGCTTTAAAAATTTCTTCGTATCCTAACCTCTTTCCATTCATGTGATCCTAATCAAACTTTTCTACAAAACATGCATTGGGATAGATTTGTGCTTTTACAAATTTCTTCGTACCCTAACCTCTTTCCATTCATGTGATCCTAATCAAACTTTCTATAAAACCATGCATTGGGATAGAATTGTACCTTTACAAATTTCTTCGTACCCTAACCTCTTTCCATTCATGTGATCCTAATCAAACTTTTCTACAAAACCATGAATTGGGATAGATTTGTACCTTTACAAATTTCATCGTATCCTAACCTCTTTCCATTCATGTGATCCTAATCAAACTTTTCTACAAAACATGCATTGGGTTAGATATGTACCTTTACAAATTTCTTCGTATCCTAACCTCTTTCCATTCATGTGATCCTAATCAGAGTTTTCTACAAAACGTGCGTTGGGATATATTTGTGCTTCTACAAATTTCTTCGTACCCTAACCTCTTCCCATTCATGTGATCCTAATCACACTTTTCTACAACACGTGCGTTGGGATAGATTTGTGCTTTTACAAATTTCTTCCTAGCCTAACCTCTTTTCATTAATCTGATCCTAATCAAAGTTTTCTATAAAACCGTGCATTGGGATATATTTGTACCTTTACAAATTTCTTCGTACCCTAACCTCGTCCCATTCATGTGATCCTAATCACACTTTTCTACAACACGTGCGTTGGGATAGATTTGTGCTTTTACAAATTTCTTCCTAGCCTAACCTCTTTTCATTAATCATATCCTAATCACAGTTTTCTATAAAACCATGCATGGGGACAGATTTGTAGCTTTACAAATTTCTTCGTATCCTAACCTCTTTCCATTCATGTGATACTAATTAGAGTTTTCTACAAAACGTGCGTTGCGATAGATTTGTGCTTTTACAAATTTCTTCGTACCCTAACCTCTTTCCATTCATGTGATCCTAATCAAACTTTTCTATAAAACCATGCATTGAGATAGATTTGTACCTTTACAAATTTCTTCGTATCCTAACCTCTTTCCATTCATGTGATCCTAATCAAACTTTTCTACAAAACCATGCGTAGGGATAGCTTCGTGCTTTAAAAATTTCTTCGTACCCTAACCTCTTTCCATTCATGTGATCCTAATCAAACTTTTATACAAAACATGGATTTGGATAGATTTGTACCTTTACAAATTTCTTCGTACCCTAACCTTTTTCCATTCATGTGATCCTAATCAAACTTTTCTACAAAACCATGTGTTGGGAAAGCTTCGTGCTTTAAAAATTTCTTCGTACCCTAACCTCTTTCCATTCATGTGATCCTAATCAAACTTTTATACAAAACATGCAATGGGATAGATTTGTACCTTTACAAATTTCTACGTACCCAAACCTTTTTCCATTCATGTGATCCTAATCAAACTTTTCTACAAAACCATGCGTTGGGATAGCTTCGTGCTATAAATATTTCTTCGTACCCTAACCTCTTTCCTTTCATGTGATCCTAATCAAACTTTTCTACAAAACCATGCATTGGGATAGCTTCGTGCTTTAAGAAATTCTTCGTACCCTAACCTCTTTCCATTCATGTGATCCTAATCAAACTTTTCTACAAAACCATGCGTTGTGATAGCTACGTGCTTTAAAAATTTCTTCGTATCCTAACCTCTTTCCATTCATGTGATCCTAATCAGAGTTTTCTACAAAACCATGCGTTGGGATAGCATCGTGCTTTAAATATTTCTTCGTACCCTAACCTCTTTCCTTTCATGTGATCCTAATCAAACTTTTCTACAAAACCATGCATTGGGATAGCTTCGTGCTTTAAGAAATTCTTCGTACCCTAACCTCTTTCCATTCATGTGATCCTAATCAAACTTTTCTACAAAACCATGCGTTGTGATAGCTACGTGCTTTAAAAATTTCTTCGTACCCTAACCTCTTTCCATTCATGTGATCCTAATCAAACTTTTCTACAAAACCATGCGTTGGGATAGCTTGGTGCTTTAGAAATTTCTTCGTACCCTAACCTCTTTCGTTTCATGTGATCCTAATCAAACTTTTCTACAAAACCATGCATTGGGATAGCTTCGTGCTTTAAAAATTTCTTCGTACCCTAACCTCTTTCCATTCACGTGATCCTAATCAAAGTTTTCTACAAAACCATGCATTGGGGCAGATTTGTACCTTTACAAATTTCTTCGTATCCTAACCTCTTTCCATTCATGTGATCCTAATCAAACTTTTCTACAAAACATGCATTGAGATAGATTTGTACCTATACAAATTTCTTCGTATCCTAACCTCTTTCCATTCATGTGATCCTAATCAAACTTTTCTACAAAACCATGCGTTGGGATAGCTTCGTGCTTTAAAAATTTCTTCGTACCCTAACCTCTATGCATTCATGTGATCCTAATCAAACTTTTCTACAAAACGTGCGTTGGGATAGATTTGTGGTTTTACAAATTTCTTCGTACCCTAACCTCTTTCCATTCATGTGATCCTAATCAAAGTTTTCTATAAAACCATGCATTGGGATAGATTTGTACCTTTACAAATTTCTTCGTATCCTAACCTCTTTCCATTCATGTGATCCTAATCAAACTTTTCTATAAAACCTGAATTGGGATAGATTTGTAGCTTTACAAATTTCTTCGTACCCTAACCTCTTTCCATTCATGTGATCCTAATCAAACTTTCTATAAAACCATGCATTGGGATAGAATTGTACCTTTACAAATTTCTTCTAACCCTAACCTCTTTCCATTCATGTGATCCTAATCAAACTTTTCTACAAAACCATGAATTGGGATAGATTTGTACCTTTACAAATTTCATCGTATCCTAACCTCTTTCCATTCATGTGATCCTAATCAAACTTTTCTACAAAACATGCATTGGGTTAGATATGTACCTTTACAAATTTCTTCGTATCCTAACCTCTTTCCATTCATGTGATCCTAATCAGAGTTTTCTACAAAACGTGCGTTGGGATATATTTGTGCTTCTACAAATTTCTTCGTACCCTAACCTCTTCCCATTCATGTGATCCTAATCACACTTTTCTACATCACGTGCGTTGGGATAGATTTGTGCTTTTACAAATTTCTTCCTAGCCTAACCTCTTTTCATTAATCATATCCTAATCACAGTTTTCTATAAAACCATGCATTGGGACAGATTTGTAGCTTTACAAATTTCTTCGTATCCTAACCTCTTTCCATTCATGTGATACTAATTAGAGTTTTCTACAAAACGTGCGTTGCGATAGATTTGTGCTTTTACAAATTTCTTCGTACCCTAACCTCTTTCCATTCATGTGATCCTAATCAAACTTTTCTATAAAACCATGCATTGGGATAGAATTGTACCTTTACAAATTTCTTCGTATCCTAACCTCTTTCCATTCATGTGATCCTAATCAGAGTTTTCTACAAAACGTGTGTTGGGATAGATTTGTGCTTTTACAAATTTTTTCGTACCCTAACCTCTTTCCATTCATGTGATCCTAATCAAACTTTTCTACAAAACGTGCGTTGGGATAGATTTGTACTTTTACAAATTTCTTCCTACCCTAACCTCTTTTCATTAATCTGATCCTAATCAAATTGTTCTATAAAACCATGCATTGGGATATATTTGTACCTTTACATATTTCTTCGTATCCTAACCTCTTTCCATTCATGTGATCCTAATCAAACTTTTCTACAAAACATGCATTGAGATAGATTTGTACCTTTACAAATTTCTTCGTATCCTAACCTCTTTCCATTCATGTGATCCTAATCAAACTTTTCTACAAAACCATGCGTAGGGATAGCTTCGTGCTTTAAAAATTTCTTCGTACCCTAACCTTTTTCCATTCATGTGATCCTAATCAAACTTTTCTACAAAACCATGTGTTGGGAAAGCTTCGTGCTTTAAAAATTTCTTCGTACCCTAACCTCTTTCCATTCATGTGATCCTAATCAAACTTTTCTACAAAACCATGCCTTGGGATAGCTTCGTGCTTTAAAAATTTCTTCGTACCCTAACCTCTATCCATTCATGTGATCCTAATCAAACTTTTCTACAAAACCATGCGTTGGGATAGCTTCGTGCTTTAAAAATTTCTTCGTACCCTAACCTCTTTCCATTCATGTGATCCTAATCAAACTTTTCTACAAAACCATGCATTGGGATAGCTTCGTGCTTTAAAAATTTCTTCGTACCCTAACCTCTTTCCATTCACGTGAACCTAATCAAAGTTTTCTACAAAACATGCATTGAGATAGATTTGTACCTTTACAAATTTCTTCGTATCCTAACCTCTTTCCATTCATGTGATCCTAATCAAACTTTTCTACAAAACCATGCATTGGGATAGCTTCGTGCTTTAAAAATTTCTTCGTATTCTAACCTCTTTCCATTCATGTGATCCTAATCAAACTTTTCTACAAAACATGCATTGAGATAGATTTGTACCTTTACAAATTTTTTCGTATCCTAACCTCTTTCCATTCATGTGATCCTAATCAAACTTTTCTACAAAACCATGCGTTGGGATAGCTTCGTGCTTTAAAAATTTCTTCGTACCCTAACCTCTATCCATTCATGTGATCCTAATCAAACTTTTCTACAAAACCATGCGTTGGGATAGCTTCGTGCTTTAAAAATTTCTTCGTACCCTAACCTCTTTCCATTCATGTGATCCTAATCAAACTTTTCTACAAAACCATGCGTTAGAAGAGCTTCGTGCTTTAAAAATTTCTTCGTACCCTAACCTCGATCCATTCATGTGATCCTAATCAAACTTTTCTACAAAACCATGCGTTGGGATAGCTTCGTGCTTTAAAAACTTCTTCGTACCCTAACCTCTTTCCATTCATGTGATCCTAATCAAACTTTTCTACAAAACCATGCGTTAGGATAGCTTCGTGCTTTAAAAATTTCTTCGTACCCTAACCTCTATCCATTCATGTGATCCTAATCAAACTTTTCTACAAAACCATGCGTTGGGATAGCTTCGTGCTTTAAAAATTTCTTCGTACCCTAACCTCTATCCATTCATGTGCTCCTAATCAAACTTTTCTACAAAACCATGCGTTAGGATAGCTTCGTGCTTTAAAAATTTCTTCGTACACTAACCTCTTTCTATTTATGTGATCCTAATCAAACTTTTCTACAAAACCATGTGTTGGGATAGCTTCGTGCTTTAAAAATTTCTTCGTATCCTAACCTCTTTCCATTCATGTGATCCTAATCAAACTTTTCTACAAAACATGCATTGGGTTAGATTTGTACCTTTACAAATTTCTTCGTATCCTAACCTCTTTCCATTCATGTGATCCTAATCAGAGTTTTCTACAAAACGTGCGTTGGGTTATATTTGTGCTTCTACAAATTTCTTCGTACCCTAACCTCTTCCCATTCATGTGATCCTAATCAGACTTTTCTACAAAACGTGCGTTGGGATAGATTAGTGCTTTTACAAATTTCTTCCTAGCCTAACCTCTTTTCATTAATCTGATCCTAATCAAAGTTTTCTATAAAACCGTGCATTGGGAGATATTTGTAACTTTACAAATTTCTTCGTATCCTAACCTCTTTCCATTCATGTGATCCTAATCAAACTTTTCTACAAAACCATGCGTTGGGATAGCTTCGTGCTTTAAAAATTTCTTCGTACCCTAACCTCTATCCATTCATGTGCTCCTAATCAAACTTTTCTACAAAACCATGCGTTAGGATAGCTTCGTGCTTTAAAAATTTCTTCGTACACTAACCTCTTTCTATTTATGTGATCCTAATCAAACTTTTCTACAAAACCATGTGTTGGGATAGCTTCGTGCTTTAAAAATTTCTTCGTATCCTAACCTCTTTCCATTCATGTGATCCTAATCAAACTTTTCTACAAAACATGCATTGGGTTAGATTTGTACCTTTACAAATTTCTTCGTATCCTAACCTCTTTCCATTCATGTGATCCTAATCAGAGTTTTCTACAAAACGTGCGTTGGGTTATATTTGTGCTTCTACAAATTTCTTCGTACCCTAACCTCTTCCCATTCATGTGATCCTAATCACACTTTTCTACAACACGTGCGTTGGGATAGATTAGTGCTTTTACAAATTTCTTCCTAGCCTAACCTCTTTTCATTAATCTGATCCTAATCAAAGTTTTCTATAAAACCGTGCATTGGGATATATTTGTACCTTTACAAATTTCTTCGTATCCTAACCTCTTTCCATTCATGTGATCCTAATCAAACTTTTCTACAAAACGTGCGTTGGGATAGATTTGTGGTTTTACAAATTTCTTGGTACCCTAACCTCTTTCCATTCATGTGATCCTAATCAAAGTTTTCTATAAAACCATGCATTGGGATAGATTTGTACCTTTACAAATTTCTTCGTATCCTAACCTCTTTCCATTCATGTGATCCTAATCAGAGTTTTCTACAAAACCATGCGTTGGGATAGCATCGTGCTTTAAATATTTCTTCGTACCCTAACCTCTTTCCTTTCATGTGATCCTAATCAAACTTTTCTACAAAACCATGCATTGGGATAGCTTCGTGCTTTAAGAAATTCTTCGTACCCTAACCTCGTTCCATTCATGTGATCCTAATCAAACTTTTCTACAAAACCATGCGTTGTGATAGCTACGTGCTTTAAAAATTTCTTCGTACCCTAACCTCTTTCCATTCATGTGATCCTAATCAAACTTTTCTACAAAACCATGCGTTGGGATAGCTTGGTGCTTTAGAAATTTCTTCGTACCCTAACCTCTTTCGTTTCATGTGATCCTAATCAAACTTTTCTACAAAACCATGCATTGGGATAGCTTCGTGCTTTAAAAATTTCTTCGTACCCTAACCTCTTTCCATTCACGTGATCCTAATCAAAGTTTTCTACAAAACCATGCATTGGGGCAGATTTGTACCTTTACAAATTTCTTCGTATCCTAACCTCTTTCCATTCATGTGATCCTAATCAAACTTTTCTACAAAACATGCATTGAGATAGATTTGTACCTATACAAATTTCTTCGTATCCTAACCTCTTTCCATTCATGTGATCCTAATCAAACTTTTCTACAAAACCATGCGTTGGGATAGCTTCGTGCTTTAAAAATTTCTTCGTACCCTAACCTCTATGCATTCATGTGATCCTAATCAAACTTTTCTACAAAACGTGCGTTGGGATAGATTTGTGGTTTTACAAATTTCTTCGTACCCTAACCTCTTTCCATTCATGTGATCCTAATCAAAGTTTTCTATAAAACCATGCATTGGGATAGATTTGTACCTTTACAAATTTCTTCGTATCCTAACCTCTTTCCATTCATGTGATCCTAATCAAACTTTTCTATAAAACCTGAATTGGGATAGATTTGTAGCTTTACAAATTTCTTCGTACCCTAACCTCTTTCCATTCATGTGATCCTAATCAAACTTTCTATAAAACCATGCATTGGGATAGAATTGTACCTTTACAAATTTCTTCGTACCCTAACCTCTTTCCATTCATGTGATCCTAATCAAACTTTTCTACAAAACCATGAATTGGGATAGATTTGTACCTTTACAAATTTCATCGTATCCTAACCTCTTTCCATTCATGTGATCCTAATCAAACTTTTCTACAAAACATGCATTGGGTTAGATATGTACCTTTACAAATTTCTTCGTATCCTAACCTCTTTCCATTCATGTGATCCTAATCAGAGTTTTCTACAAAACGTGCGTTGGGATATATTTGTGCTTCTACAAATTTCTTCGTACCCTAACCTTTTCCCATTCATGTGATCCTAATCACACTTTTCTACAACACGTGCGTTGGGATAGATTTGTGCTTTTACAAATTTCTTCCTAGCCTAACCTCTTTTCATTAATCTGATCCTAATCAAAGTTTTCTATAAAACCGTGCATTGGGATATATTTGTACCTTTACAAATTTCTTCGTACCCTAACCTCGTCCCATTCATGTGATCCTAATCACACTTTTCTACAACACGTGCGTTGGGATAGATTTGTGCTTTTACAAATTTCTTCCTAGCCTAACCTCTTTTCATTAATCATATCCTAATCACAGTTTTCTATAAAACCATGCATTGGGACAGATTTGTAGCTTTACAAATTTCTTCGTATCCTAACCTCTTTCCATTCATGTGATACTAATTAGAGTTTTCTACAAAACGTGCGTTGCGATAGATTTGTGCTTTTACAAATTTCTTCGTACCCTAACCTCTTTCCATTCATGTGATCCTAATCAAACTTTTCTATAAAACCATGCATTGGGATAGAATTGTACCTTTACAAATTTCTTCGTATCCTAACCTCTTTCCATTCATGTGATCCTAATCAGAGTTTTCTACAAAACGTGTGTTGGGATAGATTTGTGCTTTTACAAATTTTTTCGTACCCTAACCTCTTTCCATTCATGTGATCCTAATCAAACTTTTCTACAAAACGTGCGTTGGGATAGATTTGTACTTTTACAAATTTCTTCCTACCCTAACCTCTTTTCATTAATCTGATCCTAATCAAATTGTTCTATAAAACCATGCATTGGGATATATTTGTACCTTTACATATTTCTTCGTATCCTAACCTCTTTCCATTCATGTGATCCTAATCAAACTTTTCTACAAAACATGCATTGAGATAGATTTGTACCTTTACAAATTTCTTCGTATCCTAACCTCTTTCCATTCATGTGATCCTAATCAAACTTTTCTACAAAACCATGCGTTGGGATAGCTTCGTGCTTTACAAATTTCTTCGTACCCTAACCTCTATCCATTCATGTGATCCTAATCAAACTTTTCTACAAAACCATGCGTTGGGATAGCTTCGTGCTTTAAAAATTTCTTCGTACCCTAACCTCTTTCCATTCATGTGATCCTAATCAAACTTTTCTACAAAACCATGCGTTAGAAGAGCTTCGTGCTTTAAAAATTTCTTCGTACCCTAACCTCGATCCATTCATGTGATCCTAATCAAACTTTTCTACAAAACCATGCGTTGGGATAGCTTCGTGCTTTAAAAACTTCTTCGTACCCTAACCTCTTTCCATTCATGTGATCCTAATCAAACTTTTCTACAAAACCATGCGTTAGGATAGCTTCGTGCTTTAAAAATTTCTTCGTACCCTAACCTCTTTCCATTCATGTGATCCTAATCAAACTTTTCTACAAAACCATGCGTTGGGATAGCTTCGTGCTTTAAAAATTTCTTCGTACCCTAACCTCTATCCATTCATGTGCTCCTAATCAAACTTTTCTACAAAACCATGCGTTAGGATAGCTTCGTACTTTAAAAATTTCTTCGTACACTAACCTCTTTCTATTTATGTGATCCTAATCAAACTTTTCTACAAAACCATGTGTTGGGATAGCTTCGTGCTTTAAAAATTTCTTCGTATCCTAACCTCTTTCCATTCATGTGATCCTAATCAAACTTTTCTACAAAACATGCATTGGGTTAGATTTGTACCTTTACAAATTTCTTCGTATCCTAACCTCTTTCCATTCATGTGATCCTAATCAGAGTTTTCTACAAAACGTGCGTTGGGTTATATTTGTGCTTCTACAAATTTCTTCGTACCCTAACCTCTTCCCATTCATGTGATCCTAATCACACTTTTCTACAACACGTGCGTTGGGATAGATTAGTGCTTTTACAAATTTCTTCCTAGCCTAACCTCTTTTCATTAATCTGATCCTAATCAAAGTTTTCTATAAAACCGTGCATTGGGATATATTTGTAACTTTACAAATTTCTTCGTATCCTAACCTCTTTCCATTCATGTGATCCTAATCAAACTTTTCTACAAAACCATGCGTTGGGATAGCTTCGTGCTTTAAAAATTTCTTCGTACCCTAACCTCTATCCATTCATGTGCTCCTAATCAAACTTTTCTACAAAACCATGCGTTAGGATAGCTTCGTGCTTTAAAAATTTCTTCGTACACTAACCTCTTTCTATTTATGTGATCCTAATCAAACTTTTCTACAAAACCATGTGTTGGGATAGCTTCGTGCTTTAAAAATTTCTTCGTATCCTAACCTCTTTCCATTCATGTGATCCTAATCAAACTTTTCTACAAAACATGCATTGGGTTAGATTTGTACCTTTACAAATTTCTTCGTATCCTAACCTCTTTCCATTCATGTGATCCTAATCAGAGTTTTCTACAAAACGTGCGTTGGGTTATATTTGTGCTTCTACAAATTTCTTCGTACCCTAACCTCTTCCCATTCATGTGATCCTAATCACACTTTTCTACAACACGTGCGTTGGGATAGATTAGTGCTTTTACAAATTTCTTCCTAGCCTAACCTCTTTTCATTAATCTGATCCTAATCAAAGTTTTCTATAAAACCGTGCATTGGGATATATTTGTACCTTTACAAATTTCTTCGTATCCTAACCTCTTTCCATTCATGTGATCCTAATCAAACTTTTCTACAAAACGTGCGTTGGGATAGATTTGTGGTTTTACAAATTTCTTGGTACCCTAACCTCTTTCCATTCATGTGATCCTAATCAAAGTTTTCTATAAAACCATGCATTGGGATAGATTTGTACCTTTACAAATTTCTTCGTATCCTAACCTCTTTCCATTCATGTGATCCTAATCAGAGTTTTCTACAAAACCATGCGTTGGGATAGCATCGTGCTTTAAATATTTCTTCGTACCCTAACCTCTTTCCTTTCATGTGATCCTAATCAAACTTTTCTACAAAACCATGCATTGGGATAGCTTCGTGCTTTAAGAAATTCTTCGTACCCTAACCTCTTTCCATTCATGTGATCCTAATCAAACTTTTCTACAAAACCATGCGTTGTGATAGCTACGTGCTTTAAAAATTTCTTCGTACCCTAACCTCTTTCCATTCATGTGATCCTAATCAAACTTTTCTACAAAACCATGCGTTGGGATAGCTTGGTGCTTTAGAAATTTCTTCGTACCCTAACCTCTTTCGTTTCATGTGATCCTAATCAAACTTTTCTACAAAACCATGCATTGGGATAGCTTCGTGCTTTAAAAATTTCTTCGTACCCTAACCTCTTTCCATTCACGTGATCCTAATCAAAGTTTTTTACAAAACCATGCATTGGGGCAGATTTGTACCTTTACAAATTTCTTCGTATCCTAACCTCTTTCCATTCATGTGATCCTAATCAAACTTTTCTACAAAACATGCATTGAGATAGATTTGTACCTATACAAATTTCTTCGTATCCTAACCTCTTTCCATTCATGTGATCCTAATCAAACTTTTCTACAAAACCATGCGTTGGGATAGCTTCGTGCTTTAAAAATTTCTTCGTACCCTAACCTCTATGCATTCATGTGATCCTAATCAAACTTTTCTACAAAACGTGCGTTGGGATAGATTTGTGGTTTTACAAATTTCTTCGTACCCTAACCTCTTTCCATTCATGTGATCCTAATCAAAGTTTTCTATAAAACCATGCATTGGGATAGATTTGTACCTTTACAAATTTCTTCGTATCCTAACCTCTTTCCATTCATGTGATCCTAATCAAACTTTTCTATAAAACCTGAATTGGGATAGATTTGTAGCTTTACAAATTTCTTCGTACCCTAACCTCTTTCCATTCATGTGATCCTAATCAAACTTTCTATAAAACCATGAATTGGGATAGAATTGTACCTTTACAAATTTCTTCGTACCCTAACCTCTTTCCATTCATGTGATCCTAATCAAACTTTTCTACAAAACCATGAATTGGGATAGATTTGTACCTTTACAAATTTCATCGTATCCTAACCTCTTTCCATTCATGTGATCCTAATCAAACTTTTCTACAAAACATGCATTGGGTTAGATATGTACCTTTACAAATTTCTTCGTATCCTAACCTCTTTCCATTCATGTGATCCTAATCAGAGTTTTCTACAAAACGTGCGTTGGGATATATTTGTGCTTCTACAAATTTCTTCGTACCCTAACCTTTTCCCATTCATGTGATCCTAATCACACTTTTCTACAACACGTGCGTTGGGATAGATTTGTGCTTTTACAAATTTCTTCCTAGCCTAACCTCTTTTCATTAATCTGATCCTAATCAAAGTTTTCTATAAAACCGTGCATTGGGATATATTTGTACCTTTACAAATTTCTTCGTACCCTAACCTCGTCCCATTCATGTGATCCTAATCACACTTTTCTACAACACGTGCGTTGCGATAGATTTGTGCTTTTACAAATTTCTTCGTACCCTAACCTCTTTCCATTCATGTGATCCTAATCAAACTTTTCTATAAAACCATGCATTGGGATAGAATTGTACCTTTACAAATTTCTTCGTATCCTAACCTCTTTCCATTCATGTGATCCTAATCAGAGTTTTCTACAAAACGTGTGTTGGGATAGATTTGTGCTTTTACAAATTTTTTCGTACCCTAACCTCTTTCCATTCATGTGATCCTAATCAAACTTTTCTACAAAACGTGCGTTGGGATAGATTTGTACTTTTACAAATTTCTTCCTACCCTAACCTCTTTTCATTAATCTGATCCTAATCAAATTGTTCTATAAAACCATGCATTGGGATATATTTGTACCTTTACATATTTCTTCGTATCCTAACCTCTTTCCATTCATGTGATCCTAATCAAACTTTTCTACAAAACATGCATTGAGATAGATTTGTACCTTTACAAATTTCTTCGTATCCTAACCTCTTTCCATTCATGTGATCCTAATCAAACTTTTCTACAAAACCATGAGTAGGGATAGCTTCGTGCTTTAAAAATTTCTTCGTACCCTAACCTCTTTCCATTCATGTGATCCTAATCAAACTTTTATACAAAACATGGATTTGGATTGATTTGTACCTTTACAAATTTCTTCGTACCCTAACCTTTTTCCATTCATGTGACCCTAATCAAACTTTTCTACAAAACCATGTGTTGGGAAAGCTTCGTGCTTTTAAAATTTCTTCGTACCCTAACCTCTTTCCATTCATGTGATCCTAATCAAACTTTTCTACAAAACCATGCATTGGGATAGCTTCGTGCTTTAAAAATTTCTTCGTACCCTAACCTCTATCCATTCATGTGATCCTAATCAAACTTTTCTACAAAACCATGCGTTGGGATAGCTTCGTGCTTTAAAAATTTCTTCGTACCCTAACCTCTTTCCATTCATGTGATCCTAATCAAACTTTTCTACAAAACCATGCATTGGGATAGCTTCGTGCTTTAAAAATTTCTTCGTACCCTAACCTCTTTCCATTCACGTGAACCTAATCAAAGTTTTCTACAAAACATGCATTGAGATAGATTTGTACCTTTACAAATTTCTTCGTATCCTAACCTCTTTCCATTCATGTGATCCTAATCAAACTTTTCTACAAAACCATGCATTGGGATAGCTTCGTGCTTTAAAAATTTCTTCGTATTCTAACCTCTTTCCATTCATGTGATCCTAATCAAACTTTTCTACAAAACATGCATTGAGATAGATTTGTACCTTTACAAATTTCTTCGTATCCTAACCTCTTTCCATTCATGTGATCCTAATCAAACTTTTCTACAAAACCATGCATTGGGATAGCTTCGTGCTTTAAAAATTTCTTCGTATCCTAACCTCTTTCCATTCATGTGATCCTAATCAAACTTTTCTACAAAACATGCATTGAGATAGATTTGTACCTTTACAAATTTCTTCGTATCCTAACCTCTTTCCATTCATGTGATCCTAATCAAACTTTTCTACAAAACCATGCGTTGGGATAGCTTCGTGCTTTAAAAATTTCTTCGTACCCTAACCTCTATCCATTCATGTGATCCTAATCAAACTTTTCTACAAAACCATGCGTTGGGATAGCTTCGTGCTTTAAAAATTTCTTCGTACCCTAACCTCTTTCCATTCATGTGATCCTAATCAAACTTTTCTACAAAACCATGCGTTAGAAGAGCTTCGTGCTTTAAAAATTTCTTCGTACCCTAACCTCGATCCATTCATGTGATCCTAATCAAACTTTTCTACAAAACCATGCGTTGGGATAGCTTCGTGCTTTAAAAACTTCTTCGTACCCTAACCTCTTTCCATTCATGTGATCCTAATCAAACTTTTCTACAAAACCATGCGTTAGGATAGCTTCGTGCTTTAAAAATTTCTTCGTACCCTAACCTCTATCCATTCATGTGATCCTAATCAAACTTTTCTACAAAACCATGCGTTGGGATAGCTTCGTGCTTTAAAAATTTCTTCGTACCCTAACCTCTATCCATTCATGTGCTCCTAATCAAACTTTTCTACAAAACCATGCGTTAGGATAGCTTCGTGCTTTAAAAATTTCTTCGTACACTAACCTCTTTCTATTTATGTGATCCTAATCAAACTTTTCTACAAAACCATGTGTTGGGATAGCTTCGTGCTTTAAAAATTTCTTCGTATCCTAACCTCTTTCCATTCATGTGATCCTAATCAAACTTTTCTACAAAACATGCATTGGGTTAGATTTGTACCTTTACAAATTTCTTCGTATCCTAACCTCTTTCCATTCATGTGATCCTAATCAGAGTTTTCTACAAAACGTGCGTTGGGTTATATTTGTGCTTCTACAAATTTCTTCGTACCCTAACCTCTTCCCATTCATGTGATCCTAATCACACTTTTCTACAACACGTGCGTTGGGATAGATTAGTGCTTTTACAAATTTCTTCCTAGCCTAACCTCTTTTCATTAATCTGATCCTAATCAAAGTTTTCTATAAAACCGTGCATTGGGATATATTTGTACCTTTACAAATTTCTTCGTATCCTAACCTCTTTCCATTCATGTGATCCTAATCAGAGTTTTCTACAAAACGTGCGTTGGGTTATATTTGTGCTTCTACAAATTTCTTCGTACCCTAACCTCTTCCCATTCATGTGATCCTAATCAAACTTTTCTACAAAACGTGCGTTGGGATAGATTTGTGGTTTTACAAATTTCTTCGTACCCTAACCTCTTTCCATTCATGTGATCCTAATCAAAGTTTTCTATAAAACCATGCATTGGGATAGATTTGTACCTTTACAAATTTCTTCGTATCCTAACCTCTTTCCATTCATGTGATCCTAATCAAACTTTTCTATAAAACCTGAATTGGGATAGATTTGTACCTTTACAAATTTCTTCGTATCCTAACCTCTTTCCATTCATGTGTTCCTAATCAGAGTTTTCTACAAAACGTGCGTAGGATAGATTTGTGCTTTTACAAATTTCTTCGTACCCTAACCTCTTTCCATTCATGTGATCCTAATCAAACTTTTCTATAAAACCATGCATTGGGATAGAATTGTACCTTTACAAATTTCTTCGTATCCTAACCTCTTTCCATTCATGTGATCCTAATCAAACTTTTCTACAAAAAATGCATTGAGATAGATTTGTACCTTTACAAATTTCTTCGTATCCTAACCTCTTTCAATTCATGCGATCCTAATCAAACTTTTTTACAAAACCATGCGTTGGGATAGCTTCGTGCTTTAAAAATTTCTTCGTATCCTAACCTCTTTCCATTCATGTGATCCTAATCAAACTTTTCTACAAAACATGCATTGGGATAGATTTGTACCTTGACAAATTTCTTCGTACCCTAACCTCTGTCCATTCATGTGATCCTAATCAAACTTTTCTACAAAACCATGCTTTGGGATAGCTTTGTGCTTTAAAAATTTCTTCGTATCCTAACCTCTTTCCATTCATGTGATCCTATTCAAAGTTTTCTATAAAACCATGCATTGGAATAGAATTGTACCTTTACAAATTTCTTCGTACCCTAACCTCTTTCCATTCATGTTATCCTATTCAAACTTTTCTACAAAACCATGAATTGGTTAATAATAACCTCTTTTCATTCATCTGATCCTAATCAGAGTTTTCTACAAAACATGCGTTGGGATGGATTTGTGCTTTTACAAATTTCTTCGTATCCTAACCTCTTTCCATTAATGTGATCCTAATCAGAGTTTTCTACAAAACATGCGTTGGGATGGATTTGTGCTTTTACAAATTTCTTCGTATCCTAACCTCTTCCCATTCATGTGATCCTAATCAGAGTTTTCTACAAAACGCATTGGGATTGATTTGTACCTTTACAAATTTCTTCGTATCTTAACCTCTTTCCATTCATGTGATCCTAATCAAACTTTTCTACAAAACATGTATTGGGATAGGTTTGTACCTTTACAAATTTCTTCGTATCCTGGCCTCTTTCCATTCATGTGATCCTAATCAGAGTTTTCTGCAAAACGTGCGTTGGGATAGATTTGTGCTTTTACAAATTTCTTCGTATCCTAACCTCTTTCCATACATGTGATCCTAATCAGAGTTTTCTACAAAACGCATTGGGATTGATTTGTACCTTTACAAATTTCTTCGTATCTTAACCTCTTTCCATTCATGTGATCCTAATCAAACTTTTCTACAAAACATGTATTGGGATAGGTTTGTACCTTTACAAATTTCTTCGTATCCTGGCCTCTTTCCATTCATGTGATCCTAATCAGAGTTTTCTGCAAAACGTGCGTTGGGATAGATTTGTGCTTTCACAAATTTCTTCGTATTCTAACCTCTTTCCATTCATGTGATCCTAATCAGAGTTTTCTACAAAACGTGCGTTGGGATAAATTTGTGCTTTTACAAACTTCATAGTAGCTTAACCTCTTTCCATTCATGTGATCCTAATCAAACTTTTCTACAAAACATGCATTGGGATAGATTTGTACCTTTACAAATTTCTTCGTATCCTAACCTCTTTTCATTCATCTGATCCTAATCAGAGTTTTCTACAAAACATGCGTTGGGATAGATTTGTGCTTTTACAAATTTTTTCATACCCTAGCCTCTTTTCATTCATGTGTTCCTAATCAGAGTTTTTACAAAACACACGATGGGATAGATTTGTGCTTTTACAAATTTCTTTGTATCCTAACCTCTTTTAATTTATCTGATCCTAGAGTTATCTACAAAACATGCGTTGGGATAGCTTCGTGCTTTAAAAATTTCTTCGTACCCTAACCTCTTTCCATTCATGTGATCCTAATCAAACTTTTCTACAAAACATGCATTGGGATAGATTTGTACCTCTACAAAATTCTTCGTACCCTAACCTCTTTCCAATCATGTGATCCTAATCAAACTTTTCTACAAAACCATGCGTTGGGATAGCTTCGTGCTTTAAAAATTTCTTAGTACCCTAACCTCTTTCCATTCATGTGATCCTAATCAAAGTTTTCTATAAAACCATGCATTGGGACAGATGTGAATCTTTACAAATTTCTTCGTATCCTAACCTCTTTCCATTCATGTGATCCTAATCAAACTTTTCTACAAAACATGCATTGAGAGAGATTTGTACCTTTACAAATTTCTTCGTATCCTAACCTCTTTCCATTCATGTGATCCTAATCAAACTTTTATACAAAACCATGCGTTGGGATAGCTTCGTGCTTTAAAAATTTCTTCGTATCCTAACCTCTTTCCATTCATGTGATCCTAATCAAACTTTTCTACAAAACATGCATTGGGATTGATTTGTACCTTGACAAATTTCTTCGTACCATAACCTCTGTCCATTCATGTGATCCTAATCAAACTTTTCTACAAAACCATGCTTTGGGATAGCTTTGTGCTTTAACAATTTCTTCGTACCCTAACCTCTTTCCATTCACGTGATCCTAATCAAAGTGTTCTATAAAACCATGCATTGGGACAGATTTGTACCTTTACAAATTTCTTCGTATCCTAACCTCTTTCCATTCATGTGATCCTAATCAGAGTTTTCTACAAAACGTGTGTTGGGATAGATTTGTGCTTTTACAAATTTCTTCGTACCCTAACCTCTTTCCATTCATGTGATCCTAATCAAACTTTTCTACAAAACGTGCGTTGGGATAGATTTGTACTTTTACAAATTTCTTCCTACCCTAACCTCTTTTCATTAATCTGATCCTAATCAAATTGTTCTATAAAACCATGCATTGGGATATATTTGTACCTTTACATATTTCTTCGTATCCTAACTTCTTTCCATTCATGTGATCCTAATCAAACTTTTCTACAAAACATGCATTGAGATAGATTTGTACCTTTACAAATTTCTTCGTATCCTAACCTCTTTCCATTCATGTGATCCTAATCAAACTTTTCTACAAAACCATGCGTAGGGATAGCTTCGTGCTTTAAAAATTTCTTCGTACCCTAACCTCTTTCCATTCATGTGATCCTAATCAAAGTTTTCTATAAAACCATGCATTGGGATAGAATTATACCTTTACAAATTTCTTCGTATCCTAACCTCTTTCCATTCATGTGATCCTAATCAAATTTTTCTACAAAACATGCTTTGGGATAGATTTGTACCTTTACAAATTTCTTCGTATCCTAACCTCTTTCCATTCATGTGATCCTAATCAGAGTTTTCTACAAAACGTGCGTTGGGATAGATTTGTGCTTTTACAAATTTCTTCGTATCCTAACCTCTTTCCATTCATGTGATACTAATCAAACTTTTCTACAAAACCATGCATTGGGATAGATTTGTACCTTTACAAATTTCTTCGTATCCTAACCTCTTTCCATTCATGTGATCCTAATCAGAGTTTTCTACAAAACGTGCGTTGGGATAAATTTGTCCTTTTACAAACTTCATAGTAGCCTAACCTCTTTCCATTCATGTGATCCTAATCAAACTTTTCTACAAAACATGCATTGGGATAGATTTGTACCTTTACAAATTTCTTCGTTTCCTAACCTCTTTTCATTAATCTGATCCTAATCAAAGTTTTCTATAAAACCTTGCATTGAGATATATTTGTACCTTTACAAATTTCTTTGTATTCTAACCTCTTCCCATTCATGTGATCCTAATCAGAGTTTTCTACAAAATGTGTGTTGGGATAGATTTGTGCTTTTACAAATTTCTTCGTACCCTAACCTCTTTCCATTCATGTGATCCTAATAACACTTTTCTACAAAACGTGCGTTGGGATAGATTTGTGGTTTTACAAATTTCTTCGTACCCTAACCTCTTTCCATTCATGTGATCCTAATCAAACTTTTCTACAAAACCATGCGTAGGGATAGCTTCGTGCTTTAAAAATTTCTTCGTACCCTAACCTCTTTCCATTCATGTGATCCTAATCAAAGTTTTCTATAAAACCATGCATTGGGATAGAATTATACCTTTACAAATTTCTTCGTATCCTAACCTCTTTCCATTCATGTGATCCTAATCAAATTTTTCTACAAAACATGCTTTGGGATAGATTTGTACCTTTACAAATTTCTTCGTATCCTAACCTCTTTCCATTCATGTGATCCTAATCAGAGTTTTCTACAAAACGTGTGTTGGGATAGATTTGTGCTTTTACAAATTTCTTCGTATCCTAACCTCTTTCCATTCATGTGATACTAATCAAACTTTTCTACAAAACCATGCATTGGGATAGATTTGTACCTTTACAAATTTCTTCGTATTCTAACCTCTTTCCATTCATGTGATCCTAATCAGAGTTTTCTACAAAACGTGCGTTGGGATAAATTTGTCCTTTTACAAACTTCATAGTAGCCTAACCTCTTTCCATTCATGTGATCCTAATCAAACTTTTCTACAAAACATGCATTGGGATAGATTTGTACCTTTACAAATTTCTTCGTTTCCTAACCTCTTTTCATTAATCTGATCCTAATCAAAGTTTTCTATAAAACCTTGCATTGAGATATATTTGTACCTTTACAAATTTCTTCGTATTCTAACCTCTTCCCATTCATGTGATCCTAATCAGAGTTTTCTACAAAATGTGTGTTGGGATAGATTTGTGCTTTTACAAATTTCTTCGTACCCTAACCTCTTTCCATTCATGTGATCCTAATAACACTTTTCTACAAAACGTGCGTTGGGATAGATTTGTGGTTTTACAAATTTCTTCGTACCCTAACCTCTTTCCATACATGTGATCCTAATCACAGTTTTCTATAAAACCATGCATTGGGACAGATTTGTACCTTTACAAATTTCTTCGTAACCTCTTTCCATTTATGTGATCCTAATCAAACTTTTCTACAAAACCATGCGTTGGGATAGCTTCGTGCTTTAAAAATTTCTTCGTATCCTAACCTCTTTCCATTCATGTGATCCTAATCAAACTTTTCTACAAAACATGCATTGGGATAGATTTGTACCTTGACAAATTTCTTCGTACCCTAACCTCTTTCCATTCATGTGATCCTATTCAAAGTTTTCTATAAAACCATGCATTGGAATAGAATTGTACCTTTACAAATTTCTTCGTACCCTAACCTCTTTCCATTCATGTTATCCTATTCAAACTTTTCTACAAAACCATGAATTGGTTAATAATAACCCCTTTTCATTCATCTGATCCTAATCAGAGTTTTCTACAAAACATGCGTTGGGATGGATTTGTGCTTTTACAAATTTCTTCGTATCCTAACCTCTTTCCATTCATGTGATCCTATTCAAAGTTTTCTATAAAACCATGCATTGGAATAGAATTGTACCTTTACAAATTTCTTCGTACCCTAACCTCTTTCCATTCATGTTATCCTATTCAAACTTTTCTACAAAACCATGAATTGGTTAATAATAACCTCTTTTCATTCATCTGATCTTAATCGGAGTTTTCTACAAAACATGCGTTGGGATGGATTTGTGCTTTTACAAATTTCTTCGTATCCTAACCTCTTTCCATTCATGTGATCCTAATCAAACTTTTCTGCAAAACATGCATTGGGATACATTTGTACCTTTACAAATTTCTTCGTTTCCTAACCTCTTTTCATTAATCTGATCCTAATCAAAGTTTTCTATAAAACCTTGCATTGAGATATATTTGTACCTTTACAAATTTCTTCGTATTCTAACCTCTTCCCATTCATGTGATCCTAATCAGAGTTTTCTACAAAATGTGTGTTGGGATAGATTTGTGCTTTTACAAATTTCTTCGTACCCTAACCTCTTTCCATTCATGTGATCCTAATCACACTTTTCTACAAAACATGCATTGGGATAGATTTGTGCCTTGACAAATTTCTTCGTACCCTAACCTCTGTCCATTCATGTGATCCTAATCAAACTTTTCTACAAAACATGCGTTGGGATGGATTTGTGCTTTTACAAATTTCTTCGTATCCTAACCTCTTTCCATTCATGTGATCCTATTCAAAGTTTTCTATAAAACCATGCATTGGGATAGAATTGTACCTTTACAAATTTCTTCGTACCCTAACCTCTTTCCATTCATGTTATCCTATTCAAACGTTTCTACAAAACCATGAATTGGTTAATAATAACCTCTTTTCATTCATCTGATCCTAATCAGAGTTTTCTACAAAACATGCGTTGGGATAGATTTGTGCTTTTACAAATTTGTTCCTACCCTAACCTCTTTCCATTAATGTGATCCTAATCAAAGTTTTCTACAAAACCATGCATTGGGATAGCTTCGTGCTTTAAAAATTTCTTTGTACACTAACCTCTTCCCATTCATGTGATCCTAATCAGAGTTTTCTACAAAACGCATTGGGATAGATTTGTACCTTTACAAATTTCTTCGTATCTTAACCTCTTTCCATTCATGTGATCCTAATCAAACTTTTCTACAAAACATGCATTGGGATAGGTTTGTACCTTTACAAATTTCTTCGTATCCTAGCCTCTTTCCATTCATGTGATCCTAATCAGAGTTTTCTACAAAACATGCATTGGGATAGATTTGTAGCTTTACAAATTTCTTTGTATCCTAACCTCTTTTAATTTATCTGATCCTAGAGTTATCTACAAAACATGCGTTGGGATAGCTTCGTGCTTTAAAAATTTCTTCGTACCCTAAACTCTTTCCATTCATGTGATCCTAATCAAACTTTTCTACAAAACATGCATTGGGATAGATTTGTACCTTTACAACATTCTTCGTACCCTAACCTCTTTCAATTTATCTGATCCTAGAGTTATCTACAAAACATGAGTTGGGATAGCTTCGTGCTTTAAAAATTTCTTCGTACCCTAATCTCTTTCCATTCATGTGATCCTAATCAAACTTTTCTACAAAACATGCATTGGGATAGATTTGTACATTTACAAAATTTTTCGTACCCTAACCTCTTTCCAACCATGTGATCCTAATCAAACTTTTCTACAAAACCATGCGTTGGGATAGCTTCGTGCTTTAAAAATTTCTCAGTCCCTAACCTCTTTACATTCACGTGATCCTAATCAAAGTTTTCTATAAAACCATGCATTGGGACAGATTTGTACCTTTACAAATTTCTTCGTATCCTAACCTCTTTCCATTCATGTGATCCTAATCAAACTTTTTTACAAAACCATGCGTTGGGATAGCTTCGTGCTTTAAAAATTTCTTCGTATCCTAACCTCTTTCCATTCATGTGATCCTAATCAAACTTTTCTACAAAACATGCATTGGGATAGATTTGTACCTTGACAAATTTCTTCATACCCTAACCTCTTTCCATTCACGTGATCCTAATCAAAGTTTTCTATAAAACCATGCATTGGGACAGATTTGTAGCTTTACAAATTTCTTCGTACCCTAACCTCTTTCCATTCATGTTATCCTATTCAAACTTTTCTACAAAACCATGAATTGGTTAATAATAACCTCTTTTCATTCATCTGATCCTAATCAGAGTTTTCTACAAAACATGCGTTGGGATGGATTTGTGCTTTTACAAATTTCTTCGTATCCTAACCTCTTTCCATTCATGTGAACCTATTCAAAGTTTTCTATAAAACCATGAATTGGTTAATAATAACCTCTTTTCATTCATCTGATCCTAATCAGAGTTTTCTACAAAACATGCGTTGGGATAGATTTGTGCTTTTACAAATTTCTTCCTACCCTAACCTCTTTCCATTAATGTGATCCTAATCAAAGTTTTCTACAAAACCATGCATTGGGATAGCTTCGTGCTTTAAAAATTTCTTCGTACCCTAACCTCTTTCCATTCACGTGATCCTAATCAAAGTTTTCTACAAAACCATGCATTGGGGCAGATTTGTACCTTTACAAATTTCTTCGTATCCTAACCTCTTTCCATTCATGTGATCCTAATCAAACTTTTCTACAAAACATGCATTGAGATAGATTTGTACCTATACAAATTTCTTCGTATCCTAACCTCTTTCCATTCATGTGATCCTAATCAAACTTTTCTACAAAACCATGCGTTGGGATAGCTTCGTGCTTTAAAAATTTCTTCGTACCCTAACCTCTATGCATTCATGTGATCCTAATCAAACTTTTCTACAAAACGTGCGTTGGGATAGATTTGTGGTTTTACAAATTTCTTCGTACCCTAACCTCTTTCCATTCATGTGATCCTAATCAAAGTTTTCTATAAAACCATGCATTGGGATAGATTTGTACCTTTACAAATTTCTTCGTATCCTAACCTCTTTCCATTCATGTGATCCTAATCAAACTTTTCTATAAAACCTGAATTGGGATAGATTTGTAGCTTTACAAATTTCTTCGTACCCTAACCTCTTTCCATTCATGTGATCCTAATCAAACTTTCTATAAAACCATGCATTGGGATAGAATTGTACCTTTACAAATTTCTTCGTACCCTAACCTCTTTCCATTCATGTGATCCTAATCAAACTTTTCTACAAAACCATGAATTGGGATAGATTTGTACCTTTACAAATTTCATCGTATCCTAACCTCTTTCCATTCATGTGATCCTAATCAAACTTTTCTACAAAACATGCATTGGGTTAGATATGTACCTTTACAAATTTCTTCGTATCCTAACCTCTTTCCATTCATGTGATCCTAATCAGAGTTTTCTACAAAACGTGCGTTGGGATATATTTGTGCTTCTACAAATTTCTTCGTACCCTAACCTCTTCCCATTCATGTGATCCTAATCACACTTTTCTACAACACGTGCGTTGGGATAGATTTGTGCTTTTACAAATTTCTTCCTAGCCTAACCTCTTTTCATTAATCTGATCCTAATCAAAGTTTTCTATAAAACCGTGCATTGGGATATATTTGTACCTTTACAAATTTCTTCGTACCCTAACCTCGTCCCATTCATGTGATCCTAATCACACTTTTCTACAACACGTGCGTTGGGATAGATTTGTGCTTTTACAAATTTCTTCGTATCCTAACCTCTTTCCATTCATGTGATACTAATTAGAGTTTTCTACAAAACGTGCGTTGCGATAGATTTGTGCTTTTACAAATTTCTTCGTACCCTAACCTCTTTCCATTCATGTGATCCTAATCAAAGTTTTCTATAAAACCATGCATTGGGATAGAATTATACCTTTACAAATTTCTTCGTATCCTAACCTCTTTCCATTCATGTGATCCTAATCAAACTTTTCTACAAAACATGCTTTGGGATAGATTTGTACCTTTACAAATTTCTTCGTATCCTAACCTCTTTCCATTCATGTGATCCTAATCAGAGTTTTCTACAAAACGTGTGTTGGGATAGATTTGTGCTTTTACAAATTTCTTCGTATCCTAACCTCTTTCCATTCATGTGATACTAATCAAACTTTTCTACAAAACCATGCATTGGGATAGATTTGTACCTTTACAAATTTCTTCGTATTCTAACCTCTTTCCATTCATGTGATCCTAATCAGAGTTTTCTACAAAACGTGCGTTGGGATAAATTTGTCCTTTTACAAACTTCATAGTAGCCTAACCTCTTTCCATTCATGTGATCCTAATCAAACTTTTCTACAAAACATGCATTGGGATAGATTTGTACCTTTACAAATTTCTTCGTTTCCTAACCTCTTTTCATTAATCTGATCCTAATCAAAGTTTTCTATAAAACCTTGCATTGAGATATATTTGTACCTTTACAAATTTCTTCGTATTCTAACCTCTTCCCATTCATGTGATCCTAATCAGAGTTTTCTACAAAATGTGTGTTGGGATAGATTTGTGCTTTTACAAATTTCTTCGTACCCTAACCTCTTTCCATTCATGTGATCCTAATAACACTTTTCTACAAAACGTGCGTTGGGATAGATTTGTGGTTTTACAAATTTCTTCGTACCCTAACCTCTTTCCATACATGTGATCCTAATCACAGTTTTCTATAAAACCATGCATTGGGACAGATTTGTACCTTTACAAATTTCTTCGTAACCTCTTTCCATTTATGTGATCCTAATCAAACTTTTCTACAAAACCATGCGTTGGGATAGCTTCGTGCTTTAAAAATTTCTTCGTATCCTAACCTCTTTCCATTCATCTGATCCTAATCAGAGTTTTCTACAAAACATGCGTTGGGATGGATTTGTGCTTTTACAAATTTCTTCGTATCCTAACCTCTTTCCATTCATGTGATCCTATTCAAAGTTTTCTATAAAACCATGCATTGGAATAGAATTGTACCTTTACAAATTTCTTCGTACCCTAACCTCTTTCCATTCATGTTATCCTATTCAAACTTTTCTACAAAACCATGAATTGGTTAATAATAACCTCTTTTCATTCATCTGATCTTAATCGGAGTTTTCTACAAAACATGCGTTGGGATGGATTTGTGCTTTTACAAATTTCTTCGTATCCTAACCTCTTTCCATTAATGTGATCCTAATCAAAGTTTTCTACAAAACCATGCATTGGGATAGCTTCGTGCTTTAAAAATTTCTTTGTACACTAACCTCTTCCCATTCATGTGATCCTAATCAGAGTTTTCTACAAAACGCATTGGGATAGATTTGTACCTTTACAAATTTCTTCGTATCTTAGCCTCTTTCCATTCATGTGATCCTAATCAAACTTTTCTACAAAACATGTATTGGGATAGGTTTGTACCTTTACAAATTTCTTCGTATCCTGGCCTCTTTCCATTCATGTGATCCTAATCAGAGTTTTCTGCAAAACGTGCGTTGGGATAGATTTGTGCTTTTACAAATTTCTTCGTATCCTAACCTCTTTCCATACATGTGATCCTAATCACAGTTTTCTATAAAACCATGCATTGGGACAGATTTGTACCTTTACAATTTTCTTCGTAACCTCTTTCCATTTATGTGATCCTAATCGAACTTTTCTACAAAACATGCATTGGGATAGATTTGTAGCTTTACAAATTTCTTCGTATCCTGACCTCTTTCCATTCATGTGATACTAATCAAACTTTTCTACAAAACCATGCATTGGGATAGATTTGTACCTTTACAAATTTCTTCGTATTCTAACCTCTTTCCATTCATGTGATCCTAATCAGAGTTTTCTACAAAACGTGCGTTGGGATAAATTTGTGCTTTTACAAACTTAATAGTAGCTTAACCTCTTTCCATTCATGTGATCCTAATCAAACTTTTCTACAAAACATGCATTGGGATAGATTTGTACCTTTACAAATTTCTTCGTATCCTAACCTCTTTTCATTCATCTGATCCTAATCAGAGTTTTCTACAAAACATGCGTTGGGATAGATTTGTGCTTTTACAAATTTTTTCATACCCTAGCCTCTTTTCATTCATGTGTTCCTAATCAGAGTTTTTACAAAACACACGATGGGAAAGATTTGTGCTTTTACAAATTTCTTTGTATCCTAACCTCTTTTAATTTATCTGATCCTAGAGTTTTCTACAAATCGTGCGTTGGGATAAATTTGTGCTTTTACAAAGTTCATAGTAGCCTAACCTCTTTCCATTCATGTGATCCTAATCAAACTTTTCTGCAAAACATGCATTGGGATACATTTGTACCTTTACAAATTTCTTCGTTTCCTAACCTCTTTTCATTAATCTGATCCTAATCAAAGTTTTCTATAAAACCTTGCATTGAGATATATTTGTACCTTTACAAATTTCTTCGTATTCTAACCTCTTCCCATTCATGTGATCCTAATCAGAGTTTTCTACAAAATGTGTGTTGGGATAGATTTGTGCTTTTACAAATTTCTTCGTACCCTAACCTCTTTCCATTCATGTGATCCTAATCACACTTTTCTACAAAACATGCATTGGGATAGATTTGTGCCTTGACAAATTTCTTCGTACCCTAACCTCTGTCCATTCATGTGATCCTAATCAAACTTTTCTACAAAACATGCGTTGGGATGGATTTGTGCTTTTACAAATTTCTTCGTATCCTAACCTCTTTCCATTCATGTGATCCTAATCAAACTTTTCTACAAAACATGCATTGGGTTAGATATGTACCTTTACAAATTTCTTCGTATCCTAACCTCTTTCCATTCATGTGATCCTAATCAGAGTTTTCTACAAAACGTGCGTTGGGATATATTTGTGCTTCTACAAATTTCTTCGTACCCTAACCTCTTCCCATTCATGTGATCCTAATCACACTTTTCTACATCACGTGCGTTGGGATAGATTTGTGCTTTTACAAATTTCTTCCTAGCCTAACCTCTTTTCATTAATCATATCCTAATCACAGTTTTCTATAAAACCATGCATTGGGACAGATTTGTAGCTTTACAAATTTCTTCGTATCCTAACCTCTTTCCATTCATGTGATACTAATTAGAGTTTTCTACAAAACGTGCGTTGCGATAGATTTGTGCTTTTACAAATTTCTTCGTACCCTAACCTCTTTCCATTCATGTGATCCTAATCAAACTTTTCTATAAAACCATGCATTGGGATAGAATTGTACCTTTACAAATTTCTTCGTATCCTAACCTCTTTCCATTCATGTGATCCTAATCAGAGTTTTCTACAAAACGTGTGTTGGGATAGATTTGTGCTTTTACAAATTTTTTCGTACCCTAACCTCTTTCCATTCATGTGATCCTAATCAAACTTTTCTACAAAACGTGCGTTGGGATAGATTTGTACTTTTACAAATTTCTTCCTACCCTAACCTCTTTTCATTAATCTGATCCTAATCAAATTGTTCTATAAAACCATGCATTGGGATATATTTGTACCTTTACATATTTCTTCGTATCCTAACCTCTTTCCATTCATGTGATCCTAATCAAACTTTTCTACAAAACATGCATTGAGATAGATTTGTACCTTTACAAATTTCTTCGTATCCTAACCTCTTTCCATTCATGTGATCCTAATCAAACTTTTCTACAAAACCATGCGTAGGGATAGCTTCGTGCTTTAAAAATTTCTTCGTACCCTAACCTCTTTCCATTCATGTGATCCTAATCAAACTTTTATACAAAACATGGATTTGGATTGATTTGTACCTTTACAAATTTCTTCGTACCCTAACCTTTTTCCATTCATGTGATCCTAATCAAACTTTTCTACAAAACCATGTGTTGGGAAAGCTTCGTGCTTTAAAAATTTCTTCGTACCCTAACCTCTTTCCATTCATGTGATCCTAATCAAACTTTTCTACAAAACCATGCATTGGGATAGCTTCGTGCTTTAAAAATTTCTTCGTACCCTAACCTCTATCCATTCATGTGATCCTAATCAAACTTTTCTACAAAACCATGCGTTGGGATAGCTTCGTGCTTTAAAAATTTCTTCGTACCCTAACCTCTTTCCATTCATGTGATCCTAATCAAACTTTTCTACAAAACCATGCATTGGGATAGCTTCGTGCTTTAAAAATTTCTTCGTACCCTAACCTCTTTCCATTCACGTGAACCTAATCAAAGTTTTCTACAAAACATGCATTGAGATAGATTTGTACCTTTACAAATTTCTTCGTATCCTAACCTCTTTCCATTCATGTGATCCTAATCAAACTTTTCTACAAAACCATGCATTGGGATAGCTTCGTGCTTTAAAAATTTCTTCGTATTCTAACCTCTTTCCATTCATGTGATCCTAATCAAACTTTTCTACAAAACATGCATTGAGATAGATTTGTACCTTTACAAATTTTTTCGTTTCCTAACCTCTTTCCATTCATGTGATCCTAATCAAACTTTTCTACAAAACCATGCGTTGGGATAGCTTCGTGCTTTAAAAATTTCTTCGTACCCTAACCTCTATCCATTCATGTGATCCTAATCAAACTTTTCTACAAAACCATGCGTTGGGATAGCTTCGTGCTTTAAAAATTTCTTCGTACCCTAACCTCTTTCCATTCATGTGATCCTAATCAAACTTTTCTACAAAACCATGCGTTAGAAGAGCTTCGTGCTTTAAAAATTTCTTCGTACCCTAACCTCGATCCATTCATGTGATCCTAATCAAACTTTTCTACAAAACCATGCGTTGGGATAGCTTCGTGCTTTAAAAACTTCTTCGTACCCTAACCTCTTTCCATTCATGTGATCCTAATCAAACTTTTCTACAAAACCATGCGTTAGGATAGCTTCGTGCTTTAAAAATTTCTTCGTACCCTAACCTCTATCCATTCATGTGATCCTAATCAAACTTTTCTACAAAACCATGCGTTGGGATAGCTTCGTGCTTTAAAAATTTCTTCGTACCCTAACCTCTATCCATTCATGTGCTCCTAATCAAACTTTTCTACAAAACCATGCGTTAGGATAGCTTCGTGCTTTAAAAATTTCTTCGTACACTAACCTCTTTCTATTTATGTGATCCTAATCAAACTTTTCTACAAAACCATGTGTTGGGATAGCTTCGTGCTTTAAAAATTTCTTCGTATCCTAACCTCTTTCCATTCATGTGATCCTAATCAAACTTTTCTACAAAACATGCATTGGGTTAGATTTGTACCTTTACAAATTTCTTCGTATCCTAACCTCTTTCCATTCATGTGATCCTAATCAGAGTTTTCTACAAAACGTGCGTTGGGTTATATTTGTGCTTCTACAAATTTCTTCGTACCCTAACCTCTTCCCATTCATGTGATCCTAATCACACTTTTCTACAACACGTGCGTTGGGATAGATTAGTGCTTTTACAAATTTCTTCCTAGCCTAACCTCTTTTCATTAATCTGATCCTAATCAAAGTTTTCTATAAAACCGTGCATTGGGAGATATTTGTAACTTTACAAATTTCTTCGTATCCTAACCTCTTTCCATTCATGTGATCCTAATCAAACTTTTCTACAAAACCATGCGTTGGGATAGCTTCGTGCTTTAAAAATTTCTTCGTACCCTAACCTCTATCCATTCATGTGCTCCTAATCAAACTTTTCTACAAAACCATGCGTTAGGATAGCTTCGTGCTTTAAAAATTTCTTCGTACACTAACCTCTTTCTATTTATGTGATCCTAATCAAACTTTTCTACAAAACCATGTGTTGGGATAGCTTCGTGCTTTAAAAATTTCTTCGTATCCTAACCTCTTTCCATTCATGTGATCCTAATCAAACTTTTCTACAAAACATGCATTGGGTTAGATTTGTACCTTTACAAATTTCTTCGTATCCTAACCTCTTTCCATTCATGTGATCCTAATCAGAGTTTTCTACAAAACGTGCGTTGGGTTATATTTGTGCTTCTACAAATTTCTTCGTACCCTAACCTCTTCCCATTCATGTGATCCTAATCACACTTTTCTACAACACGTGCGTTGGGATAGATTAGTGCTTTTACAAATTTCTTCCTAGCCTAACCTCTTTTCATTAATCTGATCCTAATCAAAGTTTTCTATAAAACCGTGCATTGGGATATATTTGTACCTTTACAAATTTCTTCGTATCCTAACCTCTTTCCATTCATGTGATCCTAATCAAACTTTTCTACAAAACGTGCGTTGGGATAGATTTGTGGTTTTACAAATTTCTTGGTACCCTAACCTCTTTCCATTCATGTGATCCTAATCAAAGTTTTCTATAAAACCATGCATTGGGATAGATTTGTACCTTTACAAATTTCTTCGTATCCTAACCTCTTTCCATTCATGTGATCCTAATCAGAGTTTTCTACAAAACCATGCGTTGGGATAGCATCGTGCTTTAAATATTTCTTCGTACCCTAACCTCTTTCCTTTCATGTGATCCTAATCAAACTTTTCTACAAAACCATGCATTGGGATAGCTTCGTGCTTTAAGAAATTCTTCGTACCCTAACCTCTTTCCATTCATGTGATCCTAATCAAACTTTTCTACAAAACCATGCGTTGTGATAGCTACGTGCTTTAAAAATTTCTTCGTACCCTAACCTCTTTCCATTCATGTGATCCTAATCAAACTTTTCTACAAAACCATGCGTTGGGATAGCTTGGTGCTTTAGAAATTTCTTCGTACCCTAACCTCTTTCGTTTCATGTGATCCTAATCAAACTTTTCTACAAAACCATGCATTGGGATAGCTTCGTGCTTTAAAAATTTCTTCGTACCCTAACCTCTTTCCATTCACGTGATCCTAATCAAAGTTTTCTACAAAACCATGCATTGGGGCAGATTTGTACCTTTACAAATTTCTTCGTATCCTAACCTCTTTCCATTCATGTGATCCTAATCAAACTTTTCTACAAAACATGCATTGAGATAGATTTGTACCTATACAAATTTCTTCGTATCCTAACCTCTTTCCATTCATGTGATCCTAATCAAACTTTTCTACAAAACCATGCGTTGGGATAGCTTCGTGCTTTAAAAATTTCTTCGTACCCTAACCTCTATGCATTCATGTGATCCTAATCAAACTTTTCTACAAAACGTGCGTTGGGATAGATTTGTGGTTTTACAAATTTCTTCGTACCCTAACCTCTTTCCATTCATGTGATCCTAATCAAAGTTTTCTATAAAACCATGCATTGGGATAGATTTGTACCTTTACAAATTTCTTCGTATCCTAACCTCTTTCCATTCATGTGATCCTAATCAAACTTTTCTATAAAACCTGAATTGGGATAGATTTGTAGCTTTACAAATTTCTTCGTACCCTAACCTCTTTCCATTCATGTGATCCTAATCAAACTTTCTATAAAACCATGCATTGGGATAGAATTGTACCTTTACAAATTTCTTCGTACCCTAACCTCTTTCCATTCATGTGATCCTAATCAAACTTTTCTACAAAACCATGAATAGGGATAGATTTGTACCTTTACAAATTTCATCGTATCCTAACCTCTTTCCATTCATGTGATCCTAATCAAACTTTTCTACAAAACATGCATTGGGTTAGATATGTACCTTTACAAATTTCTTCGTATCCTAACCTCTTTCCATTCATGTGATCCTAATCAAACTTTTCTACAAAACCATGCGTTGGGATAGCTTCGTGCTTTAAAAATTTCTTCGTACCCTAACCTCTATGCATTCATGTGATCCTAATCAAACTTTTCTACAAAACGTGCGTTGGGATAGATTTGTGGTTTTACAAATTTCTTCGTACCCTAACCTCTTTCCATTCATGTGATCCTAATCAAAGTTTTCTATAAAACCATGCATTGGGATAGATTTGTACCTTTACAAATTTCTTCGTATCCTAACCTCTTTCCATTCATGTGATCCTAATCAAACTTTTCTATAAAACCTGAATTGGGATAGATTTGTAGCTTTACAAATTTCTTCGTACCCTAACCTCTTTCCATTCATGTGATCCTAATCAAACTTTCTATAAAACCATGCATTGGGATAGAATTGTACCTTTACAAATTTCTTCGTACCCTAACCTCTTTCCATTCATGTGATCCTAATCAAACTTTTCTACAAAACCATGAATAGGGATAGATTTGTACCTTTACAAATTTCATCGTATCCTAACCTCTTTCCATTCATGTGATCCTAATCAAACTTTTCTACAAAACATGCATTGGGTTAGATATGTACCTTTACAAATTTCTTCGTATCCTAACCTCTTTCCATTCATGTGATCCTAATCAGAGTTTTCTACAAAACGTGCGTTGGGATATATTTGTGCTTCTACAAATTTCTTCGTACCCTAACCTCTTCCCATTCATGTGATCCTAATCACACTTTTCTACAACACGTGCGTTGGGATAGATTTGTGCTTTTACAAATTTCTTCCTAGCCTAACCTCTTTTCATTAATCTGATCCTAATCAAAGTTTTCTATAAAACCGTGCATTGGGATATATTTGTACCTTTACAAATTTCTTCGTACCCTAACCTCGTCCCATTCATGTGATCCTAATCACACTTTTCTACAACACGTGCGTTGGGATAGATTTGTGCTTTTACAAATTTCTTCCTAGCCTAACCTCTTTTCATTAATCATATCCTAATCACAGTTTTCTATAAAACCATGCATTGGGACAGATTTGTAGCTTTACAAATTTCTTCGTATCCTAACCTCTTTCCATTCATGTGATACTAATTAGAGTTTTCTACAAAACGTGCGTTGCGATAGATTTGTGGTTTTACAAATTTCTTGGTACCCTAACCTCTTTCCATTCATGTGATCCTAATCAAAGTTTTCTATAAAACCATGCATTGGGATAGAATTATACCTTTACAAATTTCTTCGTATCCTAACCTCTTTCCATTCATGTGATCCTAATCAAATTTTTCTACAAAACATGCTTTGGGATAGATTTGTACCTTTACAAATTTCTTCGTATCCTAACCTCTTTCCATTCATGTGATCCTAATCAGAGTTTTCTACAAAACGTGTGTTGGGATAGATTTGTGCTTTTACAAATTTCTTCGTATCCTAACCTCTTTCCATTCATGTGATACTAATCAAACTTTTCTACAAAACCATGCATTGGGATAGATTTGTACCTTTACAAATTTCTTCGTATTCTAACCTCTTTCCATTCATGTGATCCTAATCAGAGTTTTCTACAAAACGTGCGTTGGGATAAATTTGTCCTTTTACAAACTTCATAGTAGCCTAACCTCTTTCCATTCATGTGATCCTAATCAAACTTTTCTACAAAACATGCATTGGGATAGATTTGTACCTTTACAAATTTCTTCGTTTCCTAACCTCTTTTCATTAATCTGATCCTAATCAAAGTTTTATATAAAACCTTGCATTGAGATATATTTGTACCTTTACAAATTTCTTCGTATTCTAACCTCTTCCCATTCATGTGATCCTAATCAGAGTTTTCTACAAAATGTGTGTTGGGATAGATTTGTGCTTTTACAAATTTCTTCGTACCCTAACCTCTTTCCATTCATGTGATCCTAATAACACTTTTCTACAAAACGTGCGTTGGGATAGATTTGTGGTTTTACAAATTTCTTCGTACCCTAACCTCTTTCCATACATGTGATCCTAATCACAGTTTTCTATAAAACCATGCATTGGGACAGATTTGTACCTTTACAAATTTCTTCGTAACCTCTTTCCATTTATGTGATCCTAATCAAACTTTTCTACAAAACCATGCGTTGGGATAGCTTCGTGCTTTAAAAATTTCTTCGTATCCTAACCTCTTTCCATTCATGTGATCCTAATCAAACTTTTCTACAAAACATGCATTGGGATAGATTTGTACCTTGACAAATTTCTTCGTACCCTAACCTCTTTCCATTCATGTGATCCTATTCAAAGTTTTCTATAAAACCATGCATTGGAATAGAATTGTACCTTTACAAATTTCTTCGTACCCTAACCTCTTTCCATTCATGTTATCCTATTCAAACTTTTCTACAAAACCATGAATTGGTTAATAATAACCTCTTTTCATTCATCTGATCCTAATCAGAGTTTTCTACAAAACATGCGTTGGGATGGATTTGTGCTTTTACAAATTTCTTCGTATCCTAACCTCTTTCCATTCATGTGATCCTATTCAAAGTTTTCTATAAAACCATGCATTGGAATAGAATTGTACCTTTACAAATTTCTTCGTACCCTAACCTCTTTCCATTCATGTTATCCTATTCAAACTTTTCTACAAAACCATGAATTGGTTAATAATAACCTCTTTTCATTCATCTGATCTTAATCGGAGTTTTCTACAAAACATGCGTTGGGATGGATTTGTGCTTTTACAAATTTCTTCGTATCCTAACCTCTTTCCATTAATGTGATCCTAATCAAAGTTTTCTACAAAACCATGCATTGGGATAGCTTCGTGCTTTAAAAATTTCTTTGTACACTAACCTCTTCCCATTCATGTGATCCTAATCAGAGTTTTCTACAAAACGCATTGGGATAGATTTGTACCTTTACAAATTTCTTCGTATCTTAACCTCTTTCCATTCATGTGATCCTAATCAAACTTTTCTACAAAACATGTATTGGGATAGGTTTGTACCTTTACAAATTTCTTCGTATCCTGGCCTCTTTCCATTCATGTGATCCTAATCAGAGTTTTCTGCAAAACGTGCGTTGGGATAGATTTGTGCTTTTACAAATTTCTTCGTATCCTAACCTCTTTCCATACATGTGATCCTAATCACAGTTTTCTATAAAACCATGCATTGGGACAGATTTGTACCTTTACAATTTTCTTCGTAACCTCTTTCCATTTATGTGATCCTAATCGAACTTTTCTACAAAACATGCATTGGGATAGATTTGTAGCTTTACAAATTTCTTCGTATCCTGACCTCTTTCCATTCATGTGATACTAATCAAACTTTTCTACAAAACCATGCATTGGGATAGATTTGTACCTTTACAAATTTCTTCGTATTCTAACCTCTTTCCATTCATGTGATCCTAATCAGAGTTTTCTACAAAACGTGCGTTGGGATAAATTTGTGCTTTTACAAACTTAATAGTAGCTTAACCTCTTTCCATTCATGTGATCCTAATCAAACTTTTCTACAAAACATGCATTGGGATAGATTTGTACCTTTACAAATTTCTTCGTATCCTAACCTCTTTTCATTCATCTGATCCTAGTCAGAGTTTTCTACAAAACATGCGTTGGGATAGATTTGTGCTTTTACAAATTTTTTCATACCCTAGCCTCTTTTCATTCATGTGTTCCTAATCAGAGTTTTTACAAAACACACGATGGGAAAGATTTGTGCTTTTACAAATTTCTTTGTATCCTAACCTCTTTTAATTTATCTGATCCTAGAGTTTTCTACAAAACGTGCGTTGGGATAAATTTGTGCTTTTACAAAGTTCATAGTAGCCTAACCTCTTTCCATTCATGTGATCCTAATCAAACTTTTCTGCAAAACATGCATTGGGATACATTTGTACCTTTACAAATTTCTTCGTTTCCTAACCTCTTTTCATTAATCTGATCCTAATCAAAGTTTTCTATAAAACCTTGCATTGAGATATATTTGTACCTTTACAAATTTCTTCGTATTCTAACCTCTTCCCATTCATGTGATCCTAATCAGAGTTTTCTACAAAATGTGTGTTGGGATAGATTTGTGCTTTTACAAATTTCTTCGTACCCTAACCTCTTTCCATTCATGTGATCCTAATCACACTTTTCTACAAAACATGCATTGGGATAGATTTGTGCCTTGACAAATTTCTTCGTACCCTAACCTCTGTCCATTCATGTGATCCTAATCAAACTTTTCTACAAAACATGCGTTGGGATGGATTTGTGCTTTTACAAATTTCTTCGTATCCTAACCTCTTTCCATTCATGTGATCCTATTCAAAGTTTTCTATAAAACCATGCATTGGGATAGAATTGTACCTTTACAAATTTCTTCGTACCCTAACCTCTTTCCATTCATGTTATCCTATTCAAACTTTTCTACAAAACCATGAATTGGTTAATAATAACCTCTTTTCATTCATCTGATCCTAATCAGAGTTTTCTACAAAACATGCGTTGGGATAGATTTGTGCTTTTACAAATTTGTTCCTACCCTAACCTCTTTCCATTAGTGTGATCCTAATCAAAGTTTTCTACAAAACCATGCATTGGGATAGCTTCGTGCTTTAAAAATTTCTTTGTACACTAACCTCTTCCCATTCATGTGATCCTAATCAGAGTTTTCTACAAAACGCATTGGGATAGATTTGTACCTTTACAAATTTCTTCGTATCTTAACCTCTTTCCATTCATGTGATCCTAATCAAACTTTTCTACAAAACATGCATTGGGATAGGTTTGTACCTTTACAAATTTCTTCGTATCCTAGCCTCTTTCCATTCATGTGATCCTAATCAGAGTTTTCTACAAAACATGCATTGGGATAGATTTGTAGCTTTACAAATTTCTTTGTATCCTAACCTCTTTTAATTTATCTGATCCTAGAGTTATCTACAAAACATGCGTTGGGATAGCTTCGTGCTTTAAAAATTTCTTCGTACCCTAACCTCTTTCCATTCATGTGATCCTAATCAAACTTTTCTACAAAACATGCATTGGGATAGATTTGTACCTTTACAACATTCTTCGTACCCTAACCTCTTTCAATTTATCTGATCCTAGAGTTATCTACAAAACATGAGTTGGGATAGCTTCGTGCTTTAAAAATTTCTTCGTACCCTAACCTCTTTCCATTCATGTGATCCTAATCAAACTTTTCTACAAAACATGCATTGGGATAGATTTGTACATTTACAAAATTTTTCGTACCCTAACCTCTTTCCAACCATGTGATCCTAATCAAACTTTTCTACAAAACCAAGCGTTGGGATAGCTTCGTGCTTTAAAAATTTCTCAGTCCCTAACCTCTTTACATTCACGTGATCCTAATCAAAGTTTTCTATAAAACCATGCATTGGGACAGATTTGTACCTTTACAAATTTCTTCGTATCCTAACCTCTTTCCATTCATGTGATCCTAATCAAACTTTTTTACAAAACCATGCGTTGGGATAGCTTCGTGCTTTAAAAATTTCTTCGTATCCTAACCTCTTTCCATTCATGTGATCCTAATCAAACTTTTCTACAAAACATGCATTGGGATAGATTTGTACCTTGACAAATTTCTTCGTACCCTAACCTCTGTCCATTCATGTGATCCTAATCAAACTTTTCTACAAAACCATGCATTGGGACAGATTTGTAGCTTTACAAATTTCTTCGTACCCTAACCTCTTTCCATTCATGTTATCCTATTCAAACTTTTCTACAAAACCATGAATTGGTTAATAATAACCTCTTTTCATTCATCTGATCCTAATCAGAGTTTTCTACAAAACATGCGTTGGGATGGATTTGTGCTTTTACAAATTTCTTCGTATCCTAACCTCTTTCCATTCATGTGATCCTATTCAAAGTTTTCTATAAAACCATGAATTGGTTAATAATAACCTCTTTTCATTCATCTGATCCTAATCAGAGTTTTCTACAAAACATGCGTTGGGATGGATTTGTGCTTTTACAAATTTCTTTGTATCCTAACCTCTTTTAATTTATCTGATCCTAGAGTTTTCTACAAAACGTGCGTTGGGATAAATTTGTGCTTTTACAAAGTTCATAGTAGCCTAACCTCTTTCCATTCATGTGATCCTAATCAAACTTTTCTGCAAAACATGCATTGGGATACATTTGTACCTTTACAAATTTCTTCGTTTCCTAACCTCTTTTCATTAATCTGATCCTAATCAAAGTTTTCTATAAAACCTTGCATTGAGATATATTTGTACCTTTACAAATTTCTTCGTATTCTAACCTCTTCCCATTCATGTGATCCTAATCAGAGTTTTCTACAAAATGTGTGTTGGGATAGATTTGTGCTTTTACAAATTTCTTCGTACCCTAACCTCTTTCCATTCATGTGATCCTAATCACACTTTTCTACAAAACATGCATTGGGATAGATTTGTGCCTTGACAAATTTCTTCGTACCCTAACCTCTGTCCATTCATGTGATCCTAATCAAACTTTTCTACAAAACATGCGTTGGGATTGATTTGTGCTTTTACAAATTTCTTCGTATCCTAACCTCTTTCCATTCATGTGATCCTATTCAAAGTTTTCTATAAAACCATGCATTGGGATAGAATTGTACCTTTTACAAATTTCTTCGTACCCTAACCTCTTTCCATTCATGTTATCCTATTCAAACTTTTCTACAAAACCATGAATTGGTTAATAATAACCTCTTTTCATTCATCTGATCCTAATCAGAGTTTTCTACAAAACATGCGTTGGGATAGATTTGTGCTTTTACAAATTTGTTCCTACCCTAACCTCTTTCCATTAGTGTGATCCTAATCAAAGTTTTCTACAAAACCATGCATTGGGATAGCTTCGTGCTTTAAAAATTTCTTTGTACACTAACCTCTTCCCATTCATGTGATCCTAATCAGAGTTTTCTACAAAACGCATTGGGATAGATTTGTACCTTTACAAATTTCTTCGTATCTTAACCTCTTTCCATTCATGTGATCCTAATCAAACTTTTCTACAAAACATGCATTGGGATAGGTTTGTACCTTTACAAATTTCTTCGTATCCTAGCCTCTTTCCATTCATGTGATCCTAATCAGAGTTTTCTACAAAACATGCATTGGGATAGATTTGTAGCTTTACAAATTTCTTTGTATCCTAACCTCTTTTAATTTATCTGATCCTAGAGTTATCTACAAAACATGCGTTGGGATAGCTTCGTGCTTTAAAAATTTCTTCGTACCCTAACCTCTTTCCATTCATGTGATCCTAATCAAACTTTTCTACAAAACATGCATTGGGATAGATTTGTACCTTTACAACATTCTTCGTACCCTAACCTCTTTCAATTTATCTGATCCTAGAGTTATCTACAAAACATGAGTTGGGATAGCTTCGTGCTTTAAAAATTTCTTCGTACCCTAACCTCTTTCCATTCATGTGATCCTAATCAAACTTTTCTACAAAACATGCATTGGGATAGATTTGTACATTTACAAAATTTTTCGTACCCTAACCTCTTTCCAACCATGTGATCCTAATCAAACTTTTCTACAAAACCAAGCGTTGGGATAGCTTCGTGCTTTAAAAATTTCTCAGTCCCTTACCTCTTTACATTCACGTGATCCTAATCAAAGTTTTCTATAAAACCATGCATTGGGACAGATTTGTACCTTTACAAATTTCTTCGTATCCTAACCTCTTTCCATTCATGTGATCCTAATCAAACTTTTTTACAAAACCATGCGTTGGGATAGCTTCGTGCTTTAAAAATTTCTTCGTATCCTAACCTCTTTCCATTCATGTGATCCTAATCAAACTTTTCTACAAAACATGCATTGGGATAGATTTGTACCTTGACAAATTTCTTCGTACCCTAACCTCTGTCCATTCATGTGATCCTAATCAAACTTTTCTACAAAACCATGCATTGGGACAGATTTGTAGCTTTACAAATTTCTTCGTACCCTAACCTCTGTCCATTCATGTTATCCTATTCAAACTTTTCTACAAAACCATGAATTGGTTAATAATAACCTCTTTTCATTCATCTGATCCTAATCAGAGTTTTCTACAAAACATGCGTTGGGATGGATTTGTGCTTTTACAAATTTCTTCGTATCCTAACCTCTTTCCATTCATGTGATCCTATTCAAAGTTTTCTATAAAACCATGAATTGGTTAATAATAACCTCTTTTCATTCATCTGATCCTAATCAGAGTTTTCTACAAAACATGCGTTGGGATGGATTTGTGCTTTTACAAATTTCTTCCTACCCTAACCTCTTTCCATTAATGTGATCCTAATCAAAGTTTTCTACAAAACCATGCATTGGGATAGCTTCGTGCTTTAAAAATTTCTTCGTACCCTAACCTCTTTCCATTCACGTGATCCTAATCAAAGTTTTCTACAAAACCATGCATTGGGGCAGATTTGTACCTTTACAAATTTCTTCGTATCCTAACCTCTTTCCATTCATGTGATCCTAATCAAACTTTTCTACAAAACATGCATTGAGATAGATTTGTACCTATACAAATTTCTTCGTATCCTAACCTCTTTCCATTCATGTGATCCTAATCAAACTTTTCTACAAAACCATGCGTTGGGATAGCTTCGTGCTTTAAAAATTTCTTCGTACCCTAACCTCTATGCATTCATGTGATCCTAATCAAACTTTTCTACAAAACGTGCGTTGGGATAGATTTGTGGTTTTACAAATTTCTTCGTACCCTAACCTCTTTCCATTCATGTGATCCTAATCAAAGTTTTCTATAAAACCATGCATTGGGATAGATTTGTACCTTTACAAATTTCTTCGTATCCTAACCTCTTTCCATTCATGTGATCCTAATCAAACTTTTCTATAAAACCTGAATTGGGATAGATTTGTAGCTTTACAAATTTCTTCGTACCCTAACCTCTTTCCATTCATGTGATCCTAATCAAACTTTCTATAAAACCATGCATTGGGATAGAATTGTACCTTTACAAATTTCTTCGTACCCTAACCTCTTTCCATTCATGTGATCCTAATCAAACTTTTCTACAAAACCATGAATTGGGATAGATTTGTACCTTTACAAATTTCATCGTATCCTAACCTCTTTCCATTCATGTGATCCTAATCAAACTTTTCTACAAAACATGCATTGGGTTAGATATGTACCTTTACAAATTTCTTCGTATCCTAACCTCTTTCCATTCATGTGATCCTAATCAGAGTTTTCTACAAAACGTGCGTTGGGATATATTTGTGCTTCTACAAATTTCTTCGTACCCTAACCTCTTCCCATTCATGTGATCCTAATCACACTTTTCTACAACACGTGCGTTGGGATAGATTTGTGCTTTTACAAATTTCTTCCTAGCCTAACCTCTTTTCATTAATCTGATCCTAATCAAAGTTTTCTATAAAACCGTGCATTGGGATATATTTGTACCTTTACAAATTTCTTCGTACCCTAACCTCGTCCAATTCATGTGATCCTAATCACACTTTTCTACAACACGTGCGTTGGGATAGATTTGTGCTTTTACAAATTTCTTCCTAGCCTAACCTCTTTTCATTAATCATATCCTAATCACAGTTTTCTATAAAACCATGCATTGGGACAGATTTGTAGCTTTACAAATTTCTTCGTATCCTAACCTCTTTCCATTCATGTGATACTAATTAGAGTTTTCTACAAAACGTGCGTTGCGATAGATTTGTGCTTTTACTAATTTCTTCGTACCCTAACCTCTTTCCATTCATGTGATCCTAATCAAACTTTTCTATAAAACCATGCATTGGGATAGAATTGTACCTTTACAAATTTCTTCGTATCCTAACCTCTTTCCATTCATGTGATCCTAATCAGAGTTTTCTACAAAACGTGTGTTGGGATAGATTTGTGCTTTTACAAATTTCTTCGTATCCTAACCTCTTTCCATTCATGTGATCCTAATCAAACTTTTCTACAAAACCATGCATTGGGATAGCTTCGTGCTTTAAAAATTTCTTCGTATCCTAACCTCTTTCCATTCATGTGATCCTAATCAAACTTTTCTACAAAACATGCATTGAGATAGATTTGTACCTTTACAAATTTCTTCGTATCCTAACCTCTTTCCATTCATGTGATCCTAATCAAACTTTTCTACAAAACCATGCGTTGGGATAGCTTCGTGCTTTAAAAATTTCTTCGTACCCTAACCTCTATCCATTCATGTGATCCTAATCAAACTTTTCTACAAAACCATGCGTTGGGATAGCTTCGTGCTTTAAAAATTTCTTCGTACCCTAACCTCTTTCCATTCATGTGATCCTAATCAAACTTTTCTACAAAACCATGCGTTAGAAGAGCTTCGTGCTTTAAAAATTTCTTCGTACCCTAACCTCGATCCATTCATGTGATCCTAATCAAACTTTTCTACAAAACCATGCGTTGGGATAGCTTCGTGCTTTAACAACTTCTTCGTACCCTAACCTCTTTCCATTCATGTGATCCTAATCAAACTTTTCTACAAAACCATGCGTTAGGATAGCCTCGTGCTTTAAAAATTTCTTCGTACCCTAACCTCTATCCATTCATGTGATCCTAATCAAACTTTTCTACAAAACCATGCGTTGGGATAGCTTCGTGCTTTAAAAATTTCTTCGTACCCTAACCTCTATCCATTCATGTGCTCCTAATCAAACTTTTCTACAAAACCATGCGTTAGGATAGCTTCGTGCTTTAAAAATTTCTTCGTACACTAACCTCTTTCTATTTATGTGATCCTAATCAAACTTTTCTACAAAACCATGTGTTGGGATAGCTTCGTGCTTTAAAAATTTCTTCGTATCCTAACCTCTTTCCATTCATGTGATCCTAATCAAACTTTTCTACAAAACATGCATTGGGTTAGATTTGTACCTTTACAAATTTCTTCGTATCCTAACCTCTTTCCATTCATGTGATCCTAATCAGAGTTTTCTACAAAACGTGCGTTGGGTTATATTTGTGCTTCTACAAATTTCTTCGTACCCTAACCTCTTCCCATTCATGTGCTCCTAATCACACTTTTCTACAACACGTGCGTTGGGATAGATTAGTGCTTTTACAAATTTCTTCCTAGCCTAACCTCTTTTCATTAATCTGATCCTAATCAAAGTTTTCTATAAAACCGTGCATTGGGATATATTTGTACCTTTACAAATTTCTTCGTATCCTAACCTCTTTCCATTCATGTGATCCTAATCAAACTTTTCTACAAAACGTGCGTTGGGATAGATTTGTGGTTTTACAAATTTCTTGGTACCCTAACCTCTTTCCATTCATGTGATCCTAATCAAAGTTTTCTATAAAACCATGCATTGGGATAGATTTGTACCTTTACAAATTTCTTCGTATCCTAACCTCTTTCCATTCATGTGATCCTAATCAGAGTTTTCTACAAAACCATGCATTGGGATAGCTTCGTGCTTTAAGAATTTCTTCGTACCCTAACCTCTTTCCTTTCATGTGATCCTAATCAAACTTTTCTACAAAACCATGCGTTGTGATAGCTACGTGCTTTAAAAATTTCTTCGTACCCTAACCTCTATCCATTCATGTGATCCTAATCAAACTTTTCTACAAAACCATGCGTTGGGATATCTTCGTGCTTTAAAAACTTCTTCGTACCCTAACCTCTTTCCATTCATGTGATCCTAATCAAACTTTTCTACAAAACCATGCGTTAGGATAGCTTCGTGCTTTAAAAATTTCTTCGTACCCTAACCTCTATCCATTCATGTGATCCTAATCTAACTTTTCTACAAAACCATGCGTTAGGATAGCTTCGTGCTTTAAAAATTTCTTCGTACACTAACCTCTTTCTATTTATGTGATCCTAATCAAACTTTTCTACAAAACCATGTGTTGGGATAGCTTCGTGCTTTAAAAATTTCTTCGTATCCTAACCTCTTTCCATTCATGTGATCCTAATCAAACTTTTCTACAAAACATGCATTGGGTTAGATTTGTACCTTTACAAATTTCTTCGTATCCTAACCTCTTTCCATTCATGTGATCCTAATCAGAGTTTTCTACAAAACGTGCGTCGAGTTATATTTGTGCTTCTACAAATTTCTTCGTACCCTAACCTCTTCCCATTCATGTGATCCTAATCACACTTTTCTACAACACGTGCGTTGGGATAGATTAGTGCTTTTACAAATTTCTTCCTAGCCTAACCTCTTTTCATTAATCTGATCCTAATCAAAGTTTTCTATAAAACCGTGCATTGGGATATATTTGTACCTTTACAAATTTCTTCGTATCCTAACCTATTTCCATTCATGTGATCCTAATCAAACTTTTCTACAAAACGTGCGTTGGGATAGATTTGTGGTTTTACAAATTTCTTGGTACCCTAACCTCTTTCCATTCATGTGATCCTAATCAAAGTTTTCTATAAAACCATGCATTGGGATAGATTTGTACCTTTACAAATTTCTTCGTATCCTAACCTCTTTCCATTCATGTGATCCTAATCAGAGTTTTCTACAAAACCATGCGTTGGGATAGCATCGTGCTTTAAAAATTTCTTCGTACCCTAACCTCTTTCCTTTCATGTGATCCTAATCAAACTTTTCTACAAAACCATGCATTGGGATAGCTTCGTGCTTTAAAAATTTCTTCGTACCCTAACCTCTTTCCATTCACGTGATCCTAATCAAACTTTTCTACAAAACCATGCGTTGTGATAGCTACGTGCTTTAAAAATTTCTTCGTACCCTAACCTCTTTCCATTCATGTGATCCTAATCAAACTTGTCTACAAAACCATGCGTTGGGATAGCTTGGTGCTTTAGAAATTTCTTCGTACCCTAACCTCTATGCATTCATGTGATCCTAATCAAACTTTTCTACAAAACGTGCGTTGGGATAGATTTGTGGTTTTACAAATTTCTTCGTACCCTAACCTCTTTCCATTCATGTGATCCTAATCAAAGTTTTCTATAAAACCATGCATTGGGATAGATTTGTACCTTTACAAATTTCTTCGTATCCTAACCTCTTTCCATTCATGTGATCCTAATCAAACTTTTCTATAAAACCTGAATTGGGATAGATTTGTAGCTTTACAAATTTCTTCGTATCCTAACCTCTTTCCATTCATGTGTTCCTAATCAGAGTTTTCTACAAAACGTGCGTAGGATAGATTTGTGCTTTTACAAATTTCTTCGTACCCTAACCTCTTTCCATTCATGTGATCCTAATCAAACTTTTCTATAAAACCATGCATTGGGATAGAATTGTACCTTTACAAATTTCTTCGTATCCTAACCTCTTTCCATTCATGTGATCCTAATCAAACTTTTCTACAAAAAATGCATTGAGATAGATTTGTACCTTTACAAATTTCTTCGTATCCTAACCTCTTTCAATTCATGCGATCCTAATCAAACTTTTTTACAAAACCATGCGTTGGGATAGCTTCGTGCTTTAAAAATTTCTTCGTATCCTAACCTCTTTCCATTCATGTGATCCTAATCAAACTTTTCTACAAAACATGCATTGGGATAGATTTGTACCTTGACAAATTTCTTTGTACCCTAACCTCTGTCCATTCATGTGATCCTAATCAAACTTTTCTACAAAACCATGCTTTGGGATAGCTTTGTGCTTTAAAAATTTCTTCGTATCCTAACCTCTTTCCATTCATGTGATCCTATTCAAAGTTTTCTATAAAACCATGCATTGGAATAGAATTGTACCTTTACAAATTTCTTCGTACCCTAACCTCTTTCCATTCATGTTATCCTATTCAAACTTTTCTACAAAACCATGAATTGGTTAATAATAACCTCTTTTCATTCATCAGAGTTTTCTACAAAACATGCGTTGGGATGGATTTGTGCTTTTACAAATTTCTTCGTATCCTAACCTCTTTCCATTAATGTGATCCTAATCAAAGTTTTCTACAAAACCATGCATTGGGATAGCTTCGTGCTTTAAAAATTTCTTTGTACACTAACCTCTTCCCATTCATGTGATCCTAATCAGAGTTTTCTACAAAACGCATTGGGATAGATTTGTACCTTTACAAATTTCTTCGTATCTTAACCTCTTTCCATTCATGTGATCCTAATCAAACTTTTCTACAAAACATGTATTGGGATAGGTTTGTACCTTTACAAATTTCTTCGTATCCTGGCCTCTTTCCATTCATGTGATCCTAATCAGAGTTTTCTGCAAAACGTGCGTTGGGATAGATTTGTGCTTTTACAAATTTCTTCGTATCCTAACCTCTTTCCATACATGTGATCCTAATCAAACTTTTCTACAAAACCATGCATTGGGATAGATTTGTACCTTTACAAATTTCTTCGTATTCTAACCTCTTTCCATTCATGTGATCCTAATCAGAGTTTTCTACAAAACGTGCGTTGGGATAAATTTGTGCTTTTACAAACTTCATAGTAGCTTAACCTCTTTCCATTCATGTGATCCTAATCAAACTTTTCTACAAAACATGCATTGGGATAGATTTGTACCTTTACAAATTTCTTCGTATCCTAACCTCTTTTCATTCATCTGATCCTAATCAGAGTTTTCTACAAAACATGCGTTGGGATAGATTTGTGCTTTTACAAATTTTTTCATACCCTAGCCTCTTTTCATTCATGTGTTCCTAATCAGAGTTTTTACAAAACACACGATGGGATAGATTTGTGCTTTTACAAATTTCTTTGTATCCTAACCTCTTTTAATTTATCTGATCCTAGAGTTATCTACAAAACATGCGTTGGGATATATTTGTACCTTTACATATTTCTTCGTATCCTAACTTCTTTCCATTCATGTGATCCTAATCAAACTTTTCTACAAAACATGCATTGAGATAGATTTGTACCTTTACAAATTTCTTCGTATCCTAACCTCTTTCCATTCATGTGATCCTAATCAAACTTTTCTACAAAACCATGCGTAGGGATAGCTTCGTGCTTTAAAAATTTCTTCGTACCCTAACCTCTTTCCATTCATGTGATCCTAATCAAAGTTTTCTATAAAACCATGCATTGGGATAGAATTATACCTTTACAAATTTCTTCGTATCCTAACCTCTTTCCATTCATGTGATCCTAATAAAATTTTTTTACAAAACATGCTTTGGGATAGATTTGTACCTTTACAAATTTCTTCGTATCCTAACCTCTTTCCATTCATGTGATCCTAATCAGAGTTTTCTACAAAACGTGCGTTGGGATAGATTTGTGCTTTTACAAATTTCTTCGTATCCTAACCTCTTTCCATTCATGTGATACTAATCAAACTTTTCTACAAAACCATGCATTGGGATAGATTTGTACCTTTACAAATTTCTTCGTATTCTAACCTCTTTCCATTCATGTGATCCTAATCAGAGTTTTCTACAAAACGTGCGTTGGGATAAATTTGTCCTTTTACAAACTTCATAGTAGCCTAACCTCTTTCCATTCATGTGATCCTAATCAAACTTTTCTACAAAACATGCATTGGGATAGATTTGTACCTTTACAAATTTCTTCGTTTCCTAACCTCTTTTCATTAATCTGATCCTAATCAAAGTTTTCTATAAAACCTTGCATTGAGATATATTTGTACCTTTACAAATTTCTTCGTATTCTAACCTCTTCCCATTCATGTGATCCTAATCAGAGTTTTCTACAAAATGTGTGTTGGGATAGATTTGTGCTTTTACAAATTTCTTCGTACCCTAACCTCTTTCCATTCATGTGATCCTAATAACACTTTTCTACAAAACGTGCGTTGGGATAGATTTGTGCTTTTACAAATTTCTTCGTACCCTAACCTCTTTCCATTCATGTGATCCTAATCAAACTTTTCTACAAAACCATGCGTAGGGATAGCTTCGTGCTTTAAAAATTTCTTCGTACCCTAACCTCTTTCCATTCATGTGATCCTAATCAAAGTTTTCTATAAAACCATGCATTGGGATAGAATTATACCTTTACAAATTTCTTCGTATCCTAACCTCTTTCCATTCATGTGATCCTAATCAAATTTTTCTACAAAACATGCTTTGGGATAGATTTGTACCTTTACAAATTTCTTCGTATCCTAACCTCTTTCCATTCATGTGATCCTAATCAGAGTTTTCTACAAAACGTGTGTTGGGATAGATTTGTGCTTTTACAAATTTCTTCGTATCCTAACCTCTTTCCATTCATGTGATACTAATCAAACTTTTCTACAAAACCATGCATTGGGATAGATTTGTACCTTTACAAATTTCTTCGTATTCTAACCTCTTTCCATTCATGTGATCCTAATCAGAGTTTTCTACAAAACGTGCGTTGGGATAAATTTGTCCTTTTACAAACTTCATAGTAGCCTAACCTCTTTCCATTCATGTGATCCTAATCAAACTTTTCTACAAAACATGCATTGGGATAGATTTGTACCTTTACAAATTTCTTCGTTTCCTAACCTCTTTTCATTAATCTGATCCTAATCAAAGTTTTCTATAAAACCTTGCATTGAGATATATTTGTACCTTTACAAATTTCTTCGTATTCTAACCTCTTCCCATTCATGTGATCCTAATCAGAGTTTTCTACAAAATGTGTGTTGGGATAGATTTGTGCTTTTACAAATTTCTTCGTACCCTAACCTCTTTCCATTCATGTGATCCTAATAACACTTTTCTACAAAACGTGCGTTGGGATAGATTTGTGGTTTTACAAATTTCTTCGTACCCTAACCTCTTTCCATACATGTGATCCTAATCACAGTTTTCTATAAAACCATGCATTGGGACAGATTTGTACCTTTACAAATTTCATCGTAACCTCTTTCCATTTATGTGATCCTAATCAAACTTTTCTACAAAACCATGCGTTGGGATAGCTTCGTGCTTTAAAAATTTCTTCTTATCCTAACCTCTTTCCATTCATGTGATCCTAATCAAACTTTTCTACAAAACATGCATTGGGATAGATTTGTACCTTGACAAATTTCTTCGTACCCTAACCTCTTTCCATTCATGTGATCCTATTCAAAGTTTTCTATAAAACCATGCATTGGAATAGAATTGTACCTTTACAAATTTCTTCGTACCCTAACCTCTTTCCATTCATGTTATCCTATTCAAACTTTTCTACAAAACCATGAATTGGTTAATAATAACCTCTTTTCATTCATCTGATCCTAATCAGAGTTTTCTACAAAACATGCGTTGGGATGGATTTGTGCTTTTACAAATTTCTTCGTATCCTAACCTCTTTCCATTCATGTGATCCTATTCAAAGTTTTCTATAAAACCATGCATTGGAATAGAATTGTACCTTTACAAATTTCTTCGTACCCTAACCTCTTTCCATTCATGTTATCCTATTCAAACTTTTCTACAAAACCATGAATTGGTTAATAATAACCTCTTTTCATTCATCTGATCTTAATCGGAGTTTTCTACAAAACATGCGTTGGGATGGATTTGTGCTTTTACAAATTTCTTCGTATCCTAACCTCTTCCCATGCATGTGATCCTAATCAGAGTTTTCTACAAAACGCATTGGGATAGATTTGTACCTTTACAAATTTCTTCGTATCTTAACCTCTTTCCATTCATGTGATCCTAATCAAACTTTTCTACAAAACATGTATTGGGATAGGTTTGTACCTTTACAAATTTCTTCGTATCCTGACCTCTTTCCATTCATGTGATCCTAATCAGAGTTTTCTGCAAAACGTGCGTTGGGATAGATTTGTGCTTTTACAAATTTCTTCGTATCCTAACCTCTTTCCATTAATGTGATCCTAATCAAAGTTTTCTACAAAACCATGCATTGGGATAGCTTCGTGCTTTAAAAATTTCTTTGTACACTAACCTCTTCCCATTCATGTGATCCTAATCAGAGTTTTCTACAAAACGTGCGTTGGGATAGAATTGTGTTTTACAAATTTCTTCGTACCCTAACCTCTTTCCATTCATGTGATCCTAATCAAACTTTTCTATATAACCATGCATTGGGATAGAATTGTACCTTTACAAATTTCTTCGTATCCTCACCTCTTTCCATTCATGTGATCCTAATCAAAGTTTTCTATAAAACCATGCATTGGGACAGATTTGTACCTTTACAAATTTCTTCGTATCCTAACCTCTTTCCATTCATGAGATCCTAATCAAACTTTTCTACAAAACCATGAATTGGGATAGATTTGTACCTTTACAAATTTCTTCGTATCCTAACCTCTTTCCATTCATGTGATCCTAATCAGAGTTTTCTACAAAACGTGCGTTGGGATAGATTTGTGTTTTACAAATTTCTTCGTACCCTAACCTCTTTCCATTCATGTGATCCTAATCAAACTTTTCTATATAACCATGCATTGGGATAGAATTGTACCTTTACAAATTTCTTCGTATCCTCACCTCTTTCCATTCATGTGATCCTAATCAAATTTTTCTACAAAACATGCATTGGGATAGATTTGTACCTTTACAAATTTCTTCGTATCCTAACCTCTTTCCATTCATGTGATCTTAATCAGAGTTTTCTACAAAACGTGTGTTGGGATAGATTTGTGCTTTTACAAATTTCTTCGTACCCTAACCTCTTTCCATTCATGTGATCCTAATCAGAGTTTTCTACAAAACCTGTGATGGGATAGATTTGTACTTTTACAAATTTCTTCCTACCCTAACTTCTTTTCATTAATCTGATCCTAATCAAATTGTTCTATAAAACCATGCATTGGGATATATTTGTACCTTTACATATTTCTTCGTATCCTAACCTCTTTCCATTCATGTGATCCTAATCAAACTTTTCTACAAAACATGCATTGAGATAGATTTGTAACTTTACAAATTTCTTCGTATCCTAACCTCTTTCCATTCATGTGATCCTAATCAAACTTTTCTACAAAACCATGCGTAGGGATAGCTTCGTGCTATAAAAATTTCTTCGTACCCTAACCTCTTTCCATTCATGTGATCCTAATCAAACTTTTATACAAAACATGCATTGGGATAGATTTGTACCTTTACAAATTTCTTCGTACCCTAACCTCTTTCCATTCATGTTATCCTATTCAAACTTTTCTACAAAACCATGAATTGGTTAATAATAACCTCTTTTCATTCATCTGATCCTAATCAGAGTTTTCTACAAAACATGCGTTGGGATGGATTTGTGCTTTTACAAATTTCTTCGTATCCTAACCTCTTTCCATTAATGTGATCCTAATCAAAGTTTTCTACAAAACCATGCATTGGGATAGCTTCGTGCTTTAAAAATTTCTTTGTACACTAACCTCTTCCCATTCATGTGATCCTAATCAGAGTTTTCTACAAAACGTGCGTTGGGATAGATTTGTGTTTTACAAATTTCTTCGTACCCTAACCTCTTTCCATTCATGTGATCCTAATCAAACTTTTCTATATAACCATGCATTGGGATAGAATTGTACCTTTACAAATTTCTTCGTATCCTCACCTCTTTCCATTCATGTGATCCTAATCAAAGTTTTCTATTAAACCATGCATTGGGACAGATTTGTACCTTTACAAATTTCTTCGTATCCTAACCTCTTTCCATTCATGAGATCCTAATCAAACTTTTCTACAAAACCATGAATTGGGATAGATTTGTACCTTTACAAATTTCTTCGTATCCTAACCTCTTTCCATTCATGTGATCCTAATCAGAGTTTTCTACAAAACGTGCGTTGGGATAGATTTGTGTTTTACAAATTTCTTCGTACCCTAACCTCTTTCCATTCATGTGATCCTAATCAAACTTTTCTATATAACCATGCATTGGGATAGAATTGTACCTTTACAAATTTCTTCGTATCCTCACCTCTTTCCATTCATGTGATCCTAATCAAATTTTTCTACAAAACATGCATTGGGATAGATTTGTACCTTTACAAATTTCTTCGTATCCTAACCTCTTTCCATTCATGTGATCTTAATCAGAGTTTTCTACAAAACGTGTGTTGGGATAGATTTGTGCTTTTACAAATTTCTTCGTACCCTAACCTCTTTCCATTCATGTGATCCTAATCAGAGTTTTCTACAAAACGTGTGATGGGATAGATTTGTACTTTTACAAATTTCTTCCTACCCTAACTTCTTTTCATTAATCTGATCCTAATCAAATTGTTCTATAAAACCATGCATTGGGATATATTTGTACCTTTACATATTTCTTCGTATCCTAACCTCTTTCCATTCATGTGATCCTAATCAAACTTTTCTACAAAACATGCATTGAGATAGATTTGTAACTTTACAAATTTCTTCGTATCCTAACCTCTTTCCATTCATGTGATCCTAATCAAACTTTTCTACAAAACCATGCGTAGGGATAGCTTCGTGCTATAAAAATTTCTTCGTACCCTAACCTCTTTCCATTCATGTGATCCTAATCAAACTTTTATACAAAACATGCATTGGGATAGATTTGTACCTTTACAAATTTCTTCGTACCCTAACCTCTTTCCATTCATGTGATCCTAATCAAACTTTTCTACAAAACCATGCGTTAGGAAAGCTTCGTGCTTTAAAAACTTCTTTGTACCCTAACCTATTTCCATTCATGTGATCCTAATCAAACTTTTCTACAAAACCATGCATTGGGATAGCTTCGTGCTTTAAAAATTTCTTCGTACCCTAACCTCTTTCCATTCACGTGATCCTAATCACAGTTTTCTATAAAACCATGCATTGGGATAGATTTGTAGCTTTACAAATTTCTTCGTATCCTAACCTCTTTCCATTCATGTGATACTAATTAGAGTTTTCTACAAAACGTGCGTTGGGATAGATTTGAGCTTTTACAAATTTCTTCGTACCCTAACCTCTTTCCATTCATGTGATCCTAATCAAACTTTTCTACAAAACCATGCATTGGGATATATTTGTACTTTTACAAATTTCTTCGTACGCTAACCTCTTTCCATTCATGTGATCCTAATCAAACTTTTATACAAAACATGCATTGGGATAGATTTGCACCTTTACAAATTTCTTCGTATCCTAACCTCTTTTCATTCATCTGATCCTAATCAGAGTTTTCTACAAAACATGCGTAGGGATAGATTTGTGCTTTAAAAATTTCTTTGTACCCTAACCTCTTCCCATTCATGTGATCCTAATCAGAGTTTTCTACAAAACATGCATTGGGATAGATTTGTACCTTTACAAATTTCTTCGTATCTTAACCTCTTCCCATTCATGTGATCCTAATCAGAGTTTTCTACAAAACGCGCGTTGGGATAGATTTGTGCTTTTACAAATTTCTTCGTACCCTAACCTGTTTCCATTAATGTGATCCTAATCAAACTTTTCTACAAAACCATGCTTTGGGATAGATTTGTACCTTTACAAATTTCTTCGTACCCTAACCTCTTTCCATTCATGTGATCCTAATCAAAGTTTTCTATAAAACCATGCATTGGGATAGATTTGTACCTTTACAAATTTCTTCGTATCCTAACCTCTTTGCATTCATGTGATCCTAATCAAACTTTTCTACAAAACATGCATTGGGATAGATTTGAACCTTTACAGATTTCTTCGTACCCTAACCTCTTTTCATTCATGTGATCCTAATCAGAGTTTTCTACAAAACGTGCGTTGGGATAGATTTGTGCTTTTATAAATTTCTTCGTACCCTATCCTCTTACCATTCATGTGATCCTAATAAAACTTCTCTACAAAACATGCATTGGAGTACATTTGTACCTTTACAAATTTCTTCGTATTCTAACCTCTTTCCATTCATGTGATCCTAATCAGAGTTTTCTACAAAACGTGCGTTGGGATAAATTTGTGCTTTTACAAACTTCATAGTAGCCTAACCTCTTTCCATTCATGTGATCCTAATCAAACTTTTCTACAAAACGTGCGTTGGGATAGATTTGTGCTTTTACAAATTTCTTCGTATCCTAAACTCTTTTAATTTATCTGATCCTAGAGTTATCTACAAAACATGCGGTGGGATAGCTTCGTGCTTTAAAAATTTCTTCGTACCCTAACCTCTTTCCATTTTTGTGATCCTAATCGAACTTTTCTACAAAACATGCATTGGGTTAGATTTGAACCTTTACAAATTTCTTCGTATCCTAACCTCTTTCCATTCATGCGATCCTAATCAGAGTTTTCTACAAAACGTGCGTTGGGATAGATTTGTGCTTTTACAAATTTCTTCCTAGCCTAACCTCTTTTCATTAATCTGATCCTAATCAAAGTTTTCTATAAAACCATGCATTGGGATATATTTGTACCTTTACAAATTTCTTCGTATCCTAACCTCTTCCCATTCATGTGATCCTAATCAGAGTTTTCTACAAAACGTGTGTTGGGATAGATTTGTGCTTTTACAAATTTCTTCGTACCCTAACCTCTTTCCATTTATGTGATCCTAATCACAGTTTTCTATAAAACCATGCATTGGGACAGATTTGTACCTTTACAAATTTCTTCGTAACCTTTTTCCATTTATGTGATCCTAATCGAACTTTTCTACAAAAATGCATTGGGATAGATTTGTAGCTTTACAAATTTCTTCGTATCCTAACCTCTTTCCATTCATGTGATACTAATTAGAGTTTTCTACAAGACGTGCATTGGGATAGATTTGTGCTTTTACAAATTCTTCGTACCCTAACCTCTTTCCATTCATGTGATCCTAATCAAACTTTTCTTCAAAACCATGCATTGGGATAGATTTGTACCTTTACAAATTTCTTCGTAGGCTCACCTCTATCCATTCATGTGATCCTAATCACATTTTTCTACAACACGTGCGTTGGGATAGATTTGTGCTTTTACAAATTTCTTCCTACCCTAACCTCTTTTCATTCATCTGATCCTAATCAGAGTTTTCTACAAAACGTGCGTTGGGATAGATTTGTGCTTTTACAAATACCTTCGTACCCTAACCTCTTTCCATTCATGTGATCCTAATCAAACTATTCTATAAAACCATGCATTGGGATAGATTTGTACCTTTACAAATTTCTTCGTATCCTAATCTCTTTCCATTCATGTGATCCTAATAAAACTTTTCTACAAAACCATGCGTTGGGATAGCTTCGTGCTTTAAAAATTTCTTCGTGCCCTAACCTCTTTCCATTCATGTGAACCTAATCAAACTTTTCTACAAAATATGCATTGAGATAGATTTGTACCTTTACAAATTTCTTCGTATCCTAACCTCTTTCCATTCATGTGATCCTAATCAAACTTTTCTACAAAACCATGCGATGGGATAGCTTCGTGCATTAAAAATTTTTTCGTACCCTAACCTCTTTCCATTCATGTGACCCTAATCAAGTTTTTCTACAAAACCATGCGTTGGGATAGCTTCGTGCTTTAAAAATTTCTTCGTACCCTAACCTCTTTCCATTCATGTGACCCTAATCAAACTTTTCTACAAAACCATGCGTTGGGATAGCTTCGTGCTTTAAAAATTTCTTCGTACCCTAACCTCTTTCCATTCATGTGACCCTAATCAAACTTTTCTACAAAACAATGAGTTGGGATAGCTTCGTGCATTAAAAATTTCTTCGTACCCTAACCTCTTTCCATTCATGTGATCCTAATCAAACTTTTCTACAAAACCATGCATTGGGATAGCTTCGTGCTTTAAAAATTTCTTTGTACCCTAACCTCTTCCCATTCATTTGATCCTAATCAGAGTTTTCTACAAAACGTGCGTTGGGATAGATTTGTGCTTTTACAAACATCTTCGTACCCTAACCTGTTTCCATTCATGTGATCCTAATCAAACTTTTCTACAAAACCATGCATTGGGATAGATTTGTACCTTTACAAATTTCTTCGTACCCTAACCTCTTTCCATTCATGTGATCCTAATCAAAGTTTTCTATAAAACCATGCATTGGGATAGATTTGTAGCTTTACAAATTTCTTTGTATCCTAACCTCTTTGCATTCATGTGATCCTAATAAAACTTTTCTACAAAACATGCATTGGGATATATTTGTACCTTTACAAATTTCTTCGTACCCTAACCTCTTTTCATTCATGTGATCCTAATCAGAGTTTTCTACAAAACTTGAGTTGGGATAGATTTGTGCTTTTATAAATTTCTTCGTACCCTATCCTCTTTCCATTCATGTGATCCTAATAAAACTTCTCTACAAAACATGCAGTGGGATACATTTGTACCTTTACAAATTTCTTCGTAGTCTAACCTCTTTCCATTCATATGATCCTGATCAGAGTTTTCTACAAAACGTGCGTTGGGATAAATTTGTGCTTTTACAAACTTCATAGTAGCCTAACCTCTTTCCATTCATGTGATCCTAATCAAACTTTTCTACAAAACATGCATTGGGATAGATTTGTACCTTTACAAATTTCTTCGTATCCTAACCTCTTTTCATTCATCTGATCCTAATCAGAGTTTTCTACAAAACATGCGTTGGGATAGATTTGTGCTTTTACAAATTTTTTCATACCCTAGCCTCTTTTCATTCATGTGATCCTAATCAGAGTTTTTACAAAACACACGATGGGATAGATTTGTGCATTTACAAATTTCTTTGTATCTTAACCTCTTTCCATTCATGTGATCCTAGTCGGAGTTTTCTACAAAAACGTGCGTTGGGATAGATTTGTACCATTACAAATTTCTTCGTATCCTAACCTCTTTCCATTCATGTGATTCTAATCAAATTTTCTACAAAACCATGCGTTGGGATAGCTTCGTGCTTTAAAAATTTCTTCGTACCCTAACCTCTTTCCATTCATGTGATCCTAATCAAACTTTTCTACAAAACCATGCATTGGGATAGCTTTGTGCTTTAAAAATTTCTTCGTACCCTAACCTCTTTCCATTCATGTGATCCTAATCAAAGTTTTCTATAAAACCATGCACTGGGACAGATTTGTACTTTTACAAATTTCTTCGTATCATAACCTCTTTCCATTCATGAGATCCTAATCAAACTTTTCTACAAAACCATGCATTGGGATAGCTTCGTGCTTTAAAAATTTCTTTGTATCCTAATCTCTTCCCATTCATCTGATCCTAATCAGAGTTTTCTACAAAACGTGCGTTGGGATAGATTTGTGCTTTTACAAATTTCTTCGTATCCTAACCTCTTTCCATTCATGTGGTCCTATTCAAAGTTTTCTATAAAACCATGCATTGGGATAGAATTGTACCTTTACAAATTTCTTCGTACCCTAACCTCTTTCCATTCATGTTATCCTATTCAAACTTTTCTACAAAACCATGAATTGGTTAATAATAACCTCTTTTCATTCATCTGATCCTAATCAGAGTTTTCTACAAAACATGCGTTGGGATAGATTTGTGCTTTTACAAATTTCTTCGTATCCTAACCTCTTTCCATTCATGTGATCCTATTCAAAGTTTTCTATAAAACCATGCATTGGGATAGAATTGTACCTTTACAAATTTCTTCGTACCCTAACCTCTTTCCATTCATGTTATCCTATTCAAACTTTTCTACAAAACCATGAATTCGTTAATAAGAACCTCTTTTCATTCATCTGATCCTAATCAGAGTTTTCTACAAAACATGCGTTGGTATAGATTTGTGCTTTTACAAATTTCTTCCTCCCCTAACCTCTTTCCATTAATGTGTTCCTAATCAAAGTTTTCTACAAAACCATGCATTGGGATAGCTTCGTGCTTGAAAAATTTCTTTGTACACTAACCTCTTCCCATTCATGTGATCCTAATCAGAGTTTTCTACAAAACGCATTGGGATAGATTTGTACCTTTACAAATTTCTTCGTATCTTAACCTCTTTCCATTCATGTGATCCTAATCAAACTTTTCTACAAAACATGCATTGGGATAGGTTTATACCTTTACAAATTTCTTCGTATCCCAGCCTCTTTCCATTCATGTGATCCTAATCAGAGTTTTCTGCAAAACGTGCGTTGGGATAGATTTGTGCTTTTACAAATTTCTTCGTATCCTAACCTCTTTCCATACATGTGATCCTAGTCACAGTTTTCTGTAAAACCATGCATTGGGACAGATTTGTACCTTTACAAATTTCTTCGTAACCTCTTTCCATTTATGTGATCCTAATCGAACTTTTCTACAAAACATGCATTGGGATAGCTTCGTGCTTTAAAAATTTCTTTGTACACTAACTTCTTCCCATTCATGTGATCCTAATCAGAGTTTTCTACAAAACGCATTGGGATAGATTTGTACCTTTACAAATTTCTTCGTATCTTAACCTCTTTCCATTCATGTGATCCTAATCAAACTTTTCTACAAAACATGCATTGGGATAGGTTTGTACCTTTACAAATTTCTTCGTATCCTAGACTCTTTCCATTCATGTGATCCTAATCAGAGTTTTCTGCAAAACGTGCGTTGGGATAGATTTGTGCTTTTACAAATTTCTTCGTATCCTAACATCTTTCCATACATGTGATCCTAATCACAGTTTTCTATAAAACCATGCATTGGGACAGATTTGTACCTTTACAAATTTCTTCGTAACCTCTTTCCATTTATGTGATCCTAATCGAACTTTTCTACAAAACATGCATTGGGATAGATTTGTAGCTTTACAAATTTCTTCGTATCCTAACCTCTTTCCATTCACGTGATCCTAATCAAAGTTTTCTATAAAACCATGCATTGGGACAGATTTGTACTTTTATAAATTTCTTCGTATCATAACCTCTTTCCATTCATGAGATCCTAATCAAACTTTTCTACAAAACCATGCATTGGGATAGCTTCGTGCTTTAAAAATTTCTTTGTACCCTAATCTCTTCCCATTCATCTGATCCTAATCAGAGTTTTCTACAAAACGTGCGTTGGGATAGATTTGTGCTTTTACAAATTTCTTCGTATCCTAACCTCTTTCCATTCATGTGATCCTATTCAAAGTTTTCTATAAAACCATGCATTGGGATAGAATTGTACCTTTGTTCAAATTTCTTCGTACCCTAACCTCTTTCCATTCATGTTATCCTATTCAAACTTTTCTACAAAACCATGAATTGGTTAATAATAACCTCTTTTCATTCATCTGATCCTAATCAGAGTTTTCTACAAAACATGCGTTGGGATAGATTTGTGCTTTTACAAATTTCTTCGTATCCTAACCTCTTTCCATTCATGTGATCCTATTCAAAGTTTTCTATAAAACCATGCATTGGGATAGAATTGTACCTTTACAAATTTCTTCGTACCCTAACCTCTTTCCATTCATGTTATCCTATTCAAACTTTTCTACAAAACCATGAATTGGTTAAAAATAACCTCTTTTCATTCATCTGATCCTAATCAGAGTTTTCTACAAAACATGCGTTGGGATAGATTTGTGCTTTTACAAATTTCTTCGTATCCTAACCTCTTTCCATTCATGTGATCCTATTCAAAGTTTTCTATAAAACCATGCATTGGGATAGAATTGTACCTTTACAAATTTCTTCGTACCCTAACCTCTTTCCATTCATGTTATCCTATTCAAACTTTTCTACAAAACCATGAATTCGTTAATAAGAACCTCTTTTCATTCATCTGATCCTAATCAGAGTTTTCTACAAAACATGCGTTGGTATAGATTTGTGCTTTTACAAATTTCTTCCTCCCCTAACCTCTTTCCATTAATGTGTTCCTAATCAAAGTTTTCTACAAAACCATGCATTGGGATAGCTTCGTGCTTGAAAAATTTCTTTGTACACTAACCTCTTCCCATTCATGTGATCCTAATCAGAGTTTTCTACAAAACGCATTGGGATAGATTTGTACCTTTACAAATTTCTTCGTATCTTAACCTCTTTCCATTCATGTGATCCTAATCAAACTTTTCTACAAAACATGCATTGGGATAGGTTTGTACCTTTACAAATTTCTTCGTATCCCAGCCTCTTTCCATTCATGTGATCCTAATCAGAGTTTTCTGCAAAACGTGGGTTGGGATAGATTTGTGCTTTTACAAATTTCTTCGTATCCTAACCTCTTTCCATACATGTGATCCTAGTCACAGTTTTCTGTAAAACCATGCATTGGGACAGATTTGTACCTTTACAAATTTCTTCGTAACCTCTTTCCATTTATGTGATCCTAATCGAACTTTTCTACAAAACATGCATTGGGATAGCTTCGTGCTTTAAAAATTTCTTTGTACACTAACTTCTTCCCATTCATGTGATCCTAATCAGAGTTTTCTACAAAACGCATTGGGATAGATTTGTACCTTTACAAATTTCTTCGTATCTTAACCTCTTTCCATTCATGTGATCCTAATCAAACTTTTCTACAAAACATGCATTGGGATAGGTTTGTACCTTTACAAATTTCTTCGTATCCTAGACTCTTTCCATTCATGTGATCCTAATCAGAGTTTTCTGCAAAACGTGCGTTGGGATAGATTTGTGCTTTTACAAATTTCTTCGTATCCTAACATCTTTCCATACATGTGATCCTAATCACAGTTTTCTATAAAACCATGCATTGGGACAGATTTGTACCTTTACAAATTTCTTCGTAACCTCTTTCCATTTATGTGATCCTAATCGAACTTTTCTACAAAACATGCATTGGGATAGATTTGTAGCTTTACAAATTTCTTCGTATCCTAACCTCTTTCCATTCACGTGATCCTAATCAAAGTTTTCTATAAAACCATGCATTGGGACAGATTTGTACTTTTATAAATTTCTTCGTATCATAACCTCTTTCCATTCATGAGATCCTAATCAAACTTTTCTACAAAACCATGCATTGGGATAGCTTCGTGCTTTAAAAATTTCTTTGTACCCTAATCTCTTCCCATTCATCTGATCCTAATCAGAGTTTTCTACAAAACGTGTGTTGGGATAGATTTGTGCTTTTACAAATTTCTTCGTATCCTAACCTCTTTCCATTCATGTGATCCTATTCAAAGTTTTCTATAAAACCATGCATTGGGATAGAATTGTACCTTTACAAATTTCTTCGTACCCTAACCTCTTTCCATTCATGTTATCCTATTCAAACTTTTCTACAAAACCATGAATTGGTTAATAATAACCTCTTTTCATTCATCTGATCCTAATCAGAGTTTTCTACAAAACATGCGTTGGGATAGATTTGTGCTTTTACAAATTTCTTCGTATCCTAACCTCTTTCCATTCATGTGATCCTATTCAAAGTTTTCTATAAAACCATGCATTGGGATAGAATTGTACCTTTACAAATTTCTTCGTACCCTAACCTCTTTCCATTCATGTTATCCTATTCAAACTTTTCTACAAAACCATGAATTGGTTAATAATAACCTCTTTTCATTCATCTGATCCTAATCAGAGTTTTCTACAAAACATGCGTTGGGATAGATTTGTGCTTTTACAAATTTCTTCGTATCCTAACCTCTTTCCATTCATGTGATCCTATTCAAAGTTTTCTATAAAACCATGCATTGGGATAGAATTGTACCTTTACAAATTTCTTCGTACCCTAACCTCTTTCCATTCATGTTATCCTATTCAAACTTTTCTACAAAACCATGAATTCGTTAATAATAACCTCTTTTCATTCATCTGATCCTAATCAGAGTTTTCTACAAAACATGCGTTGGGATAGATTTGTGCTTTTACAAATTTCTTCCTACACTAACCTCTTCCCATTCATGTGATCCTAATCAGAGTTTTCTACAAAACGCATTGGGATAGATTTGTACCATTACAAATTTCTTCGTATCTTAACATCTTTCCATTCATGTGATCCTAATCAAACTTTTCTACAAAACATGCATTGGGATAGGTTTGTACCTTTACAAATTTCTTCGTATCCTAGCCTCTTTCCATTCATGTGATCCTAATCAGAGTTTTCTGCTAAACGTGCGTTGGGATAGATTTGTGCTTTTACAAATTTCTTCGTATCCTAACCTCTTTCCATACATGTGATCCTAGTCACAGTTTTCTATAAAACCATGCATTGGGACAGATTTGTACCTTTACAAATTTCTTCGTAACCTCTTTCCATTTATGTGATCCTAATCGAACTTTTCTACAAAACAAGCATTGGGATAGATTTGTAGCTTTACAAATTTCTTCGTATTCTAACCTCTTTCCATTCATGTGATCCTAATCAGAGTTTTCTACAAAATTGCGTTGGGATAAATTTGTGCTTTTACAAACTTCATAGTAGCTTAACCTCTTTCCATTCATGTGATCCTAATCAAACTTTTCTACAAAACATGCATTGGTATAGATTTGTACCTTTACAAATTTCTTCGTATCCTAACCTCTTTTAATTTATCTGATCCTAGAGTTATCTACAAAACATGCGTTGGGATAGCTTCGTGCTTTAAAGATTTCTTCGTACCCTAACCTCTTTCCATTCATGTGATCCTAATCAAACTTTTCTACAAAACATGCATTGGGATAGATTTGTACCTTTACAAAATTCTTCGTACCCTAACCTCTTTCCAATCATGTGATCCTAATCAAGCTTTTCTACAAAACCATGCGTTGGGATAGCATCGTGCTTTAAAAATTTCTTAGTACCCTAACCTCTTTAAATTCACGTGATCCTAATCAAAGTTTTCTATAAAACCATGCATTGGGACAGATGTGAATCTTTACAAATTTCTTCGTATCCTAACCTCTTTCCATTCATGTGATCCTAATCAAACTTTTCTACAAAACCATGCGTTGGGATAGCTTCGTGCTTTAAAAATTTCTTCGTATCCTAACCTCTTTCCATTCACGTGATCCTAATCAAAGTTTTCTATAAAACCATGCATTGGGACAGATTTGTACTTTTATAAATTTCTTCGTATCATAACCTCTTTCCATTCATGAGATCCTAATCAAACTTTTCTACAAAACCATGCATTGGGATAGCTTCGTGCTTTAAAAATTTCTTTGTACCCTAATCTCTTCCCATTCATCTGATCCTAATCAGAGTTTTCTACAAAACGTGCGTTGGGATAGATTTGTGCTTTTACAAATTTCTTCGTATCCTAACCTCTTTCCATTCATGTGATCCTATTCAAAGTTTTCTATAAAACCATGCATTGGGGTAGAATTGTACCTTTACAAATTTCTTCGTACCCTAACCTCTTTCCATTCATGTTATCCTATTCAAACTTTTCTACAAAACCATGAATTGGTTAATAATAACCTCTTTTCATTCATCTGATCCTAATCAGAGTTTTCTACAAAACATGCGTTGGGATAGATTTGTGCTTTTACAAATTTCTTCGTATCCTAACCTCTTTCCATTCATGTGATCCTATTCAAAGTTTTCTATAAAACCATGCATTGGGATAGAATTGTACCTTTACAAATTTCTTCGTACCCTAACCTCTTTCCATTCATGTTATCCTATTCAAACTTTTCTACAAAACCATGAATTCGTTAATAATAACCTCTTTTCATTCATCTGATCCTAATCAGAGTTTTCTACAAAACATGCGTTGGGATAGATTTGTGCTTTTACAAATTTCTTCCTACCCTAACCTCTTTCCATTAATGTGATCCTAATCAAAGTTTTCTACTAAACCATGCATTGGGATAGCTTCGTGCTTTAAAAATTTCTTTGTACCCTAACCTCTTTCCATTCATGTTATCCTATTCAAACTTTTCTACAAAACCATGAATTGGTTAATAATAACCTCTTTTCATTCATCTGATCCTAATCAGAGTTTTCTACAAAACATGCGTTGGGATAGATTTGTGCTTTTACAAATTTCTTCGTATCCTAACCTCTTTCCATTCATGTGTTCCTATTCAAAGTTTTCTATAAAACCATGCATTGGGATAGAATTGTACCTTTACAAATTTCTTCGTACCCTAACCTCTTTCCATTCATGTTATCCTATTCAAACTTTTCTACAAAACCATGAATTCGTTAATAATAACCTCTTTTCATTCATCTGATCCTAATCAGAGTTTTCTACAAAACATGCGTTGGGATAGATTTGTGCTTTTACAAATTTCTTCCTACCCTAACCTCTTTCCATTAATGTGATCCTAATCAAAGTTTTCTACTAAACCATGCATTGGGATAGCTTCGTGCTTTAAAAATTTCTTTGTACACTAACCTCTTCCCATTCATGTGATCCTAATCAGAGTTTTCTACAAAACGCATTGGGATAGATTTGTACCATTACAAATTTCTTCGTATCTTAACATCTTTCCATTCATGTGATCCTAATCAAACTTTTCTACAAAACATGCATTGGGATAGGTTTGTACCTTTACAAATTTCTTCGTATCCTAGCCTCTTTCCATTCATGTGATCCTAATCAGAGTTTTCTGCAAAACGTGCGTTGGGATAGATTTGTGCTTTTACAAATTTCTTCGTATCCTAACCTCTTTCCATACATGTGATCCTAGTCACAGTTTTCTATAAAACCATGCATTGGGACAGATTTGTACCTTTACAAATTTCTTCGTAACCTCTTTCCATTTATGTGATCCTAATCGAACTTTTCTACAAAACATGCATTGGGATAGATTTGTACCTTTACAAATTTCTTCGTATCCTAACCTCTTTTAATTTATCTGATCCTAGAGTTATCTACAAAACATGCGTTGGGATAGCTTCGTGCTTTAAAGATTTCTTCGTACCCTAACCTCTTTCCATTCATGTGATCCTAATCAAACTTTTCTACAAAACATGCATTGGGATAGATTTGTACCTTTACAAAATTCTTCGTACCCTAACCTCTTTCCAATCATGTGATCCTAATCAAACTTTTCTACAAAACCATGCGTTGGGATAGCATCGTGCTTTAAAAATTTCTTAGTACCCTAACCTCTTTCCATTCACGTGATCCTAATCAAAGTTTTCTATAAAACCATGCATTGGGACAGATGTGAATCTTTACAAATTTCTTCGTATCATAACCTCTTTCCATTCATGTGATCCTAATCAAACTTTTCTAAAAAACATGCATTGGGATAGATTTGTACCTTGACAAATTTCTTCGTACCCTAACCTCTGTCCATTCATGTGATCCTAATCAAACTTTTCTACAAAACCATGCTTTGGGATAGCTTTGTGCTTTAAAAATTTCTTCGTATCCTAACCTCTTTCCATTCATGTGATCCTATTCAAAGTTTTCTATAAAACCATGCATTGGGATAGAATTGTACCTTTACAAATTTCTTCGTACCCTAACCTCTTTCCATTCATGTTATCCTATTCAAACTTTTCTACAAAACCATGAATTGGTTAATAATAACCTCTTTTCATTCATCTGATCCTAATCAGAGTTTTATACAAAACATGCGTTGGGATAGATTTGTGCTTTTACAAATTTCTTCGTATCCTAACCTCTTTCCATTCATGTGATCCTATTCAAGGTTTTCTATAAAACCATGCATTGGGATAGAATTGTACCTTTACAAATTTCTTCGTACCCTAACCTCTTTCCATTCATGTTATCCTATTCAAACTTTTCTACAAAACCATGAATTGGTTAAAAATAACCTCTTTTCATTCATCTGATCCTAATCAGAGTTTTCTACAAAACATGCGTTGGGATAGATTTGTGCTTTTACAAATTTCTTCGTATCCTAACCTCTTTCCATTCATGTGATCCTATTCAAAGTTTTCTATAAAACCATGCATTGGGATAGAATTGTACCTTTACAAATTTCTTCGTACCCTAACCTCTTTCCATTCATGTTATCCTATTCAAACTTTTCTACAAAACCATGAATTCGTTAATAAGAACCTCTTTTCATTCATCTGATCCTAATCAGAGTTTTCTACAAAACATGCGTTGGTATAGATTTGTGCTTTTACAAATTTCTTCCTCCCCTAACCTCTTTCCATTAATGTGTTCCTAATCAAAGTTTTCTACAAAACCATGCATTGGGATAGCTTCGTGCTTGAAAAATTTCTTTGTACACTAACCTCTTCCCATTCATGTGATCCTAATCAGAGTTTTCTACAAAACGCATTGGGATAGATTTGTACCTTTACAAATTTCTTCGTATCTTAACCTCTTTCCATTCATGTGATCCTAATCAAACTTTTCTACAAAACATGCATTGGGATAGGTTTGTACCTTTACAAATTTCTTCGTATCCCAGCCTCTTTCCATTCATGTGATCCTAATCAGAGTTTTCTGCAAAACGTGGGTTGGGATAGATTTGTGCTTTTACAAATTTCTTCGTATCCTAACCTCTTTCCATACATGTGATCCTAGTCACAGTTTTCTGTAAAACCATGCATTGGGACAGATTTGTACCTTTACAAATTTCTTCGTAACCTCTTTCCATTTATGTGATCCTAATCGAACTTTTCTACAAAACATGCATTGGGATAGCTTCGTGCTTTAAAAATTTCTTTGTACACTAACTTCTTCCCATTCATGTGATCCTAATCAGAGTTTTCTACAAAACGCATTGGGATAGATTTGTACCTTTACAAATTTCTTCGTATCTTAACCTCTTTCCATTCATGTGATCCTAATCAAACTTTTCTACAAAACATGCATTGGGATAGGTTTGTACCTTTACAAATTTCTTCGTATCCTAGACTCTTTCCATTCATGTGATCCTAATCAGAGTTTTCTGCAAAACGTGCGTTGGGATAGATTTGTGCTTTTACAAATTTCTTCGTATCCTAACATCTTTCCATACATGTGATCCTAATCACAGTTTTCTATAAAACCATGCATTGGGACAGATTTGTACCTTTACAAATTTCTTCGTAACCTCTTTCCATTTATGTGATCCTAATCGAACTTTTCTACAAAACATGCATTGGGATAGATTTGTAGCTTTACAAATTTCTTCGTATCCTAACCTCTTTCCATTCACGTGATCCTAATCAAAGTTTTCTATAAAACCATGCATTGGGACAGATTTGTACTTTTATAAATTTCTTCGTATCATAACCTCTTTCCATTCATGAGATCCTAATCAAACTTTTCTACAAAACCATGCATTGGGATAGCTTCGTGCTTTAAAAATTTCTTTGTACCCTAATCTCTTCCCATTCATCTGATCCTAATCAGAGTTTTCTACAAAACGTGTGTTGGGATAGATTTGTGCTTTTACAAATTTCTTCGTATCCTAACCTCTTTCCATTCATGTGATCCTATTCAAAGTTTTCTATAAAACCATGCATTGGGATAGAATTGTACCTTTACAAATTTCTTCGTACCCTAACCTCTTTCCATTCATGTTATCCTATTCAAACTTTTCTACAAAACCATGAATTGGTTAATAATAACCTCTTTTCATTCATCTGATCCTAATCAGAGTTTTCTACAAAACATGCGTTGGGATAGATTTGTGCTTTTACAAATTTCTTCGTATCCTAACCTCTTTCCATTCATGTGATCCTATTCAAAGTTTTCTATAAAACCATGCATTGGGATAGAATTGTACCTTTACAAATTTCTTCGTACCCTAACCTCTTTCCATTCATGTTATCCTATTCAAACTTTTCTACAAAACCATGAATTGGTTAATAATAACCTCTTTTCATTCATCTGATCCTAATCAGAGTTTTCTACAAAACATGCGTTGGGATAGATTTGTGCTTTTACAAATTTCTTCGTATCCTAACCTCTTTCCATTCATGTGATCCTATTCAAAGTTTTCTATAAAACCATGCATTGGGATAGAATTGTACCTTTACAAATTTCTTCGTACCCTAACCTCTTTCCATTCATGTTATCCTATTCAAACTTTTCTACAAAACCATGAATTCGTTAATAATAACCTCTTTTCATTCATCTGATCCTAATCAGAGTTTTCTACAAAACATGCGTTGGGATAGATTTGTGCTTTTACAAATTTCTTCCTACACTAACCTCTTCCCATTCATGTGATCCTAATCAGAGTTTTCTACAAAACGCATTGGGATAGATTTGTACCATTACAAATTTCTTCGTATCTTAACATCTTTCCATTCATGTGATCCTAATCAAACTTTTCTACAAAACATGCATTGGGATAGGTTTGTACCTTTACAAATTTCTTCGTATCCTAGCCTCTTTCCATTCATGTGATCCTAATCAGAGTTTTCTGCTAAACGTGCGTTGGGATAGATTTGTGCTTTTACAAATTTCTTCGTATCCTAACCTCTTTCCATACATGTGATCCTAGTCACAGTTTTCTATAAAACCATGCATTGGGACAGATTTGTACCTTTACAAATTTCTTCGTAACCTCTTTCCATTTATGTGATCCTAATCGAACTTTTCTACAAAACAAGCATTGGGATAGATTTGTAGCTTTACAAATTTCTTCGTATTCTAACCTCTTTCCATTCATGTGATCCTAATCAGAGTTTTCTACAAAATTGCGTTGGGATAAATTTGTGCTTTTACAAACTTCATAGTAGCTTAACCTCTTTCCATTCATGTGATCCTAATCAAACTTTTCTACAAAACATGCATTGGTATAGATTTGTACCTTTACAAATTTCTTCGTATCCTAACCTCTTTTAATTTATCTGATCCTAGAGTTATCTACAAAACATGCGTTGGGATAGCTTCGTGCTTTAAAGATTTCTTCGTACCCTAACCTCTTTCCATTCATGTGATCCTAATCAAACTTTTCTACAAAACATGCATTGGGATAGATTTGTACCTTTACAAAATTCTTCGTACCCTAACCTCTTTCCAATCATGTGATCCTAATCAAGCTTTTCTACAAAACCATGCGTTGGGATAGCATCGTGCTTTAAAAATTTCTTAGTACCCTAACCTCTTTAAATTCACGTGATCCTAATCAAAGTTTTCTATAAAACCATGCATTGGGACAGATGTGAATCTTTACAAATTTCTTCGTATCCTAACCTCTTTCCATTCATGTGATCCTAATCAAACTTTTCTACAAAACCATGCGTTGGGATAGCTTCGTGCTTTAAAAATTTCTTCGTATCCTAACCTCTTTCCATTCACGTGATCCTAATCAAAGTTTTCTATAAAACCATGCATTGGGACAGATTTGTACTTTTATAAATTTCTTCGTATCATAACCTCTTTCCATTCATGAGATCCTAATCAAACTTTTCTACAAAACCATGCATTGGGATAGCTTCGTGCTTTAAAAATTTCTTTGTACCCTAATCTCTTCCCATTCATCTGATCCTAATCAGAGTTTTCTACAAAACGTGCGTTGGGATAGATTTGTGCTTTTACAAATTTCTTCGTATCCTAACCTCTTTCCATTCATGTGATCCTATTCAAAGTTTTCTATAAAACCATGCATTGGGGTAGAATTGTACCTTTACAAATTTCTTCGTACCCTAACCTCTTTCCATTCATGTTATCCTATTCAAACTTTTCTACAAAACCATGAATTGGTTAATAATAACCTCTTTTCATTCATCTGATCCTAATCAGAGTTTTCTACAAAACATGCGTTGGGATAGATTTGTGCTTTTACAAATTTCTTCGTATCCTAACCTCTTTCCATTCATGTGATCCTATTCAAAGTTTTCTATAAAACCATGCATTGGGATAGAATTGTACCTTTACAAATTTCTTCGTACCCTAACCTCTTTCCATTCATGTTATCCTATTCAAACTTTTCTACAAAACCATGAATTCGTTAATAATAACCTCTTTTCATTCATCTGATCCTAATCAGAGTTTTCTACAAAACATGCGTTGGGATAGATTTGTGCTTTTACAAATTTCTTCCTACCCTAACCTCTTTCCATTAATGTGATCCTAATCAAAGTTTTCTACTAAACCATGCATTGGGATAGCTTCGTGCTTTAAAAATTTCTTTGTACCCTAACCTCTTTCCATTCATGTTATCCTATTCAAACTTTTCTACAAAACCATGAATTGGTTAATAATAACCTCTTTTCATTCATCTGATCCTAATCAGAGTTTTCTACAAAACATGCGTTGGGATAGATTTGTGCTTTTACAAATTTCTTCGTATCCTAACCTCTTTCCATTCATGTGTTCCTATTCAAAGTTTTCTATAAAACCATGCATTGGGATAGAATTGTACCTTTACAAATTTCTTCGTACCCTAACCTCTTTCCATTCATGTTATCCTATTCAAACTTTTCTACAAAACCATGAATTCGTTAATAATAACCTCTTTTCATTCATCTGATCCTAATCAGAGTTTTCTACAAAACATGCGTTGGGATAGATTTGTGCTTTTACAAATTTCTTCCTACCCTAACCTCTTTCCATTAATGTGATCCTAATCAAAGTTTTCTACTAAACCATGCATTGGGATAGCTTCGTGCTTTAAAAATTTCTTTGTACACTAACCTCTTCCCATTCATGTGATCCTAATCAGAGTTTTCTACAAAACGCATTGGGATAGATTTGTACCATTACAAATTTCTTCGTATCTTAACATCTTTCCATTCATGTGATCCTAATCAAACTTTTCTACAAAACATGCATTGGGATAGGTTTGTACCTTTACAAATTTCTTCGTATCCTAGCCTCTTTCCATTCATGTGATCCTAATCAGAGTTTTCTGCAAAACGTGCGTTGGGATAGATTTGTGCTTTTACAAATTTCTTCGTATCCTAACCTCTTTCCATACATGTGATCCTAGTCACAGTTTTCTATAAAACCATGCATTGGGACAGATTTGTACCTTTACAAATTTCTTCGTAACCTCTTTCCATTTATGTGATCCTAATCGAACTTTTCTACAAAACATGCATTGGGATAGATTTGTACCTTTACAAATTTCTTCGTATCCTAACCTCTTTTAATTTATCTGATCCTAGAGTTATCTACAAAACATGCGTTGGGATAGCTTCGTGCTTTAAAGATTTCTTCGTACCCTAACCTCTTTCCATTCATGTGATCCTAATCAAACTTTTCTACAAAACATGCATTGGGATAGATTTGTACCTTTACAAAATTCTTCGTACCCTAACCTCTTTCCAATCATGTGATCCTAATCAAACTTTTCTACAAAACCATGCGTTGGGATAGCATCGTGCTTTAAAAATTTCTTAGTACCCTAACCTCTTTCCATTCACGTGATCCTAATCAAAGTTTTCTATAAAACCATGCATTGGGACAGATGTGAATCTTTACAAATTTCTTCGTATCATAACCTCTTTCCATTCATGTGATCCTAATCAAACTTTTCTAAAAAACATGCATTGGGATAGATTTGTACCTTGACAAATTTCTTCGTACCCTAACCTCTGTCCATTCATGTGATCCTAATCAAACTTTTCTACAAAACCATGCTTTGGGATAGCTTTGTGCTTTAAAAATTTCTTCGTATCCTAACCTCTTTCCATTCATGTGATCCTATTCAAAGTTTTCTATAAAACCATGCATTGGGATAGAATTGTACCTTTACAAATTTCTTCGTACCCTAACCTCTTTCCATTCATGTTATCCTATTCAAACTTTTCTACAAAACCATGAATTGGTTAATAATAACCTCTTTTCATTCATCTGATCCTAATCAGAGTTTTATACAAAACATGCGTTGGGATAGATTTGTGCTTTTACAAATTTCTTCGTATCCTAACCTCTTTCCATTCATGTGATCCTATTCAAGGTTTTCTATAAAACCATGCATTGGGATAGAATTGTACCTTTACAAATTTCTTCGTACCCTAACCTCTTTCCATTCATGTTATCCTATTCAAACTTTTCTACAAAACCATGAATTGGTTAATAATAACCTCTTTTCATTCATCTGATCTTAATCGGAGTTTTCTACAAAACATGCGTTGGGATAGATTTGTGCTTTTACAAATTTCTTCGTATCCTAACCTCTTTCCATTCATGTGATCCTATTCAAAGTTTTCTATAAAACCATGCATTGGGATAGAATTGTACCTTTACAAATTTCTTCCTACCCTAACCTCTTTCCATTAATGTGATCCTAATCAAAGTTTTCTACAAAACCATGCATTGGGATAGCTTCGTGCTTTAAAAATTTCTTTGTACACTAACCTCTTCCCATTCATGTGATCCTAATCAGAGTTTTCTACAAAACGCATTGGGATAGATTTGTACCTTTACAAATTTCTTCGTATCTTAACCTCTTTACATTCATGTAATCCTAATCAAACTTTTCTACAAAACATGCATTGGGATAGGTTTGTACCTTTACAAATTTCTTCGTATCCTAGCCTCTTTCCATTCATGTGTTCCTAATCAGAGTTTTTACAAAACACACGATGGGATAGATTTGTGCTTTTACAAATTTCTTTGTATCCTAACCTCTTTTAATTTATCTGATCCTAGAGTTATCTACAAAACATGCGTTGGGATATATTTGTACCTTTACATATTTCTTCGTATCCTAACTTCTTTCCATTCATGTGATCCTAATCAAACTTTTCTACAAAACATGCATTGAGATAGATTTGTACCTTTACAAATTTCTTCGTATCCTAACCTCTTTCCATTCATGTGATCCTAATCAAACTTTTCTACAAAACCATGCGTAGGGATAGCTTCGTGCTTTAAAAATTTCTTCGTACCCTAACCTCTTTCCATTCATGTGATCCTAATCAAAGTTTTCTATAAAACCATGCATTGGGATAGAATTATACCTTTACAAATTTCTTCGTATCCTAACCTCTTTCCATTCATGTGATCCTAATCAAATTTTTTTACAAAACATGCTTTGGGATAGATTTGTACCTTTACAAATTTCTTCGTATCCTAACCTCTTTCCATTCATGTGATCCTAATCAGAGTTTTCTACAAAACGTGCGTTGGGATAGATTTGTGCTTTTACAAATTTTTTCGTATCCTAACCTCTTTCCATTCATGTGATACTAATCAAACTTTTCTACAAAACCATGCATTGGGATAGATTTGTACCTTTACAAATTTCTTCGTATTCTAACCTCTTTCCATTCATGTGATCCTAATCAGAGTTTTCTACAAAACGTGCGTTGGGATAAATTTGTCCTTTTACAAACTTCATAGTAGCCTAACCTCTTTCCATTCATGTGATCCTAATCAAACTTTTCTACAAAACATGCATTGGGATAGATTTGTACCTTTACAAATTTCTTCGTTTCCTAACCTCTTTTCATTAATCTGATCCTAATCAAAGTTTTCTATAAAACCTTGCATTGAGATATATTTGTACCTTTACAAATTTCTTCGTATTCTAACCTCTTCCCATTCATGTGATCCTAATCAGAGTTTTCTACAAAATGTGTGTTGGGATAGATTTGTGCTTTTACAAATTTCTTCGTACCCTAACCTCTTCCCATTCATGTGATCCTAATCAGAGTTTTCTACAAAATGTGTGTTGGGATAGATTTGTGCTTTTACAAATTTCTTCGTACCCTAACCTCTTTCCATTCATGTGATCCTAATAACACTTTTCTACAAAACGTGCGTTGGGATAGATTTGTGGTTTTACAAATTTCTTCGTACCCTAACCTCTTTCCATACATGTGATCCTAATCACAGTTTTCTATAAAACCATGCATTGGGACAGATTTGTACCTTTACAAATTTCTTCGTAACCTCTTTCCATTTATGTGATCCTAATCAAACTTTTCTACAAAACCATGCGTTGGGATAGCTTCGTGCTTTAAAAATTTCTTCTTATCCTAACCTCTTTCCATTCATGTGATCCTAATCAAACTTTTCTACAAAACATGCATTGGGATAGATTTGTACCTTGACAAATTTCTTCGTACCCTAACCTCTTTCCATTCATGTGATCCTATTCAAAGTTTTCTATAAAACCATGCATTGGAATAGAATTGTACCTTTACAAATTTCTTCGTACCCTAACCTCTTTCCATTCATGTTATCCTATTCAAACTTTTCTACAAAACCATGAATTGGTTAATAATAACCTCTTTTCATTCATCTGATCCTAATCAGAGTTTTCTACAAAACATGCGTTGGGATGGATTTGTGCTTTTACAAATTTCTTCGTATCCTAACCTCTTTCCATTCATGTGATCCTATTCAAAGTTTTCTATAAAACCATGCATTGGAATAGAATTGTACCTTTACAAATTTCTTCGTACCCTAACCTCTTTCCATTCATGTTATCCTATTCAAACTTTTCTACAAAACCATGAATTGGTTAATAATAACCTCTTTTCATTCATCTGATCTTAATCGGAGTTTTCTACAAAACATGCGTTGGGATGGATTTGTGCTTTTACAAATTTCTTCGTATCCTAACCTCTTCCCATGCATGTGATCCTAATCAGAGTTTTCTACAAAACGCATTGGGATAGATTTGTACCTTTACAAATTTCTTCGTATCTTAACCTCTTTCCATTCATGTGATCCTAATCAAACTTTTCTACAAAACATGTATTGGGATAGGTTTGTACCTTTACAAATTTCTTCGTATCCTGGCCTCTTTCCATTCATGTGATCCTAATCAGAGTTTTCTGCAAAACGTGCGTTGGGATAGATTTGTGCTTTTACAAATTTCTTCGTATCCTAACCTCTTTCCATACATGTGATCCTAATCACAGTTTTCTATAAAACCATGCATTGGGACAGATTTGTACCTTTACAATTTTCTTCGTAACCTCTTTCCATTTATGTGATCCTAATCGAACTTTTCTACAAAACATGCATTGGGATAGATTTGTAGCTTTACAAATTTCTTCGTATCCTGACCTCTTTCCATTCATGTGATACTAATCAAACTTTTCTACAAAACCATGCATTGGGATAGATTTGTACCTTTACAAATTTCTTCGTATTCTAACCTCTTTCCATTCATGTGATCTTAATCAGAGTTTTCTACAAAACGTGCGTTGGGATAAATTTGTGCTTTTACAAACTTTATAGTAGCTTAACCTCTTTCCATTCATGTGATCCTAATCAAACTTTTCTACAAAACATGCATTGGGATAGATTTGTACCTTTACAAATTTCTTCGTATCCTAACCTCTTTTCATTCATCTGATCCTAATCAGAGTTTTCTACAAAACATGCGTTGGGATAGATTTGTGCTTTTACAAATTTTTTCATACCCTAGCCTCTTTTCATTCATGTGTTCCTAATCAGAGTTTTTACAAAACTCACGATGGGAAAGATTTGTGCTTTTACAAATTTCTTTGTATCCTAACCTCTTTTAATTTATCTGATCCTAGAGTTTTCTACAAAACGTGCGTTGGGATAAATTTGTGCTTTTACAAAGTTCATAGTAGCCTAACCTCTTTCCATTCATGTGATCCTAATCAAACTTTTCTACAAAACCATGCATTGGGATAGATTTGTACCTTTACAAATTTCTTCGTATTCTAACCTCTTTCCATTCATGTGATCCTAATCAGAGTTTTCTACAAAACGTGCGTTGGGATAAATTTGTCCTTTTACAAACTTCATAGTAGCCTAACCTCTTTCCATTCATGTGATCCTAATCAAACTTTTCTACAAAACATGCATTGGGATAGATTTGTACCTTTACAAATTTCTTCGTTTCCTAACCTCTTTTCATTAATCTGATCCTAATCAAAGTTTTCTATAAAACCTTGCATTGAGATATATTTGTACCTTTACAAATTTCTTCGTATTCTAACCTCTTCCCATTCATGTGATCCTAATCAGAGTTTTCTACAAAATGTGTGTTGGGATAGATTTGTGCTTTTACAAATTTCTTCGTACCCTAACCTCTTTCCATTCATGTGATCCTAATAACACTTTTCTACAAAACGTGCGTTGGGATAGATTTGTGGTTTTACAAATTTCTTCGTACCCTAACCTCTTTCCATTCATGTGATCCTAATCAAACTTTTCTACAAAACCATGCGTAGGGATAGCTTCGTGCTTTAAAAATTTCTTCGTACCCTAACCTCTTTCCATTCATGTGATCCTAATCAAAGTTTTCTATAAAACCATGCATTGGGATAGAATTATACCTTTACAAATTTCTTCGTATCCTAACCTCTTTCCATTCATGTGATCCTAATCAAATTTTTCTACAAAACATGCTTTGGGATAGATTTGTACCTTTACATATTTCTTCGTATCCTAACCTCTTTCCATTCATGTGATCCTAATCAGAGTTTTCTACAAAACGTGTGTTGGGATAGATTTGTGCTTTTACAAATTTCTTCGTATCCTAACCTCTTTCCATTCATGTGATACTAATCAAACTTTTCTACAAAACCATGCATTGGGATAGATTTGTACCTTTACAAATTTCTTCGTATTCTAACCTCTTTCCATTCATGTGATCCTAATCAGAGTTTTCTACAAAACGTGCGTTGGGATAAATTTGTCCTTTTACAAACTTCATAGTAGCCTAACCTCTTTCCATTCATGTGATCCTAATCAAACTTTTCTACAAAACATGCATTGGGATAGATTTGTACCTTTACAAATTTCTTCGTTTCCTAACCTCTTTTCATTAATCTGATCCTAATCAAAGTTTTCTATAAAACCTTGCATTGAGATATATTTGTACCTTTTACAAATTTCTTCGTATTCTAACCTCTTCCCATTCATGTGATCCTAATCAGAGTTTTCTACAAAATGTGTGTTGGGATAGATTTGTGCTTTTACAAATTTCTTCGTACCCTAACCTCTTTCCATTCATGTGATCCTAATAACACTTTTCTACAAAACGTGCGTTGGGATAGATTTGTGGTTTTACAAATTTCTTCGTACCCTAACCTCTTTCCATACATGTGATCCTAATCACAGTTTTCTATAAAACCATGCATTGGGACAGATTTGTACCTTTACAAATTTCTTCGTAACCTCTTTCCATTTATGTGATCCTAATCAAACTTTTCTACAAAACCATGCGTTGGGATAGCTTCGTGCTTTAAAAATTTCTTCTTATCCTAACCTCTTTCCATTCATGTGATCCTAATCAAACTTTTCTACAAAACATGCATTGGGATAGATTTGTACCTTGACAAATTTCTTCGTACCCTAACCTCTTTCCATTCATGTGATCTTATTCAAAGTTTTCTATAAAACCATGCATTGGAATAGAATTGTACCTTTACAAATTTCTTCGTACCCTAACCTCTTTCCATTCATGTTATCCTATTCAAACTTTTCTACAAAACCATGAATTGGTTAATAATAACCTTTTTTCATTCATCTGATCCTAATCAGAGTTTTCTACAAAACATGCGTTGGGATGGATTTGTGCTTTTACAAATTTCTTCGTATCCTAACCTCTTTCCATTCATGTGATCCTATTCAAAGTTTTCTATAAAACCATGCATTGGAATAGAATTGTACCTTTACAAATTTCTTCGTACCCTAACCTCTTTCCATTCATGTTATCCTATTCAAACTTTTCTACAAAACCATGAATTGGTTAATAATAACCTCTTTTCATTCATCTGATCTTAATCGGAGTTTTCTACAAAACATGCGTTGGGATGGATTTGTGCTTTTACAAATTTCTTCGTATCCTAACCTCTTCCCATGCATGTGATCCTAATCAGAGTTTTCTACAAAACGCATTGGGATAGATTTGTACCTTTACAAATTTCTTCGTACCCTAACCTCTGTCCATTCATGTGATCCTAATCACACTTTTCTACAAAACATGCATTGGGATAGATTTGTACCTTGACAAATTTCTTCGTACCCTAACCTCTGTCCATTCATGTGATCCTAATCAAACTTTTCTACAAAACCATGCTTTGGGATAGCTTTGTGCCTTAAAAATTTCTTCGTATCCTAACCTCTTTCCATTCATGTGATCCTATTCAAAGTTTTCTATAAAACCATGCATTGGGATAGAATTGTACCTTTACAAATTTCTTCGTACCCTAACCTCTTTCCATTCATGTTATCCTATTCAAACTTTTCTACAAAACCATGAATTGGTTAATAATAACCTCTTTTCATTCATCTGATCCTAACCAGAGTTTTCTACAAAACATGCGTTGGGATGGATTTGTGCTTTTACAAATTTCTTCGTATCCTAACCTCTTTCCATTCATGTGATCCTATTCAAAGTTTTCTATAAAACCATGCATTGGGATAGAATTGTACCTTTACAAATTTCTTCGTACCCTAACCTCTTTCCATTCATGTTATCCTATTCAAACTTTTCTACAAAACCATGAATTGGTTAATAATAACCTCTTTTCATTCATCTGATCCTAATCAGAGTTTTCTACAAAACATGCGTTGGGATAGATTTGTGCTTTTACAAATTTGTTCCTACCCTAACCTCTTTCCATTAATGTGATCCTAATCAAAGTTTTCTACAAAACCATGCATTGGGATAGCTTCGTGCTTTAAAAATTTCTTTGTACACTAACCTCTTCCCATTCATGTGATCCTAATCAGAGTTTTCTACAAAACGCATTGGGATAGATTTGTACCTTTACAAATTTCTTCGTATCTTAACCTCTTTCCATTCATGTGATCCTAATCAAACTTTTCTACAAAACATGCATTGGGATAGGTTTGTACCTTTACAAATTTCTTCGTATCCTAGCCTCTTTCCATTCATGTGATCCTAATCAGAGTTTTCTGCAAAACGTGCGTTGGGATAGATTTGTGCTTTTACAAATTTCTTCGTATCCTAACCTCTTTCCATACATGTGATCCTAATCACAGTTTTCTATAAAACCATGCATTGGGACAGATTTGTACCTTTACAAATTTCTTCGTAACCTCTTTCCATTTATGTGATCCTAATCGAACTTTTCTACAAAACATGCATTGGGATAGATTTGTAGCTTTACAAATTTCTTTGTATCCTAACCTCTTTTAATTTATCTGATCCTAGAGTTATCTACAAAACATGCGTTGGGATAGCTTCGTGCTTTAAAAATTTCTTCGTACCCTAACCTCTTTCCATTCATGTGATCCTAATCAAACTTTTCTACAAAACATGCATTGGGATAGATTTGTACATTTACAAAATTTTTCGTACCCTAACCTCTTTCCAACCATGTGATCCTAATCAAACTTTTCTACAAAACCATGCGTTGGGATAGCTTCGTGCTTTAAAAATTTCTCAGTCCCTAACCTCTTTACATTCACGTGATCCTAATCAAAGTTTTCTATAAAACCATGCATTGGGACAGATTTGTACCTTTACAAATTTCTTCGTATCCTAACCTCTTTCCATTCATGTGATCCTAATCAAACTTTTCTACAAAACCATGCGTTGGGATAGCTTCGTGCTTTAAAAATTTCTTCGTATCCTAACCTCTTTCCATTCATGTGATCCTAATCAAACTTTTCTACAAAACATGCATTGGGATAGATTTGTACCTTGACAAATTTCTTCGTACCCTAACCTCTGTCCATTCATGTGATCCTAATCAAACTTTTCTATAAAACCATGCATTGGGATAGCTTTGTGCTTTAAAAATTTCTTCATACCCTAACCTCTTTCCATTCACGTGATCCTAATCAAAGTTTTCTATAAAACCATGCATTGGGACAGATTTGTAGCTTTACAAATTTCTTCGTACCCTAACCTCTTTCCATTCATGTTATCCTATTCAAACTTTTCTACAAAACCATGAATTGGTTAATAATAACCTCTTTTCATTCATCTGATCCTAATCAGAGTTTTCTACAAAACATGCGTTGGGATGGATTTGTGCTTTTACAAATTTCTTCGTATCCTAACCTCTTTCCATTCATGTGATCCTATTCAAAGTTTTCTATAAAACCATGCATTGGGATAGAATTGTACCTTTACAAATTTCTTCGTACCCTAACCTCTTTCCATTCATGTTATCCTATTCAAACGTTTCTACAAAACCATGAATTGGTTAATAATAACCTCTTTTCATTCATCTGATCCTAATCAGAGTTTTCTACAAAACATGCGTTGGGATAGATTTGTGCTTTTACAAATTTCTTCCTACCCTAACCTCTTTCCATTAATGTGATCCTAATCAAAGTTTTCTACAAAACCATGCATTGGGATAGCTTCGTGCTTTAAAAATTTCTTTGTACACTAACCTCTTCCCATTCATGTGATCCTAATCAGAGTTTTCTACAAAACGCATTTGGATAGATTTGTACCTTTACAAATTTCTTCGTATCTTAACCTCTTTCCATTCATGTGATCCTAATCAAACTTTTCTACAAAACATGCATTGGGATAGGTTTGTACCTTTACAAATTTCTTCGTATCTTAACCTCTTTCCATTCATGTGATCCTAATCAAACTTTTCTACAAAACATGCATTGGGATAGGTTTGTACCTTTACAAATTTCTTCGTATCCTAGCCTCTTTCCATTCATGTGATCCTAATCACAGTTTTCTATAAAACCATGCATTGGGACAGATTTGTACCTTTACAAATTTCTTCGTAACCTCTTTCCATTCATGTGATCCTAATCAAAGTTTTCTATAAAACCATGCATTGGGATAGAATTATACCTTTACAAATTTCTTCGTATCCTAACCTCTTTCCATTCATGTGATCCTAATCAAATTTTTCTACAAAACATGCTTTGGGATAGATTTGTACCTTTACAAATTTCTTCGTATCCTAACCTCTTTCCATTCATGTGATCCTAATCAGAGTTTTCTACAAAACGTGCGTTGGGATAGATTTGTGCTTTTACAAATTTCTTCGTATCCTAACCTCTTTCCATTCATGTGATACTAATCAAACTTTTCTACAAAACCATGCATTGGGATAGATTTGTACCTTTACAAATTTCTTCGTATTCTAACCTCTTTCCATTCATGTGATCCTAATCAGAGTTTTCTACAAAACGTGCGTTGGGATAAATTTGTCCTTTTACAAACTTCATAGTAGCCTAACCTCTTTCCATTCATGTGATCCTAATCAAACTTTTCTACAAAACATGCATTGGGATAGATTTGTACCTTTACAAATTTCTTCGTTTCCTAACCTCTTTTCATTAATCTGATCCTAATCAAAGTTTTCTATAAAACCTTGCATTGAGATATATTTGTACCTTTACAAATTTCTTCGTATTCTAACCTCTTCCCATTCATGTGATCCTAATCAGAGTTTTCTACAAAATGTGTGTTGGGATAGATTTGTGCTTTTACAAATTTCTTCGTACCCTAACCTCTTTCCATTCATGTGATCCTAATAACACTTTTCTACAAAACGTGCGTTGGGATAGATTTGTGGTTTTACAAATTTCTTCGTACCCTAACCTCTTTCCATACATGTGATCCTAATCACAGTTTTCTATAAAACCATGCATTGGGACAGATTTGTACCTTTACAAATTTCTGCGTAACCTCTTACCATTTATGTGATCCTAATCAAACTTTTCTACAAAACCATGCGTTGGGATAGCTTCGTGCTTTAAAAATTTCTTCGTATCCTAACCTCTTTCCATTCATGTGATCCTAATCAAACTTTTCTACAAAACATGCATTGGGATAGATTTGTACCTTGACAAATTTCTACGTACCCTAACCTCTGTCCATTCATGTGATCCTAATCAAACTTTTCTACAAAACCATGCTTTGGGATAGCTTTGTGCTTTAAAAATTTCTTCGTATCCTAACCTCTTTCCATTCATGTGATCCTATTCAAAGTTTTCTATAAAACCATGCATTGGAATAGAATTGTACCTTTACAAATTTCTTCGTACCCTAACCTCTTTCCATTCATGTTATCCTATTCAAACTTTTCTACAAAACCATGAATTGGTTAATAATAACCTCTTTTCATTCATCTGATCCTAATCAGAGTTTTCTACAAAACATGCGTTGGGATGGATTTGTGCTTTTACAAATTTCTTCGTATCCTAACCTCTTTCCATTAATGTGATCCTAATCAAAGTTTTCTACAAAACCATGCATTGGGATAGCTTCGTGCTTTAAAAATTTCTTTGTACACTAACCTCTTCCCATTCATGTGATCCTAATCAGAGTTTTCTACAAAACGTGCGTTGGGATAGATTTGTGTTTTACAAATTTCTTCGTACCCTAACCTCTTTCCATTCATGTGATCCTAATCAAACTTTTCTATATAACCATGCATTGGGATAGAATTGTACCTTTACAAATTTCTTCGTATCCTCACCTCTTTCCATTCATGTGATCCTAATCAAAGTTTTCTATAAAACCATGCATTGGGACAGATTTGTACCTTTACAAATTTCTTCGTATCCTAACCTCTTTCCATTCATGAGATCCTAATCAAACTTTTCTACAAAACCATGAATTGGGATAGATTTGTACCTTTACAAATTTCTTCGTATCCTAACCTCTTTCCATTCATGTGATCCTAATCAGAGTTTTCTACAAAACGTGCGTTGGGATAGATTTGTGTTTTACAAATTTCTTCGTACCCTAACCTCTTTCCATTCATGTGATCCTAATCAAACTTTTCTATATAACCATGCATTGGGATAGAATTGTACCATTACAAATTTCTTCGTATCCTCACCTCTTTCCATTCATGTGATCCTAATCAAATTTTTCTACAAAACATGCATTGGGATAGATTTGTACCTTTACAAATTTCTTCGTATCCTAACCTCTTTCCATTCATGTGATCTTAATCAGAGTTTTCTACAAAACGTGTGTTGGGATAGATTTGTGCTTTTACAAATTTCTTCGTACCCTAACCTCTTTCCATTCATGTGATCCTAATCAGAGTTTTCTACAAAACGTGTGATGGGATAGATTTGTACTTTTACAAATTTCTTCCTACCCTAACTTCTTTTCATTAATCTGATCCTAATCAAATTGTTCTGTAAAACCATGCATTGGGATATATTTGTACCTTTACATATTTCTTCGTATCCTAACCTCTTTCCATTCATGTGATCCTAATCAAACTTTTCTACAAAACATGCATTGAGATAGATTTGTAACTTTACAAATTTCTTCGTATCCTAACCTCTTTCCATTCATGTGATCCTAATCAAACTTTTCTACAAAACCATGCGTACGGATAGCTTCGTGCTATAAAAATTTCTTCGTACCCTAACCTCTTTCCATTCATGTGATCCTAATCAAACTTTTATACAAAACATGCATTGGGATAGATTTGTACCTTTACAAATTTCTTCGTACCCTAACCTCTTTCCATTCATGTTATCCTATTCAAACTTTTCTACAAAACCATGAATTGGTTAATAATAACCTCTTTTCATTCATCTGATCCTAATCAGAGTTTTCTACAAAACATGCGTTGGGATGGATTTGTGCTTTTACAAATTTCTTCGTATCCTAACCTCTTTCCATTAATGTGATCCTAATCAAAGTTTTCTACAAAACCATGCATTGGGATAGCTTCGTGCTTTAAAAATTTCTTTGTACACTAACCTCTTCCCATTCATGTGATCCTAATCAGAGTTTTCTACAAAACGTGCGTTGGGATAGATTTGTGTTTTACAAATTTCTTCGTACCCTAACCTCTTTCCATTCATGTGATCCTAATCAAACTTTTCTATATAACCATGCATTGGGATAGAATTGTACCTTTACAAATTTCTTCGTATCCTCACCTCTTTCCATTCATGTGATCCTAATCAAAGTTTTCTATAAAACCATGCATTGGGACAGATTTGTACCTTTACAAATTTCTTCGTATCCTAACCTCTTTCCATTCATGAGATCCTAATCAAACTTTTCTACAAAACCATGAATTGGGATAGATTTGTACCTTTACAAATTTTTTCGTATCCTAACCTCTTTCCATTCATGTGATCCTAATCAGAGTTTTCTACAAAACGTGCGTTGGGATAGATTTGTGTTTTACAAATTTCTTCGTACCCTAACCTCTTTCCATTCATGTGATCCTAATCAAACTTTTCTATATAACCATGCATTGGGATAGAATTGTACCTTTACAAATTTCTTCGTATCCTCACCTCTTTCCATTCATGTGATCCTAATCAAATTTTTCTACAAAACATGCATTGGGATAGATTTGTACCTTTACAAATTTCTTCGTATCCTAACCTCTTTCCATTCATGTGATCTTAATCAGAGTTTTCTACAAAACGTGTGTTGGGATAGATTTGTGCTTTTACAAATTTCTTCGTACCCTAACCTCTTTCCATTCATGTGATCCTAATCAGAGTTTTCTACAAAACGTGTGATGGGATAGATTTGTACTTTTACAAATTTCTTCCTACCCTAACTTCTTTTCATTAATCTGATCCTAATCAAATTGTTCTATAAAACCATGCATTGGGATATATTTGTACCTTTACATATTTCTTCGTATCCTAACCTCTTTCCATTCATGTGATCCTAATCAAACTTTTCTACAAAACATGCATTGAGATAGATTTGTAACTTTACAAATTTCTTCGTATCCTAACCTCTTTCCATTCATGTGATCCTAATCAAACTTTTCTACAAAACCATGCGTAGGGATAGCTTCGTGCTATAAAAATTTCTTCGTACCCTAACCTCTTTCCATTCATGTGATCCTAATCAAACTTTTATACAAAACATGCATTGGGATAGATTTGTACCTTTACAAATTTCTTCGTACCCTAACCTCTTTCCATTCATGTGATCCTAATCAAACTTTTCTACAAAACCATGCGTTAGGAAAGCTTCGTGCTTTAAAAACTTCTTTGTACCCTAACCTATTTCCATTCATGTGATCCTAATCAAACTTTTCTACAAAACCATGCATTGGGATAGCTTCGTGCTTTAAAAATTTCTTCGTACCCTAACCTCTTTCCATTCACGTGATCCTAATCACAGTTTTCTATAAAACCATGCATTGGGATAGATTTATAGCTTTACAAATTTCTTCGTATCCTAACCTCTTTCCATTCATGTGATACTAATTAGAGTTTTCTACAAAACGTGCGTTGGGATAGATTTGAGCTTTTACAAATTTCTTCGTACCCTAACCTCTTTCCATTCATGTGATCCTAATCAAACTTTTCTACAAAACCATGCATTGGGATAGATTTGTACTTTTACAAATTTCTTCGTACGCTAACCTCTTTCCATTCATGTGATCCTAATCAAACTTTTATACAAAACATGCATTGGGATAGATTTGCACCTTTACAAATTTCTTCGTATCCTAACCTCTTTTCATTCATCTGATCCTAATCAGAGTTTTCTACAAAACATGCGTAGGGATAGATTTGTGCTTTAAAAATTTCTTTGTACCCTAACCTCTTCCCATTCATGTGATCCTAATCAGAGTTTTCTACAAAACATGCATTGGGATAGATTTGTACCTTTACAAATTTCTTCGTATCTTAACCTCTTCCCATTCATGTGATCCTAATCAGAGTTTTCTACAAAACGCGCGTTGGGATAGATTTGTGCTTTTACAAATTTCTTCGTACCCTAACCTGTTTCCATTAATGTGATCCTAATCAAACTTTTCTACAAAACCATGCTTTGGGATAGATTTGTACCTTTACAAATTTCTTCGTACCCTAACCTCTTTCCATTCATGTGATCCTAATCAAAGTTTTCTATAAAACCATGCATTGGGATAGATTTGTACCTTTACAAATTTCTTCGTATCCTAACCTCTTTGCATTCATGTGATCCTAATCAAACTTTTCTACAAAACATGCATTGGGATAGATTTGAACCTTTACAGATTTCTTCGTACCCTAACCTCTTTTCATTCATGTGATCCTAATCAGAGTTTTCTACAAAACGTGCGTTGGGATAGATTTGTGCTTTTATAAATTTCTTCGTACCCTATCCTCTTACCATTCATGTGATCCTAATAAAACTTCTCTACAAAACATGCATTGGGATACATTTGTACCTTTACAAATTTCTTCGTATTCTAACCTCTTTCCATTCATGTGATCCTAATCAGAGTTTTCTACAAAACGTGCGTTGGGATAAATTTGTGCTTTTACAAACTTCATAGTAGCCTAACCTCTTTCCATTCATGTGATCCTAATCAAACTTTTCTACAAAACATGCATTGGGATAGATTTGTACCTTTACAAATTTCTTCGTATCCTAACCTCTTTTCATTCATGTGATCCTAATCAGAGTTTTTACAAAACACACGATGGGATAGATTTGTGCTTTTACAAATTTCTTTGTATCTTAACCTCTTTCCATTCATGTGATCCTAGTCGGAGTTTTCTACAAAAACGTGCGTTGGGATAGATTTGTGCTTTTACAAATTTCTTCGTATCCTAAACTCTTTTAATTTATCTGATCCTAGAGATATCTACAAAACATGCGGTGGGATAGCTTCGTGCTTTAAAAATTTCTTCGTACCCTAACCTCTTTCCATTTTTGTGATCCTAATCGAACTTTTCTACAAAACATGCATTGGGATAGATTTGAACCTTTACAAATTTCTTCGTATCCTAACCTCTTTCCATTCATGCGATCCTAATCAGAGTTTTCTACAAAACGTGCGTTGGGATAGATTTGTGCTTTTACAAATTTCTTCCTAGCCTAACCTCTTTTCATTAATCTGATCCTAATCAAAGTTTTCTATAAAACCATGCATTGGGATATATTTGTACCTTTACAAATTTCTTCGTATCCTAACCTCTTCCCATTCATGTGATCCTAATCAGAGTTTTCTACAAAACGTGTGTTGGGATAGATTTGTGCTTTTACAAATTTCTTCGTACCCTAACCTCTTTCCATTTATGTGATCCTAATCACAGTTTTCTATAAAACCATGCATTGGGACAGATTTGTACCTTTACAAATTTCTTCGTAACCTTTTTCCATTTATGTGATCCTAATCGAACTTTTCTACAAAAATGCATTGGGATAGATTTGTAGCTTTACAAATTTCTTCGTATCCTAACCTCTTTCCATTCATGTGATACTAATTAGAGTTTTCTACAAAACGTGCATTGGGATAGATTTGTGCTTTTACAAATTCTTCGTACCCTAACCTCTTTCCATTCATGTGATCCTAATCAAACTTTTCTTCAAAACCATGCATTGGGATAGATTTGTACCTTTACAAATTTCTTCGTAGGCTCACCTCTATCCATTCATGTGATCCTAATCACATTTTTCTACAACACGTGCGTTGGGATAGATTTGTGCTTTTACAAATTTCTTCCTACCCTAACCTCTTTTCATTCATCTGATCCTAATCAGAGTTTTCTACAAAACGTGCGTTGGGATAGATTTGTGCTTTTACAAATACCTTCGTACCCTAACCTCTTTCCATTCATGTGATCCTAATCAAACTATTCTATAAAACCATGCATTGGGATAGATTTGTACCTTTACAAATTTCTTCGTATCCTAATCTCTTTCCATTCATGTGATCCTAATAAAACTTTTCTACAAAACATGATTGGGATAGATTTGCACCTTTACAAATTTCTTCGTATCCTTACCTCTTTTCATTCATCTGATCCTAATCAGAGTTTTCTACAAAACATGCGTAGGGATAGATTTGTGCTTTAATAATTTCTTCGTACCCTAACCTCTTTCCATTCATGTGACCCTAATCAAACTTTTCTACAAAACCATGCGTTGGGATAGCTTCGTGCTTTAAAAATTTCTTCGTGCCCTAACCTCTTTCCATTCATGTGAACCTAATCAAACTTTTCTACAAAATATGCATTGAGATAGATTAGTACCTTTACAAATTTCTTCGTATCCTAACCTCTTTCCATTCATGTGATCCTAATCAAACTTTTCTACAAAACCATGCGATGGGATAGCTTCGTGCATTAAAAATTTTTTCGTACCCTAACCTCTTTCCATTCATGTGACCCTAATCAAATTTTTCTACAAAACCATGCGTTGGGATAGCTTCGTGCTTTAAAAATTTCTTCGTACCCTAACCTCTTTCCATTCATGTGACCCTAATCAAACTTTTCTACAAAACCATGCGTTGGGATAGCTTCGTGCTTTAAAAATTTCTTCGTACCCTAACCTCTTTCCATTCATGTGACCCTAATCAAACTTTTCTACAAAACAATGAGTTGGGATAGCTTCGTGCATTAAAAATTTCTTCGTACCCTAACCTCTTTCCATTCATGTGATCCTAATCAAACTTTTCTACAAAACCATGCATTGGGATAGCTTCGTGCTTTAAAAATTTCTTTGTACCCTAACCTCTTCCCATTCATTTGATCCTAATCAGAGTTTTCTACAAAACGTGCGTTGGGATAGATTTGTGCTTTTACAAACATCTTCGTACCCTAACCTGTTTCCATTCATGTGATCCTAATCAAACTTTTCTACAAAACCATGCATTGGGATAGATTTGTACCTTTACAAATTTCTTCGTACCCTAACCTCTTTCCATTCATGTGATCCTAATCAAAGTTTTCTATAAAACCATGCATTGGGATAGATTTGTAGCTTTACAAATTTCTTTGTATCCTAACCTCTTTGCATTCATGTGATCCTAATAAAACTTTTCTACAAAACATGCATTGGGATATATTTGTACCTTTACAAATTTTTTCGTACCCTAACCTCTTTTCATTCATGTGATCCTAATCAGAGTTTTCTACAAAACTTGAGTTGGGATAGATTTGTGCTTTTATAAATTTCTTCGTACCCTATCCTCTTTCCATTCATGTGATCCTAATAAAACTTCTCTACAAAACATGCAGTGGGATACATTTGTACCTTTACAAATTTCTTCGTAGTCTAACCGCTTTCCATTCATATGATCCTGATCAGAGTTTTCTACAAAACGTGCGTTGGGATAAATTTGTGCTTTTACAAACTTCATAGTAGCCTAACCTCTTTCCATTCATGTGATCCTAATCAAACTTTTCTACAAAACATGCATTGGGATAGATTTGTACCTTTACAAATTTCTTCGTATCCTAACCTCTTTTCATTCATCTGATCCTAATCAGAGTTTTCTACAAAACATGCGTTGGGATAGATTTGTGCTTTTACAAATTTCTTCGTATCCTAACCTCTTTCCATTCATGTGGTCCTATTCAAAGTTTTCTATAAAACCATGCATTGGGATAGAATTGTACCTTTACAAATTTCTTCGTACCCTAACCTCTTTCCATTCATGTTATCCTATTCAAACTTTTCTACAAAACCATGAATTGGTTAATAATAACCTCTTTTCATTCATCTGATCCTAATCAGAGTTTTCTACAAAACATGCGTTGGGATAGATTTGTGCTTTTACAAATTTCTTCGTATCCTAACCTCTTTCCATTCATGTGATCCTATTCAAAGTTTTCTATAAAACCATGCATTGGGATAGAATTGTACCTTTACAAATTTCTTCGTACCCTAACCTCTTTCCATTCATGTTATCCTATTCAAACTTTTCTACAAAACCATGAATTCGTTAATAAGAACCTCTTTTCATTCATCTGATCCTAATCAGAGTTTTCTACAAAACATGCGTTGGTATAGATTTGTGCTTTTACAAATTTCTTCCTCCCCTAACCTCTTTCCATTAATGTGTTCCTAATCAAAGTTTTCTACAAAACCATGCATTGGGATAGCTTCGTGCTTGAAAAATTTCTTTGTACACTAACCTCTTCCCATTCATATGATCCTAATCAGAGTTTTCTACAAAACGCATTGGGATAGATTTGTACCTTTACAAATTTCTTCGTATCTTAACCTCTTTCCATTCATGTGATCCTAATCAAACTTTTCTACAAAACATGCATTGGGATAGGTTTGTACCTTTACAAATTTCTTCGTATCCCAGCCTCTTTCCATTCATGTGATCCTAATCAGAGTTTTCTGCAAAACGTGCGTTGGGATAGATTTGTGCTTTTACAAATTTCTTCGTATCCTAACCTCTTTCCATACATGTGATCCTAGTCACAGTTTTCTGTAAAACCATGCATTGGGACAGATTTGTACCTTTACAAATTTCTTCGTAACCTCTTTCCATTTATGTGATCCTAATCGAACTTTTCTACAAAACATGCATTGGGATAGCTTCGTGCTTTAAAAATTTCTTTGTACACTAACTTCTTCCCATTCATGTGATCCTAATCAGAGTTTTCTACAAAACGCATTGGGATAGATTTGTACCTTTACAAATTTCTTCGTATCTTAACCTCTTTCCATTCATGTGATCCTAATCAAACTTTTCTACAAAACATGCATTGGGATAGGTTTGTACCTTTACAAATTTCTTCGTATCCTAGACTCTTTCCATTCATGTGATCCTAATCAGAGTTTTCTGCAAAACGTGCGTTGGGATAGATTTGTGCTTTTACAAATTTCTTCGTATCCTAACATCTTTCCATACATGTGATCCTAATCACAGTTTTCTATAAAACCATGCATTGGGACAGATTTGTACCTTTACAAATTTCTTCGTAACCTCTTTCCATTTATGTGATCCTAATCGAACTTTTCTACAAAACATGCATTGGGATAGATTTGTAGCTTTACAAATTTCTTCGTATCCTAACCTCTTTCCATTCACGTGATCCTAATCAAAGTTTTCTATAAAACCATGCATTGGGACAGATTTGTACTTTTATAAATTTCTTCGTATCATAACCTCTTTCCATTCATGAGATCCTAATCAAACTTTTCTACAAAACCATGCATTGGGATAGCTTCGTGCTTTAAAAATTTCTTTGTACCCTAATCTCTTCCCATTCATCTGATCCTAATCAGAGTTTTCTACAAAACGTGCGTTGGGATAGATTTGTGCTTTTACAAATTTCTTCGTATCCTAACCTCTTTCCATTCATGTGATCCTATTCAAAGTTTTCTATAAAACCATGCATTGGGATAGAATTGTACCTTTACAAATTTCTTCGTACCCTAACCTCTTTCCATTCATGTTATCCTATTCAAACTTTTCTACAAAACCATGAATTGGTTAATAATAACCTCTTTTCATTCATCTGATCCTAATCAGAGTTTTCTACAAAACATGCGTTGGGATAGATTTGTGCTTTTACAAATTTCTTCGTATCCTAACCTCTTTCCATTCATGTGATCCTATTCAAAGTTTTCTATAAAACCATGCATTGGGATAGAATTGTACCTTTACAAATTTCTTCGTACCCTAACCTCTTTCCATTCATGTTATCCTATTCAAACTTTTCTACAAAACCATGAATTGGTTAATAATAACCTCTTTTCATTCATCTGATCCTAATCAGAGTTTTCTACAAAACATGCGTTGGGATAGATTTGTGCTTTTACAAATTTCTTCGTATCCTAACCTCTTTCCATTCATGTGATCCTATTCAAAGTTTTCTATAAAACCATGCATTGGGATAGAATTGTACCTTTACAAATTTCTTCGTACCCTAACCTCTTTCCATTCATGTTATCCTATTCAAACTTTTCTACAAAACCATGAATTCGTTAATAAGAACCTCTTTTCATTCATCTGGTCCTAATCAGAGTTTTCTACAAAACATGCGTTGGTATAGATTTGTGCTTTTACAAATTTCTTCCTCCCGTAACCTCTTTCCATTAATGTGTTCCTAATCAAAGTTTTCTACAAAACCATGCATTGGGATAGCTTCGTGCTTGAAAAATTTCTTTGTACACTAACCTCTTCCCATTCATGTGATCCTAATCAGAGTTTTCTACAAAACGCATTGGGATAGATTTGTACCTTTACAAATTTCTTCGTATCTTAACCTCTTTCCATTCATGTGATCCTAATCAAACTTTTCTACAAAACATGCATTGGGATAGGTTTGTACCTTTACAAATTTCTTCGTATCCCAGCCTCTTTCCATTCATGTGATCCTAATCAGAGTTTTCTGCAAAACGTGCGTTGGGATAGATTTGTGCTTTTACAAATTTCTTCGTATCCTAACCTCTTTCCATACATGTGATCCTAGTCACAGTTTTCTGTAAAACCATGCATTGGGACAGATTTGTACCTTTACAAATTTCTTCGTAACCTCTTTCCATTTATGTGATCCTAATCGAACTTTTCTACAAAACATGCATTGGGATAGCTTCGTGCTTTAAAAATTTCTTTGTACACTAACTTCTTCCCATTCATGTGATCCTAATCAGAGTTTTCTACAAAACGCATTGGGATAGATTTGTACCTTTACAAATTTCTTCGTATCTTAACCTCTTTCCATTCATGTGATCCTAATCAAACTTTTCTACAAAACATGCATTGGGATAGGTTTGTACCTTTACAAATTTCTTCGTATCCTAGACTCTTTCCATTCATGTGATCCTAATCAGAGTTTTCTGCAAAACGTGCGTTGGGATAGATTTGTGCTTTTACAAATTTCTTCGTATCCTAACATCTTTCCATACATGTGATCCTAATCACAGTTTTCTATAAAACCATGCATTGGGACAGATTTGTACCTTTACAAATTTCTTCGTAACCTCTTTCCATTTATGTGATCCTAATCGAACTTTTCTACAAAACATGCATTGGGATAGATTTGTAGCTTTACAAATTTCTTCGTATCCTAACCTCTTTCCATTCACGTGATCCTAATCAAAGTTTTCTATAAAACCATGCATTGGGACAGATTTGTACTTTTATAAATTTCTTCGTATCATAACCTCTTTCCATTCATGAGATCCTAATCAAACTTTTCTACAAAACCATGCATTGGGATAGCTTCGTGCTTTAAAAATTTCTTTGTACCCTAATCTCTTCCCATTCATCTGATCCTAATCAGAGTTTTCTACAAAACGTGCGTTGGGATAGATTTGTGCTTTTACAAATTTCTTCGTATCCTAACCTCTTTCCATTCATGTGATCCTATTCAAAGTTTTCTATAAAACCATGCATTGGGATAGAATTGTACCTTTACAAATTTCTTCGTACCCTAACCTCTTTCCATTCATGTTATCCTATTCAAACTTTTCTACAAAACCATGAATTGGTTAATAATAACCTCTTTTCATTCATCTGATCCTAATCAGAGTTTTCTACAAAACATGCGTTGGGATAGATTTGTGCTTTTACAAATTTCTTCGTATCCTAACCTCTTTCCATTCATGTGATCCTATTCAAAGTTTTCTATAAAACCATGCATTGGGATAGAATTGTACCTTTACAAATTTCTTCGTACCCTAACCTCTTTCCATTCATGTTATCCTATTCAAACTTTTCTACAAAACCATGAATTGGTTAATAATAACCTCTTTTCATTCATCTGATCCTAATCAGAGTTTTCTACAAAACATGCGTTGGGATAGATTTGTGCTTTTACAAATTTCTTCGTATCCTAACCTCTTTCCATTCATGTGATCCTATTCAAAGTTTTCTATAAAACCATGCATTGGGATAGAATTGTACCTTTACAAATTTCTTCGTACCCTAACCTCTTTCCATTCATGTTATCCTATTCAAACTTTTCTACAAAACCATGAATTCGTTAATAATAACCTCTTTTCATTCATCTGATCCTAATCAGAGTTTTCTACAAAACATGCGTTGGGATAGATTTGTGCTTTTACAAATTTCTTCCTACACTAACCTCTTCCCATTCATGTGATCCTAATCAGAGTTTTCTACAAAACGCATTGGGATAGATTTGTACCATTACAAATTTCTTCGTATCTTAACATCTTTCCATTCATGTAATCCTAATCAAACTTTTCTACAAAACATGCATTGGGATAGGTTTGTACCTTTACAAATTTCTTCGTATCCTAGCCTCTTTCCATTCATGTGATCCTAATCAGAGTTTTCTGCAAAACGTGCGTTGGGATAGATTTGTGCTTTTACAAATTTCTTCGTATCCTAACCTCTTTCCATACATGTGATCCTAGTCACAGTTTTCTATAAAACCATGCATTGGGACAGATTTGTACCTTTACAAATTTCTTCGTAACCTCTTTCCATTTATGTGATCCTAATCGAACTTTTCTACAAAACAAGCATTGGGATAGATTTGTAGCTTTACAAATTTCTTCGTATTCTAACCTCTTTCCATTCATGTGATCCTAATCAGAGTTTTCTACAAAATTGCGTTGGGATAAATTTGTGCTTTTACAAACTTCATAGTAGCTTAACCTCTTTCCATTCATGTGATCCTAATCAAACTTTTCTACAAAACATGCATTGGTATAGATTTGTACCTTTACAAATTTCTTCGTATCCTAACCTCTTTTAATTTATCTGATCCTAGAGTTATCTACAAAACATGCGTTGGGATAGCTTCGTGCTTTAAAGATTTCTTCGTACCCTAACCTCTTTCCATTCATGTGATCCTAATCAAACTTTTCTACAAAACATGCATTGGGATAGATTTGTACCTTTACAAAATTCTTCGTACCCTAACCTCTTTCCAATCATGTGATCCTAATCAAGCTTTTCTACAAAACCATGCGTTGGGATAGCATCGTGCTTTAAAAATTTCTTAGTACCCTAACCTCTTTAAATTCACGTGATCCTAATCAAAGTTTTATATAAAATCATGCATTGGGACAGATGTGAATCTTTACAAATTTCTTCGTATCCTAACCTCTTTCCATTCATGTGATCCTAATCAAACTTTTCTACAAAACCATGCGTTGGGATAGCTTCGTGCTTTAAAAATTTCTTCGTATCCTAACCTCTTTCCATTCACGTGATCCTAATCAAAGTTTTCTATAAAACCATGCATTGGGACAGATTTGTACTTTTATAAATTTCTTCGTATCATAACCTCTTTCCATTCATGAGATCCTAATCAAACTTTTCTACAAAACCATGCATTGGGATAGCTTCGTGCTTTAAAAATTTCTTTGTACCCTAATCTCTTCCCATTCATCTGATCCTAATCAGAGTTTTCTACAAAACGTGCGTTGGGATAGATTTGTGCTTTTACAAATTTCTTCGTATCCTAACCTCTTTCCATTCATGTGATCCTATTCAAAGTTTTCTATAAAACCATGCATTGGGGTAGAATTGTACCTTTACAAATTTCTTCGTACCCTAACCTCTTTCCATTCATGTTATCCTATTCAAACTTTTCTACAAAACCATGAATTGGTTAATAATAACCTCTTTTCATTCATCTGATCCTAATCAGAGTTTTCTACAAAACATGCGTTGGGATAGATTTGTGCTTTTACAAATTTCTTCGTATCCTAACCTCTTTCCATTCATGTGATCCTATTCAAAGTTTTCTATAAAACCATGCATTGGGATAGAATTGTACCTTTACAAATTTCTTCGTACCCTAACCTCTTTCCATTCATGTTATCCTATTCAAACTTTTCTACAAAACCATGAATTCGTTAATAATAACCTCTTTTCATTCATCTGATCCTAATCAGAGTTTTCTACAAAACATGCGTTGGGATAGATTTGTGCTTTTACAAATTTCTTCCTACCCTAACCTCTTTCCATTAATGTGATCCTAATCAAAGTTTTCTACTAAACCATGCATTGGGATAGCTTCGTGCTTTAAAAATTTCTTTGTACCCTAACCTCTTTCCATTCATGTTATCCTATTCAAACTTTTCTACAAAACCATGAATTGGTTAATAATAACCTCTTTTCATTCATCTGATCCTAATCAGAGTTTTCTACAAAACATGCGTTGGGATAGATTTGTGCTTTTACAAATTTCTTCGTATCCTAACCTCTTTCCATTCATGTGATCCTATTCAAAGTTTTCTATAAAACCATGCATTGGGATAGAATTGTACCTTTACAAATTTCTTCGTACCCTAACCTCTTTCCATTCATGTTATCCTATTCAAACTTTTCTACAAAACCATGAATTCGTTAATAATAACCTCTTTTCATTCATCTGATCCTAATCAGAGTTTTCTACAAAACATGCGTTGGGATAGATTTGTGCTTTTACAAATTTCTTCCTACCCTAACCTCTTTCCATTAATGTGATCCTAATCAAAGTTTTCTACTAAACCATGCATTGGGATAGCTTCGTGCTTTAAAAATTTCTTTGTACACTAACCTCTTCCCATTCATGTGATCCTAATCAGAGTTTTCTACAAAACGCATTGGGATAGATTTGTACCATTACAAATTTCTTCGTATCCTAACCTCTTTCCATTCATGTGATCCTATTCAAAGTTTTCTATAAAACCATGCATTGGGATAGAATTGTACCTTTACAAATTTCTTCGTACCCTAACCTCTTTCCATTCATGTTATCCTATTCAAACTTTTCTACAAAACCATGAATTCGTTAATAATAACCTCTTTTCATTCATCTGATCCTAATCAGAGTTTTCTACAAAACATGCGTTGGGATAGATTTGTGCTTTTACAAATTTCTTCCTACACTAACCTCTTCCCATTCATGTGATCCTAATCAGAGTTTTCTACAAAACGCATTGGGATAGATTTGTACCATTACAAATTTCTTCGTATCTTAACATCTTTCCATTCATGTGATCCTAATCAAACTTTTCTACAAAACATGCATTGGGATAGGTTTGTACCTTTACAAATTTCTTCGTATCCTAGCCTCTTTCCATTCATGTGATCCTAATCAGAGTTTTCTGCAAAACGTGCGTTGGGATAGATTTGTGCTTTTACAAATTTCTTCGTATCCTAACCTCTTTCCATACATGTGATCCTAGTCACAGTTTTCTATAAAACCATGCATTGGGACAGATTTGTACCTTTACAAATTTCTTCGTAACCTCTTTCCATTTATGTGATCCTAATCGAACTTTTCTACAAAACAAGCATTGGGATAGATTTGTAGCTTTACAAATTTCTTCGTATTCTAACCTCTTTCCATTCATGTGATCCTAATCAGAGTTTTCTACAAAATTGCGTTGGGATAAATTTGTGCTTTTACAAACTTCATAGTAGCTTAACCTCTTTCCATTCATGTGATCCTAATCAAACTTTTCTACAAAACATGCATTGGTATAGATTTGTACCTTTACAAATTTCTTCGTAACCTCTTTCCATTTATGTGATCCTAATCGAACTTTTCTACAAAACATGCATTGGGATAGATTTGTACCTTTACAAATTTCTTCGTATCCTAACCTCTTTTAATTTATCTGATCCTAGAGTTATCTACAAAACATGCGTTGGGATAGCTTCGTGCTTTAAAGATTCCTTCGTACCCTAACCTCTTTCCATTCATGTGATCCTAATCAAACTTTTCTACAAAACATGCATTGGGATAGATTTGTACCTTTACAAAATTCTTCGTACCCTAACCTCTTTCCAATCATGTGATCCTAATCAAACTTTTCTACAAAACCATGCGTTGGGATAGCATCGTGCTTTAAAAATTTCTTAGTACCCTAACCTCTTTCCATTCACGTGATCCTAATCAAAGTTTTCTATAAAACCATGCATTGGGACAGATGTGAATCTTTACAAATTTCTTCGTATCATAACCTCTTTCCATTCATGTGATCCTAATCAAACTTTTTTAAAAAACATGCATTGGGATAGATTTGTACCTTGACAAATTTCTTCGTACCCTAACCTCTGTCCATTCATGTGATCCTAATCAAACTTTTCTACAAAACCATGCTTTGGGATAGCTTTGTGCTTTAAAAATTTCTTCGTATCCTAACCTCTTTCCATTCATGTGATCCTATTCAAAGTTTTCTATAAAACCATGCATTGGGATAGAATTGTACCTTTACAAATTTCTTCGTACCCTAACCTCTTTCCATTCATGTTATCCTATTCAAACTTTTCTACAAAACCATGAATTGGTTAATAATAACCTCTTTTCATTCATCTGATCCTAATCAGAGTTTTATACAAAACATGCGTTGGGATAGATTTGTGCTTTTACAAATTTCTTCGTATCCTAACCTCTTTCCATTCATGTGATACTATTCAAGGTTTTCTATAAAACCATGCATTGGGATAGAATTGTACCTTTACAAATTTCTTCGTACCCTAACCTCTTTCCATTCATGTTATCCTATTCAAACTTTTCTACAAAACCATGAATTGGTTAATAATAACCTCTTTTCATTCATCTGATCTTAATCGGAGTTTTCTACAAAACATGCGTTGGGATAGATTTGTGCTTTTACAAATTTCTTCGTATCCTAACCTCTTTCCATTCATGTGATCCTATTCAAAGTTTTCTATAAAACCATGCATTGGGATAGAATTGTACCTTTACAAATTTCTTCCTACCCTAACCTCTTTCCATTAATGTGATCCTAATCAAAGTTTTCTACAAAACCATGCATTGGGATAGCTTCGTGCTTTAAAAATTTCTTTGTACACTAACCTCTTCCCATTCATGTGATCCTAATCAGAGTTTTCTACAAAACGCATTGGGATAGATTTGTACCTTTACAAATTTCTTCGTATCTTAACCTCTTTACATTCATGTAATCCTAATCAAACTTTTCTACAAAACATGCATTGGGATAGGTTTGTACCTTTACAAATTTCTTCGTATCCTAGCCTCTTTCCATTCATGTGATCCTAATCAGAGTTTTCTGCAAAACTTGCCTTGGGATAGATTTGTGCTTTTACAAATTTCTTCGTATCCTAACCTCTTTCCATACATGTGATCCTAATCACAGTTTTCTATAAAACCATGCATTGGGACAGATTTGTACCTTTACATATTTCTTCGTAACCTCTTTCCATTTATGTGATCCTAATCGAACTTTTCTACAAAACATGCATTGGGATAGATTTGTAGCTTTACAAATTTCTTCGTATCCTAACCTCTTTCCATTCATGTGATACTAATCAAACTTTTCTACAAAACCATGCATTGGGATAGATTTGTACCTTTACAAATTTCTTCGTATTCTAACCTCTTTCCATTCATGTGATCCTAATCAGAGTTTTCTACAAAACGTGCGTTGGGATAAATTTGTGCTTTTACAAACTTCATAGTAGCTTAACCTCTTTCCATTCATGTGATCCTAATCAAACTTATCTACAAAACATGCATTGGGATAGATTTGTACCTTTACAAATTTCTTCGTTTCCTAACCTCTTTTCATTAATCTGATCCTAATCAAAGTTTTCTACAAAACACACGATGGGATAGATTTGTGCTTTTACAAATTTCTCTGTATCCTAACCTCTTTTAATTTATCTGATCCTAGAGTTATCTACAAAACCTGCGTTGGGATAGCTTCGTGCTTTAAAAATTTCTTCGTACCCTAACCTCTTTCCATTCATGTGATCCTAATCAAACTTTTCTACAAAACATGCATTGGGATAGATTTGTACCTCTACAAAATTCTTCGTACCCTAACCTCTTTCCAATCATGTGATCCTAATCAAACTTTTCTACAAAACCATGCGTTGGGATAGCTTCGTGCTTTAAAAATTTCTTAGTACCCTAACCTCTTTCCATTCACGTGATCCTAATCAAAGTTTTCTATAAAGCCATGCATTGGGACAGATGTGAATCTTTACAAATTTCTTCGTATCCTAACCTCTTTCCATTCATGTGATCCTAATCAAACTTTTCTACAAAACATGCATTGAGAGAGATTTGTACCTTTACAAATTTCTTCGTATCCTAACCTCTTTCCATTCATGTGATACTAATCAAACTTTTCTACAAAACCATGCGTTGGGATAGCTTCGTGCTTTAAAAATTTCTTCGTATCCTAACCTCTTTCCATTCATGTGATCCTAATCAAACTTTTCTACAAAACATGCATTGAGAGAGATTTGTACCTTTACAAATTTCTTCGTATCCTAACCTCTTTCCATTCATGTGATACTAATCAAACTTTTCTACAAAACCATGCGTTGGGATAGCTTCGTGCTTTAAAAATTTCTTCGTATCCTAACTTCTTTCCATTCATGTGATACTAATCAAACTTTTCTAGAAAACCATGCGTTGGGATAGCTTCGTGCTTTAAAAATTTCTTCGTATCCTAACCTCTTTCCATTCATGTGATACTAATCAAACTTTTCTACAAAACCATGCGTTGGGATAGCTTCGTGCTTTAAAAATTTCTTCGTATCCTAACCTCTGTCCATTCATGTGATCCTAATCAAACTTTTCTACAAAACCATGCTTTGGGATAGATTTGTGCTTTTACAAATTTCTTCGTACCCTAACCTCTTTCCATTCATGTGATCCTAATCAAACTTTTCTACAAAGCGTGCGTTGGGATAGATTTGTACTTTTACAAATTTCTTCCTACCCTAACCTCTTTTCATTAATCTGATCCTAATCAAATTGTTCTATAAAACCATGCATTGGGATATATTTGTACCTTTACATATTTCTTTGTATCCTAACTTCTTTCCATTCATGTGATCCTAATCAAACTTTTCTACAAAACATGCATTGAGATAGATTTGTACCTTTACAAATTTCTTCGTATCCTAACCTCTTTCCATTCATGTGATCCTAATCAAACTTTTCTACAAAACCATGCGTAGGGATAGCTTCGTGCTTTAAAAATTTCTTCGTACCCTATCCTCTTTCCATTCATGTGATCCTAATCAAAGTTTTCTATAAAACCATGCATTGGGATAGAATTGTACCTTTACAAATTTCTTCGTTTCCTAACCTCTTTTCATTAAACTGATCCTAATCAAAGTTTTCTATAAAACCTTGCATTGGGATATATTTGTACCTTTACAAATTTCTTCGTATTCTAACCTCTTCCCATTCATGTGATCCTAATCAGAGTTTTCTACAAAATCTGTGTTGGGATAGATTTGTGCTTTTACAAATTTCTTCGTACCCTAACCTCTTTCCATTCATGTGATCCTAAACACACTTTTCTACAAAACGTGCGTTGGGATAGATTTGTGGTTTTACAAATTTCTTCGTACCCTAACCTCTTTCCATACATGTGATCCTAATCACAGTTTTCTATAAAACCATGCATTGGGATAGATTTGTACCTTTACAAATTTCTTCGTACGCTAACCTCTTTCCATTCATGTGATCCTAATCACATTTTTCTACAACACGTGCGTTGGGATAGATTTGTGCTTTTACAAATATCTTCGTACCCTAACCTCTTTCCATTCATGTGATCCTAATCAAACTTTTCTATAAAACCATGCATTGGGATAGATTTGCACCTTTACAAATTTCTTCGTATCCTAACCTCTTTTCATTCATCTGATCCTAATCAGAGTTTTCTACAAAATATGCGTAGGGATAGATTTGTGCTTTAAAAATTTCTTTGTACCCTAACCTCTTCCCATTCATGTGATCCTAATCAGAGTTTTCTACAAAACATGCATTGGGATAGATTTGTACCTTTACAAATTTCTTCGTATCTTAACCTCTTCCCATTCATGTGATCCTAATCAGAGTTTTCTACAAAACGCGCGTTGGGATAGATTTGTGCTTTTACAAATTTCTTCGTACCTTAACCTGTTTCCATTAATGTGATCCTAATCAAACTTTTCTACAAAACCATGCTTTGGGATAGATTTGTACCTTTACAAATTTCTTCGTACCCTAACCTCTTTCCATTCATGTGATCCTAATCAAAGTTTTCTATAAAACCATGCATTGGGATAGATTTGTACCTTTACAAATTTCTTCGTATCCTAACCTCTTTGCATTCATGTGATCCTAATCAAACTTTTCTACAAAACATGCATTGGGATAGATTTGAACCTTTACAAATTTCTTCGTACCCTAACCTCTTTTCATTCATGTGATCCTAATCAGAGTTTTCTACAAAACGTGCGTTGGGATAGATTTGTGCTTTTATAAATTTCTTCGTACCCTATCCTCTTACCATTCATGTGATCCTAATAAAACTTCTCTACAAAACATGCATTGGGATACATTTGTACCTTTACAAATTTCTTCGTATTCTAACCTCTTTCCATTCATGTGATCCTAATCAGAGTTTTCTACAAAACGTGCGTTGGGATAAATTTGTGCTTTTACCAACTTCATAGTAGCCTAACCTCTTTCCATTCATGTGATCCTAATCAAACTTTTCTACAAAACATGCATTGGGATAGATTTGTACCTTTACAAATTTCTTCGTATCCTAACCTCTTTTCATTCATGTGATCCTAATCAGAGTTTTTACAAAACACACGATGGGATAGATTTGTGCTTTTACAAATTTCTTTGTATCTTAACCTCTTTCCATTCATGTGATCCTAGTCGGAGTTTTCTACAAAAACGTGCGTTGGGATAGATTTGTGCTTTTACAAATTTCTTCGTATCCTAAACTCTTTTAATTTATCTGATCCTAGAGTTATCTACAAAACATGCGGTGGGATAGCTTCGTGCTTTAAAAATTTCTTCGTACCCTAACCTCTTTCCATTTTTGTGATCCTAATCGAACTTTTCTACAAAACATGCATTGGGTTAGATTTGAACCTTTACAAATTTCTTCGTATCCTAACCTCTTTCCATTCATGCGATCCTAATCAGAGTTTTCTACAAAACGTGCGTTGGGATAGATTTGTGCTTTTACAAATTTCTTCCTAGTCTAACCTCTTTTCATTAATCTGATCCTAATCAAAGTATTCTATAAAACCATGCATTGGGATATATTTGTACCTTTACAAATTTCTTCGTATCCTAACCTCTTCCCATTCATGTGATCCTAATCAGAGTTTTCTACAAAACGTGTGTTGGGATAGATTTGTGCTTTTACAAATTTCTTCGTACCCTAACCTCTTTCCATTCATGTGATCCTAATCACAGTTTTCTATAAAACCATGCATTGGGACAGATTTGTACCTTTACAAATTTCTTCGTAACCTTTTTCCATTTATGTGATCCTAATCGAACTTTTCTACAAAAATGCATTGGGATAGATTTGTAGCTTTACAAATTTCTTCGTATCCTAACCTCTTTCCATTCATGTGATACTAATTAGAGTTTTCTACAAAACGTGCATTGGGATAGATTTGTGCTTTTACAAATTCTTCGTACCCTAACCTCTTTCCATTCATGTGATCCTAATCAAACTTTTCTACAAAACCATGCATTGGGATAGATTTGTACCTTTACAAATTTCTTCGTAGGCTCACCTCTTTCCATTCATGTGATCCTAATCACATTTTTCTACAACACGTGCGTTGGGATAGATTTGTGCTTTTACAAATTTCTTCCTACCCTAACCTCTTTTCATTCATCTGATCCTAATCAGAGTTTTCTACAAAACATGCGTAGGGATAGATTTGTGCTTTAAAAATTTCTTCGTGCCCTAACCTCTTTCCATTCATGTGAACCTAATCAAACTTTTCTACAAAATATGCATTGAGATAGATTTGTACCTTTACAAATTTCTTCGTATCCTAACCTCTTTCCATTCATGTGATCCTAATCAAACTTTTCTACAAAACCATGCGTTGGGATAGCTTCGTGCATTAAAAATTTTTTCGTACCCTAACCTCTTTCCATTCATGTGACCCTAATCAAATTTTTCTACAAAACCATGCGTTGGGATAGCTTCGTGCTTTAAAAATTTCTTCGTACCCTAACCTCTTTCCATTCATGTGACCCTAATCAAACTTTTCTACAAAACCATGCGTTGGGATAGCTTCGTGCTTTAAAAATTTCTTCGTACCCTAACCTCTTTCCATTCATGTGACCCTAATCAAACTTTTCTACAAAACCATGAGTTGGGATAGCTTCGTGCATTAAAAAATTCTTCGTACCCTAACCTCTTTCCATTCATGTGATCCTAATCAAACTTTTCTACAAAACCATGCATTGGGATAGCTTCGTGCTTTAAAAATTTCTTTGTACCCTAACCTCTTCCCATTCATTTGATCCTAATCAGAGTTTTCTACAAAACGTGCGTTGGGATAGATTTGTGCTTTTACAAATATCTTCGTACCCTAACCTGTTTCCATTCATGTGATCCTAATCAAACTTTTCTACAAAACCATGCATTGGGATAGATTTGTACCTTTACAAATTTCTTCGTACCCTAACCTCTTTCCATTCATGTGATCCTAATCAAAGTTTTCTATAAAACCATGCATTGGGATAGATTTGTAGCTTTACAAATTTCTTTGTATCCTAACCTCTTTGCATTCATGTGATCCTAATAAAACTTTTCTACAAAACATGCATTGGGATAGATTTGTACCTTTACAAATTTCTTCGTACCCTAACCTCTTTTCATTCATGTGATCCTAATCAGAGTTTTCTACAAAACTTGCGTTGGGATAGATTTGTGCTTTTATAAATTTCTTCGTACCCTATCCTCTTTCCATTCATGTGATCCTAATAAAACTTCTCTACAAAACATGCATTGGGATACATTTGTACCTTTACAAATTTCTTCGTAGTCTAACCTCTTTCCATTCATATGATCCTGATAAGAGTTTTCTACAAAACGTGCGTTGGGATAGATTTGTGCTTTTACAAATTTTTTCATACCCTAGCCTCTTTTCATTCATGTGATCCTAATCAGAGTTTTTACAAAACACACGATGGGATAGATTTGTGCAATTACAAATTTCTTTGTATCTTAACCTCTTTCCATTCATGTGATCCTAATCAAACTTTTCTACAAAACATGCATTGGGATAGATTTGTACCTTTACAAATTTCTTCGTATCCTAACCTCTTTTCATTCATCTGATCAGAGTTTTCTACAAAACTTGCGTTGGGATAGATTTGTGCTTTTATAAATTTCTTCGTACCCTATCCTCTTTCCATTCATGTGATCCTAATAAAACTTCTCTACAAAACATGCATTGGGATACATTTGTACCTTTACAAATTTCTTCGTAGTCTAACCTCTTTCCATTCATATGATCCTGATAAGAGTTTTCTACAAAACATGCGTTGGGATAGATTTGTGCTTTTACAAATTTTTTCATACCCTAGCCTCTTTTCATTCATGTGATCCTAATCAGAGTTTTTACAAAACACACGATGGGATAGATTTGTACCTTTACAAATTTCTTCGTATCCTAGCCTCTTTCAATTCATGTGATCCTAATCAGAGTTTTCTGCAAAACGTGCGTTGGGATAGATTTGTGCTTTTACAAATTTCTTCGTATCCTAACCTCTTTCCATTCATGTGATACTAATCAAACTTTTCTACAAAACCATGCATTGGGATAGATTTGTACCTTTACAAATTTCTTCGTATTCTAACCTCTTTCCATTCATGTGATCCTAATCAGAGTTTTCTAGAAAACGTGCGTTGGGATAAATTTCTGCTTTTACAAACTTCATAGTAGCTTAACCTCTTTCCATTCATGTGATCCTAATCAAACTTTTCTACAAAACATGCATTGGGATAGATTTGTACCTTTACAAATTTCTACGTATCCTAACCTCTTTTCATTCATGTGATCCTAATCAAACTTTTCTACACAACCATGCATTGGGATAGCTTTGTGCTTTAAAAATTTCTTCGTACCCTAACCTCTTTCCATTCACGTGATCCTAATCAAAGTTTTCTATAAAACCATGCATTGGGACAGATTTGTACTTTTATAAATTTCTTCGTATCATAACCTCTTTCCATTCATGAGATCCTAATCAAACTTTTCTACAAAACCATGCATTGGGATAGCTTCGTGCTTTAAAAATTTCTTTGTACCCTAATCTCTTCCCATTCATCTGATCCTAATCAGAGTTTTCTACAAAACGTGCGTTGGGATAGATTTGTGCTTTTACAAATTTCTTCGTATGCTAACCTCTTTCCATTCATGTGATCCTATTCAAAGTTTTCTATAAAACCATGCATTGGGATAGAATTGTACCTTTACAAATTTCTTCGTACCCTAACCTCTTTCCATTCATGTTATGCTATTCAAACTTTTCTACAAAACCATGAATTGGTTAATAATAACCTCTTTTCATTCATCTGATCCTAATCAGAGTTTTCTACAAAACATGCGTTGGGATAGATTTGTGCTTTTACAAATTTCTTCGTATCCTAACCTCTTTCCATTCATGTGATCCTATTCAAAGTTTTCTATAAAACCATGCATTGGGATAGAATTGTACCTTTACAAATTTCTTCGTACCCTAACCTCTTTCCATTCATGTGATCCTAATCAGAGTTTTCTGCAAAACGTGCGTTGGGATAGATTTGTGCTTTTACAAATTTCTTCGTATCCTAACCTCTTTCCATACATGTGATCCTAGTCACAGTTTTCTTTAAAACCATGCATTGGGACAGATTTGTACCTTTACAAATTTCTTCGTAACCTCTTTCCATTTATGTGATCCTAATCGAACTTTTCTACAAAACATGCATTGGGATAGATTTGTAGCTTTACAAATTTCTTCGTATTCTAACCTCTTTCCATTCATGTGATCCTAATCAGAGTTTTCTACAAAATTGCGTTGGGATAAATTTGTGCTTTTACAAACTTCATAGTAGCTTAACCTCTTTCCATTCATGTGATCCTAATCAAACTTTTCTACAAAACATGCATTGGGATAGATTTGTACCTTTACAAATTTCTTCGTATCATAACCTCTTTTAATTTATCTGATCCTAGAGTTATCTACAAAACATGCGTTGGGATAGCTTCGTGCTTTAAAGATTTCTTAGTACCCTAACCTCTTTCCATTCACGTGATCCTAATCAAAGTTTTCTATAAAACCATGCATTGGGACAGATGTGAATCTTTACAAATTTCTTCGTATCCTAACCTCTTACCATTCATGTGATCCTAATCAAACTTTTCTACAAAACATGCATTGAGAGAGATTTGTACCTTTACAAATTTCTTCGTATCCTAACTTCTTTCCATTCATGTGATCCTAATCAAACTTTTCTACAAAACCATGCGTTGGGATAGCTTAGTGCTTTAAAAATTTCTTCGTACCCTAACCTCTTTCCATTCATGTGATCCTAATCAAACTTTTCTACAAAACATGCATTGGGATAGATTTGTACCTCTACAAAACTCTTCGTACCCTAACCTCTTTCCAATCATGTGATCCTAATCAAACTTTTCTACAAAACCATGCGTTGGGATAGCTTCGTGCTTTAAAAATTTCTTAGTACCCTAACCTCTTTCCATTCACGTGATCCTAATCAAAGTTTTCTATAAAACCATGCATTGGGACAGATGTGAATCTTTACAAATTTCTTCGTATCCTAACCTCTTTCCATTCATGTGATCCTAATCAAACTTTTCTACAAAACATGCATTGAGAGAGATTTGTACCTTTACAAATTTCTTCGTATCCTAACCTCTTTCCATTCATGTGATACTAATCAAACTTTTCTACAAAACCATGCGTTGGGATAGCTTCGTGCTTTAAAAATTTCTTCGTATCCTAACCTCTTTCCATTCATGTGATCCTAATCAAACTTTTCTACAAAACATGCATTGAGAGAGATTTGTACCTTTACAAATTTCTTCGTATCCTAACCTCTTTCCATTCATGTGATACTAATCAAACTTTTCTACAAAACCATGCGTTGGGATAGCTTCGTGCTTTAAAAATTTCTTCGTATCCTAACCTCTTTCCATTCATGTGATACTAATCAAACTTTTCTAGAAAACCATGCGTTGGGATAGCTTCGTGCTTTAAAAATTTCTTCGTATCCTAACCTCTTTCCATTCATGTGATACTAATCAAACTTTTCTACAAAACCATGCGTTGGGATAGCTTCGTGCTTTAAAAATTTCTTCGTATCCTAACCTCTGTGCATTCATGTGATCCTAATCAAACTTTTCTACAAAACCATGCTTTGGGATAGCTTTGTGCTTTAAAAATTTCTTCGTACCCTAACCTCTTTCCATTCACGTGATCCTAATCAAAGTGTTCTATAAAACCATGCATTGGGACAGATTTGTACCTTTACAAATTTCTTCGTATCCTAACCTCTTTCCATTCATGTGATCCTAATCAGAGTTTTCTACAAAACGTGTGTTGGGATAGATTTGTGCTTTTACAAATTTCTTCGTACCCTAACCTCTTTCCATTCATGTGATCCTAATCAAACTTTTCTACAAAGCGTGCGTTGGGATAGATTTGTACTTTTACAAATTTCTTCCTACCCTAACCTCTTTTCATTAATCTGATCCTAATCAAATTGTTCTATAAAACCATGCATTGGGATATATTTGTACCTTTACATATTTCTTCGTATCCTAACTTCTTTCCATTCATGTGATCCTAATCAAACTTTTTTACAAAACATGCATTGAGATAGATTTGTACCATTACAAATTTCTTCGTATCCTAACCTCTTTCCATTCATGTGATCCTAATCAAACTTTTCTACAAAACCATGCGTAGTAATGGCTTCGTGCTTTAAAAATTTCTTCGTACCCTAACCTCTTTCCATTCATGTGATCCTAATCAAAGTTTTCTATAAAACCATGCATTGGGATAGAATTGTACCTTTACAAATTTTTTCGTATCCTAACCTCTTTCCATTCATGTGATCCTAATCAAATTTTTCTACAAAACATGCATTGGGATAGATTTGTACCTTTACAAATTTCTTCGTTTCCTAACCTCTTTTCATTAAACTGATCCTAATCAAAGTTTTCTATAAAACCTTGCATTGGGATATATTTGTACCTTTACAAATTTCTTCGTATTCTAACCTCTTCCCATTCATGTGATCCTAATCAGAGTTTTCTACAAAATGTGTGTTGGGATAGATTTGTGCTTTTACAAATTTCTTCGTACCCTAACCTCTTTCCATTCATGTGATCCTAAACACACTTTTCTACAAAACGTGCGTTGGGATAGATTTGTGGTTTTACAAATTTCTTCGTACCCTAACCTCTTTCCATACATGTGATCCTAATCACAGTTTTCTATAAAACCATGCATTGGGACAGATTTGTACCTTTACAAATTTCTTCGTAACCTCTTTCCATTTATGTGATAATAATCAAACTTTTCTACAAAACCATGCGTTGGGATAGCTTCGTGCTTTAAAAATTTCTTCGTATCCTAACCTCTTTCCATTCATGTGATCCTAATCAAACTTTTCTACAAAACATGCATTGGGATAGATTTGTACCTTGACAAATTTCTTCGTACCCTAACCTCTGTCCATTCATGTGATCCTAATCAAACTTTTCTACAAAACCATGCATTGGGATAGCTTCGTGCTTTAAAAATTTCTTTGTACCCTAATCTCTTCCCATTCATCTGATCCTAATCAGAGTTTTCTACAAAACGTGCGTTGGGATAGATTTGTGCTTTTACAAATTTCTTCGTATGCTAACCTCTTTCCATTCATGTGATCCTATTCAAAGTTTTCTATAAAACCATGCATTGGGATAGAATTGTACCTTTACAAATTTCTTCGTACCCTAACCTCTTTCCATTCATGTTATGCTATTCAAACTTTTCTACAAAACCATGAATTGGTTAATAATAACCTCTTTTCATTCATCTGATCCTAATCAGAGTTTTCTACAAAACATGCGTTGGGATAGATTTGTGCTTTTACAAATTTCTTCGTATCCTAACCTCTTTCCATTCATGTGATCCTATTCAAAGTTTTCTATAAAACCATGCATTGGGATAGAATTGTACCTTTACAAATTTCTTCGTACCCTAACCTCTTTCCATTCATGTGATCCTAATCAGAGTTTTCTACAAAACGTGCGTTGGGATAGATTTGTGCTTTTACAAATTTCTTCGTATCCTAACCTCTTTCCATACATGTGATCCTAGTCACAGTTTTCTTTAAAACCATGCATTGGGACAGATTTGTACCTTTACAAATTTCTTCGTAACCTCTTTCCATTTATGTGATCCTAATCGAACTTTTCTACAAAACATGCATTGGGATAGATTTGTAGCTTTACAAATTTCTTCGTATTCTAACCTCTTTCCATTCATGTGATCCTAATCAGAGTTTTCTACAAAATTGCGTTGGGATAAATTTGTGCTTTTACAAACTTCATAGTAGCTTAACCTCTTTCCATTCATGTGATCCTAATCAAACTTTTCTACAAAACATGCATTGGGATAGATTTGTACCTTTACAAATTTCTTCGTATCATAACCTCTTTTAATTTATCTGATCCTAGAGTTATCTACAAAACATGCGTTGGGATAGCTTCGTGCTTTAAAGATTTCTTAGTACCCTAACCTCTTTCCATTCACGTGATCCTAATCAAAGTTTTCTATAAAACCATGCATTGGGACAGATGTGAATCTTTACAAATTTCTTCGTATCCTAACCTCTTACCATTCATGTGATCCTAATCAAACTTTTCTACAAAACATGCATTGAGAGAGATTTGTACCTTTACAAATTTCTTCGTATCCTAACTTCTTTCCATTCATGTGATCCTAATCAAACTTTTCTACAAAACCATGCGTTGGGATAGCTTAGTGCTTTAAAAATTTCTTCGTACCCTAACCTCTTTCCATTCATGTGATCCTAATCAAACTTTTCTACAAAACATGCATTGGGATAGATTTGTACCTCTACAAAATTCTTCGTACCCTAACCTCTTTCCAATCATGTGATCCTAATCAAACTTTTCTACAAAACCATGCGTTGGGATAGCTTCGTGCTTTAAAAATTTCTTAGTACCCTAACCTCTTTCCATTCACGTGATCCTAATCAAAGTTTTCTATAAAACCATGCGTTGGGACAGATGTGAATCTTTACAAATTTCTTCGTATCCTAACCTCTTTCCATTCATGTGATCCTAATCAAACTTTTCTACAAAACATGCATTGAGAGAGATTTGTACCTTTACAAATTTCTTCGTATCCTAACCTCTTTCCATTCATGTGATACTAATCAAACTTTTCTACAAAACCATGCGTTGGGATAGCTTCGTGCTTTAAAAATTTCTTCGTATCCTAACCTCTTTCCATTCATGTGATCCTAATCAAACTTTTCTACAAAACATGCATTGAGAGAGATTTGTACCTTTACAAATTTCTTCGTATCCTAACCTCTTTCCATTCATGTGATACTAATCAAACTTTTCTACAAAACCATGCGTTGGGATAGCTTCGTGCTTTAAAAATTTCTTCGTATCCTAACCTCTTTCCATTCATGTGATACTAATTAAACTTTTCTAGAAAACCATGCGTTGGGATAGCTTCGTGCTTTAAAAATTTCTTCGTATCCTAACCTCTTTCCATTCATGTGATACTAATCAAACTTTTCTACAAAACCATGCGTTGGGATAGCTTCGTGCTTTAAAAATTTCTTCGTATCCTAACCTCTTTCCATTCACGTGATCCTAATCAAAGTGTTCTATAAAACCATGCATTGGGACAGATTTGTACCTTTACAAATTTCTTCGTATCCTAACCTCTTTCCATTCATGTGATCCTAATCAGAGTTTTCTACAAAACGTGTGTTGGGATAGATTTGTGCTTTTACAAATTTCTTCGTACCCTAACCTCTTTCCATTCATGTGATCCTAATCAAACTTTTCTACAAAGCGTGCGTTGGGATAGATTTGTACTTTTACAAATTTCTTCCTACCCTAACCTCTTTTCATTAATCTGATCCTAATCAAATTGTTCTATAAAACCATGCATTGGGATATATTTGTACCTTTACATATTTCTTCGTATCCTAACTTCTTTCCATTCATGTGATCCTAATCAAACTTTTTTACAAAACATGCATTGAGATAGATTTGTACCATTACAAATTTCTTCGTATCCTAACCTCTTTCCATTCATGTGATCCTAATCAAACTTTTCTACAAAACCATGCGTAGTAATGGCTTCGTGCTTTAAAAATTTCTTCGTACCCTAACCTCTTTCCATTCATGTGATCCTAATCAAAGTTTTCTATAAAACCATGCATTGGGATAGAATTGTACCTTTACAAATTTTTTCGTATCCTAACCTCTTTCCATTCATGTGATCCTAATCAAATTTTTCTACAAAACATGCATTGGGATAGATTTGTACCTTTACAAATTTCTTCGTTTCCTAACCTCTTTTCATTAAACTGATCCTAATCAAAGTTTTCTATAAAACCTTGCATTGGGATATATTTGTACCTTTACAAATTTCTTCGTATTCTAACCTCTTCCCATTCATGTGATCCTAATCAGAGTTTTCTACAAAATGTGTGTTGGGATAGATTTGTGCTTTTACAAATTTCTTCGTACCCTAACCTCTTTCCATTCATGTGATCCTAAACACACTTTTCTACAAAACGTGCGTTGGGATAGATTTGTGGTTTTACAAATTTCTTCGTACCCTAACATCTTTCCATACATGTGATCCTAATCACAGTTTTCTATAAAACCATGCATTGGGACAGATTTGTACCTTTACAAATTTCTTCGTAACCTCTTTCCATTTATGTGATCCTAATCAAACTTTTCTACAAAACCATGCGTTGGGATAGCTTCGTGCTTTAAAAATTTCTTCGTATCATAACCTCTTTCCATTCATGTGATCCTAATCAAACTTTTCTACAAAACATGCATTGGGATAGATTTGTACCTTGACAAATTTCTTCGTACCCTAACCTCTGTCCATTCATGTGATCCTAATCAAACTTTTCTACAAAACCATGATTTGGGATAGCTTTGTGCTTTAAAAATTTCTTCGTATCCTAACCTCTTTCCATTCATGTGATCCTATTCAAAGTTTTCTATAAAACCATGCATTGGGATAGAATTGTACCTTTACAAATTTCTTCGTACCCTAACCTCTTTCCATTCATGTTATCCTATTCAAACTTTTCTACAAAACCATGAATTGGTTAATAATAACCTCTTTTCATTCATCTGATCCTAATCAGAGTTTTCTACAAAACATGCGTTGGGATGGATTTGTGCTTTTACAAATTTCTTCGTATCCTAACCTCTTTCCATTCATGTGATCCTATTCAAAGTTTTCTATAAAACCATGCATTGGGATAGAATTGTACCTTTACAAATTTCTTCGTACCCTAACCTCTTTCCATTCATGTTATCCTATTCAAACTTTTCTACAAAACCATGAATTGGTTAATAATAACCTCTTTTCATTCATCTGATCCTAATCAGAGTTTTCTACAAAACATGCGTTGGGATAGATTTGTGCTTTTACAAATTTCTTCCTACCCTAACCTCTTTCCATTAATGTGATCCTAATCAAAGTTTTCTACAAAACGCATTGGGATAGCTTCGTGCTTTAAAAATTTCTTTGTACACTAACCTCTTCCCATTCATGTGATCCTAATCAGAGTTTTCTACAAAACGCATTGGGATAGATTTGTACCTTTACAAATTTCTTCGTATCTTAACCTCTTTCCATTCATGTGATCCTAATCAAACTTTTCTACAAAACATGCATTGGGATAGGTTTGTACCTTTACAAATTTCTTCGTATCCTAGCCTCTTTCCATTCATGTGATCCTAATCAGAGTTTTCTGCAAAACGTGCGTTGGGATAGATTTGTGCTTTTACAAATTTCTTCGTATCCTAACCTCTTTCCATACATGTGATCCTAATCACAGTTTTCTATAAAACCATGCATTGGGACAGATTTGTACCTTTACAAATTTCTTCGTAACCTCTTTCCATTTATGTGATCCTAATCGAACTTTTCTACAAAACATGCATTGGGATAGATTTGTAGCTTTACAAATTTCTTCGTATCCTAACCTCTTTCCATTCATGTGATACTAATCAAACTTTTCTACAAAACCATGCATTGGGATAGATTTGTACCTTTACAAATTTCTTCGTATTCTAACCTCTTTCCATTCATGTGATCCTAATCAGAGTTTTCTACAAAACGTGCGTTGGGATAAATTTGTGCTTTTACAAACTTCATAGTAGCTTAACCTCTTTCCATTCATGTGATCCTAATCAAACTTTTCTACAAAACATGCATTGGGATAGATTTGTACCTTTACAAATTTCTTCGTATCCTAACCTCTTTTCATTCATCTGATCCTAATCAGAGTTTTCTACAAAACATGCGTTGGGATAGATTTGTGCTTTTACTAATTTTTTCATACCCTAGCCTCTTTTCATTCATGTGTTCCTAATCAGAGTTTTTACAAAACACACGATGGGATAGATTTGTGCTTTTACAAATTTCTTTGTATCCTAACCTCTTTTAATTTATCTGATCCTAGAGTTATCTACAAAACATGCGTTGGGATAGCTTCGTGCTTTAAAAATTTCTTCGTACCCTAACCTCTTTCCAATCATGTGATCCTAATCAAACTTTTCTACAAAACCATGCGTTGGGATAGCTTCGTGCTTTAAAAATTTCTTAGTACCCTAACCTCTTTCCATTCACGTGATCCTAATCAAAGTTTTCTATAAAACCATGCATTGGGACAGATGTGAATCTTTACAAATTTCTTCGTATCCTAACCTCTTTCCATTCATGTGATCCTAATCAAACTTTTCTACAAAACATGCATTGAGAGAGATTTGTACCTTTACAAATTTCTTCGTATCCTAACCTCTTTCCATTCATGTGATACTAATCAAACTTTTCTACAAAACCATGCGTTGGGATAGCTTCGTGCTTTAAAAATTTCTTCGTATCCTAACCTCTTTCCATTCATGTGATCCTAATCAAACTTTTCTACAAAACATGCATTGAGAGAGATTTGTACCTTTACAAATTTCTTCGTATCCTAACCTCTTTCCATTCATGTGATACTAATCAAACTTTTCTACAAAACCATGCGTTGGGATAGCTTCGTGCTTTAAAAATTTCTTCGTATCCTAACCTCTTTCCATTCATGTGATACTAATCAAACTTTTCTAGAAAACCATGCGTTGGGATAGCTTCGTGCTTTAAAAATTTCTTCGTATCCTAACCTCTTTCCATTCATGTGATACTAATCAAACTTTTCTACAAAACCATGCGTTGGGATAGCTTCGTGCTTTAAAAATTTCTTCGTACCCTAACCTCTTTCCATTCACGTGATCCTAATCAAAGTGTTCTATAAAACCATGCATTGGGACAGATTTGTACCTTTACAAATTTCTTCGTATCCTAACCTCTTTCCATTCATGTGATCCTAATCAGAGTTTTCTACAAAACGTGTGTTGGGATAGATTTGTGCTTTTACAAATTTCTTCGTACCCTAACCTCTTTCCATTCATGTGATCCTAATCAAACTTTTCTACAAAGCGTGCGTTGGGATAGATTTGTACTTTTACAAATTTCTTCCTACCCTAACCTCTTTTCATTAATCTGATCCTAATCAAATTGTTCTATAAAACCATGCATTGGGATATATTTGTACCTTTACATATTTCTTCGTATCCTAACTTCTTTCCATTCATGTGATCCTAATCAAACTTTTTTACAAAACATGCATTGAGATAGATTTGTACCATTACAAATTTCTTCGTATCCTAACCTCTTTCCATTCATGTGATCCTAATCAAACTTTTCTACAAAACCATGCGTAGTAATGGCTTCGTGCTTTAAAAATTTCTTCGTACCCTAACCTCTTTCCATTCATGTGATCCTAATCAAAGTTTTCTATAAAACCATGCATTGGGATAGAATTGTACCTTTACAAATTTTTTCGTATCCTAACCTCTTTCCATTCATGTGATCCTAATCAAATTTTTCTACAAAACATGCATTGGGATAGATTTGTACCTTTACAAATTTCTTCGTTTCCTAACCTCTTTTCATTAAACTGATCCTAATCAAAGTTTTCTATAAAACCTTGCATTGGGATATATTTGTACCTTTACAAATTTCTTCGTATTCTAACCTCTTCCCATTCATGTGATCCTAATCAGAGTTTTCTACAAAATGTGTGTTGGGATAGATTTGTGCTTTTACAAATTTCTTCGTACCCTACCCTCTTTCCATTCATGTGATCCTAAACACACTTTTCTACAAAACGTGCGTTGGGATAGATTTGTGGTTTTACAAATTTCTTCGTACCCTAACCTCTTTCCATACATGTGATCCTAATCACAGTTTTCTATAAAACCATGCATTGGGACAGATTTGTACCTTTACAAATTTCTTTGTAACCTCTTTCCATTTATGTGATCCTAATCAAACTTTTCTACAAAACCATGCGTTGGGATAGCTTCGTGCTTTAAAAATTTCTTCGTATCCTAACCTCTTTCCATTCATGTGATCCTAATCAAACTTTTCTACAAAACATGCATTGGGATAGATTTGTACCTTGACAAATTTCTTCGTACCCTAACCTCTGTCCATTCATGTGATCCTAATCAAACTTTTCTACAAAACCATGATTTGGGATAGCTTTGTGCTTTAAAAATTTCTTCGTATCCTAACCTCTTTCCATTCATGTGATCCTATTCAAAGTTTTCTATAAAACCATGCATTGGGATAGAATTGTACCTTTACAAATTTCTTCGTACCCTAACCTCTTTCCATTCATGTTATCCTATTCAAACTTTTCTACAAAACCATGAATTGGTTAATAATAACCTCTTTTCATTCATCTGATCCTAATCAGAGTTTTCTACAAAACATGCGTTGGGATGGATTTGTGCTTTTACAAATTTCTTCGTATCCTAACCTCTTTCCATTCATGTGATCCTATTCAAAGTTTTCTATAAAACCATGCATTGGGATAGAATTGTACCTTTACAAATTTCTTCGTACCCTAACCTCTTTCCATTCATGTTATCCTATTCAAACTTTTCTACAAAACCATGAATTGGTTAATAATAACCTCTTTTCATTCATCTGATCCTAATCAGAGTTTTCTACAAAACATGCGTTGGGATAGTTTTTTGCTTTTACAAATTTCTTCCTACCCTAACCTCTTTCCATTAATGTGATCCTAATCAAAGTTTTCTACAAAACGCATTGGGATAGCTTCGTGCTTTAAAAATTTCTTTGTACACTAACCTCTTCCCATTCATGTGATCCTAATCAGAGTTTTCTACAAAACGCATTGGGATAGATTTGTACCTTTACAAATTTCTTCGTATCTTAACCTCTTTCCATTCATGTGATCCTAATCAAACTTTTCTACAAAACATGCATTGGGATAGGTTTGTACCTTTACAAATTTCTTCGTATCCTAGCCTCTTTCCATTCATGTGATCCTAATCAGAGTTTTCTGCAAAACGTGCGTTGGGATAGATTTGTGCTTTTACAAATTTCTTCGTATCCTAACCTCTTTCCATACATGTGATCCTAATCACAGTTTTCTATAAAACCATGCATTGGGACAGATTTGTACCTTTACAAATTTCTTCGTAACCTCTTTCCATTTATGTGATCCTAATCGAACTTTTCTACAAAACATGCATTGGGATAGATTTGTAGCTTTACAAATTTCTTCGTATCCTAACCTCTTTCCATTCATGTGATACTAATCAAACTTTTCTACAAAACCATGCATTGGGATAGATTTGTACCTTTACAAATTTCTTCGTATTCTAACCTCTTTCCATTCATGTGATCCTAATCAGAGTTTTCTACAAAACGTGCGTTGGGATAAATTTGTGCTTTTACAAACTTCATAGTAGCTTAACCTCTTTCCATTCATGTGATCCTAATCAAACTTTTCTACAAAACATGCATTGGGATAGATTTGTACCTTTACAAATTTCTTCGTATCCTAACCTCTTTTCATTCATCTGATCCTAATCAGAGTTTTCTACAAAACATGCGTTGGGATAGATTTGTGCTTTTACTAATTTTTTCATACCCTAGCCTCTTTTCATTCATGTGTTCCTAATCAGAGTTTTTACAAAACACACGATGGGATAGATTTGTGCTTTTACAAATTTCTTTGTATCCAACCCTCTTTTAATTTATCTGATCCTAGAGTTATCTACAAAACATGCGTTGGGATAGCTTCGTGCTTTAAAAATTTCTTCGTACCCTAACCTCTTTCCAATCATGTGATCCTAATCAAACTTTTCTACAAAACCATGCGTTGGGATAGCTTCGTGCTTTAAAAATTTCTTAGTACCCTAACCTCTTTCCATTCACGTGATCCTAATCAAAGTTTTCTATAAAACCATGCATTGGGACAGATGTGAATCTTTACAAATTTCTTCTTATCCTAACCTCTTTCCATTCATGTGATCCTAATCAAACTTTTCTACAAAACATGCGTTGGGATAGCTTCGTGCTTTAAAAATTTCTTCGTACCCTAACCTCTTTCCAATCATGTGATCCTAATCAAACTTTTCTACAAAACCATGCGTTGGGATAGCTTCGTGCTTTAAAAATTTCTTAGTACCCTAACCTCTTTCCATTCACGAGATCCTAATCAAAGTTTTCTATAAAACCATGCATTGGGACAGATGTGAATCTTTACAAATTTCTTCGTATCCTAACCTCTTTCCATTCATGTGATCCTAATCAAACTTTTCTACAAAACATGCATTGAGAGAGATTTGAACCTTTACAAATTTCTTCGTATCCTAACCTCTTTCCATTCATGTGATACTAATCAAACTTTTCTACAAAACCATGCGTTGGGATAGCTTCGTGCTTTAAAAATTTCTTCGTATCCTAACCTCTTTCCATTCATGTGATCCTAATCAAACTTTTCTACAAAACATGCATTGAGAGAGATTTGTACCTTTACAAATTTCTTCGTATCCTAACCTCTTTCCATTCATGTGATACTAATCAAACTTTTCTACAAAACCATGCGTTGGGATAGCTTCGTGCTTTAAAAATTTCTTCGTATCCTAACCTCTTTCCATTCATGTGATACTAATCAAACTTTTCTAGAAAACCATGCGTTGGGATAGCTTCGTGCTTTAAAAATTTCTTCGTATCCTAACCTCTTTCCATTCATGTGATACTAATCAAACTTTTCTACAAAACCATGCGTTGGGATAGCTTCGTGCTTTAAAAATTTCTTCGTACCCTAACCTCTTTCCATTCACGTGATCCTAATCAAAGTGTTCTATAAAACCATGCATTGGGACAGATTTGTACCTTTACAAATTTCTTCGTATCCTAACCTCTTTCCATTCATGTGATCCTAATCAGAGTTTTCTACAAAACGTGTGTTGGGATAGATTTGTGCTTTTACAAATTTCTTCGTACCCTAACCTCTTTCCATTCATGTGATCCTAATCAAACTTTTCTACAAAGCGTGCGTTGGGATAGATTTGTACTTTTACAAATTTCTTCCTACCCTAACCTCTTTTCATTAATCTGATCCTAATCAAATTGTTCTATAAAACCATGCATTGGGATATATTTGTACCTTTACATATTTCTTCGTATCCTAACTTCTTTCCATTCATGTGATCCTAATCAAACTTTTTTACAAAACATGCATTGAGATAGATTTGTACCATTACAAATTTCTTCGTATCCTAACCTCTTTCCATTCATGTGATCCTAATCAAACTTTTCTACAAAACCATGCGTAGTAATGGCTTCGTGCTTTAAAAATTTCTTCGTACCCTAACCTCTTTCCATTCATGTGATCCTAATCAAAGTTTTCTATAAAACCATGCATTGGGATAGAATTGTACCTTTACAAATTTTTTCGTATCCTAACCTCTTTCCATTCATGTGATCCTAATCAAATTTTTCTACAAAACATGCATTGGGATAGATTTGTACCTTTACAAATTTCTTCGTTTCCTAACCTCTTTTCATTAAACTGATCCTAATCAAAGTTTTCTATAAAACCTTGCATTGGGATATATTTGTACCTTTACAAATTTCTTCGTATTCTAACCTCTTCCCATTCATGTGATCCTAATCAGAGTTTTCTACAAAATGTTTGTTGGGATAGATTTGTGCTTTTACAAATTTCTTCGTACCCTACCCTCTTTCCATTCATGTGATCCTAAACACACTTTTCTACAAAACGTGCGTTGGGATAGATTTGTGGTTTTACAAATTTCTTCGTACCCTAACCTCTTTCCATACATGTGATCCTAATCACAGTTTTCTATAAAACCATGCATTGGGACAGATTTGTACCTTTACAAATTTCTTTGTAACCTCTTTCCATTTATGTGATCCTAATCAAACTTTTCTACAAAACCATGCGTTGGGATAGCTTCGTGCTTTAAAAATTTCTTCGTATCCTAACCTCTTTCCATTCATGTGATCCTAATCAAACTTTTCTACAAAACATGCATTGGGATAGATTTGTACCTTGACAAATTTCTTCGTACCCTAACCTCTGTCCATTCATGTGATCCTAATCAAACTTTTCTACAAAACCATGATTTGGGATAGCTTTGTGCTTTAAAAATTTCTTCGTATCCTAACCTCTTTCCATTCATGTGATCCTATTCAAAGTTTTCTATAAAACCATGCATTGGGATAGAATTGTACCTTTACAAATTTCTTCGTACCCTAACCTCTTTCCATTCATGTTATCCTATTCAAACTTTTCTACAAAACCATGAATTGGTTAATAATAACCTCTTTTCATTCATCTGATCCTAATCAGAGTTTTCTACAAAACATGCGTTGGGATGGATTTGTGCTTTTACAAATTTCTTCGTATCCTAACCTCTTTCCATTCATGTGATCCTATTCAAAGTTTTCTATAAAACCATGCATTGGGATAGAATTGTACCTTTACAAATTTCTTCGTACCCTAACCTCTTTCCATTCATGTTATCCTATTCAAACTTTTCTACAAAACCATGAATTGGTTAATAATAACCTCTTTTCATTCATCTGATCCTAATCAGAGTTTTCTACAAAACATGCGTTGGGATAGATTTGTGCTTTTACAAATTTCTTCCTACCCTAACCTCTTTCCATTAATGTGATCCTAATCAAAGTTTTCTACAAAACGCATTGGGATAGCTTCGTGCTTTAAAAATTTCTTTGTACACTAACCTCTTCCCATTCATGTGATCCTAATCAGAGTTTTCTACAAAACGCATTGGGATAGATTTGTACCTTTACAAATTTCTTCGTATCTTAACCTCTTTCCATTCATGTGATCCTAATCAAACTTTTCTACAAAACATGCATTGGGATAGGTTTGTACCTTTACAAATTTCTTCGTATCCTAGCCTCTTTCCATTCATGTGATCCTAATCAGAGTTTTCTGCAAAACGTGCGTTGGGATAGATTTGTGCTTTTACAAATTTCTTCGTATCCTAACCTCTTTCCATACATGTGATCCTAATCACAGTTTTCTATAAAACCATGCATTGGGACAGATTTGTACCTTTACAAATTTCTTCGTAACCTCTTTCCATTTATTTGATCCTAATCAAACTTTTCTACAAAACATGCATTGGGATAGATTTGTAGCTTTACAAATTTCTTCGTATCCTAACCTCTTTCCATTCATGTGATACTAATCAAACTTTTCTACAAAACCATGCATTGGGATAGATTTGTACCTTTACAAATTTCTTCGTATTCTAACCTCTTTCCATTCATGTGATCCTAATCAGAGTTTTCTACAAAACGTGCGTTGGGATAAATTTGTGCTTTTACAAACTTCATAGTAGCTTAACCTCTTTCCATTCATGTGATCCTAATCAAACTTTTCTACAAAACATGCATTGGGATAGATTTGTACCTTTACAAATTTCTTCGTATCCTAACCTCTTTTCATTCATCTGATCCTAATCAGAGTTTTCTACAAAACATGCGTTGGGATAGATTTGTGCTTTTACTAATTTTTTCATACCCTAGCCTCTTTTCATTCATGTGTTCCTAATCAGAGTTTTTACAAAACACACGATGGGATAGATTTGTGCTTTTACAAATTTCTTTGTATCCAACCCTCTTTTAATTTATCTGATCCTAGAGTTATCTACAAAACATGCGTTGGGATAGCTTCGTGCTTTAAAAATTTCTTCGTACCCTAACCTCTTTCCAATCATGTGATCCTAATCAAACTTTTCTACAAAACCATGCGTTGGGATAGCTTCGTGCTTTAAAAATTTCTTAGTACCCTAACCTCTTTCCATTCACGTGATCCTAATCAAAGTTTTCTATAAAACCATGCATTGGGACAGATGTGAATCTTTACAAATTTCTTCTTATCCTAACCTCTTTCCATTCATGTGATCCTAATCAAACTTTTCTACAAAACCATGCGTTGGGATAGCTTCGTGCTTTAAAAATTTCTTCGTACCCTAACATCTTTCCATTCATGTGATCCTAATCAAACTTTTCTACAAAACATGCATTGAGAGAGATTTGTACCTTTACAAATTTCTTCTTATCCTAACCTCTTTCCATTCATGTGATCCTAATCAAACTTTTCTACAAAACCATGCTTTGGGATAGCTTTGTGCTTTAAAAATTTCTTCGTACCCTAACCTCTTTCCATTCACGTGATCCTAATCAAAGTGTTCTATAAAACCATGCATTGGGACAGATTTGTACCTTTACAAATTTCTTCGTATCCTAACCTCTTTCCATTCATGAGATCCTAATCAAACTTTTCTACAAAACCATGCATTGGGATAGCTTCGTGCTTTAAAAAATTTTTTGTACCCTAACCTCTTCCCATTCATCTGGTCCTAATCAGAGTTTTCTACAAAACGTGCGATGGGATAGATTTGTGCTTTTACAAATTTCTTCGTACCCAAACCTCTTTCCATTCATGTGATTCTAATCAAAGTTTTCTATAAAACCATGCATTGGGGTAGAATTGTACCTTTACAAATTTCTTCGTACCCTAACCTCTTTCCATTCATGTGATACTAATCAAACTTTTCTAGAAAACCATGAATTGGGATAGATTTGTACCTTCACAAATTTCTCCGTATCCTAACCTCTTTCCATTCATGTGATCCTAATCAAACTTTTCTACAAAACATGCATTGGGATAGATTTGTACCTTTACAAATTTCTTCGTATCCTAACCTCTTTCCATTCATGTGATCCTAATCAGAGTTTTCTACAAAACGTGCGTTGGGATAGATTTGTGGTTTTACAAATTTCTTCGTACCCTAACCTCTTTCCATTCATGTGATCCTAATCAAACTTTTCTACAAAACGTGCGTTGAGATAGATTTGTGGTTTTACAAATTTCTTCGTACCCTAACCTCTTTCCATTCATGTGATCCTAATCAAAGTTTTCTATAAAACCATGCATTGGGATAGAATTGTACCTTTACAAATTTCTTCGTATCCTAACCTCTTTCCATTCATGTGATCCTAATCAAATTTTTCTGCAAAACATGCATTGGGATAGATTTGTACCTTTACAAATTTCTTCGTATCCTAACCTCTTTCCATTCATGTGATCCTAATCAGAGTTTTCTACAAAACATGTGTTGGGATAGATTTGTGCTTTTACAAATATCTTCGTACCCTAACCTCTTTCCATTCATGTGATCCTAATCAAACTTTTCTACAAAACGTGCGTTGGGATAGATTTGTGGTTTTACAAATTTCTTCGTACCCTAACCTCTTTCCATTCATGTGATCCTAATCAAATTTTTCTACAAAACATGCATTGGGATAGATTTGAACCTTTACAAATTTCTTCGTATCCTAACCTCTTTCCATTCATGCGATCCTAATCAGAGTTTTCTACAAAACGTGTGTTGGGATAGATTTGTGCTTTTACAAATATCTTCGTACCCTAACCTCTTTCCATTCATGTGATCCTAATCAAACTTTTCTACAAAACGTGCGTTGGGATAGATTTGTGGTTTTACAAATTTCTTCGTACCCTAACCTCTTTCCATTCATGTGATCCTAATCAAATTTTTCTACAAAACATGCATTGGGTTAGATTTGAACCTTTACAAATTTCTTCGTATCCTAACCTCTTTCCATTCATGCGATCCTAATCAGAGTTTTCTACAAAACGTGCGTTGGGATAGATTTGTGCTTTTACAAATTTCTTCGTACCCTAACCTCTTTCCATTCATGTGATACTAATTAGAGTTTTCTACAAAACGTGCATTGGGATAGATTTGTGCTTTTACAAATTCTTCGTACCCTAACCTCTTTCCATTCATGTGATCCTAATCAAACTTTTCTACAAAACCATGCATTGGGATAGATTTGTACCTTTACAAATTTCTTCGTAGGCTCACCTCTTTCCATTCATGTGATCCTAATCACATTTTTCTACAACACGTGCGTTGGGATAGATTTGTGCTTTTACAAATTTCTTCCTACCCTAACCTCTTTTCATTCATCTGATCCTAATCAGAGTTTTCTACAAAACGTGCGTTGGGATAGATTTGTGCTTTTACAAATACCTTCGTACCCTAACCTCTTTCCATTCATGTGATCCTAATCAAACTATTCTATAAAACCATGCATTGGGATAGATTTGTACCTTTACAAATTTCTTCGTATCCTAACCTCTTTCCATTCATGTGATCCTAATAAAACTTTTCTACAAAACATGATTGGGATAGATTTGCACCTTTACAAATTTCTTCGTATCCTAACCTCTTTTCATTCATCTGATCCTAATCAGAGTTTTCTACAAAACATGCGTAGGGATAGATTTGTGCTTTAAAAATTTCTTCGTGCCCTAACCTCTTTCCATTCATGTGAACCTAATCAAACTTTTCTACAAAATATGCATTGAGATAGATTTGTACCTTTACAAATTTCTTCGTATCCTAACCTCTTTCCATTCATGTGATCCTAATCAAACTTTTCTACAAAACCATGCGTTGGGATAGCTTCGTGCATTAAAAATTTTTTCGTACCCTAACCTCTTTCCATTCATGTGACCCTAATCAAATTTTTCTACAAAACCATGCGTTGGGATAGCTTCGTGCTTTAAAAATTTCTTCGTACCCTAACCTCTTTCCATTCATGTGACCCTAATCAAACTTTTCTACAAAACCATGCGTTGGGATAGCTTCGTGCTTTAAAAATTTCTTCGTACCCTAACCTCTTTCCATTCATGTGACCCTAATCAAACTTTTCTACAAAACCATGAGTTGGGATAGCTTCGTGCTTTAAAAATTTCTTTGTACCCTAACCTCTTCCCATTCATTTGATCCTAATCAGAGTTTTCTACAAAACGTGCGTTGGGATAGATTTGTGCTTTTACAAATATCTTCGTACCCTAACCTGTTTCCATTCATGTGATCCTAATCAAACTTTTCTACAAAACCATGCATTGGGATAGATTTGTACCTTTACAAATTTCTTCGTACCCTAACCTCTTTCCATTCATGTGATCCTAATCAAAGTTTTCTACAAAACATGCATTGGGTTAGATTTGAACCTTTACAAATTTCTTCGTATCCTAACCTCTTTCCATTCATGCGATCCTAATCAGAGTTTTCTACAAAACGTGCGTTGGGATAGATTTGTGCTTTTACAAATTTCTTCGTACCCTAACCTCTTTCCATTCATGTGATACTAATTAGAGTTTTCTACAAAACGTGCATTGGGATAGATTTGTGCTTTTACAAATTCTTCGTACCCTAACCTCTTTCCATTCATGTGATCCTAATCAAACTTTTCTACAAAACCATGCATTGGGATAGATTTGTACCTTTACAAATTTCTTCGTAGGCTCACCTCTTTCCATTCATGTGATCCTAATCACATTTTTCTACAACACGTGCGTTGGGATAGATTTGTGCTTTTACAAATTTCTTCCTACCCTAACCTCTTTTCATTCATCTGATCCTAATCAGAGTTTTCTACAAAACGTGCGTTGGGATAGATTTGTGCTTTTACAAATACCTTCGTACCCTAACCTCTTTCCATTCATGTGATCCTAATCAAACTATTCTATAAAACCATGCATTGGGATAGATTTGTACCTTTACAAATTTCTTCGTATCCTAACCTCTTTCCATTCATGTGATCCTAATAAAACTTTTCTACAAAACATGATTGGGATAGATTTGCACCTTTACAAATTTCTTCGTATCCTAACCTCTTTTCATTCATCTGATCCTAATCAGAGTTTTCTACAAAACATGCGTAGGGATAGATTTGTGCTTTAAAAATTTCTTCGTGCCCTAACCTCTTTCCATTCATGTGAACCTAATCAAACTTTTCTACAAAATATGCATTGAGATAGATTTGTACCTTTACAAATTTCTTCGTATCCTAACCTCTTTCCATTCATGTGATCCTAATCAAACTTTTCTACAAAACCATGCGTTGGGATAGCTTCGTGCATTAAAAATTTTTTCGTACCCTAACCTCTTTCCATTCATGTGACCCTAATCAAATTTTTCTACAAAACCATGCGTTGGGATAGCTTCGTGCTTTAAAAATTTCTTCGTACCCTAACCTCTTTCCATTCATGTGACCCTAATCAAACTTTTCTACAAAACCATGCGTTGGGATAGCTTCGTGCTTTAAAAATTTCTTCGTACCCTAACCTCTTTCCATTCATGTGATCCTAATCAAACTTTTCTACAAAACCATGCATTGGGATAGATTTGTACCTTTACAAATTTCTTCGTACCCTAACCTCTTTCCATTCATGTGATCCTAATCAAAGTTTTCTATAAAACCATGCATTGGGATAGATTTGTAGCTTTACAAATTTCTTTGTATCCTAACCTCTTTGCATTCATGTGATCCTAATAAAACTTTTCTACAAAACATGCATTGGGATAGATTTGTACCTTTACAAATTTCTTCGTACCCTAACCTCTTTTCATTCATGTGATCCTAATCAGAGTTTTCTACAAAACTTGCGTTGGGATAGATTTGTGCTTTTATAAATTTCTTCGTACCCTATCCTCTTTCCATTCATGTGATCCTAATAAAACTTCTCTACAAAACATGCATTGGGATACATTTGTACCTTTACAAATTTCTTCGTAGTCTAACCTCTTTCCATTCATATGATCCTGATAAGAGTTTTCTACAAAACGTGCGTTGGGATAAATTTGTGCTTTTACAAACTTCATAGTAGCCTAACCTCTTTCCATTCATGTGATCCTAATCAAACTTTTCTACAAAACATGCATTGGGATAGATTTGTACCTTTACAAATTTCTTCGTATCCTAACCTCTTTTCACTCATCTGATCCTAATAAGAGTTTTCTACAAAACATGCGTTGGGATAGATATGTGCTTTTACAAATTTTTTCATACCCTAGCCTCTTTTCATTCATGTGATCCTAATCAGAGTTTTTACAAAACACACGATGGGATAGATTTGTGCATTTACAAATTTCTTTGTATCTTAACCTCTTTCCATTCATGTGATCCTAGTCGGAGTTTTCTACAAAAACGTGCGTTGGGATAGATTTGTACCATTACAAATTTCTTCGTATCCTAACCTCTTTCCATTCATGTGATTCTAATCAAACTTTTCTACAAAACCATGCGTTGGGATAGCTTCGTGCTTTAAAAATTTCTTCGTACCCTAACCTCTTTCCATTCATGTGATCCTAATCAAACTTTTCTACAAAACCATGCATTGGGATAGCTTTGTGCTTTAAAAATTTCTTCGTACCCTAACCTCTTTCCATTCACGTGATCCTAATCAAAGTTTTCTATAAAACCATGCATTGGGACAGATTTGTACTTTTACAAATTTCTTCGTATCATAACCTCTTTCCATTCATGTGATCCTATTCAAAGTTTTCTATAAAACCATGCATTGGGATAGAATTGTACCTTTACAAATTTCTTCGTACCCTAACCTCTTTCCATTCATGTTATCCTATTCAAACTTTTCTACAAAACCATGAATTGGTTAATAATAACCTCTTTTCATTCATCTGATCCTAATCAGAGTTTTCTACAAAACATGCGTTGGGATAGATTTGTGCTTTTACAAATTTCTTCGTATCCTAACCTCTTTCCATTCATGTGATCCTATTCAAAGTTTTCTATAAAACCATGCATTGGGATAGAATTGTACCTTTACAAATTTCTTCGTACCCTAACCTCTTTCCATTCATGTTATCCTATTCAAACTTTTCTACAAAACAATGAATTCGTTAATAATAACCTCTTTTCATTTATCTGATCCTAATCAGAGTTTTCTACAAAACATGCGTTGGGATAGATTTGTGCTTTTACAAATTTCTTCCTACCCTAACCTCTTTCCATTAATGTGATCCTAATCAAAGTTTTCTACAAAACCATGCATTGGGATAGCTTCGTGCTTTAAAAATTTCTTTGTACACTAACCTCTTCCCATTCATGTGATCCTAATCAGAGTTTTCTACAAAACGCATTGGGATAGATTTGTACCTTTACAAATTTCTTCGTATCTTAACCTCTTTCCATTCATGTGATCCTAATAAAACTTTTCTACAAAACATGCATTGGGATAGGTTTGTACCTTTACAAATTTCTTCGTATCCTAGCCTCTTTCAATTCATGTGATCCTAATCAGAGTTTTCTGCAAAACGTGCGTTGGGATAGATTTGTGCTTTTACAAATTTCTTCGTATCCTAACATCTTTCCATACATGTGATCCTAATCACAGTTTTCTATAAAACCATGCATTGGGACAGATTTGTACCTTTACAAATTTCTTCGTAACCTCTTTCCATTTATGTGATCCTAATCGAACTTTTCTACAAAACATGCATTGGGATAGATTTGTAGCTTTACAAATTTCTTCGTATCCTAACCTCTTTCCATTCATGTGATACTAATCAAGATTTTCTACAAAACCATGCATTGGGATAGATTTGTACCTTTACAAATTTCTTCGTATTCTAACCTCTTTCCATTCATGTGATCCTAATCAGAGTTTTCTAGAAAACGTGCGTTGGGATAAATTTGTGCTTTTACAAACTTCATAGTAGCTTAACCTCTTTCCATTCATGTGATCCTAATCAAACTTTTCTACAAAACATGCATTGGGATAGATTTGTACCTTTACAAATTTCTACGTATCCTAACCTCTTTTCATTCATGTGATCCTAATCAAACTTTTCTACACAACCATGCATTGGGATAGCTTTGTGCTTTAAAAATTTCTTCGTACCCTAACCTCTTTCCATTCACGTGATCCTAATCAAAGTTTTCTATAAAACCATGCATTGGGACAGATTTGTACTTTTATAAATTTCTTCGTATCATAACCTCTTTCCATTCATGAGATCCTAATCAAATTTTTCTACAAAACCATGCATTGGGATAGCTTCGTGCTTTAAAAATTTCTTTGTACCCTAATCTCTTCCCATTCATCTGATCCTAATCAGAGTTTTCTACAAAACGTGCGTTGGGATAGATTTGTGCTTTTACAAATTTCTTCGTATGCTAACCTCTTTCCATTCATGTGATCCTATTCAAAGTTTTCTATAAAACCATGCATTGGGATAGAATTGTACCTTTACAAATTTCTTCGTACCCTAACCTCTTTCCATTCATGTTATGCTATTCAAACTTTTCTACAAAACCATGAATTGGTTAATAATAACCTCTTTTCATTCATCTGATCCTAATCAGAGTTTTCTACAGAACATGCGTTGGGATAGATTTGTGCTTTTACAAATTTCTTCGTATCCTAACCTCTTTCCATTCATGTGATCCTATTCAAAGTTTTCTATAAAACCATGCATTGGGATAGATTTGTACCTTTACAAATTTCTTCGTAACCTCTTTCCATTTATGTGATCGTAATCGAACTTTTCTACAAAACATGCATTGGGATAGATTTGTAGCTTTACAAATTTCTTCGTATTCTAACCTCTTTCCATTCATGTGATCCTAATCACAGTTTTCTACAAAATTGCGTTGGGATAAATTTGTGCTTTTACAAACTTCATAGTAGCTTAACCTCTTTCCATTCATGTGATCCTAATCAAACTTTTCTACAAAACATGCATTGGGATAGATTTGTACCTTTACAAATTTCTTCGTATCATAACCTCTTTTAATTTATCTGATCCTAGAGTTATCTACAAAACATGCGTTGGGATAGCTTCGTGCTTTAAAGATTTCTTCGTACCCTAACCTCTTTCCATTCATGTGATCCTAATCAAACTTTTCTACAAAACATGCATTGGGATAGATTTGTACCTTTACAAAATTCTTCGTACCCTAACCTCTTTCCAATCATGTGATCCTAATCAAACTTTTCTACAAAACCATGCGTTGGGATAGCTTCGTGCTTTAAAAATTTCTTAGTACCCTAACCTCTTTCCATTCACGTGATCCTAATCAAAGTTTTCTATAAAACCATGCATTGGGACAGATGTGAATCTTTACAAATTTCTTCGTATCCTAACCTCTTTCCATTCATGTGATCCTAATCAAACTTTTCTACAAAACATGCATTGAGAGAGATTTGTACCTTTACAAATTTCTTCGTATCCTAACTTCTTTCCATTCATGTGATCCTAATCAAACTTTTCTACAAAACCATGCGTTGGGATAGCTTAGTGCTTTAAAAATTTCTTCGTACCCTAACCTCTTTCCATTCATGTGATCCTAATCAAACTTTTCTACAAAACATGCATTGGGATAGATTTGTACCTCTACAAAATTCTTCGTACCCTAACCTCTTTCCAATCATGTGATCCTAATCAAACTTTTCTACAAAACCATGCGTTGGGATAGCTTCGTGCTTTAAAAATTTCTTAGTACCCTAACCTCTTTCCATTCACGTGATCCTAATCAAAGTTTTCTATAAAACCATGCATTGGGACAGATGTGAATCTTTACAAATTTCTTCGTATCCTAACCTCTTTCCATTCATGTGATCCTAATCAAACTTTTCTACAAAACATGCATTGAGAGAGATTTGTACCTTTACAAATTTCTTCGTATCCTAACCTCTTTCCATTCATGTGATCCTAATCAAACTTTTCTACAAAACATGCATTGAGAGAGATTTGTACCTTTACAAATTTCTTCGTATCCTAACCTCTTTCCATTCATGTGATACTAATCAAACTTTTCTACAAAACCATGCGTTGGGATAGCTTCGTGCTTTAAAAATTTCTTCGTATCCTAACCTCTTTCCATTCATGTGATCCTAATCAAACTTTTCTACAAAACATGCATTGAGAGAGATTTGTACCTTTACAAATTTCTTCGTATCCTAACCTCTTTCCATTCATGTGATACTAATCAAACTTTTCTACAAAACCATGCGTTGGGATAGCTTCGTGCTTTAAAAATTTCTTCGTATCCTAACCTCTTTCCATTCATGTGATACTAATCAAACTTTTCTAGAAAACCATGCGTTGGGATAGCTTCGTGCTTTAAAAATTTCTTCGTATCCTAACCTCTTTCCATTCATGTGACACTAATCAAACTTTTCTACAAAACCATGCGTTGGGATAGCTTCGTGCTTTAAAAATTTCTTCGTATCCTAACCTCTGTGCATTCATGTGATCCTAATCAAACTTTTCTACAAAACCATGCTTTGGGATAGCTTTGTGCTTTAAAAATTTCTTCGTACCCTAACCTCTTTCCATTCATGTGATCCTAATCAGAGTTTTCTACAAAACGTGTGTTGGGATAGATTTGTGCTTTTACAAATTTCTTCGTACCCTAACCTCTTTCCATTCATGTGATCCTAATCAAACTTTTCTACAAAGCGTGCGTTGGGATAGATTTGTACTTTTACAAATTTCTTCCTACCCTAACCTCTTTTCATTAATCTGATCCTAATCAAATTGTTCTATAAAACCATGCATTGGGATATATTTGTACCTTTACATATTTCTTCGTATCCTAACTTCTTTCCATTCATGTGATCCTAATCAAACTTTTCTACAAAACATGCATTGAGATAGATTTGTACCATTACAAATTTCTTCGTATCCTAACCTCTTTCCATTCATGTGATCCTAATCAAAGTTTTCTACAAAACCATGCGTAGGGATGGCTTCGTGCTTTAAAAATTTCTTCGTACCCTAACCTCTTTCCATTCATGTGATCCTAATTAAAGTTTTCTATAAAACCATGCATTGGGATAGAATTGTACCTTTACAAATTTCTTCGTATCCTAACCTCTTTCCATTCATGTGATCCTAATCAAATTTTTCTACAAAACATGCATTGAGATAGATTTGTACCATTACAAATTTCTTCGTATCCTAACCTCTTTCCATTCATGTGATCCTAATCAAAGTTTTCTACAAAACCATGCGTAGGGATGGCTTCGTGCTTTAAAAATTTCTTCGTACCCTAACCTCTTTCCATTCATGTGATCCTAATTAAAGTTTTCTATAAAACCATGCATTGGGATAGAATTGTACCTTTACAAATTTCTTCGTTTCCTAACCTCTTTTCATTAAACTGATCCTAATCAAAGTTTTCTATAAAACCTTGCATTGGGATATATTTGTACCTTTACAAATTTCTTCGTATTCTAACCTCTTCCCATTCATGTGATCCTAATCAGAGTTTTCTACAAATTGTGTGTTGGGATAGATTTGTGCTTTTACAAATTTCTTCGTACCCTAACCTCTTTCCATTCATGTGATCCTAAACACACTTTTCTACAAAACGTGCGTTGGGATAGATTTGTGGTTTTACAAATTTCTTCGTACCCTAACCTCTTTCCATACATGTGATCCTAATCACAGTTTTCTATAAAACCATGCATTGGGACAGATTTGTACCTTTACAAATTTCTTCGTAACCTCTTTCCATTTATGTGATCCTAATCAAACTTTTCTACAAAACCATGCGTTGGGATAGCTTCGTGCTTTAAAAATTTCTTCGTATCCTAACCTCTTTCCATTCATGTGATCCTAATCAAACTTTTCTACAAAACATGCATTGGGATAGATTTGTACCTTGACAAATTTCTTCGTACCCTAACCTCTGTCCATTCATGTGATCCTAATCAAACTTTTCTACAAAACCATGATTTGGGATAGCTTTGTGCTTTAAAAATTTCTTCGTATCCTAACCTCTTTCCATTCATGTGATCCTATTCAAAGTTTTCTATAAAACCATGCATTGGGATAGAATTGTACCTCTACAAATTTCTTCGTACCCTAACCTCTTTCCATTCATGTTATCCTATTCAAACTTTTCTACAAAACCATGAATTGGTTAATAATAACCTCTTTTCATTCATCTGATCCTAATCAGAGTTTTCTACAAAACATGCGTTGGGATGGATTTGTGCTTTTACAAATTTCTTCGTATCCTAACCTCTTTCCATTCATGTGATCCTATTCAAAGTTTTCTATAAAACCATGCATTGGGATAGAATTGTACCTTTACAAATTTCTTCGTACCCTAACCTCTTTCCATTCATGTTATCCTATTCAAACTTTTCTACAAAACCATGAATTGGTTAATATTAACCTCTTTTCATTCATCTGATCCTAATCAGAGTTTTCTACAAAACATGCGTTGGGATAGATTTGTGCTTTTACAAATTTCTTCCTACCCTAACCTCTTTCCATTAATGTGATCCTAATCAAAGTTTTCTACAAAACGCATTGGGATAGCTTCGTGCTTTAAAAATTTCTTTGTACACTAACCTCTTCCCATTCATGTGATCCTAATCAGAGTTTTCTACAAAACGCATTGGGATAGATTTGTACCTTTACAAATTTCTTCGTATCTTAACCTCTTTCCATTCATGTGATCCTAATCAAACTTTTCTACAAAACATGCATTGGGATAGGTTTGTACCTTTACAAATTTCTTCGTATCCTAGCCTCTTTCCATTCATGTGATCCTAATCAGAGTTTTCTGCAAAACTTGCGTTGGGATAGATTTGTGCTTTTACAAATTTCTTCGTATCCTAACCTCTTTCCATACATGTGATCCTAATCACAGTTTTCTATAAAACCATGCATTGGGACAGATTTGTACCTTTACAAATTTCTTCGTAACCTCTTTCCATTTATGTGATCCTAATCGAACTTTTCTACAAAACATGCATTGGGATAGATTTGTAGCTTTACAAATTTCTTCGTATCCTAACCTCTTTCCATTCATGTGATACTAATCAAACTTTTCTACAAAACCATGCATTGGGATAGATTTGTACCTTTACAAATTTCTTCGTATTCTAACCTCTTTCCATTCATGTGATCCTAATCAGAGTTTTCTACAAAACGTGCGTTGGGATAAATTTGTGCTTTTACAAACTTCATAGTAGCTTAACCTCTTTCCATTCATGTGATCCTAATCAAACTTTTCTACAAAACATGCATTGGGATAGATTTGTACCTTTACAAATTTCTTCGTATCCTAACCTCTTTTCATTCATCTGATCCTAATCAGAGTTTTCTACAAAACATGCGTTGGGATAGATTTGTGCTTTTACTAATTTTTTCATACCCTAGCCTCTTTTCATTCATGTGTTCCTAATCAGAGTTTTTACAAAACACACGATGGGATAGATTTGTGCTTTTACAAATTTCTTTGTATCCTAACCTCTTTTAATTTATCTGATCCTAGAGTTATCTACAAAACATGCGTTGGGATAGCTTCGTGCTTTAAAAATTTCTTCGTACCCTAACCTCTTTCCAATCATGTGATCCTAATCAAACTTTTCTACAAAACCATGCGTTGGGATAGCTTCGTGCTTTAAAAATTTCTTAGTACCCTAACCTCTTTCCATTCACGTGATCCTAATCAAAGTTTTCTATAAAACCATGCATTGGGACAGATGTGAATCTTTACAAATTTCTTCTTATCCTAACCTCTTTCCATTCATGTGATCCTAATCAAACTTTTCTACAAAACCATGCGTTGGGATAGCTTCGTGCTTTAAAAATTTCTTCGTATCCTAACCTCTTTCCATTCATGTGATCCTAATCAAACTTTTCTACAAAACATGCATTGGGATAGATTTGTACTTTGACAAATTTCTTCGTACCCTAACCTCTGTCCATTCATGTGATCCTAATCAAACTTTTCTACAAAACCATGATATGGGATAGCTTTGTGCTTTAAAAATTTCTTCGTATCCTAACCTCTTTCCATTCATGTGATCCTATTCAAAGTTTTCTATAAAACCATGCATTGGGATAGAATTGTACCTCTACAAATTTCTTCGTACCCTAACCTCTTTCCATTCATGTTATCCTATTCAAACTTTTCTACAAAACCATGAATTGGTTAATAATAACCTCTTTTCATTCATCTGATCCTAATCAGAGTTTTCTACAAAACATGCGTTGGGATGGATTTGTGCTTTTACAAATTTCTTCGTATCCTAACCTCTTTCCATTCATGTGATCCTATTCAAAGTTTTCTATAAAACCATGCATTGGGATAGAATTGTACCTTTACAAATTTCTTCGTACCCTAACCTCTTTCCATTCATGTTATCCTATTCAAACTTTTCTACAAAACCATGAATTGGTTAATATTAACCTCTTTTCATTCATCTGATCCTAATCAGAGTTTTCTACAAAACATGCGTTGGGATAGATTTGTGCTTTTACAAATTTCTTCCTACCCTAACCTCTTTCCATTAATGTGATCCTAATCAAAGTTTTCTACAAAACGCATTGGGATAGCTTCGTGCTTTAAAAATTTCTTTGTACACTAACCTCTTCCCATTCATGTGATCCTAATCAGAGTTTTCTACAAAACGCATTGGGATAGATTTGTACCTTTACAAATTTCTTCGTATCTTAACCTCTTTCCATTCATGTGATCCTAATCAAACTTTTCTACAAAACATGCATTGGGATAGGTTTGTACCTTTACAAATTTCTTCGTATCCTAGCCTCTTTCCATTCATGTGATCCTAATCAGAGTTTTCTGCAAAACTTGCGTTGGGATAGATTTGTGCTTTTACAAATTTCTTCGTATCCTAACCTCTTTCCATACATGTGATCCTAATCACAGTTTTCTATAAAACCATGCATTGGGACAGATTTGTACCTTTACAAATTTCTTCGTAACCTCTTTCCATTTATGTGATCCTAATCGAACTTTTCTACAAAACATGCATTGGGATAGATTTGTAGCTTTACAAATTTCTTCGTATCCTAACCTCTTTCCATTCATGTGATACTAATCAAACTTTTCTACAAAACCATGCATTGGGATAGATTTGTACCTTTACAAATTTCTTCGTATTCTAACCTCTTTCCATTCATGTGATCCTAATCAGAGTTTTCTACAAAACGTGCGTTGGGATAAATTTGTGCTTTTACAAACTTCATAGTAGCTTAACCTCTTTCCATTCATGTGATCCTAATCAAACTTTTCTACAAAACATGCATTGGGATAGATTTGTACCTTTACAAATTTCTTCGTATCCTAACCTCTTTTCATTCATCTGATCCTAATCAGAGTTTTCTACAAAACATGCGTTGGGATAGATTTGTGCTTTTACTAATTTTTTCATACCCTAGCCTCTTTTCATTCATGTGTTCCTAATCAGAGTTTTTACAAAACACACGATGGGATAGATTTGTGCTTTTACAAATTTCTTTGTATCCTAACCTCTTTTAATTTATCTGATCCTAGAGTTATCTACAAAACATGCGTTGGGATAGCTTCGTGCTTTAAAAATTTCTTCGTACCCTAACCTCTTTCCAATCATGTGATCCTAATCAAACTTTTCTACAAAACCATGCGTTGGGATAGCTTCGTGCTTTAAAAATTTCTTAGTACCCTAACCTCTTTCCATTCACGTGATCCTAATCAAAGTTTTCTATAAAACCATGCATTGGGACAGATGTGAATCTTTACAAATTTCTTCTTATCCTAACCTCTTTCCATTCATGTGATCCTAATCAAACTTTTCTACAAAACCATGCGTTGGGATAGCTTCGTGCTTTAAAAATTTCTTCGTATCCTAACCTCTTTCCATTCATGTGATCCTAATCAAACTTTTCTACAAAACATGCATTGGGATAGATTTGTACTTTGACAAATTTCTTCGTACCCTAACCTCTGTCCATTCATGTGATCCTAATCAAACTTTTCTACAAAACCATGCGTTGGGATAGCTTCGTGCTTTAAAAATTTCTTAGTACCCTAACCTCTTTCCATTCACGTGATCCTAATCAAAGTTTTCTATAAAACCATGCATTGGGACAGATGTGAATCTTTACAAATTTCTTCGTATCCTAACCTCTTTCCATTCATGTGATCCTAATCAAACTTTTCTACAAAACATGCATTGAGAGAGATTTGTACCTTTACAAATTTCTTCTTATCCTAACCTCTTTCCATTCATGTGATCCTAATCAAACTTTTCTACAAAACCATGCTTTGGGATAGCTTTGTGCTTTAAAAATTTCTTCGTACCCTAACCTCTTTCCATTCACGTGATCCTAATCAAAGTGTTCTATAAAACCATGCATTGGGACAGATTTGTACCTTTACAAATTTCTTCGTATCCTAACCTCTTTCCATTCATGAGATCCTAATCAAACTTTTCTACAAAACCATGCATTGGGATAGCTTCGTGCATTAAAAATTTTTTTGTACCCTAACCTCTTCCCATTCATCTGGTCCTAATCAGAGTTTTCTACAAAACGTGCGATGGGATAGATTTGTGCTTTTACAAATTTCTTCGTACCCAAACCTCTTTCCATTCATGTGATTCTAATCAAAGTTTTCTATAAAACCATGCATTGGGATATATTTGTACCTTTACATATTTCTTCGTATCCTAACTTCTTTCCATTCATGTGATCCTAATCAAACTTTTCTACAAAACATGCATTGAGATAGATTTGTACCTTTACAAATTTCTTCGTATCCTAACCTCTTTCCATTCATGTGATCCTAATCAAACTTTTCTACAAAACCATGCGTAGGAATAGCTTCGTGCTTTAAAAATTTCTTCGTACCCTAACCTCTTTCCATTCATGTGATCCTAATCAAAGTTTTCTATAAAACCATGCATTGGGATAGAATTGTACCTTTACAAATTTCTTCGTATCCTAACCTCTTTCCATTCATGTGATCCTAATCAAATTTTTCTACAAAACATGCATTGGGATAGATTTGTACCTTTACAAATTTCTTCGTATCCTAACCTCTTTCCATTCATGTGATCCTAATCAGAGTTTTCTACAAAACGTGCGTTGGGATAGATTTGTGCTTTTGCAAATTTCTTCGTATCCTAACCTCTTTCCATTCATGTGATACTAATCAAACTTTTCTACAAAACCATGCATTGGGATAGATTTGTACCTTTACAAATTTCTTCGTATTCTAACCTCTTTCCATTCATGTGATCCTAATCAGAGTTTTCTACAAAACGTGCGTTGGGATAAATTTGTACTTTTACAAACTTCATAGTAGCCTAACCTCTTTCCATTCATGTGATCCTAATCAAACTTTTCTACAAAACATGCATTGGGATAGATTTGTACCTTTACAAATTTCTTCGTATCCTAACCTCTTTTCATTAATCTGATCCTAATCAAAGTTTTCTATAAAACCTTGCATTGGGATATATTTGTACCTTTACAAATTTCTTCGTATTCTAACCTCTTCCCATTCATGTGATCCTAATCAGAGTTTTCTACAAAATGTGTGTTGGGATAGATTTGTGCTTTTACAAATTTCTTCGTACCCTAACCTCTTTCCATTCATGTGATCCTAATCAAAGTTTTCTATAAAACCATACATTGGGATAGAATTGTACCTTTACAAATTTCTTCGTATCCTAACCTCTTTCCATTCATGTGATCCTAATCAAATTTTTCTACAAAACATGCATTGGGATAGATTTGTACCTTTACAAATTTCTTCGTATTCTAACCTCTCTCCATTCATGTGATCCTAATCAGAGTTTTCTACAAAACGTGCGTTGGGATAAATTTGTGCTTTTACAAACTTCATAGTAGCCTAACCTCTTTCCATTCATGTGATCCTAATCAAACTTTTCTACAAAACATGCATTGGGATAGATTTGTACCTTTACAAATTTCTTCGTATCCTAACCTCTTTTCATTCATCTGATCCTAATCAGAGTTTTCTACAAAACATGCGTTGGCTTAGATTTGTGCTTTTACAAATTTTTTCATACCCTAGCCTCTTTTCAATCATGTGTTCCTAATCAGAGTTTTTACAAAACACACGATGGGATAGATTTGTGCTTTTACAAATTTCTTTGTATCCTAACCTCTTTTAATTTATCTGATCCTAGAGTTATCTACAAAACATGCGTTGGGATAGCTTCGTGCTTTACAAATTTCTTCGTATCATAACCTCTTTCCATTCATGAGATCCTAATCAAACTTTTCTACAAAACCATGCATTGGGATAGCTTCGTGCTTTAAAAATTTCTTTGTACCCTAATCTCTTCCCATTCATCTGATCCTAATCAGAGTTTTCTACAAAACGTGCGTTGGGATAGATTTGTGCTTTTACAAATTTCTTCGTATCCTAACCTCTTTCCATTCATGTGATCCTATTCAAAGTTTTCTATAAAACCATGCATTGGGATAGAATTGTACCTTTACAAATTTCTTCGTACCCTAACCTCTTTCCATTCATGTTATCCTATTCAAACTATTCTACAAAACCATGAATTGGTTAATAATTACCTCTTTTCATTCATCTGATCCTAATCAGAGTTTTCTACAAAACATGCGTTGGGATAGATTTGTGCTTTTACAAATTTCTCCCTACCCTAACCTCTTTCCATTAATGTGATCCTAATCAAATTTTTCTACAAAACCATGCATTGGGATAGCTTCGTGCTTTAAAAATTTCTTTGTACACTAACCTCTTCCCATTCATGTGATCCTAATCAGAGTTTTCTACAAAACGCATTGGGATAGATTTGTACCTTTACAAATTTCTTCGTATCTTATCCTCTTTCCATTCATGTGATCCTAATCGAACTTTTCTACAAAACATGCATTGGGATAGGTTTGTACCTTTACAAATTTCTTCGTATCCTAGCCTCTTTCCATTCATGTGATCCTAATCAGAGTTTTCTGCAAAACGTGCGTTGGGATAGATTTGTGCTTTTACAAATTTCTTCGTACCCTAACCTCTTTCCATTCATGTGATCCTAATCACAGTTTTCTATAAAACCATGCATTGGGACAGATTTGTACCTTTACAAATTTCTTCGTAACCTATTTCCATTTATGTGATCCTAATCGAACTTTTCTACAAAACATGCATTGGGATAGATTTGTAGCTTTACAAATTTCTTCGTATTCTAACCTCTTTCCATTCATGTGATCCTAATCAGAGTTTTCTACAAAACGTGCGTTGGGATAAATTTGTGCTTTTACAAACTTCATAGTAGCTTAACCTCTTTCCATTCATGTGATCCTAATCAAACTTTTCTACAAAACATGCATTGGGATAGATTTGTACCTTTACAAATTTCTTCGTATCCTAACCTCTTTTCATTCATCTGATCCTAATCAGAGTTTTTACAAAACACACGATGGGATAGATTTGTGCTTTTACAAATTTCTTTGTATCCTAACCTCTTTTAATTTATCTGATCCTAGAGTTATCTACAAAACATGCGTTGGGATAGCTTCGTGATTTAAAGATTTCTTCGTACCCTAACCTCTTTCCATTCATGTGATCCTAATCAAACTTTTCTACAAAACATGCATTGGGATAGATTTGTACCTTTACAAAATTCTTCGTACCCTAACCTCTTTCCAATCATGTGATCCTAATCAAACTTTTCTACAAAACCATGCGTTGGGATAGCTTCGTGCTTTAAAAATTTCTTAGTACCCTAAACTCTTTCCATTCACGTGATCCTAATCAAAGTTTTCTATAAAACCATGCATTGGGACAGATGTGAATCTTTACAAATTTCTTCGTATCCTAACCTCTTTCCATTCATGTGATCCTAATCAAACTTTTCTACAAAACATGCATTGAGAGAGATTTGTACCTTTACAGATTTCTTCGTATCCTAACCTCTTTCCATTCATGTGATCCTAATCAAACTTTTCTACAAAACCATGCGTTGGGATAGCTTCGTGCTTTAAAAATTTCTTCGTATCCTAACCTCTTTCCATTCATGTGATCCTAATCAAACTTTTCTAAAAAACATGCATTGGGATAGATTTGTACCTTGACAAATTTCTTCGTACCCTAACCTCTGTCCATTCATGTGATCCTAATCAAACTTTTCTACAAAACCATGCTTTGGGATAGCTTTGTGCTTTAAAAATTTCTTCGTATCCTAACCTCTTTCCATTCATGTGATCCTATTCAAAGTTTTCTATAAAACCATGCATTGGGATAGAATTGTACCTTTACAAATTTCTTCGTACCCTAACCTCTTTCCATTTATGTTATCCTATTCAAACTTTTCTACAAAACCATGAATTGGTTAATAATAACCTCTTTTCATTCATCTGATCCTAATCAGAGTTTTCTACAAAACATGCGTTGGGATAGATTTGTGCTTTTACAAATTTCTTCGTATCCTAACCTCTTTCCATTCATGTGATCCTATTCAAAGTTTTCTATAAAACCATGCATTGGAATAGAATTGTACCTTTACAAATTTCTTCGTACCCTAACCTCTTTCCATTCATGTTATCCTATTCAAACTTTTCTACAAAACCATGAATTGGTTAATAATAACCTCTTTTCATTCATCTGATCCTAATCAGAGTTTTCTACAAAACATGCGTTGGGATAGATTTGTGCTTTTACAAATTTCTTCGTATCCTAACCTCTTTCCATTCATGTGATCCTATTCAAAGTTTTCTATAAAACCATGCATTGGGATAGAATTGTACCTTTACAAATTTCTTCCTACCATAACCTAATCAGAGTTTTCTACAAAACGCATTGGGATAGATTTGTTCCTTTACAAATTTCTTCGTATCTTAACCTCTTTCCATTCATGTGATCCTAATCAAACTTTTCTACAAAACATGCATTGGGATAGGTTTGTACCTTTACAAATTTCTTCGTATCCTAGCCTCTTTCCATTCATGTGATCCTAATCAGAGTTTTCTGCAAAACGTGCGTTGGGATAGATTTGTGCTTTTACAAATTTCTTCGTATCCTAACCTCTTTCCATACATGTGATCCTAATCACAGTTTTCTATAAAACCATGCATTGGGACAGATTTGTACCTTTACAAATTTCTTCGTAACCTCTTTCCATTTATGTGATCCTAATCGAACTTTTCTACAAAACATGCATTGGGATAGATTTGTACCTTTACAAATTTCTTCGTATTCTAACCTCTTTCCATTCATGTGATCCTAATCAGAGTTTTCTACAAAACGTGCGTTGGGATAAATTTGTGCTTTTACAAACTTCATAGTAGCTTAACCTCTTTCCATTCATGTGATCCTAATCAAACTTTTCTACAAAACATGCATTGGGATAGATTTGTACCTTTACAAATTTCTTCGTATCCTAACCTCTTTTCATTCATCTGATCCTAATCAGAGTTTTCTACAAAACATGCGTTGGGATAGATTTGTGCTTTTACAAATTTTTTCATACCCTAGCCTCTTTTCATTCATGTGTTCCTAATCAGAGTTTTTACAAAACACACGATGGGATAGATTTGTGCTTTTACAAATTTCTTTGTATCCTAACCTCTTTTAATTTATCTGATCCTAGAGTTATCTACAAAACATGCGTTGGGATAGCTTCGTGCTTTAAAAATTTCTTCGTACCCTAACCTCTTTTCATTAATCTGATCCTAATCAAATTGTTCTATAAAACCATGCATTGGGATATATTTGTACCTTTACATATTTCTTCGTATCCTAACCTCTTTTCATTCATCTGATCCTAATCAGAGTTTTCTACAAAACATGCGTTGGGATAGATTTGTGCTTTTACAAATTTTTTCATACCCTAGCCTCTTTTCATTCATGTGTTCCTAATCAGAGTTTTTACAAAACACACGATGGGATAGATTTGTGCTTTTACAAATTTCTTTGTATCCTAACCTCTTTTAATTTATCTGATCCTAGAGTTATCTACAAAACATGCGTTGGGATAGATTTGTGCTTTTACAAATTTCTTCGTACCCTAACCTCTTTCCATTCATGTGATCCTAATCAAACTTTTCTACAAAACGTGCGTTGGGATAGATTTGTACTTTTACAAATTTCTTCCTACCCTAACCTCTTTTCATTAATCTGATCCTAATCAAATTGTTCTATAAAACCATGCATTGGGATATATTTGTACCTTTACATATTTCTTCGTATCCTAACTTCTTTCCATTCATGTGATCCTAATCAAACTTTTCTACAAAACATGCATTGAGATAGATTTGTACCTTTACAAATTTCTTCGTATCCTAACCTCTTTCCATTCATGTGATCCTAATCAAACTTTTCTACAAAACCATGCGTAGGGATAGCTTCGTGCTTTAAAAATTTCTTCGTACCCTAACCTCTTTCCATTCATGTGATCCTAATCAAAGTTTTCTATAAAACCATGCATTGGGATAGAATTATACCTTTACAAATTTCTTCGTATCCTAACCTCTTTCCATTCATGTGATCCTAATCAAATTTTTCTACAAAACATGCTTTGGGATAGATTTGTACCTTTACAAATTTCTTCGTATCCTAACCTCTTTCCATTCATGTGATCCTAATCAGAGTTTTCTACAAAACGTGCGTTGGGATAGATTTGTGCTTTTACAAATTTCTTCGTATCCTAACCTCTTTCCATTCATGTGATACTAATCAAACTTTTCTACAAAACCATGCATTGGGATAGATTTGTACCTTTACAAATTTCTTCGTATTCTAACCTCTTTCCATTCATGTGATCCTAATCAGAGTTTTCTACAAAACGTGCGTTGGGATAAATTTGTCCTTTTACAAACTACATAGTAGCCTAACCTCTTTCCATTCATGTGATCCTAATCAAACTTTTCTACAAAACATGCATTGGGATAGATTTGTACCTTTACAAATTTCTTCGTATTCTAACCTCTTCCCATTCATGTGATCCTAATCAGAGTTTTCTACAAAATGTGTGTTGGGATAGATTTGTAGTTTTACAAATTTCTTCGTACCCTAACCTCTTTCCATACATGTGATCCTAATCACAGTTTTCTATAAAACCATGCATTGGGACAGATTTGTACCTTTACAAATTTCTTCGTAACCTCTTTCCATTCATGAGATCCTAATCAAACTTTTCTACAAAACCATGCATTGGGATAGCTTCGTGCTTTAAAAATTTCTTTGTACCCTAATCTCTTCCCATTCATCTGATCCTAATCAGAGTTTTCTACAAAACGTGCGTTGGGATAGATTTGTGCTTTTACAAATTTCTTCGTATCCTAACCTCTTTCCATTCATGTGATCCTATTCAAAGTTTTCTATAAAACCATGCATTGGGATAGAATTGTACCTTTACAAATTTCTTCGTACCCTAACCTCTTTCCATTCATGTTATCCTATTCAAACTTTTCTACAAAACCATAAATTGGTTAATAATAACCTCTTTTCATTCATCTGATCCTAATCAGAGTTTTCTACAAAACATGCGTTGGGATAGATTTGTGCTTTTACAAATTTCTTCGTATCCTAACCTCTTTCCATTCATGTGATCCTATTCAAAGTTTTCTATAAAACCATGCATTGGGATAGAATTGTACCTTTACAAATTTCTTCGTACCCTAACCTCTTTCCATTCATGTTATCCTATTCAAACTTTTCTACAAAACCATGAATTCGTTAATAATAACCTCTTTTCATTCATCTGATCCTAATCAGAGTTTTCTACAAAACATGCGTTGGGATAGATTTGTGCTTTTACAAATTTCTTCCTACCCTAACCTCTTTCCATTAATGTGATCCTAATCAAAGTTTTCTACAAAACCATGCATTGGGATAGCTTCGTGCTTTAAAAATTTCTTTGTACACTAACCTCTTCCCATTCATGTGATCCTAATCAGAGTTTTCTACAAAACGCATTGGGATAGATTTGTACCTTTACAAATTTCTTCGTATCTTAACATCTTTCCATTCATGTGATCCTAATCAAACTTTTCTACAAAACATGCATTGGGATAGATTTGTGCTTTTACAAATTTCTTCGTATCCTAACCTCTTTCCATACATGTGATCCTAGTCACAGTTTTCTTTAAAACCATGCATTGGGACAGATTTGTACCTTTACAAATTTCTTCGTAACCTCTTTCCATTTATGTGATCCTAATCGAACTTTTCTACAAAACATGCATTGGGATAGATTTGTAGCTTTACAAATTTCTTCGTATTCTAACCTCTTTCCATTCATGTGATCCTAATCAGAGTTTTCTACAAAATTGCGTTGGGATAAATTTGTGCTTTTACAAACTTCATAGTAGCTTAACCTCTTTCCATTCATGTGATCCTAATCAAACTTTTCTACAAAACATGCATTGGGATAGATTTGTACCTTTACAAATTTCTTCGTATCATAACCTCTTTTAATTTATCTGATCCTAGAGTTATCTACAAAACATGCGTTGGGATAGCTTCGTGCTTTAAAGATTTCTTCGTACCCTAACCTCTTTCCATTCATGTGATCCTAATCAAACTTTTCTACAAAACATGCATTGGGATAGATTTGTACCTTTACAAAATTCTTCGTACCCTAACCTCTTTCCAATCATGTGATCCTAATCAAACTTTTCTACAAAACCATGCGTTGGGATAGCTTCGTGCTTTAAAAATTTCTTAGTACCCTAACCTCTTTCCATTCACGTGATCCTAATCAAAGTTTTCTATAAAACCATGCATTGGGACAGATGTAAATCTTTACAAATTTCTTCGTATCCTAACCTCTTTCCATTCATGTGATCCTAATCAAACTTTTCTACAAAACATGCATTGAGAGAGATTTGTACCTTTACAAATTTCTTCGTATCCTAACTTCTTTCCATTCATGTGATCCTAATCAAACTTTTCTACAAAACCATGCGTTGGAATAGCTTCGTGCTTTAAAAATTTCTTCGTATCCTAACCTCTTTCCATTCATGTGATCCTAATCAAACTTTTCTAAAAAACATGCATTGGGATAGATTTGTACCTTGACAAATTTCTTCGTACCCTAACCTCTGTCCATTCATGTGATCCTAATCAAACTTTTCTACAAAACCATGCTTTGGGATAGCTTTGTGCTTTAAAAATTTCTTCGTATCCTAACCTCTTTCCATTCATGTGATCCTATTCAAAGTTTTCTATAAAACCATGCATTGGGATAGAATTGTACCCTTACAAATTTCTTCGTACCCTAACCTCTTTCCATTCATGTTATCCTATTCAAACTTTTCTACAAAACCAAGAATTGGTTAATAATAACCTCTTTTCATTCATCTGATCCTAATCAGAGTTTTCTACAAAACATGCGTTGGGATAGATTTGTGCTTTTACAAATTTCTTCGTATCCTAACCTCTTTCCATTCATGTGATCCTATTCAAGGTTTTCTATAAAACCATGCATTGGGATAGAATTGTACCTTTACAAATTTCTTCGTACCCTAACCTCTTTCCATTCATGTTATCCTATTCAAACTTTTCTACAAAACCATGAATTGGTTAATAATAACCTCTTTTCATTCATCTGATCCTAATCAGAGTTTTCTACAAAACATGCGTTGGGATAGATTTGTGCTTTTACAAATTTCTTCGTATCCTAACCTCTTTCCATTCATGTGATCCTATTCAAAGTTTTCTATAAAACCATGCATTGGGATAGAATTGTGCCTTTACAAATTTCTTCCTACCCTAACCTCTTTCCATTAATGTGATCCTAATCAAAGTTTTCTACAAAACCATGCATTGGGATAGCTTCGTGCTTTAAAAATTTCTTTGTACACTAACCTCTTCCCATTCATGTGATCCTAATCAGAGTTTTCTACAAAACGCATTGGGATAGATTTGTACCTTTACAAATTTCTTCGTATCTTAACCTCTTTACATTCATGTGATCCTAATCAAACTTTTCTACAAAACATGCATTGGGATAGGTTTGTACCTTTACAAATTTCTTCGTATCCTAGCCTCTTTCCATTCATGTGATCCTAATCAGAGTTTTCTGCAAAACGTGCGTTGGGATAGATTTGTGCTTTTACAAATTTCTTCGTATCCTAACCTCTTTCCATACATGTGATCCTAATCACAGTTTCCTATAAAACCATGCATTGGGACAGATTTGTACCTTTACAAATTTCTTCGTAACCTCTTTCCATTTATGTGATCCTAATCGAACTTTTCTACAAAACATGCATTGGGATAGATTTGTAGCTTTACAAATTTCTTCGTATCCTAACCTCTCTCCATTCATGTGATACTAATCAAACTTTTCTACAAAACCATGCATTGGGATAGATTTGTACCTTTACAAATTTCTTCGTATTCTAACCTCTTTCCATTCATGTGATCCTAATCAGAGTTTTCTACAAAACGTGCGTTGGGATAAATTTGTGCTTTTACAAACTTCATAGTAGCTTAACCTCTTTCCATTCATGTGATCCTAATCAAACTTTTCTACAAAACATGCATTGGGATAGATTTGTACCTTTACAAATTTCTACGTATCCTAACCTCTTTTCATTCATCTGATCCTAATCAGAGTTTTCTACAAAACATGCGTTGGGATAGATTTGTGCTTTTACAAATTTTTTCATACCCTAGCCTCTTTTCATTCATGTGTTCCTAATCAGAGTTTTTACAAAACACACGATGGGATAGATTTGTGCTTTTACAAATTTCTTTGTATCCTAACCTCTTTTAATTTATCTGATCCTAGAGTTATCTACAAAACATGCGTTGGGATAGCTTAGTGCTTTAAAAATTTCTTCGTACCCTAACCTCTTTCCATTCATGTGATCCTAATCAAACTTTTCTACAAAACATGCATTGGGATAGATTTGTACCTCTACAAAATTCTTCGTACCCTAACCTCTTTCCAATCATGTGATCCTAATCAAACTTTTCTACAAAACCATGCGTTGGGATAGCTTCGTGCTTTAAAAATTTCTTAGTACCCTAACCTCTTTCCATTCACGTGATCCTAATCAAAGTTTTCTATAAAACCATGCATTGGGACAGATGTGAATCTTTACAAATTTCTTCGTATCCTAACCTCTTTCCATTCATGTGATCCTAATCAAACTTTTCTACAAAACATGCATTGAGAGAGATTTGTACCTTTACAAATTTCTTCGTATCCTAACCTCTTTCCATTCATGTGATACTAATCAAACTTTTCTACAAAACCATGCGTTGGGATAGCTTCGTGCTTTAAAAATTTCTTCGTATCCTAACCTCTTTCCATTCATGTGATCCTAATCAAACTTTTCTACAAAACATGCATTGAGAGAGATTTGTACCTTTACAAATTTCTTCGTATCCTAACCTCTTTCCATTCATGTGATACTAATCAAACTTTTCTACAAAACCATGCGTTGGGATAGCTTCGTGCTTTAAAAATTTCTTCGTATCCTAACCTCTTTCCATTCATGTGATACTAATCAAACTTTTCTAGAAAACCATGCGTTGGGATAGCTTCGTGCTTTAAAAATTTCTTCGTATCCTAACCTCTTTCCATTCATGTGATACTAATCAAACTTTTCTACAAAACCATGCGTTGGGATAAGTAGTAAGTAAATGTATGTTCAAGACTAAATCTCCCCATGTTATTCTTATGGGAGTTTCGTTTTTAAGACAGGACAATTTTGTGAGGTTATGTGTGTCAAACTTTCAATTATGTGAGGTTATGTGTGTAAAACTTGGCGTCCTTCCCGCTAGATGTCAGCATGGGTGTGGGGTTGAGTGTTTTGGCGGGAAAATGTAAATGTGATGCTTGCTCGTGATTGGTCGGACTGAATTGCCGGTAAAATAGGTTGCAGCATGTGTCGCTAGATGTCGCTGTGGGCGGTGTTTTGGCGGGAAAAATCAAATCTCAGGCCTGTTCGTGATTGGTCCGAAGTTTTGGCGCTAAAGGAGGTTGCAGGACGTGTCGCTTTGGAGCTGAATGTAAACAAACGGGGTTGCCAAATCTCATATTTGGTAAAAATGAAAAGTCACTAGATAATTCCCCAGGACTTGAAAGTGTGTTTAGATCGCGCGCAAAGGGGGCCTTCGCCCTGAGCCCCCTTTCTGGGGCATCCTAGGGAGATCGTTAGAGTGCTTCGCTCTGGGCCCCCACTCTGGCGTTCCCGGGGAGATCGTTAGGGGTGCTTCGCCCTCCTCGGGGCCCCACTCTGGAGGGCCCCCCTGGGATCGACAGCGGTGCAGGGCCCCCTTGTGTGAAAGATGTCGGCGTGCGCGTGAACGCGGCCGGGCGGGGCGGGTTAAATAGAAAATTTTGTCGCGGCGTTGCGTGGGCGAGTCGTGCGGTGGTGCGACGCCCCGGTGCCCCAGTGGGCCGTTGAAAGGAGTTAATTTGAAGCGGGTTTGCGCGCGACCTCGATCGAGGGGAAGGGGGGTGGACTACTGCTCTAGCCTCCTAAGGGAAACTAGTGCAGTATTGCTTGTGAGATCGACATGTGGATGATGTATAGTGCTCAGGATTATCCCGTGGTGCGAGACGCCGTTAGCGGGGTGGAATGTTTATTGAGGCAGTTCGAGGATGGTGCTAAAGACGCTATGCACGAAGCGGTTTACGACTGGCAACAGATGTACGGCGGTTACGAATATTGTATGAAGCTTCACGGAACGTATTTGAAGGGGATGGAGTTGTGTGAAGCGTGTTTGCGAACGGAAATCTCGTTGGAAGTTTTATATGAGGAATTAAAAAAATTAGATTTGGCGCATCATCTGTCCGATGAGATGAGAAAGTTTTTTAAAATACCGTCCATCGATGATGATGAGAAGGGGGATGCGGGGGAGGAGGCGGGGGATGTTGACGCCGACGATGCGGAGGGGGGCGTGTGAAGTGAAGTTTCTTTTCAATTATATATTATTAGCCTTAGTGAATTCGTTGAGTGAAGACGTTTTTTGTAGTAGGGCAAAGATAATGACGATGAGTGAACCGAGTTTGACAGAGATTGCATCATCATCAGTGGAGGCGGCATCGGCAGTGATGGATGGCGTAGCAAGATTTTTTTCCTGTCTGAATAATATTGGATCGGCAGTTCAGAAACCGGTAAAGAAATTGAAAGATCTACCTGTAGATCGGGAATATCTGATGTTAGACGTCCGAGCCATTAACACGAAAACGCATAGTCGCTCGTTGCTGGTAGAACTGGAAGATTTTGTGTTATTTTTGCCGAAAAGAATAAGTGATTATTTAACTAATGAAAAAATAGCAATGTTAAACATGTGCACGTGTTATTTGGCTTATCGAGGACAGAAACTTGCACAAGATGACGTCACCGATGGCGGTGATGGGGGAGAGGCCGGTGAGGGGATAAAGAAGCAAAAATTCGCTCCTAATTCGTTCGCTCTAGTGGAATTTATACCGATGTTTTTCGAGACATCAAAGCAGTAGTAATCGAGTACGTCTCAAGTGAAAAACACGTGCATCATGTTATTGTCGACGGTGGCCTTGGTGTTGTCGTCGATTGTTGCCGACCGTAAAGTGCTTTACGTAGCTCATCCGGTCGGAGCAAAAGAGGCCTACGTTGGGTTCTATTTTAGCGAAAATGACGACACCTCATCACCATCATCATCATCATCATCTCCAATACCGGAGGCGTGGAATAGAATGCAAACAGAATATGTAAATAGTACCTTCGCATTTTCCTATGCACTGGGGGCCTTTCATCAGCGTCATCGAGAACGTTTTATTTGGATCAAATTACGTTATCTGTATCAAAATGAAAGCTGGCAAGAATCAGAATGGACACCCCTGTTGTGGAATAGAACACATTCCTCGTCACCGGTAGGAGGAGGAGGAGGAGGAGGAAGTGTGGTGGATGGAACTATTAAAGTTTTGTTAATTTCAAATAATGTATTTGCCCTTGTCATACTACTGATGGTTGTATTAATAATTTTTAGATTGTTTACTTACTTTACCTTGTAGATAATTGTATGTAAAAATAAAACATTATTTTATTACATCATCATCTTTTATTTCATTCTTAGTTAAGTACACATAAATAATACAATAATTATAGCTAATAATAATAATAAAAAGAAATTATTCTGTTTGTTTGATTAATTTGTCATTTTGAGACAGTGCGTAATATATTTGATTTACATTATTAATAGCACACCGACAATAATTGAGAATATGTGAAAAACATGGTGGTTTCCAGTGACGTAGAGGAGCCATCTTTTCAAGGAACTCTTCTTCGGACATTCGATCATCCAAGTCTATCACCGGCAACGTCGTGTGATTTCGCAGGTAATCGGATTTAATTTTACCCTTGCAATATATGGTGCTGTCTCGCGACGTGACGACACTTAAGATTTTTTCGATTTCTCGCAAATCCGTATTACCGAAGGACCATCGCAATCCGTGATGATACCTGGTGAGCCAGTTGACGGTGGTCTGTTGCGAAAGTGTCAATTCATGAAATGGACACGGCGGTTTAAAGACATAATGAGCTGTTCGTTCTCCGTCAGTAATGGCCATTTCTTTCGGAACAAAATGGGGTGCTTCGAAGCCCTGCAAATCTATTATTATCATCGTTTACAGGGTGGTAACGGTGCTCGTAACTGGTTCGTACGATACTATGGTGTCGTGAAGTAATAGAACGTACGCGTACGTGTTGTTAGCGAACGCTGTGCTCGCTTCGATCTCAATTTTAATACTAACCGTCCCCGCCTTTACACTCTCGTCCTGTTTCGATAGATCGATGACGTAGAGCGGGGATTTAAGAAATTCACTGTATCTCATGAGAGGGTGGGGAAAATGAGGGTTGTTTCCGTAGTAGGATGACTGAAAGTCGCAGTAATTTCTGTACGCCTCCGTAAATAAGTTTTTATTAAAGTCCAAGTTCATGCGTCTATTAGGGTGAGCCACCGAATCAATATAGACCGTGATATTTTTTATGTTGGCGTGATTGAAGGTGCTCGCGTTTTCTTTAGCAATATTTTCCTTGTTTACTTGAAATCCCACGATTACATGATGAGGTCTCTCGAAGGCTTTCACGGATCCCAATTCTATAACATCCTCGCGTCCGCTGCGTAACCCGGGTATGATGTTAAGGGTTCTTTTTCGGAAAGGGATCGTGATGAATTTGCCCTTGTCGATTTTGTTTAGGAGCCGTAACTTGGCGGCGTCGCTCAACCTGAAGTGTGGCACTCGCCATTCTATTTTGCTAAGGCTAATGTTCCCATCGCTTTCTGCGCTTTGAATACAATTTGAGTCTGTACGAGCACGAACCAAACTTAACTGCATTTTGGACCATACGATTAACTTATTGTAGTCCTCGGCTATTCCAAACCACAATGATAAGGGTATAAGGCATGAGAACTTCTTATCCGTACTCTCGATGGAAATGGGAAGAGTAAAGGGATCGGCACCCCATCCGGCGATCTCGAGCGATTTAATGGTGTCCTTGTTGTAAGCTGCAAGACCCCTCATGGTGGAGGTAATCCCCGGTCTTCGTATAGACTCGATCATGGTATCGTTCAGGCTTAATTTGACCTCTTCGAACAGATGGGAAATAGCGTTGTTGACTAGATTACATTGTTTTGTGGGGTCCGCAACTTCAAGTTGTCCTTCCACATACAGGAAACTCTCATAAATGCTGACGAGCGAATCTCGTTGTTCCACCGTTATGGTGACTTCATCGCTAGATTTGAAGTTTTCCGCTCGAGTCGGGGGCGTATGGGCGATCCATTTCTGTTCGATAATATCCTCATCGAGTCGGATGTCGTCGAATATGTTTAATTTTTCACTGCTCATCACTTTCTTTCAGAACTGTAAATCCGAGAGATTTCAAAAAGTGAACGTCTTGAGGTTTTAATCGTTTAACGTTCGAACGATTAGTGACGTGTAAAGCGCGAGCCGCTCTTTTATAATGGGATATTATGTCTTCATTCGTCTCCGTTTTTCTCATTATCATATTATTATTATTACCAGTAGTACTAGTAGTGAAGTCTAACCCCATTTTTTCTCTCGTTCTTTCTTTTTAAGCTCCAATCGTATAGTAGCGTCTTCGTGTCCGAAATTTAATCGTTCTCCGTTTTGATTCGTGAGTGATAACGTGATATTATCTATTTGATCCGCAACTACTACTGGAAGATATATTACGTTTGTAGGTTTTTCGTTCATTTGTTCCCCCGGCTCCACGTCCAGCGCGAATTCGTATATTGTATGTACCGGGGTGTCGTTATAATGTGCGCCTCCAGTTATATTACAATTTATTCGTATACTACTGGCCGGTGATATTTTAACGGGTAAATCCGATTCGTGTAATACGTCCGCTTCTAAAACTTTGGGGGAGAAGCCGAGCATGCGTCCGATAGAGTCGTCGGGGCGAAAATCAATGGCATATTTACTTTTGATTTCACACTTTAAAGTGTTCGTATTCGGTTGCAGAGAAAATATTTCTTCCTGCTTGAGAGTTTCATTATTGGTTAGCGCCAATTTTTTCGATATGTACTCATTCAACGAATTTATTTCATATGCCCCCTCCGCTATGAGTAGCTGTCTGTTTTTTTTATCGCCCGGTTTGCGCCAATAGATCTTATTATTGCCTGGATAGATGTTTCGGAGAGCGTTGTAGGTCCAGTAACCTATTAGTCCTAACGTGTACTCGTAGTCGGCATTTAAGGCAACCGGCGGATAATAGTTAGTACTCAGGTAACTGCCTGTACCCGTTAAAGTGAACGTCTCGGATGATTAAACGAGGACGCGTCACATACCCTCTTTTTATCTCCTCAGAAATTGCAAACACAGATGTCCGCAGTTGTAGGAATTGTAATTTTGATATCGTTCCGTGTTATAGGTCATGTTTCCGGCATTTTTGCCGAAATAGTTCACAAGTTCTCGCGGCGGCTTTAAATTTCCAAATCCATCGAAATATTCAATCAAGTTGTTGCGTTTCCTGTATGCCACCCAATGCGTTCCTTTCCCCATTGTCGAATCCAAATTGACTATTCCACTTTCGTTCTTCCAAGGTCGCGAAGGTAATCCATCGCGCATAAATACGCCTCGAAAATGGGGTATACCTGCGGCATATTTGTAGATGTCAATGTTGGTGAGAGGATGTCGAGGCAAATTTATTAGTTTTTTGTCGGCTTTTTTCGTAAATAGAGCCCTCTGCCGCCGCTTTTAGGTTTCTTGCTCAAGTACAAACCGAGGCCCGATTTACTCGACGATCGGTGTTTTATAATCATACTTCCGCCTTTTCCGATCGCTATACCCTCCATCCTCCTATTATGGTCCTTCATTTCCGCCAATTGATCTTTAGCGGATTTTACGTCTTTCACGGCTTTAACCACCTGAGATACGCCCCCGGCCAGCGAGCCAAGCGCAGCGAGTCCACCAAAAATGGCCGGCAATAAGGGAAGTAGACCACCTTGTTTTACCGCCCCACCTGGAATAGGAATTACTCGAGGTTGTCTCACACATCTTCTACCTCCTGCTTCTTTAACGGCTCTTCTCGCCGCACCCACAGCTATTTTCGCAGCTTTCGCGATAGTTTCCGCTTGAGCACCTTTTACGGCGTTAAGTCCGGTTTTCACGATCCTACCGAAAGCGACTTTAGATTGTTTATTACCGCCGCCACCACCTCCTCTTCCAAACCCCATTCCAAGTTTTCTTTTAGCTTTCATAACGTTGGTGACGAGCCAAGCGTTTGCTTTCTCCGAAACACTGGAATCCTTTGCTTTAACCCGCTTCCAGGCTTCTTGTTCGAGAACTGCGTCCGCAAGATGTCTCGATTTCACGTCCGGATGACTCGAATAAGCGATATCGTGCTCCTTACAAGCGGCGTCCAAGGGATTTACGCCGGGATCTCCGCGTGCTAACCTTTGCCCCAATCGTGTACCGGGACCGCAGAATTGATACCCCGGAAGGTGTAGTTCGACGGGTAGTTTATCTATAAGCTTGTTTAAGACACCTCCGCCTTCGTGCACGATCATTTGAACGAATAACTTCGTATCATGCGTACAAGCTTATTTATAGCATAATCTTCATTTTTTATTACTTGCCGGATATAGCGGAAAAAAGAATGAAAATCGTGCAACAACGTGAAAGGTTAACCGTACGCGATTTGGAAAAGGAGCTGCTCATGGACTCTGGGGCAAAAGTTGATGGTGCTAAGCATAGCAGTTTGTTCCCATCCTCCATCAGGTGCTTGATAGTGGGACCCTCCGGTTCCGGCAAATCAAATGCGATGCTCTCCATGTTGGTGGAGTCCAAAGGGTTGAAGTTCGCCAATATTTATATTTATTCCCTGTCTCTTCATCAACCGAAGTATACGTTTTTGAAAGAAGCGCTGAAGCGTGTAAAAGGCATGGGGTATTTTACTTTTAGCGAAAACGAGTCCGTCATGATGCCCGATGAAGCGCGCCCTAACTCGATTTTCGTGTTTGACGATGTCAGCATGGACAATCAGAATCCGATGCGTCATTTCTTCAGCATGGGGCGACATCACGGTATAGACAGTTTCTATCTCTGTCAGTCTTACACGAAAATTCCTAAACATCTGCTGCGCGATAACGCGAACATGTTATTGATTTTTAAACAGGACGACTTAAACATGCGTCACGTTTACGAAGATCATGTGAGCATCGATATGTCTTTTAATAAATTTCGGGACATGTGCACTCGGTGCTGGAAAGACAGTCGCTACGGATTTCTAATGATCAACAAGGATTGTGACGTCAACAACGGACGTTACAGAATAAATTTTGACGGTTTTATTAGACCCTAACCGCTATAAATTCGAAGTAATTTAGCTAACTCATCTAGTCGAACTAAAGTAGCGATCGATATTGTAACCTTATTATTATGGGGGACAACATCGCAGCCGATAAACTTCGTAAAAGAGCATTAATTCGAGTTGCTAATGATATACGAAGGAAATTTAAAGCCTTACAATCGGGCGCGCAACTTAAAGAAATCGCTTTTGCTAAAGCGCACAAACCCCTTCTGGATCCTATAGAAGACATCGCTCGCTCCCTGAAAACCATTAACGAAAAAGAAAAAATAAGCGCTCCGATGAAAATGCCGTTGGCCTGGTCCACACCCGTTTTTAGCACAGTAGCGGCTACTCCAAGTACTTCCTCTCCTACATCAAAATTGCTTACAGAAATGCACACATCGGTTTCCCCTAGATCAAAATTGCTTAAAAAAATACACACATCGTTCAAGATGAAGGGTGAAGACGAAGAAGTAGAAAAAGTGGAAGAAGAAGGCGACGAAGCAGGAGGGGTGGACAAAAGAGTGGAGTCTGGTAACGAGGATATATATCCGGCATGGGAAAATGTGTCAACGCGAGACTTTTTAGAACAATATCACCCGCTACCTAGGAAATATCTTTCTCTTATGCTGCGAAACGATCGAAGTATAGATAACTCCCCGTACGGTGTTCATCATTAGAAGAAAAAGAAATGAGAGAAACAACGGGCAAAGGTGTACTTTCCAGTATGAAGCGTGTCAATGATAATCCCATCGAATATGTGTATTGGGATACGCCCTCAGAGCTCGTTCAACGTTTAAGATTGCTCATTGCTTCTCAGAATGCCGGAAATTCCAATGTTCAAAATGAAATTGCTAGTATTGTTGAGGAATTGCGAGAAGATGGTTATATAGCTTGAAGATGAGTAAAAATTAATTCATTTTCATGATGCCCGTGGATAAATTTGGACGGATGGTTCATCGAAGTTCTTCTTCTTCGGGAGGTAAACAACAACAACGTCCTTTGTTTCCATTAACAAGCACCGGCGGGTTTGACATCGAACAACGACGACTTTCGAATATAGGCCATCCTTTGGAAGAAAACGATGCAGTGCCGTTAAAACGATTAACTGAAGAAGTAAAAACCTGGGAGCGTAGAGAAAAATTCTACACCGACAAAATAGACCCGTTGTTAGTGCAAATCAATAACGGGATAAATCAATTACAGCCAATTATCGAAGCTAAAAAACAGGGGCAATTACTCACTCAGCAGGAATCGATCGATTTAATGAAAACAGAAAGGCAGCGTTTCGAGACGTTTTATGTTTCACTTGTGAACCCCCTTGCCGAAAATTTCAACAAAACCATTGCGAAATTGACTGAACGTGTGGATGCGTTAGAAAGTTACCATAAAAAACAAAAAACGTAAAATATTTAAAATACTAGTACTAATATGAGCGATGTAAAGAGAGCAATCGTTAACGAGATCCACAGGCAGGCTAGAATAAATTTCCCCAGACGTTCAGCAATCGTTCTAGGGTTCGATGACCTCTGGGAAAGCGATATAGCAGTCTTTAACTCTTATGCCCATTACAACAAGGGATATAAATACGTTCTGGTGGTAATAGACGCTTTTTCTAAATATGTGTGGGTAAGGCCTCTAAAATCTAAAAGCGGGAATGAAGTTGCCGGTGCTATGCGGAGCATATTGGATGAAAACTTGCGAAAACCTAATAACTTGGCCACTGACCGCGGAGGTGAATATTTTAACACTCATTTCAAGAAATTAATGTCGGAACATTCCATCAACCACTATTCAACGTTTTCCACTAAGAAAGCATTTTTTGCGGAAAGGGTGATTAGGACACTTAAATCTAATCTCTACAAGGAGTTCAGTTTCAACGGGAATTATAAATGGTTGGATATACTGCAAGATGTTGTCGATAAGTACAACAGCACCGTGCATAGGTCAATTGGTCTAGCCCCCATCAATGTGACATTTCGCATGCCTTTAAATCGTTCGAATGATGATGACGGGGCTCCCCCAAAACCTAAATTTAAAGTAAACGATATGGTTCGTATTTCTAAGTACAGAGGGGTTTTTTCGAAAGGTTATCACCCCCAGTTCAGCACTGAATTATTTCGCATAAGCAGGGTGCAATCAACTAGACCGACAACCTATCTGTCAGAAGATGTGAGAGGTGCCCCAATCAAAGGTTGCTTCTATGAACCGGAATTGATGAAAACTAAACACCCAAAAAGCTTTTTAATTGAACGTGTATTACGAACAAAAAATGATCAATTATATGTGAAATGGTTGCGTTTTGATAACACACACAACAGCTGGATCAAGAAAAGTGATTTATTATAAAAAATAGTCTGTTTTTGTATATACTTTATTTACAATATAATAATAATAATAATAATTAGAAAATATGTGCATAAATAATAGTCTACTTATCTATATATACTAAGATTTTATTTACAATAAATAGTTACAATATAATAATAATTAGAAAATATATGTACAAATAATAGTCTACTTATCTAAATGTATATACTAAGATTTTATTTGCAATAAAAAATTATAAAATATCTTCCTCCTCTTCTTCATTTATTTTAAAATGACCCCATGGAAGGGTATCAATTTTATTTTTTAGTATAAAACGTTTATCATCACATGAATCTAGAGCTTTTTTCCTAATAAAATATGTATAAAGATTATGTTTATCAGAACGAATGCTTCTATTAACGGCATATGTAATGTTTGCACTTAAAAAGCATTAATTTATTATGACATGTCATAATAAATTAATGCTTTGACATTAAGAAAAATATTTTCAGTACACATTTTAAAGAGGGGAACGCAATACATTTTAACAGCGTTTCAGTTTTAATTCGTGTGTCGGAAACTCTGCACATATGTAATGCGGCTTGAACTCGCGTCTTTTAATCAATAAAAATAGCATTAAAAAACAACACAACCGCTTAATAGTGTAAAATGAAAAAGGCTTTTACATAAAAATATACAAGTGTGAAGGAATGTTGATATCTTGTTTGCGTTCCTAAAAATTTCGTTGTAACGTGTAAAATACGAAAAACAGAATGCAGGTAATTTGAGGGAAGTTATTTTTAATTTAATGTATAAAATGTATTGTTTTTATTTTTCTAGCTCGAACAATAAAACTATACAATAATTATTAAGTGATGTCATCATTCATTAAAAGGAATGTTTTATTATATGAGATGCATTTCGTTATAATGCAATTTCTTCTTCTTTTAATATTTTTATTCATTGTATTAAAGGAAAAAACAAATGCAGGTAATTTGGAAACGATATTTTTAATTAACGGTATAAAATTTAATGTTTTTTTTTTTTTATTTTTCTAGGTCGAACATCAAAACTATACAAAAATTGAGCGATGAGATCATTCATGAAAGGAATGTATGCACATATGTTTCGAATAATTACATCATCCAGCAGAAAGATGCATTCTCCTTTAAAATAATATCATTATTGTATTTTGTTGGCTTCTGTTTTATTCATTGTATTAAAGGAAAAAAACAAATGCAGGTAATTTGAGATTGTTATTTTATACCGAATGTAATGTTTTTATTTTTAGCCTAACATCAAACTATGCAACAATTAAGTGATGAGATCATTCATGAAAATTCATGAGAGAGAAGAAAACGATGCATTCCTCTTTAATTATTATTATTATTGTATTTTATAGGTCACTATTCATTATTTGTATTAAAGAAAAATCTACAGTACGCTTATGTTGTTAATATTGTATTTACATCTAGTTAAACGATGATTGTATATTATTTTTTTCAGCCCACCCCCTTTAATAAAATGTTTACCCCACCACCTTATTATTAATCAGCAGCGAGGCAACCGCCAAATTTTTCAAATTAACTCCTTTCAACGGCCCACTGGGGCACCGGGGCGTCGCACCACCGCACGACTCGCCCACGCAACGCCGCGACAAAATTTTCTATTTAACCCGCCCCGCCCGGCCGCGTTCACGCGCACGCCGACATCTTTCACACAAGGGGGCCCTGCACCGCTGTCGATCCCAGGGGGGCCCTCCAGAGTGGGGCCCCGAGGAGGGCGAAGCACCCCTAACGATCTCCCCGGGAACGCCAGAGTGGGGGCCCAGAGCGAAGCACCCTAACGATCTCCCTAGGATGCCCCAGAATGGGGGCCCAGGGCGAAGGCCCCCTTTGCGCGCGATCTAAACACACTTTCAAGTCCTGGGGAATTATCTAGTGACTTTTCATTTTTACCAAATATGAGATTTGGCAACCGCGTTTGTTTACATTCAGCTCCAAAGCGACACGTCCTGCAACCTCCTTTAGCGCCAAAACTTCGGACCAATCACGAACAGGCCTGAGATTTGATTTTTCCCGCCAAAACCACGCCCACAGCGACATCTAGCGACACATGCTGCAACCTATTTTACCGGCAATTCGATCCGACCAATCACGAGCAAGCATCACATTTACATTTTCCCGCCAAAACACTCAACCCCACACCCATGCTGACATCTAGCGGGAAGGACGCCAAGTTTTACACACATAACCTCACATAATTGTAAGTTTGACACACATAACCTCACAAAATTGTCCTGTCTTAAAAACGAAACTCCCATAAGAATAACATGGGGAGATTTAGTCTTGAACATACATTTACTTACTACTGGGATAGCTTCGTGCTTTAAAAATTTCTTCGTATCCTAACCTCTGTGCATTCATGTGATCCTAATCAAAGTTTTCTACAAAACCATGCATTGGGATAGCTTCGTGCTTTAAAAATTTCTTTGTACACTAACCTCTTCCCATTCATGTGATCCTAATCAGAGTTTTCTACAAAACGCATTGGGATAGATTTGTACCTTTACAAATTTCTTCGTATCTTAACCTCTTTCCATTCATGTGATCCTAATCAAACTTTTCTACAAAACATGCATTGGGATAGGTTTGTACCTTTACAAATTTCTTCGTATCCTAACCTCTTTCCATACATGTGATCCTAATCACAGTTTTCTATAAAACCATGCATTGGGACAGATTTGTACCTTTACAAATTTCTTCGTAACCTCTTTCCATTTATGTGATCCTAATCGAACTTTTCTACAAAACATGCATTGGGATAGATTTGTAGCTTTACAAATTTCTTCGTATCCTAACCTCTTTCCATTCATGTGATACTAATCAAACTTTTCTACAAAACCATGCATTGGGATAGATTTGTACCTTTACAAATTTCTTCGTATTCTAACCTCTTTCCATTCATGTGATCCTAATCAGAGTTTTCTACAAAACGTGCGTTGGGATAAATTTGTGCTTTTACAAACTTCATAGTAGCTTAACCTCTTTCCATTCATGTGATCCTAATCAAACTTTTCTACAAAACATGCATTGGGATAGATTTGTACCTTTACAAATTTCTTCGTATCCTAACCTCTTTTCATTCATCTGATCCTAATCAGAGTTTTCTACAAAACATGAGTTGGGATAGATTTGTGCTTTTACTAATTTTTTCATACCCTAGCCTCTTTTCATTCATGTGTTCCTAATCAGAGTTTTTACAAAACACACGATGGGATAGATTTGTGCTTTTACAAATTTCTTTGTATCCTAACCTCTTTTAATTTATCTGATCCTAGAGGTATCTACAAAACATGCGTTGGGATAGCTTCGTGCTTTAAAAATTTCTTCGTACCCTAACCTCTTTCCAATCATGTGATCCTAATCAAACTTTTCTACAAAACCATGCGTTGGGATAGCTTCGTGCTTTAAAAATTTCTTAGTACCCTAACCTCTTTCCATTCACGTGATCCTAATCAAAGTTTTCTATAAAACCATGCATTGGGACAGATGTGAATCTTTACAAATTTCTTCGTATCCTAACCTCTTTCCATTCATGTGATCCTAATCAAACTTTTCTACAAAACATGCATTGAGAGAGATTTGTACCTTTACAAATTTCTTCTTATCCTAACCTCTTTCCATTCATGTGATCCTAATCAAACTTTTCTACAAAACCATGCGTTGGGATAGCTTCGTGCTTTAAAAATTTCTTCGTATCCTAACCTCTTTCCATTCATGTGATCCTAATCAAACTTTTCTACAAAACATGCATTGGGATAGATTTGTACTTTGACAAATTTCTTCGTACCCTAACCTCTGTCCATTCATGTGATCCTAATCAAACTTTTCTACAAAACCATGCGTTGGGATAGCTTCGTGCTTTAAAAATTTCTTAGTACCCTAACCTCTTTCCATTCACGTGATCCTAATCAAAGTTTTCTATAAAACCATGCATTGGGACAGATGTATATCTTTACAAATTTCTTCGTATCCTAACCTCTTTCCATTCATGTGATCCTAATCAAACTTTTCTACAAAACATGCATTGAGAGAGATTTGTACCTTTACAAATTTCTTCTTATCCTAACCTCTTTCCATTCATGTGATCCTAATCAAACTTTTCTACAAAACCATGCTTTGGGATAGCTTTGTGCTTTAAAAATTTCTTCGTACCCTAACCTCTTTCCATTCACGTGATCCTAATCAAAGTGTTCTATAAAACCATGCATTGGGACAGATTTGTACCTTTACAAATTTCTTCGTATCCTAACCTCTTTCCATTCATGAGATCCTAATCAAACTTTTCTACAAAACCATGCATTGGGATAGCTTCGTGCTTTAAAAATTTTTTTGTACCCTAACCTCTTCCCATTCATCTGGTCCTAATCAGAGTTTTCTACAAAACGTGCGATGGGATAGATTTGTGCTTTTACAAATTTCTTCGTACCCAAACCTCTTTCCATTCATGTGATTCTAATCAAAGTTTTCTATAAAACCATGCATTGGAGTAGAATTGTACCTTTACAAATTTCTTCGTACCCTAACCTCTTTCCATTCATGTGATACTAATCAAACTTTTCTAGAAAACCATGAATTGGGATAGATTTGTACCTTCACAAATTTTTTCGTATCCTAACCTCTTTCCATTCATGTGATCCTAATCAAACTTTTCTACAAAACATGCATTGGGATAGATTTGTACCTTTACAAATTTCTTCGTATCCTAACCTCTTTCCATTCATGTGATCCTAATCAGAGTTTTCTACAAAACGTGCGTTGGGATAGATTTGTGCTTTTACAAATTTCTTCGTACCCTAACCTCTTTCCATTCATGTGATCCTAATCAAAATTTTCTACAAAACGTGCGTTGAGATAGATTTGTGGTTTTACAAATTTCTTCGTACCCTAACCTCTTTCCATTCATGTGATCCTAATCAAAGTTTTCTATAAAACCATGCATTGGGATAGAATTGTACCTTTACAAATTTCTTCGTATCCTAACCTCTTTCCATTCATGTGATCCTAATCAAATTTTTCTACAAAACATGCATTGGGATAGATTTGTACCTTTACAAATTTCTTCGTATCCTAACCTCTTTCCATTCATGTGATCCTAATCAGAGTTTTCTACAAAACGTGTGTTGGGATAGATTTGTGCTTTTACAAATTTCTTCGTACCCTAACCTCTTTCCATTCATGTGATCCTAATCAAACTTTTCTACAAAACGTGCGTTGGGATAGATTTGTGGTTTTACAAATTTCTTCGTACCCTAACCTCTTTCCATTCATGTGATCCTAATCAAATTTTTCTACAAAACATGCATTGGGATAGATTTGTACCTTTACAAATTTCTTCGTATCCTAACCTCTTTCCATTCATGTGATCCTAATCAGAGTTTTCTACAAAACGTGTGTTGGGATAGATTTGTGCTTTTACAAATTTCTTCGTACCCTAACCTCTTTCCATTCATGTGATCCTAATCAAACTTTTCTACAAAACGTGCGTTGAGAGAGATTTGTGGTTTTACAAATTTCTTCGTACCCTAACCTCTTTCCATTCATGTGATCCTAATCAAAGTTTTCTATAAGACCATGCATTGGGATAGAATTGTACCTTTACAAATTTCTTCGTATCCTAACCTCTTTCCATTCATGTGATCCTAATCAAATTTTTCTACAAAACATGCATTGGGATAGATTTGTACCTTTACAAATTTCTTCGTATCCTAACCTCTTTCCATTCATGTGATCCTAATCAGAGTTTTCTACAAAACGTGTGTTGGGATAGATTTGTGCTTTTGCAAATTTCTTCGTATCCTAACCTCTTTCCATTCATGTGATACTAATCAAACTTTTCTACAAAACATGCATTGAGATAGATTTGTACCTTTACAAATTTCTTCGTATCCTAACCTCTTTCCATTCATGTGATCCTAATTAAACTTTTCTACAAAACCATGCGTAGGGATAGCTTCGTGCTTTAAAAATTTCTTCGTACCCTAACCTCTTTCCATTCATGTGATCCTAATCAAAGTTTTCTACAAAACATGCATTGGGATAGATTTGTACCTTTACAAATTTCTTCGTATCCTAACCTCTTTCCATTCATGTGATCCTAATCAGAGTTTTCTACAAAACGTGTGTTGGGATACATTTGTGCTTTTGCAAATTTCTTCGTATCCTAACCTCTTTCCATTCATGTGATCCTAATCAAACTTTTCTACAAAACATGCATTGAGATAGATTTGTACCTTTACAAATTTCTTCGTATCCTAACCTCTTTCCATTCATGTGATCCTAATCAGAGTTTTCTACAAAACGTGTGTTGGGATAGATTTGTGCTTTTGCAAATTTCTTCGTATCCTAACCTCTTTCCATTCATGTGATCCTAATCAAACTTTTCTACAAAACATGCATTGAGATAGATTTGTACCTTTACAAATTTCTTCGTATCCTAACCTCTTTCCATTCATGTGATCCTAATCAAACTTTTCTACAAAACCATGCGTAGGGATAGCTTCGTGCTTTAAAAATTTCTTCGTACCCTAACCTCTTTCCATTCATGTGATCCTAATCAAATTTTTCTACAAAACATGCATTGGGATAGATTTGTACCTTTACAAATTTCTTCGTATCCTAACCTCTTTTCATTCATGTGATCCTAATCAGAGTTTTCTACAAAACGTGCGTTGGGATAAATTTGTGCTTTTACAAACTTCATAGTAGCCTAACCTCTTTCCATTCATGTGATCCTAATCAAACTTTTCTACAAAACATGCATTGGTATAGATTTGTACCTTTACAAATTTCTTCGTATCCTAACCTCTTTTCATTCATCTGATCCTAATCAGAGTTTTCTACAAAACATGCGTTGGCTTAGATTTGTGCTTTTACAAATTTTTTCATACCCTAGCCTCTTTTCATTCATGTGTTCCTAATCAGAGTTTTTACAAAACACACGATGGGATAGATTTGTGCTTTTACAAATTTCTTTGTATCCTAACCTCTTTTAATTTATCTGATCCTAGAGTTATCTACAAAACATGCGTTGGGATAGCTTCGTGCTTTACAAATTTCTTCGTATCATAACCTCTTTCCATTCATGAGATCCTAATCAAACATTTTTACAAAACCATGCATTGGGATAGCTTCGTGCTTTAAAAATTTCTTTGTACCCTAATCTCTTCCCATTCATCTGATCCTAATCAGAGTTTTCTACAAAACGTGCGTTGAGATAGATTTGTGCTTTTACAAATTTCTTCGTATCCTAACCTCTTTCCATTCATGTGATCCTATTCAAAGTTTTCTATAAAACCATGCATTGGGATAGAATTGTACCTTTACAAATTTCTTCGTACCCTAACCTCTTTCCATTCATGTTATCCTATTCAAACTTCTACAAAACCATGGATTGGTTAATAATAACCTCTTTTCATTCATCTGATCCTAATCAGAGTTTTCTACAAAACATGCGTTGGGATAGATTTGTGCTTTTACAAATTTCTTTCTACCCTAACCTCTTTCCATTAATGTGATCCTAATCAAATTTTTCTACAAAACCATGCATTGGGATAGCTTCGTGCTTTAAAAATTTCTTTGTACACTAACCTCTACCCATTCATGTGATCCTAATCAGAGTTTTCTACAAAACGCATTGGGATAGATTTGTACCTTTACAAATTTCTTCGTATCTTATCCTCTTTCCATTCATGTGATCCTAATCGAACTTTTCTACAAAACATGCATTGGGATAGGTTTGTACCTTTACAAATTTCTTCGTATCCTAGCCTCTTTCCATTCATGTGATCCTAATCAGAGTTTTCTGCAAAACGTGCGTTGGGATAGATTTGTGCTTTTACAAATTTCTTCGTATCCTAACCTCTTTCCATACATGTGATCCTAATCACAGTTTTCTATAAAACCATGCATTGGGACAGATTTGTACCTTTACAAATTTCTTCGTAACCTATTTCCATTTATGTGATCCTAATCGAACTTTTCTACAAAACATGCATTGGGATAGATTTGTAGCTTTACAAATTTCTTCGTATTCTAACCTCTTTCCATTCATGTGATCCTAATCAGAGTTTTCTACAAAACGTGCGTTGGGATAAATTTGTGCTTTACAAACTTCATAGTAGCTTAACCTCTTTCCATTCATGTGATCCTAATCAAACTTTTCTACAAAACATGCATTGGGATAGATTTGTACCTTTACAAATTTCTTCGTATCCTAACCTCTTTTCATTCATCTGATCCTAATCAGAGTTTTCTACAAAACATGCGTTGGGATAGATTTGTGCTTTTACAAATTTTTTCATACCCTACCCTCTTTTCATTCATGTGTTCCTAATCAGAGTTTTTACAAACCACACGATGGGATAGATTTGTGCTTTTACAAATTTCTTTGTATCCTAACCTCTTTTAATTTATCTGATCCTAGAGTTATCTACAAAACATGCGTTGGGATAGCTTCGTGCTTTAAAGATTTCTTCGTACCCTAACCTCTTTCCATTCATGTGATCCTAATCAAACTTTTCTACAAAACCATGCGTTGGGATAGCTTCGTGCTTTAAAAATTTCTTAGTACCCTAACCTCTTTCCATTCACGTGATCCTAATCAAAGTTTTCTATAAAACCATGCATTGGGACAGATGTGAATCTTTACAGATTTCTTCGTATCCTAACCTCTTTCCATTCATGTGATCCTAATTAAACTTTTCTACAAAACCATGCGTTGGGATAGCTTCGTGCTTTAAAAATTTCTTCGTATCCTAACCTCTTTCCATTCATGTGATCCTAATCAAACTTTTCTAAAAAACATGCATTGGGATAGATTTGTACCTTGACAAATTTCTTCGTACCCTAACCTCTGTCCATTCATGTGATCCTAATCAAACTTTTCTACAAAACCATGCTTTGGGATAGCTTTGTGCTTTAAAAATTTCTTCGTATCCTAACCTCTTTCCATTCATGTGATCCTATTCAAATTGTTCTATAAAACCATGCATTGGGATAGAATTGTACCTTTACAAATTTCTTCGTACCCTAACCTCTTTCCATTCATGTTATCCTATTCAAACTTTTCTACAAAACCATGAATTGGTTAATAATAACCTCTTTTCATTCATCTGATCCTAATCAGAGTTTTCTACAAAACATGCGTTGGGATAGATTTGTGCTTTTACAAATTTCTTCGTATCCTAACCTCTTTCCATTCATGTGATCCTATTCAAAGTTTTCTATAAAACCATGCATTGGAATAGAATTGTACCTTTACAAATTTCTTCGTACCCTAACCTCTTTCCATTCATGTTATCCTATTCAAACTTTTCTACAAAACCATGAATTGGTTAATAATAACCTCTTTTCATTCATCTGATCCTAATCAGAGTTTTCTACAAAACATGCGTTGGGATAGATTTGTGCTTTTACAAATTTCTTCGTATCCTAACCTCTTTCCATTCATGTAATCCTATTCAAAGTTTTCTATAAAACCATGCATTGGAATAGAATTGTACCTTTACAAATTTCTTCGTAACCTAACCTCTTTCCATTCATGTTATCCTATTCAAACTTTTCTACAAAACCATGAATTGGTTAATAATAACCTCTTTTCATTCATCTGATCCTAATCAGAGTTTTCTACAAAACATGCGTTGGGATAGATTTGTGCTTTTACAAATTTCTTCGTATCCTAACCTCTTTCCATTCATGTGATCCTATTCAAAGTTTTCTATAAAACCATGCATTGGGATAGAATTGTACCTTTACAAATTTCTTCGTATCCTAACCTCTTTCCATTCATGTGATCCTAATCAAATTTTTCTACAAAACATGCATTGGGATAGATTTGTACCTTTACAAATTTCTTCGTATTCTAACCTCTTTCCATTCATGTGATCCTAATCAGAGTTTTCTACAAAACGTGCGTTGGGATAAATTTGTGCTTTTACAAACTTCATAGTAGCCTAACCTCTTTCCATTCATGTGATCCTAATCAAACTTTTCTACAAAACATGCATTGGGATAGATTTGTACCTTTACAAATTTCTTCGTATCCTAACCTCTTTTCATTCATCTGATCCTAATCAGAGTTTTCTACAAAACATGCGTTGGCTTAGATTTGTGCTTTTACAAATTTTTTCATACCCTAGCCTCTTTTCATTCATGTGTTCCTAATCAGAGTTTTTACAAAACACACGATGGGATAGATTTGTGCTTTTACAAATTTCTTTGTATCCTAACCTCTTTTAATTTATCTGATCCTAGAGTTATCTACAAAACATGCGTTGGGATAGCTTCGTGCTTTACAAATTTCTTCGTATCATAACCTCTTTCCATTCATGAGATCCTAATCAAACTTTTTTACAAAACCATGCATTGGGATAGCTTCGTGCTTTAAAAATTTCTTTGTACCCTAATCTCTTCCCATTCATCTGATCCTAATCAGAGTTTTCTACAAAACGTGCGTTGGGATAGATTTGTGCTTTTACAAATTTCTTCGTATCCTAACCTCTTTCCATTCATGTGATCCTATTCAAAGTTTTCTATAAAACCATGCATTGGGATAGAATTGTACCTTTACAAATTTCTTCGTACCCTAACCTCTTTCCATTCATTTTATCCTATTCAAACTTCTACAAAACCATGGATTGGTTAATAATAACCTCTTTTCATTCATCTGATCCTAATCAGAGTTTTCTACAAAACATGCGTTGGGATAGATTTGTGCTTTTACAAATTTCTTTCTACCCTAACCTCTTTCCATTAATGTGATCCTAATCAAATTTTTCTACAAAACCATGCATTGGGATAGCTTCGTGCTTTAAAAATTTCTTTGTACACTAACCTCTACCCATTCATGTGATCCTAATCAGAGTTTTCTACAAAACGCATTGGGATAGATTTGTACCTTTACAAATTTCTTCGTATCTTATCCTCTTTCCATTCATGTGATCCTAATCGAACTTTTCTACAAAACATGCATTGGGATAGGTTTGTACCTTTACAAATTTCTTCGTATCCTAGCCTCTTTCCATTCATGTGATCCTAATCAGAGTTTTCTGCAAAACGTGCGTTGGGATAGATTTGTGCTTTTACAAATTTCTTCGTATCCTAACCTCTTTCCATACATGTGATCCTAATCACAGTTTTCTATAAAACCATGCATTGGGACAGATTTGTACCTTTACAAATTTCTTCGTAACCTATTTCCATTTATGTGATCCTAATCGAACTTTTCTACAAAACATGCATTGGGATAGATTTGTAGCTTTACAAATTTCTTCGTATTCTAACCTCTTTCCATTCATGTGATCCTAATCAGAGTTTTCTACAAAACGTGCGTTGGGATAAATTTGTGCTTTACAAACTTCATAGTAGCTTAACCTCTTTCCATTCATGTGATCCTAATCAAACTTTTCTACAAAACATGCATTGGGATAGATTTGTACCTTTACAAATTTCTTCGTATCCTAACCTCTTTTCATTCATCTGATCCTAATCAGAGTTTTCTACAAAACATGCGTTGGGATAGATTTGTGCTTTTACAAATTTTTTCATACCCTACCCTCTTTTCATTCATGTGTTCCTAATCAGAGTTTTTACAAACCACACGATGGGATAGATTTGTGCTTTTACAAATTTCTTTGTATCCTAACCTCTTTTAATTTATCTGATCCTAGAGTTATCTACAAAACATGCGTTGGGATAGCTTCGTGCTTTAAAGATTTCTTCGTACCCTAACCTCTTTCCATTCATGTGATCCTAATCAAACTTTTCTACAAAACATGCATTGGGATAGATTTGTACCTTTACAAAATTCTTCGTACCCTAACCTCTTTCCAATCATGTGATCCTAATCAAACTTTTCTACAAAACCATGCGTTGGGATAGCTTCGTGCTTTACAAATTTCTTCGTATCCTAACCTCTTTCCATTCATGTGATCCTAATCAAACTTTTCTACAAAACATGCATTGAGAGAGATTTGTACCTTTACAGATTTCTTCGTAGCCTAACCTCTTTCCATTCATGTGATCCTAATTAAACTTTTCTACAAAACCATCCGTTGGGATAGCTTCGTGCTTTAAAAATTTCTTCGTATCCTAACCTCTTTCCATTCATGTGATCCTAATCAAACTTTTCTAAAAAACATGCATTGGGATAGATTTGTACCTTGACAAATTTCTTCGTACCCTAACCTCTGTCCATTCATGTGATCCTAATCAAACTTTTCTACAAAACCATGCTTTGGGATAGCTTTGTGCTTTAAAAATTTCTTCGTATCCTAACCTCTTTCCATTCATGTGATCCTATTCAAATTGTTCTATAAAACCATGCATTGGGATAGAATTGTACCTTTACAAATTTCTTCGTACCCTAACCTCTTTCCATTCATGTTATCCTATTCAAACTTTTCTACAAAACCATGAATTGGTTAATAATAACCTCTTTTCATTCATCTGATCCTAATCAGAGTTTTCTACAAAACATGCGTTGGGATAGATTTGTGCTTTTACAAATTTCTTCGTATCCTAACCTCTTTCCATTCATGTGATCCTATTCAAAGTTTTCTATAAAACCATGCATTGGAATAGAATTGTACCTTTACAAATTTCTTCGTACCCTAACCTCTTTCCATTCATGTTATCCTATTCAAACTTTTCTACAAAACCATGAATTGGTTAATAATAACCTCTTTTCATTCATCTGATCCTAATCAGAGTTTTCTACAAAACATGCGTTGGGATAGATTTGTGCTTTTACAAATTTCTTCGTATCCTAACCTCTTTCCATTCATGTAATCCTATTCAAAGTTTTCTATAAAACCATGCATTGGAATAGAATTGTACCTTTACAAATTTCTTCGTACCCTAACCTCTTTCCATTCATGTTATCCTATTCAAACTTTTCTACAAAACCATGAATTGGTTAATAATAACCTCTTTTCATTCATCTGATCCTAATCAGAGTTTTCTACAAAACATGCGTTGGGATAGATTTGTGCTTTTACAAATTTCTTCGTATCCTAACCTCTTTCCATTCATGTGATCCTATTCAAAGTTTTCTATAAAACCATGCATTGGGATAGAATTGTACCTTTACAAATTTCTTCGTACCCTAACCTCTTTCCATTCATGTTATCCTATTCAAACTTTTCTACAAAACCATGAATTGGTTAATAATAACCTCTTTTCATTCATCTGATCCTAATCAGAGTTTTCTACAAAACATGCGTTGGGATAGATTTGTGCTTTTACAAATTTCTTCGTATCCTAACCTCTTTCCATTCATGTGATCCTATTCAAAGTTTTCTATAAAACCATGCATTGGAATAGAATTGTACCTTTACAAATTTCTTCGTACCCTAACCTCTTTCCATTCATGTGATCCTATTCAAAGTTTTCTATAAAACCATGCATTGGGATAGAATTGTACCTTTACAAATTTCTTCCTACCATAACCTAATCAGAGTTTTCTACAAAACGCATTGGGATAGATTTGTACCTTTACAAATTTCTTCGTATCTTAACCTCTTTCCATTCATGTGATCCTAATCAAACTTTTCTACAAAACATGCATTGGGACAGATTTGTACCTTTACAAATTTCTTCGTAACCTCTTTCCATTTATGTGATCCTAATCGAACTTTTCTTCAAAACATGCATTGGGATAGATTTGTACCTTTACAAATTTCTTCGTATTCTAACCTCTTTCCATTCATGTGATCCTAATCAGAGTTTTCTACAAAACGTGCGTTGGGATAAATTTGTGCTTTTACAAACTTCATAGTAGCTTAACCTCTTTCCATTCATGTGATCCTAATCAAACTTTTCTACAAAACATGCATTGGGATAGATTTGTACCTTTACAAATTTCTTCGTATCCTAACCTCTTTTCATTCATCTGATCCTAATCAGAGTTTTCTACAAAACATGCGTTGGGATAGATTTGTGCTTTTACAAATTTTTTCATACCCTAGCCTCTTTTCATTCATGTGTTCCTAATCAGAGTTTTTACAAAACACACGATGGGATAGATTTGTGCTTTTACAAATTTCTTTGTATCCTAACCTCTTTTAATTTATCTGATCCTAGAGTTATCTACAAAACATGCGTTGGGATAGCTTCGTGCTTTAAAAATTTCTTCGTACCCTAACCTCTTTCCATTCATGTGATCCTAATCAAACTTTTCTACAAAACATGCATTGGGATAGATTTGTACCTCTACAAAATTCTTCGTACCCTAACCTCTTTTCATTAATCTGATCCTAATCAAATTGTTCTATAAAACCATGCATTGGGATATATTTGTACCTTTACATATTTCTTCGTATCCTAACCTCTTTTCATTCATCTGATCCTAATCAGAGTTTTCTACAAAACATGCGTTGGGATAGATTTGTGCTTTTACAAATTTTTTCATACCCTAGCCTCTTTTCATTCATGTGTTCCTAATCAGAGTTTTTACAAAACACACGATGGGATAGATTTGTGCTTTTACAAATTTCTTTGTATCCTAACCTCTTTTAATTTATCTGATCCTAGAGTTATCTACAAAACATGCGTTGGGATAGATTTGTGCTTTTACAAATTTCTTCGTACCCTAACCTCTTTCCATTCATGTGATCCTAATCAAACTTTTCTACAAAACGTGCGTTGGGATAGATTTGTACTTTTACAAATTTCTTCCTACCCTAACCCCTTTTCATTAATCTGATCCTAATCAAATTGTTCTATAAAACCATGCATTGGGATATATTTGTACCTTTACATATTTCTTCGTATCCTAACTTCTTTCCATTCATGTGATCCTAATCAAACTTTTCTACAAAACATGCATTGAGATAGATTTGTACCTTTACAAATTTCTTCGTATCCTAACCTCTTTCCATTCATGTGATCCTAATCAAACTTTTCTACAAAACCATGCGTAGGGATAGCTTCGTGCTTTAAAAATTTCTTCGTACCCTAACCTCTTTCCATTCATGTGATCCTAATCAAAGTTTTCTATAAAACCATGCATTGGGATAGAATTATACCTTTACAAATTTCTTCGTATCCTAACCTCTTTCCATTCATGTGATCCTAATCAAATTTTTCTACAAAACATGCTTTGGGATAGATTTGTACCTTTACAAATTTCTTCGTATCCTAACCTCTTTCCATTCATGTGATCCTAATCAGAGTTTTCTACAAAACGTGCGTTGGGATAGATTTGTGCTTTTACAAATTTCTTCGTATCCTAACCTCTTTCCATTCATGTGATACTAATCAAACTTTTCTACAAAACCATGCATTGGGATAGATTTGTACCTTTACAAATTTCTTCGTATTCTAACCTCTTTCCATTCATGTGATCCTAATCAGAGTTTTCTACAAAACGTGCGTTGGGATAAATTTGTCCTTTTACAAACTTCATAGTAGCCTAACCTCTTTCCATTCATGTGATCCTAATCACAGTTTTCTATAAAACCATGCATTGGGACAGATTTGTACCTTTACAAATTTCTTCGTAACCTCTTTCCATTTATGTGATCCTAATCAAACTTTTCTACAAAACCATGCGTTGGGATAGCTTCGTGCTTTAAAAATTTCTTCGTATCCTAACCTCTTTCCATTCATGTGATCCTAATCAAACTTTTCTACAAAACATGCATTGGGATAGATTTGTACCTTGACAAATTTCTTCGTACCCTAACCTCTGTCCATTCATGTGATCCTAATCAAACTTTTCTACAAAACCATGCTTTGGGATAGCTTTGTGCTTTAAAAATTTCTTCGTATCCTAACCTCTTTCCATTCATGTGATCCTATTCAAAGTTTTCTATAAAACCATGCATTGGAATAGAATTGTACCTTTACAAATTTCTTCGTACCCTAACCTCTTTCCATTCATGTTATCCTATTCAAACTTTTCTACAAAACCATGAATTGGTTAATAATAACCTCTTTTCATTCATCTGATCCTAATCAGAGTTTTCTACAAAACATGCGTTGGGATGGATTTGTGCTTTTACAAATTTCTTCGTATCCTAACCTCTTTCCATTAATGTGATCCTAATCAAAGTTTTCTACAAAACCATGCATTGGGATAGCTTCGTGCTTTAAAAATTTCTTTGTACACTAACCTCTTCCCATTCATGTGATCCTAATCAGAGTTTTCTACAAAACGCATTGGGATAGATTTGTACCTTTACAAATTTCTTCGTATCTTAACCTCTTTCCATTCATGTGATCCTAATCAAACTTTTCTACAAAACATGTATTGGGATAGGTTTGTACCTTTACAAATTTCTTCGTATCCTGGCCTCTTTCCATTCATGTGATCCTAATCAGAGTTTTCTGCAAAACGTGCGTTGGGATAGATTTGTGCTTTTACAAATTTCTTCGTATCCTAACCTCTTTCCATACATGTGATCCTAATCACAGTTTTCTATAAAACCATGCATTGGGACAGATTTGTACCTTTACAAATTTCTTCGTAACCTCTTTCCATTTATGTGATCCTAATCGAACTTTTCTACAAAACATGCATTGGGATAGATTTGTAGCTTTACAAATTTCTTCGTATCCTAACCTCTTTCCATTCATGTGATACTAATCAAACTTTTCTACAAAACCATGCATTGGGATAGATTTGTACCTTTACAAATTTCTTCGTATTCTAACCTCTTTCCATTCATGTGATCCTAATCAGAGTTTTCTACAAAACGTGCGTTGGGATAAATTTGTGCTTTTACAAACTTCATAGTAGCTTAACCTCTTTCCATTCATGTGATCCTAATCAAACTTTTCTACAAAACATGCATTGGGATAGATTTGTACCTTTACAAATTTCTTCGTATCCTAACCTCTTTTCATTCATCTGATCCTAATCAGAGTTTTCTACAAAACATGCGTTGGGATAGATTTGTACCTTTACAAATTTCTTCGTATTCTAACCTCTTTCCATTCATGTGATCCTAATCAGAGTTTTCTACAAAACGTGCGTTGGGATAAATTTGTGCTTTTACAAACTTTATAGTAGCTTAACCTCTTTCCATTCATGTGATCCTAATCAAACTTTTCTACAAAACATGCATTGGGATAGATTTGTACCTTTACAAATTTCTTCGTATCCTAACCTCTTTTCATTCATCTGATCCTAATCAGAGTTTTCTACAAAACATGCGTTGGGATAGATTTGTGCTTTTACAAATTTTTTCATACCCTAGCCTCTTTTCATTCATGTGTTCCTAATCAGAGTTTTTACAAAACACACGATGGGATAGATTTGTGCTTTTACAAATTTCTTTGTATCCTAACCTCTTTTAATTTATCTGATCCTAGAGTTTTCTACAAAACGTGCGTTGGGATAAATTTGTGCTTTTACAAACTTCATAGTAGCCTAACCTCTTTCCATTCATGTGATGCTAATCAAACTTTTCTACAAAACATGCATTGGGATAGATTTGTACCTTTACAAATTTCTTCGTATTCTAACCTCTTCCCATTCATGTGATCCTAATCAGAGTTTTCTACAAAATGTGTGTTGGGATAGATTTGTGCTTTTACAAATTTCTTCGTACCCTAACCTCTTTCCATTCATGTGATCCTAATCACACTTTTCTACAAAACGTGCGTTGGGATAGATTTGTGGTTTTACAAATTTCTTCGTACCCTAACCTCTTTCCATACATGTGATCCTAATCAAACTTTTCTACAAAACATGCATTGGGATAGATTTGTACCTTGCAAATTTCTTCGTACCCTAACCTCTGTCCATTCATGTGATCCTAATCAATCTTTTCTACAAAACCATGCTTTGGGATAGCTTTGTGCCTTAAAAATTTTATCGTATCCTAACCTCTTTCCATTCATGTGATCCTATTCAAAGTTTTCTATAAAACCATGCATTGGGATAGAATTGTACCTTTACAAATTTCTTCGTACCCTAACCTCTTTCCATTCATGTTATCCTATTCAAACTTTTCTACAAAACCATGAATTGGTTAATAATAACCTCTTTTCATTCATCTGATCCTAATCAGAGTTTTCTACAAAACATGCGTTGGGATGGATTTGTGCTTTTACAAATTTCTTCGTATCCTAACCTCTTTCCATTCATGTGATCCTATTCAAAGTTTTCTATAAAACCATGCATTGGGATAGAATTGTACCTTTACAAATTTCTTCGTGCCCTAACCTCTTTCCATTCATGTTATCCTATTCAAACTTTTCTACAAAACCATGAATTGGTTAATAATAACCTCTTTTCATTCATCTGATCCTAATCAGAGTTTTCTACAAAACATGCGTTGGGATGGATTTGTGCTTTTACAAATTTCTACGTATCCTAACCTCTTTCCATTCATGTGATCCTATTCAAAGTTTTCTATAAAACCATGCATTGGGATAGAATTGTACCTTTACAAATTTCTTCCTACCCTAACCTCTTTCCATTAATGTGATCCTAATCAAAGTTTTCTACAAAACCATGCATTGGGATAGCTTCGTGCTTTAACAATTTCTTTGTACACTAACCTCTTCCCATTCATGTGATCCTAATCAGAGTTTTCTACAAAACGCATTGGGATAGATTTGTACCTTTACAAGTTTCTTCGTATCTTAACCTCTTTCCATTCATGTGATCCTAATCAAACTTTTCTACAAAACATGCATTGGGATAGGTTTGTACCTTTACAAATTTCTTCGTATCCTAGCCTCTTTCCATTCATGTGATCCTAATCAGAGTTTTCTGCAGAACGTGCGTTCGGATAGATTTGTGCTTTTACAAATTTCTTCGTATCCTAACCTCTTTCCATACATGTGATCCTAATCACAGTTTTCTATAAAACCATGCATTGGGACAGATTTGTACCTTTACAAATTTCTTCGTAACCTCTTTCCATTTATGTGATCCTAATCAAACTTTTCTACAAAACCATGCGTTGGGATAGCTTCGTGCTTTAAAAATTTCTTCGTATCCTAACCTCTTTCCATTCATGTGATCCTAATCAAACTTTTCTACAAAACATGCATTGGGATAGATTTGTACCTTGACAAATTTCTTCGTACCCTAACCTCTGTCCATTCATGTGATCCTAATCAAACTTTTCTACAAAACCATGCTTTGGGATAGCTTTGTGCTTTAAAAATTTCTTCGTATCCTAACCTCTTTCCATTCATGTGATCCTATTCAAAGTTTTCTATAAAAACATGCATTGGAATAGAATTGTACCTTTACAAATTTCTTCGTACCCTAACCTCTTTCCATTCATGTTATCCTATTCAAACTTTTCTACAAAACCATGAATTGGTTAATAATAACCTCTTTTCATTCATCTGATCCTAATCAGAGTTTTCTACAAAACATGCGTTGGGATGGATTTGTGCTTTTACAAATTTCTTCGTATCCGAACCTCTTTCCATTAATGTGATCCTAATCAAAGTTTTCTACAAAACCATGCATTGGGATAGCTTCGTGCTTTAAAAATTTCTTTGTACACTAACCTCTTCCCATTCATGTGATCCTAATCAGAGTTTTCTACAAAACACATTGGGATAGATTTGTACCTTTACAAATTTCTTCGTATCTTAACCTCTTTCCATTCATGTGATCCTAATCAAACTTTTCTACAAAACATGTATTGGGATAGGTTTGTACCTTTACAAATTTCTTCGTATCCTGGCCTCTTTCCATTCATGTTATCCTAATCAGAGTTTTCTGCAAAACGTGCGTTGGGATAGATTTGTGCTTTTACAAATTTCTTCGTATCCTAACCTCTTTCCATACATGTGATCCTAATCACAGTTTTCTATAAAACCATGCATTGGGACAGATTTGTACCTTCACAAATTTCTTCGTAACCTCTTTCCATTTATGTGATCCTAATCGAACTTTTCTACAAAACATGCATTGGGATAGATTTGTAGCTTTACAAATTTCTTCGTATCCTAACCTCTTTCCATTCATGTGATACTAATCAAACTTTCCTACAAAACCATGCATTGGGATAGATTTGTACCTTTACAAATTTCTTCGTATTCTAACCTCTTTCCATTCATGTGATCCTAATCAGAGTTTTCTACAAAACGTGCGTAGGGATAAATTTGTGCTTTTACAAACTTCATAGTAGCTTAACCTCTTTCCATTCATGTGATCCTAATCAAACTTTTCTACAAAACATGCATTGGGATAGATTTGTACCTTTACAAATTTCTTCGTATCCTAACCTCTTTTCATTCATGTGATCCTAATCAGAGTTTTCTACAAAATGTGTGTTGGGATAGATTTGTGCTTTTACAAATTTCTTCGTACCCTAACCTCTTTCCATTCATGTGATCCTAATCACACTTTTCTACAAAACGTGCGTTGGGATAGATTTGTGGTTTTACAAATTTCTTCGTACCCTAACCTCTTTCCATACATGTGATCCTAATCACAGTTTTCTATAAAACCATGCATTGGGACAGATTTGTACCTTTACAAATTTCTTCGTAACCTCTTTCCATTTATGTGATCCTAATCAAACTTTTCTACAAAACCATGCGTTGGGATAGCTTCGTGCTTTAAAAATTTCTTCGTATCCTAACCTCTTTCCATTCATGTGATCCTAATCAAACTTTTCTACAAAACATGCATTGGGATAGATTTGTACCTTGACAAATTTCTTCGTACCCTAACCTCTGTCCATTCATGTGATCCTAATCAAACTTTTCTACAAAACCATGCTTTGGGATAGCTTTGTGCTTTAAAAATTTCTTCGTATCCTAACCTCTTTCCATTCATGTGATCCTATTCAAAGTTTTCTATAAAACCATGCATTGGGATAGAATTGTACCTTTACAAATTTCTTCGTACCCTAACCTCTTTCCATTCATGTTATCCTATTCAAACTTTTCTACAAAACCATGAATTGGTTAATAATAACCTCTTTTCATTCATCTGATCCTAATCAGAGTTTTCTACAAAACATGCGTTGGGATGGATTTGTGCTTTTACAAATTTCTTCGTATCCTAACCTCTTTCCATTAATGTGATCCTAATCAAAGTTTTCTACAAAACCATGCATTGGGATAGCTTCGTGCTTTAAAAATTTCTTTGTACACTAACCTCTTCCCATTCATGTGATCCTAATCAGAGTTTTCTACAAAACGCATTGGGATAGATTTGTACCTTTACAAATTTCTTCGTATCTTAACCTCTTTCCATTCATGTGATCCTAATCAAACTTTTCTACAAAACATGTATTGGGATAGGTTTGTACCTTTACAAATTTCTTCGTATCCTGGCCTCTTTCCATTCATGTGATCCTAATCAGAGTTTTCTGCAAAACGTGCGTTGGGATAGATTTGTGCTTTTACAAATTTCTTCGTATCCTAACCTCTTTCCATACATGTGATCCTAATCACAGTTTTTTATAAAACCATGCATTGGGACAGATTTGTACCTTTACAAATTTCTTCGTAACCTCTTTCCATTTATGTGATCCTAATCGAACTTTTCTACAAAACATGCATTGGGATAGATTTGTAGCTTTACAAATTTCTTCGTATCCTAACCTCTTTCCATTCATGTGATACTAATCAAACTTTTCTACAAAACCATGCATTGGGATAGATTTGTAGCTTTACAAATTTCTTCGTATCCTAACCTCTTTCCATTCATGTGATACTAATCAAACTTTTCTACAAAACCATGCATTGGGATAGATTTGTACCTTTACAAATTTCTTCGTATTCTAACCTCTTTCCATTCATGTGATCCTAATCAGAGTTTTCTACAAAACGTGCGTTGGGATAAATTTGTGCTTTTACAAACTTTATAGTAGCTTAACCTCTTTCCATTCATGTGATCCTAATCAAACTTTTCTACAAAACATGCATTGGGATAGATTTGTACCTTTACAAATTTCTTCGTATCCTAACCTCTTTTCATTCATCTGATCCTAATCAGAGTTTTCTACAAAACATGCGTTGGGATAGATTTGTGCTTTTACAAATTTTTTCATACCCTAGCCTCTTTTCATTCATGTGTTCCTAATCAGAGTTTTTACAAAACACACGATGGGATAGATTTGTGCTTTTACAAATTTCTTTGTATCCTAACCTCTTTTAATTTATCTGATCCTAGAGTTTTCTACAAAACGTGCGTTGGGATAAATTTGTGCTTTTACAAACTTCATAGTAGCCTAACCTCTTTCCATTCATGTGATGCTAATCAAACTTTTCTACAAAACATGCATTGGGATAGATTTGTACCTTTACAAATTTCTTCGTTTCCTAACCTCTTTTCATTAATCTGATCCTATTCAAAGTTTTCTATAAAACCTTGCATTGAGATATATTTGTACCTTTACAAATTTCTTCGTATTCTAACCTCTTCCCATTCATGTGATCCTAATCAGAGTTTTCTACAAAATGTGTGTTGGGATAGATTTGTGCTTTTACAAATTTCTTCGTACCCTAACCTCTTTCCATTCATGTGATCCTAATCACACTTTTCTACAAAAGGTGCGTTGGGATAGATTTGTGGTTTTACAAATTTCTTCGTACCCTAACCTCTTTCCATACATGTGATCCTAATCAAACTTTTCTACAAAACATGCATTGGGATAGATTTGTACCTTGACAAATTTCTTCGTACCCTAACCTCTGTCCATTCATGTGATCCTAATCAAACTTTTCTACAAAACCATGCTTTGGGATAGCTTTGTGCCTTAAAAATTTTATCGTATCCTAACCTCTTTCCATTCATGTGATCCTATTCAAAGTTTTCTATAAAACCATGCATTGGGATAGAATTGTACCTTTACAAATTTCTTCGTACCCTAACCTCTTTCCATTCATGTTATCCTATTCAAACTTTTCTACAAAACCATGAATTGGTTAATAATAACCTCTTTTCATTCATCTGATCCTAATCAGAGTTTTCTACAAAACATGCGTTGGGATGGATTTGTGCTTTTACAAATTTCTTCGTATCCTAACCTCTTTCCATTCATGTGATCCTATTCAAAGTTTTCTATAAAACCATGCATTGGGATAGAATTGTACCTTTACAAATTTCTTCGTACCCTAACCTCTTTCCATTCATGTTATCCTATTCAAACTTTTCTACAAAACCATGAATTGGTTAATAATAACCTCTTTTCATTCATCTGATCCTAATCAGAGTTTTCTACAAAACATGCGTTGGGATAGATTTGTGCTTTTACAAATTTCTTCCTACCCTAACATCTTTCCATTAATGTGATCCTAATCAAAGTTTTCTACAAAACCATGCATTGGGATAGCTTCGTGCTTTAACAATTTCTTTGTACACTAACCTCTTCCCATTCATGTGATCCTAATCAGAGTTTTCTACAAAACGCATTGGGATGGATTTGTACCTTTACAACTTTCTTCGTATCTTAACCTCTTTCCATTCATGTGATCCTAATCAAACTTTTCTACAAAACATGCATTGGGATAGGTTTGTACCTTTACAAATTTCTTCGTATCCAAGCCTCTTTCCATTCATGTGATCCTAATCAGAGTTTTCTGCAAAACGTGCGTTCGGATAGATTTGTGCTTTTACAAATTTCTTCGTATCCTAACCTCTTTCCATACATGTGATCCTAATCACAGTTTTCTATAAAACCATGCATTGGGACAGATTTGTACCTTTACAAATTTCTTCGTAACCTCTTTCCATTCATGTGATACTAATCAAACTTTTCTACAAAACCATGCATTGGGATAGATTTGTACCTTTACAAATTTCTTCGTATTCTAACCTCTTTCCATTCATGTGATCCTAATCAGAGTTTTCTACAAAACGTGCGTTGGGATAAATTTGTGCTTTTACAAACTTCATAGTAGCTTAACCTCTTTCCATTCATGTGATCCTAATCAAACTTTTCTACAAAACCATGAATTGGGATAGATTTGTACCTTTACAAATTTCATCGTATCCTAACCTCTTTCCATTCATGTGATTCTAATCAAACTTTTCTACAAAACATGCATTGGGATAGATTTGTACCTTTACAAATTTCTTCGTATCCTAACCTCTTCCCATTCATGTGATCCTAATCACACTTTTCTACAACACGTGCGTTGGGATAGATTTGTGCTTTTACAAATTTCTTCCTAGCCTAACCTCTTTTCATTAATCTGATCCTAATCAAAGTTTTCTATAAAACCTTGCATTGGGATATATTTGTACCTTTACAAATTTCTTCGTATTCTAACCTCTTCCCATTCATGTGATCCTAATCAGAGTTTTCTACAAAATGTGTGTTGGGATAGATTTGTGCTTTTACAAATTTCTTCGTACCCTAACCTATTTCCATTCATGTGATCCTAATCAAACTTTTCTACAAAACGTGCGTTGGGATAGATTTGTGGTTTTACAAATTTCTTCGTACCCTAACCTCTTTCCATTCATGTGATCCTAATCAAAGTTTTCTATAAAACCATGCATTGGGATAGAATTGTACCTTTACAAATTTCTTCGTATCCTAACCTCTTTCCATTCATGTGATCCTAATCAAATTTTTCTACAAAACATGCATTGGGATAGATTTGTACCTTTACAAATTTCTTCGTATCCTAACCTCTTTCCATTCATGTGATCCTAATCAGAGTTTTCTACAAAACGTGTGTTGGGATAGATTTGTGCTTTTACAAATTTCTTCGTACCCTAACCTCTTTCCATTCATGTGATCCTAATCAAACTTTTCTACAAAACGTGCGTTGGGATAGATTTGTACTTTTACAAATTTCTTCCTACCCTAACCTCTTTTCATTAATCTGATCCTAATCAAATTGTTCTATAAAACCATGCATTGGGATATATTTGTACCTTTACATATTTCTTCGTATCCTAACTTCTTTCCATTCATGTGATCCTAATCAAACTTTTCTACAAAACATGCATTGAGATAGATTTGTACCTTTACAAATTTCTTCGTATCCTCACCTCTTTCCATTCATGTGATCCTAATCAAACTTTTCTACAAAACCATGCGTAGGGATAGCTTCGTGTCCTAATCAAAGTTTTCTATAAAACCATGCATTGGGATAGAATTGTACCTTTACAAATTTCTTCGTATACTAACCTCTTTCCATTCATGTGATCCTAATCAAATTTTTCTACAAAAGATGCATTGGGATAGATTTGTACCTTTACAAATTTCTTCGTATCCTAACCTCTTTTCATTCATCTGATCCTAATCAGAGTTTTCTACAAAACATGCGTTGGCTTAGATTTGTGCTTTTACAAATTTTTTCATACCCTAGCCTCTTTTCATTCATGTGTTCCTAATCAGAGTTTTTACAAAACACACGATGGGATAGATTTGTGCTTTTACAAATTTCTTTGTATCCTAACCTCTTTTAATTTATCTGATCCTAGAGTTATCTACAAAACATGCGTTGGGATAGCTTCCTGCTTTAAAAATTTCTTCGTACCCTAACCTCTTTCCATTCATGTAATCCTAATCAAACTTTTCTACAAAACATGCATTGGAATAGATTTGTACCTTTACAAAATTCTTCGTACCCTAACCTCTTTTAATTTATCTGATCCTAGAGTTATCTACAAAACATGCGTTGGGATAGCTTCGTGCTTTAAAAATTTCTTCGTACCCTAACCTCTTTCCATTCATGTGATCCTAATCAAACTTTTCTACAAAACATGCATTGGGATAGATTTGTACATTTACAAAATTCTTCGTACCCTAACCTCTTTCCAATCATGTGATCCTAATCAAACTTTTCTACAAAACCATGCGTTGGGATAGCTTCGTGGTTTAAAAATTTCTTCGTAACCTAACCTCTTTCCATTCACGTGATCCTAATCACAGTTTTCTATAAAACCATGCATTGGGACAGATTATTACCTTTACAAATTTCTTCGTAACCTTTTTCCATTTATGTGATCCTAATCGAACTTTTCTACAAAAATGCATTGGGATAGATTTGTAGCTTTACAAATTTCTTCGTATCCTAACCTCTTTCCATTCATGTGATACTAATTAGAGTTTTCTACAAAACGTGCGTTGGGATAGATTTGTGCTTTTACAAATTTCTTCGTACCCTAACCTCTTTCCATTCATGTGATCCTAATCAAACTTTTCTACAAAACCATGCATTGGGATAGCTTCGTGCTTTAAAAATTTCTTCGTACCCTAACCTCTTTCCATTCACGTGATCCTAATCACAGTTTTCTATAAAACCATGCATTGGGACAGATTTGTACCTTTACAAATTTCTTCGTAACCTTTTTCCATTTATGTGATCCTAATCGAACTTTTCTACAAAAATGCATTGGGATAGATTTGTAGCTTTACAAATTTCTTCGTATCCTAACCTCTTTCCATTCATGTGATACTAATTAGAGTTTTCTACAAAACGTGCGTTGGGATAGATTTGTGCTTTAACAAATTTCTTCGTACCCTAACCTCTTTCCATTCATGTGATCCTAATCAAACTTTTCTACAAAACCATGCATTGGGATAGATTTGTACCTTTACAAATTTCTTCGTACGCTAACCTCTTTCCATTCATGTGATCCTAATCACATTTTTCTACAACACGTGCGTTGGGATAGATTTGTGCTTTTACAAATTTCTTCCTACCCTAACCTCTTTTCATTCATCTGATCCTAATCAGAGTTTTCTACAAAACGTCCGTTGGGATAGATTTGTGCTTTTACAAATATCTTCGTACCCTAACCTCTTTCCATTCATGTGATCCTAATCAAACTTTTCTATAAAACCATGCATTGGGATAGATTTGTACCTTTACAAATTTCTTCGTATCCTAACCTCTTTCCATTCATGTGATCCTAATCAAACTTTTCTACAAAACCATGCATTGGGATAGATTTGTACCTTTACAAATTTCTTCGTACGCTAACCTCTTTCCATTCATGTGATCCTAATCACATTTTTCTACAACACGTGCGTTGGGATAGATTTGTGCTTTTACAAATTTCTTCCTACCCTAACCTCTTTTCATTCATCTGATCCTAATCAGAGTTTTCTACAAAACGTCCGTTGGGATAGATTTGTGCTTTTACAAATATCTTCGTACCCTAACCTCTTTCCATTCATGTGATCCTAATCAAACTTTTCTATAAAACCATGCATTGGGATAGATTTGTACCTTTACAAATTTCTTCGTATCCTAACCTCTTTCCATTCATGTGATCCTAATCAAACTTTTCTACAAAACATGCATTGGGATAGATTTGCACCTTTACAAATTTCTTCGTATCCTAACCTCTTTTCATTCATCTGATCCTAATCAGAGTTTTCTACAAAACATGCGTAGGGATAGATTTGTGCTTTAAAAATTTCTTTGTACCCTAACCTCTTCCCATTCATGTGATCCTAATCAGAGTTTTCTACAAAACATGCATTGGGATAGATTTGTACCTTTACAAATTTCTTCGAATCTTAACCTCTTCCCATTGATGTGATCCTAATCATAGTTTTCTACAAAACGCGCGTTGGGATAGATTTGTGCTTTTACAAATTTCTTCGTACCCTAACCTGTTTCCATTCATGTGATCCTAATCAAACTTTTCTACAAAACCATGCATTGGGATAGATTTGTACCTTTACAAATTTCTTAGTACCCTAACCTCTTTCCATTCATGTGATCCTAATCAAAGTTTTCTATAAAACCATGCATTGGGATAGATTTGTACCTTTACAAATTTCTTCGTATCCTAACCTCTTTCCATTCATGTGATCCTAATCAAACTTTTCTACAAAACATGCATTGGGATAGATTTGAACCTTTACAAATTTCTTCGTACACTAACCTCTTTTCATTCATCTGATCCTAATCAGAGTTTTCTACAAAACATGCGTAGGGATAGATTTGTGCTTTAAAAATTTCTTTGTACCCTAACCTCTTCCCATTCATGTGATCCTAATCAGAGTTTTCTACAAAACATGCATTGGGATAGATTTGTACCTTTACAAATTTCTTCGTATCTTAACCTCTTCCCATTCATGTGATCCTAATCAGAGTTTTCTACAAAACGCGCGTTGGGATAGATTTGTGCTTTTACAAATTTCTTCGTACCCTAACCTGTTTCCATTCATGTGATCCTAATCAAACTTTTCTACAAAACCATGCATTGGGATAGATTTGTACCTTTACAAATTTCTTCGTATCCTAACCTCTTTCCATTCATGTGATCCTAATCAAACTTTTCTACAAAACATGCATTGGGATAGATTTGTACCTTTACAAATTTCTTCGTATCCTAACCTCTTTCCATTCATGTGATCCTAATAAAACTTTTCTACAAAACCATGCATTGGGATAGATTTGTACCTTTACAAATTTCTTCGTATCCTAACCTCTTTCCATTCATGTGATCCTAATCAAACTTTTCTACAAAACATGCATTGGGATAGATTTGAACCTTTACAAATTTCTTCGTATCCTAACCTCTTTTCATTCATGTGATCCTAATCAAAGTTTTTACAAAACACACGATGGGATAGATTTGTGCTTTTATAAATTTCTTCGTACCCTATCCTCTTTCCATTCATGTGATCCTAATAAAACTTTTCTACAAAACCATGCATTGGGATAGATTTGTACCTTTACAAATTTCTTCGTACCCTAACCTCTTTTCATTCATGTGATCCTAATCAGAGTTTTCTACAAAACGTGCGTTGGGATAGATTTGTGCTGTTATAAATTTCTTCGTATCCTACCCTCTTTCCATTCATGTGATCCTAATAAAACTTCTCTACAAAACATGCATTGGGATACATTTGTACCTTTACAAATTTCTTCGTACCCTAACCTCTTTTCATTCATGTGATCCTAATCAGAGTTTTCTACAAAACGTGCATTGGGATAGATTTGTACCTTTACAAATTTCTTCGTATCCTAACCTCTTTCCATTCATGTGATCCTAATAAAACTTTTCTACAAAACCATGCATTGGGATAGATTTGTACCTTTACAAATTTCTTCGTATCCTAACCTCTTTCCATTCATGTGATCCTAATCAAACTTTTCTACAAAACATGCATTGGGATAGATTTGAACCTTTACAAATTTCTTCGTATCCTAACCTCTTTTCATTCATGTGATCCTAATCAGAGTTTTTACAAAACACACGATGGGATAGATTTGTGATTTTATAAATTTCTTCGTACCCTATCCTCTTTCCATTCATGTGATCCTAATAAAACTTTTCTACAAAACCATGCATTGGGATAGATTTGTACCTTTACAAATTTCTTCGTACCCTAACCTCTTTTCATTCATGTGATCCTAATCAGAGTTTTCTACAAAACGTGCGTTGGGATAGATTTGTGCTGTTATAAATTTCTTCGTACCCTACCCTCTTTCCATTCATGTGATCCTAATAAAACTTCTCTACAAAACATGCATTGGGATACATTTGTACCTTTACAAATTTCTTCGTACCCTAACCTCTTTCCATTCATGTGATCCTAATCAGAGTTTTCTACAAAACGTCCGTTGGGATAAATTTGTGCTTTTACAAACTTCATAGTAGCCTAACCTCTTTCCATTCATGTGATCCTAATCAAACTTTTCTACAAAACATGCATTGGGGTAGATTTGTACCTTTACAAATTTCTTCGTATCCTAACCTCTTTTCATTCATGTGATCCTAATCAGAGTTTTTACAAAACACACGATGGGATAGATTTGTGCTTTTACAAATTTCTTTGTATCTTAACCTCTTTCCATTCATGTGATCCTAGTCGGAGTTTTTTACAAAAACGTGCGTTGGGATAGATTTGTGCTTTTACAAATTTCTTCGTATCCTAACCTCTTTTAATTTATCTGATCCTAGAGTTATCTACAAAACATGCGTTGGGATAGCTTCGTGCTTTAAAAATTTCTTCGTACCCTAACCTCTTTCCATTTTTGTGATCCTAATCGAACTTTTCTACAAAACATGCATTGGGATAGATTTGTACCTTTACAAATTTCTTCGTACCCTAACCTCTTTCCAATCATGTGATCCTAATCAAACTTTTCTACAAAACCATGCGTTGGGATAGCTTCGTGCTTTAAAAATTTCTTCGTATCCTAACCTCTATCCATTCATGTGATCCTAATCAGAGTTTTCTACAAAACGTGCGTTGAGATAGATTTGTGCTTTTACAAATTTCTTCGTACCCTAACCTCTTTCCATTCATGTGATCCTAATCAAACTTTTCTATAAAACAATGCATTGGGATAGAATTGTACCTTTACAAATTTCTTCGTACTCTAACCTCTTTCCATTCATGTGATCCTAATCAAACTTTTCTACAAAACCATGAATTGGGATAGATTTGTACCTTTACAAATTTCATCGTATCCTAAGCTCTTTCCATTCATGTGATCCTAATGAAACTTTTCTACAAAACATGCATTGGGTTAGATTTGTACCTTTACAAATTTCTTCGTATCCTAACTTCTTTCCATTCATGTGATCCTAATCAGAGTTTTCTACAAAACGTGCGTTGGGATAGATTTGTGCTTTTACAAATTTCTTCGTACCCTAACCTCTTCCCATTCATGTGATCCTAATCACACTTTTCTACAACACGTGCGTTGGGATAGATTTGTGCTTTTACAAATTTCTTCCTAGCCTAACCTCTTTTCATTAATCTGATCCTAATCAAAGTTTTCTATAAAACCATGCATTGGGATATATTTGTACCTTTACAAATTTCTTCGTATCCTAACCTCTTCCCATTCATGTGATCCTAATCAGAGTTTTCTACAAAACGTGTGTTGGGATAGATTTGCACCTTTACAAATTTCTTCGTATCCTAACCTCTTTTCATTCATCTGATCCTAATCAGAGTTTTCTACAAAACATGCGTTGGCTTAGATTTGTGCTTTTACAAATTTTTTCATACCCTAGCCTCTTTTCATTCATGTGTTCCTAATCAGAGTTTTTACAAAACACACGATGGGATAGATTTGTGCTTTTACAAATTTCTTTGTATCCTAACCTCTTTTAATTTATCTGATCCTAGAGTTATCTACAAAACATGCGTTGGGATAGCTTCCTGCTTTAAAAATTTCTTCGTACCCTAACCTCTTTCCATTCATGTAATCCTAATCAAACTTTTCTACAAAACATGCATTGGAATAGATTTGTACCTTTACAAAATTCTTCGTACCCTAACCTCTTTTAATTTATCTGATCCTAGAGTTATCTACAAAACATGCGTTGGGATAGCTTCGTGCTTTAAAAATTTCTTCGTACCCTAACCTCTTTCCATTCATGTGATCCTAATCAAACTTTTCTACAAAACATGCATTGGGATAGATTTGTACATTTACAAAATTCTTCGTACCCTAACCTCTTTCCAATCATGTGATCCTAATCAAACTTTTCTACAAAACCATGCGTTGGGATAGCTTCGTGGTTTAAAAATTTCTTCGTAACCTAACCTCTTTCCATTCACGTGATCCTAATCACAGTTTTCTATAAAACCATGCATTGGGACAGATTATTACCTTTACAAATTTCTTCGTAACCTTTTTCCATTTATGTGATCCTAATCGAACTTTTCTACAAAAATGCATTGGGATAGATTTGTAGCTTTACAAATTTCTTCGTACCCTAACCTCTTTCTATTCATGTGATACTAATTAGAGTTTTCTACAAAACGTGCGTTGGGATAGATTTGTGCTTTTACAAATATCTTCGTACCCTAACCTCTTTACATTCATGTGATCCTAATCAAACTTTTCTACAAAACCATGCATTGGGATAGCTTCGTGCTTTAAAAATTTCTTCGTACCCTAACCTCTTTCCATTCACGTGATCCTAATCACAGTTTTCTATAAAACCATGCATTGGGACAGATTTGTACCTTTACAAATTTCTTCGTAACCTTTTTCCATTTATGTGATCCTAATCGAACTTTTCTACAAAAATGCATTGGGATAGATTTGTAGCTTTACAAATTTCTTCGTATCCTAACCTCTTTCCATTCATGTGATACTAATTAGAGTTTTCTACAAAACGTGCGTTGGGATAGATTTGTGCTTTAACAAATTTCTTCGTACCCTAACCTCTTTCCATTCATGTGATCCTAATCAAACTTTTCTACAAAACCATGCATTGGGATAGATTTGTACCTTTACAAATTTCTTCGTACCCTAACCTCCTTCCATTCATGTGATCCTAATCACATTTTTCTACAACACGTGCGTTGGGATAGATTTGTGCTTTTACAAATTTCTTCCTACCCTAACCTCTTTTCATTCATCTGATCCTAATCAGAGTTTTCTACAAAACGTCCGTTGGGATAGATTTGTGCTTTTACAAATATCTTCGTACCCTAACCTCTTTCCATTCATGTGATCCTAATCAAACTTTTCTATAAAACCATGCATTGGGATAGATTTGTACCTTTACAAATTTCTTCGTATCCTAACCTCTTTCCATTCATGTGATCCTAATCAAACTTTTCTACAAAACCATGCATTGGGATAGATTTGTACCTTTACAAATTTCTTCGTACGCTAACCTCTTTCCATTCATGTGATCCTAATCACATTTTTCTACAACACGTGCGTTGGGATAGATTTGTGCTTTTACAAATTTCTTCCTACCCTAACCTCTTTTCATTCATCTGATCCTAATCAGAGTTTTCTACAAAACGTCCGTTGGGATAGATTTGTGCTTTTACAAATATCTTCGTACCCTAACCTCTTTCCATTCATGTGATCCTAATCAAACTTTTCTATAAAACCATGCATTGGGATAGATTTGTACCTTTACAAATTTCTTCGTATCCTAACCTCTTTCCATTCATGTGATCCTAATCAAACTTTTCTACAAAACATGCATTGGGATAGATTTGCACCTTTACAAATTTCTTCGTATCCTAACCTCTTTTCATTCATCTGATCCTAATCAGAGTTTTCTACAAAACATGCGTAGGGATAGATTTGTGCTTTAAAAATTTCTTTGTACCCTAACCTCTTCCCATTCATGTGATCCTAATCAGAGTTTTCTACAAAACATGCATTGGGATAGATTTGTACCTTTACAAATTTCTTCGAATCTTAACCTCTTCCCATTGATGTGATCCTAATCATAGTTTTCTACAAAACGCGCGTTGGGATAGATTTGTGCTTTTACAAAATTCTTCGTACCCTAACCTGTTTCCATTCATGTGATCCTAATCAAACTTTTCTACAAAACCATGCATTGGGATAGATTTGTACCTTTACAAATTTCTTAGTACCCTAACCTCTTTCCATTCATGTGATCCTAATCAAAGTTTTCTATAAAACCATGCATTGGGATAGATTTGTACCTTTACAAATTTCTTCGTATCCTAACCTCTTTCCATTCATGTGATCCTAATCAAACTTTTCTACAAAACATGCATTGGGATAGATTTGAACCTTTACAAATTTCTTAGTACACTAACCTCTTTTCATTCATCTGATCCTAATCAGAGTTTTCTACAAAACATGCGTAGGGATAGATTTGTGCTTTAAAAATTTCTTTGTACCCTAACCTCTTCCCATTCATGTGATCCTAATCAGAGTTTTCTACAAAACATGCATTGGGATAGATTTGTACCTTTACAAATTTCTTCGTATCTTAACCTCTTCCCATTCATGTGATCCTAATCAGAGTTTTCTACAAAACGCGCGTTGGGATAGATTTGTGCTTTTACAAATTTCTTCGTACCCTAACCTGTTTCCATTCATGTGATCCTAATCAAACTTTTCTACAAAACCATGTATTGGGATAGATTTGTACCTTTACAAATTTCTTCGTATCCTAACCTCTTTCCATTCATGTGATCCTAATCAAACTTTTCTACAAAACATGCATTGGGATAGATTTGTACCTTTACAAATTTCTTCGTATCCTAACCTCTTTCCATTCATGTGATCCTAATAAAACTTTTCTACAAAACCATGCATTGGGATAGATTTGTACCTTTACAAATTTCTTCGTATCCTAACCTCTTTCCATTCATGTGATCCTAATCAAACTTTTCTACAAAACATGCATTGGGATAGATTTGAACCTTTACAAATTTCTTCGTATCCTAACCTCTTTTCATTCATGTGATCCTAATCAAAGTTTTTACAAAACACACGATGGGATAGATTTGTGCTTTTATAAATTTCTTCGTACCCTATCCTCTTTCCATTCATGTGATCCTAATAAAACTTTTCTACAAAACCATGCATTGGGATAGATTTGTACCTTTACAAATTTCTTCGTACCCTAACCTCTTTTCATTCATGTGATCCTAATCAGAGTTTTCTACAAAACGTGCATTGGGATAGATTTGTACCTTTACAAATTTCTTCGTATCCTAACCTCTTTCCATTCATGTGATCCTAATAAAACTTTTCTACAAAACCATGCATTGGGATAGATTTGTACCTTTACAAATTTCTTCGTATCCTAACCTCTTTCCATTCATGTGATCCTAATCAAACTTTTCTACAAAACATGCATTGGGATAGATTTGAACCTTTACAAATTTCTTCGTATCCTAACCTCTTTTCATTCATGTGATCCTAATCAGAGTTTTTACAAAACACACGATGGGATAGATTTGTGATTTTATAAATTTCTTCGTACCCTATCCTCTTTCCATTCATGTGATCCTAATAAAACTTTTCTACAAAACCATGCATTGGGATAGATTTGTACCTTTACAAATTTCTTCGTACCCTAACCTCTTTTCATTCATGTGATCCTAATCAGAGTTTTCTACAAAACGTGCGTTGGGATAGATTTGTGCTGTTATAAATTTCTTCGTACCCTACCCTCTTTCCATTCATGTGATCCTAATAAAACTTCTCTACAAAACATGCATTGGGATACATTTGTACCTTTACAAATTTCTTCGTACCCTAACCTCTTTCCATTCATGTGATCCTAATCAGAGTTTTCTACAAAACGTCCGTTGGGATAAATTTGTGCTTTTACAAACTTCATAGTAGCCTAACCTCTTTCCATTCATGTGATCCTAATCAAACTTTTCTACAAAACATGCATTGGGATAGATTTGTACCTTTACAAATTTCTTCGTATCCTAACCTCTTTTCATTCATGTGATCCTAATCAGAGTTTTTACAAAACACACGATGGGATAGATTTGTGCTTTTACAAATTTCTTTGTATCTTAACCTCTTTCCATTCATGTGATCCTAGTCGGAGTTTTTTACAAAAACGTGCGTTGGGATAGATTTGTGCTTTTACAAATTTCTTCGTATCCTAACCTCTTTTAATTTATCTGATCCTAGAGTTATCTACAAAACATGCGTTGGGATAGCTTCGTGCTTTAAAAATTTCTTCGTACCCTAACCTCTTTCCATTTTTGTGATCCTAATCGAACTTTTCTACAAAACATGCATTGGAATAGATTTGTACCTTTACAAATTTCTTCGTACCCTAACCTCTTTCCAATCATGTGATCCTAATCAAACTTTTCTACAAAACCATGCGTTGGGATAGCTTCGTGCTTTAAAAATTTCTTCGTATCCTAACCTCTATCCATTCATGTGATCCTAATCAGAGTTTTCTACAAAACGTGCGTTGAGATAGATTTGTGCTTTTACAAATTTCTTCGTACCCTAACCTCTTTCCATTCATGTGATCCTAATCAAACTTTTCTATAAAACAATGCATTGGGATAGAATTGTACCTTTACAAATTTCTTCGTACTCTAACCTCTTTCCATTCATGTGATCCTAATCAAACTTTTCTACAAAACCATGAATTGGGATAGATTTGTACCTTTACAAATTTCATCGTATCCTAAGCTCTTTCCATTCATGTGATCCTAATGAAACTTTTCTACAAAACATGCATTGGGTTAGATTTGTACCTTTACAAATTTCTTCGTATCCTAACTTCTTTCCATTCATGTGATCCTAATCAGAGTTTTCTACAAAACGTGCGTTGGGATAGATTTGTGCTTTTACAAATTTCTTCGTACCCTAACCTCTTCCCATTCATGTGATCCTAATCACACTTTTCTACAACACGTGCGTTGGGATAGATTTGTGCTTTTACAAATTTCTTCCTAGCCTAACCTCTTTTCATTAATCTGATCCTAATCAAAGTTTTCTATAAAACCATGCATTGGGATATATTTGTACCTTTACAAATTTCTTCGTATCCTAACCTCTTCCCATTCATGTGATCCTAATCAGAGTTTTCTACAAAACGTGTGTTGGGATAGATTTGCACCTTTACAAATTTCTTCGTATCCTAACCTCTTTTCATTCATCTGATCCTAATCAGAGTTTTCTACAAAACATGCGTAGGGATAGATTTGTGCTTTAAAAATTTCTTTGTACCCTAACCTCTTCCCATTCATGTGATCCTAATCAGAGTTTTCTACAAAACATGCATTGGGATAGATTTGTACCTTTACAAATTTCTTCGAATCTTAACCTCTTCCCATTGATGTGATCCTAATCATAGTTTTCTACAAAACGCGCGTTGGGATAGATTTGTGCTTTTACAAATTTCTTCGTACCCTAACCTGTTTCCATTCATGTGATCCTAATCAAACTTTTCTACAAAACCATGCATTGGGATAGATTTGTACCTTTACAAATTTCTTAGTACCCTAACCTCTTTCCATTCATGTGATCCTAATCAAAGTTTTCTATAAAACCATGCATTGGGATAGATTTGTACCTTTACAAATTTCTTCGTATCCTAACCTCTTTCCATTCATGTGATCCTAATCAAACTTTTCTACAAAACATGCATTGGGATAGATTTGAACCTTTACAAATTTCTTCGTACACTAACCTCTTTTCATTCATCTGATCCTAATCAGAGTTTTCTACAAAACGTGCGTAGGGATAGATTTGTGCTTTAAAAATTTCTTTGTACCCTAACCTCTTCCCATTCATGTGATCCTAATCAGAGTTTTCTACAAAACATGCATTGGGATAGATTTGTACCTTTACAAATTTCTTCGTATCTTAACCTCTTCCCATTCATGTGATCCTAATCACACTTTTCTACAACACGTGCGTTGGGATAGATTTGTGCTTTTACAAATTTCTTCCTAGCCTAACCTCTTTTCATTAATCTGATCCTAATCAAAGTTTTCTATAAAACCATGCATTGGGATATATTTGTACCTTTACAAATTTCTTCGTATCCTAACCTCTTCCCATTCATGTGATCCTAATCAGAGTTTTCTACAAAACGTGTGTTGGGATAGATTTGCACCTTTACAAATTTCTTCGTATCCTAACCTCTTTTCATTCATCTGATCCTAATCAGAGTTTTCTACAAAACATGCGTAGGGATAGATTTGTGCTTTAAAAATTTCTTTGTACCCTAACCTCTTCCCATTCATGTGATCCTAATCAGAGTTTTCTACAAAACATGCATTGGGATAGATTTGTACCTTTACAAATTTCTTCGAATCTTAACCTCTTCCCATTGATGTGATCCTAATCATAGTTTTCTACAAAACGCGCGTTGGGATAGATTTGTGCTTTTACAAATTTCTTCGTACCCTAACCTGTTTCCATTCATGTGATCCTAATCAAACTTTTCTACAAAACCATGCATTGGGATAGATTTGTACCTTTACAAATTTCTTAGTACCCTAACCTCTTTCCATTCATGTGATCCTAATCAAAGTTTTCTATAAAACCATGCATTGGGATAGATTTGTACCTTTACAAATTTCTTCGTATCCTAACCTCTTTCCATTCATGTGATCCTAATCAAACTTTTCTACAAAACATGCATTGGGATAGATTTGAACCTTTACAAATTTCTTCGTACACTAACCTCTTTTCATTCATCTGATCCTAATCAGAGTTTTCTACAAAACATGCGTAGGGATAGATTTGTGCTTTAAAAATTTCTTTGTACCCTAACCTCTTCCCATTCATGTGATCCTAATCAGAGTTTTCTACAAAACATGCATTGGGATAGATTTGTACCTTTACAAATTTCTTCGTATCTTAACCTCTTCCCATTCATGTGATCCTAATCAGAGTTTTCTACAAAACGCGCGTTGGGATAGATTTGTGCTTTTACAAATTTCTTCGTACCCTAACCTGTTTCCATTCATGTGATCCTAATCAAACTTTTCTACAAAACCATGCATTGGGATAGATTTGTACCTTTACAAATTTCTTCGTATCCTAACCTCTTTCCATTCATGTGATCCTAATCAAACTTTTCTACAAAACATGCATTGGGATAGATTTGAACCTTTACAAATTTCTTCGTACCCTAACCTCTTTTCATTCATGTGATCCTAATCAGAGTTTTCTACAAAACGTGCATTGGGATAGATTTGTACCTTTACAAATTTCTTCGTATCCTAACCTCTTTCCATTCATGTGATCCTAATAAAACTTTTCTACAAAACCATGCATTGGGATAGATTTGTACCTTTACAAATTTCTTCGTATCCTAACCTCTTTCCATTCATGTGATCCTAATCAAACTTTTCTACAAAACATGCATTGGGATAGATTTGTACCTTTACAAATTTCTTCGTACCCTAACCTCTTTTCATTCATGTGATCCTAATCAGAGTTTTCTACAAAACGTGCATTGGGATAGATTTGTACCTTTACAAATTTCTTCGTATCCTAACCTCTTTCCATTCATGTGATCCTAATCAAACTTTTCTACAAAACATGCATTGGGATAGATTTGAACCTTTACAAATTTCTTCGTACCCTAACCTCTTTTCATTCATGTGATCCTAATCAGAGTTTTCTACAAAACGTGCATTGGGATAGATTTGTACCTTTACAAATTTCTTCGTATCCTAACCTCTTTCCATTCATGTGATCCTAATAAAACTTTTCTACAAAACCATGCATTGGGATAGATTTGTACCTTTACAAATTTCTTCGTATCCTAACCTCTTTCCATTCATGTGATCCTAATCAAACTTTTCTACAAAACATGCATTGGGATAGATTTGAACCTTTACAAATTTCTTCGTATCCTAACCTCTTTTTATTCATGTGATCCTAATCAGAGTTTTTACAAAACACACGATGGGATAGATTTGTGATTTTATAAATTTCTTCGTACCCTATCCTCTTTCCATTCATGTGATCCTAATAAAACTTTTCTACAAAACCATGCATTGGGATAGATTTGTACCTTTACAAATTTCTTCGTACCCTAACCTCTTTTCATTCATGTGATCCTAATCAGAGTTTTCTACAAAACGTGCGTTGGGATAGATTTGTGCTGTTATAAATTTCTTCGTACCCTACCCTCTTTCCATTCATGTGATCCTAATAAAACTTCTCTACAAAACATGCATTGGGATACATTTGTACCTTTACAAATTTCTTCGTACCCTAACCTCTTTCCATTCATGTGATCCTAATCAGAGTTTTCTACAAAACGTCCGTTGGGATAAATTTGTGCTTTTACAAACTTCATAGTAGCCTAACCTCTTTCCATTCATGTGATCCTAATCAAACTTTTCTACAAAACATGCATTGGGATAGATTTGTACCTTTACAAATTTCTTCGTATCCTAACCTCTTTTCATTCATGTGATCCTAATCAGAGTTTTTACAAAACACACGATGGGATAGATTTGTGCTTTTACAAATTTCTTTGTATCTTAACCTCTTTCCATTCATGTGATCCTAGTCGGAGTTTTTTACAAAAACGTGCGTTGGGATAGATTTGTGCTTTTACAAATTTCTTCGTATCCTAACCTCTTTTAATTTATCTGATCCTAGAGTTATCTACAAAACATGCGTTGGGATAGCTTCGTGCTTTAAAAATTTCTTCGTACCCTAACCTCTTTCCATTTTTGTGATCCTAATCGAACTTTTCTACAAAACATGCATTGGGATAGATTTGTACCTTTACAAATTTCTTCGTACCCTAACCTCTTTCCAATCATGTGATCCTAATCAAACTTTTCTACAAAACCATGCGTTGGGATAGCTTCGTGCTTTAAAAATTTCTTCGTATCCTAACCTCTATCCATTCATGTGATCCTAATCAGAGTTTTCTACAAAACGTGCGTTGAGATAGATTTGTGCTTTTACAAATTTCTTCGTACCCTAACCTCTTTCCATTCATGTGATCCTAATCAAACTTTTCTATAAAACAATGCATTGGGATAGAATTGTACCTTTACAAATTTCTTCGTACTCTAACCTCTTTCCATTCATGTGATCCTAATCAAACTTTTCTACAAAACCATGAATTGGGATAGATTTGTACCTTTACAAATTTCATCGTATCCTAAGCTCTTTCCATTCATGTGATCCTAATGAAACTTTTCTACAAAACATGCATTGGGTTAGATTTGTACCTTTACAAATTTCTTCGTATCCTAACTTCTTTCCATTCATGTGATCCTAATCAGAGTTTTCTACAAAACGTGCGTTGGGATAGATTTGTGCTTTTACAAATTTCTTCGTACCCTAACCTCTTCCCATTCATGTGATCCTAATCACACTTTTCTACAACACGTGCGTTGGGATAGATTTGTGCTTTTACAAATTTCTTCCTAGCCTAACCTCTTTTCATTAATCTGATCCTAATCAAAGTTTTCTATAAAACCATGCATTGGGATATATTTGTACCTTTACAAATTTCTTCGTATCCTAACCTCTTCCCATTCATGTGATCCTAATCAGAGTTTTCTACAAAACGTGTGTTGGGATAGATTTGTGCTTTTACAAATTTCTTCGTACCCTAACCTCTTTCCATTCATGTGATATGTCGTGAAAAATTCTTGTTTTGTTTACTTTAAATTATTATTGTGCATTAACTAGACACAAGATTTCAAAAATATTGGGCAGCATTGTTCTTCGAATATGAGAGTATGTCATTTTAGTTTTTTATCAGATTCCCTACATTTCTTCATCATAATTTTTCGTTAAAACTGCTAAAGGTTAGATGGTCTCCATAAGAGCCCATGTTAAATTCTGGATTTTACTTTCCATTTTTCTCGGTAATGGTACACAAGAAGATTATAAAAAAAAGTTACCGAATAGAATAAGTGTCAAAGAACTCGAGGTTTAAATTTCACGTCATTCTCTACATTTTTACATTTCGCTGTATCCTCCTTAATACTTTATTAAAAATTGTCGTAAAATTGATGTATATACTATAGTAGTTTTAAAAATTCTCTGCAAACAATAAATAAATGATAATGTGCACATTAAAAAATTTTACATACATAAAAATAAACATGTCAGCATAACCTAGAATTTATACCTGACAGCTGCTGAATGTGTTACTAAAGTAAAAAGAGAGAAAGAAGTATCTCTGTTTCAGACATCTTAGTTTTGGCCTAGAAAGAGATAGATTTTGACATCCGTGTCCTAACTTTAAAACGCTTTAAAATAACACAGTTGAAGTTTTCATTTAGGAACTCTAATATAATCTAATACTCCTTGAAAATATGGGTAAAACTACCGTGTTGCTTTTTTATAGCTACTGCCTGCTACACTAAAGTCTGCCATGGTACGGCCGTATATTGACGAAGTCGCTTTTAACGTAGTTGACCATGCACATTGGGCACATTGATATAGCCCCTTTATTTTCAAATAGTAGCAACAATGATTGATCTCGCCGCTGGAGCAAAAGCACCAGAACGATGTTGGCAGTATTGAATGTTACCAAATTTGACATTCTGTCTTACAATTAATCTTAGGTTTAATAATAATCATGCACAAAAATATTCACAGTTTAACATTATAATTTGATAAAGGGCATTCATGTTCTGTAGAAAGGACCATATTAACGTTGGGGAAGTTCCGTATCGGGACCGCGCAAACCGCGCAGAGAGCGCTGCATGACCCGATTTCCAATTTCTTAAATAATATTTCTGCACAATGACAAAAAACCACCAGCGGCCAGGCTGCTCGGTAATGGGCATGCGCGAGGCGAGTACACGTGTACTCGTGCAGAGAACACAGAGAAGTAAGACTTCGCTACTTCCCGTGATCTGTGAAATGGAGTATTATACTGAAATATGAAAGTTGTGGGAAATAGAAAATGGAGAAACTGTAGACAAAACTGCGTACCGGGGTATATGTAAAATATGAAAACTAACTCTATAATTTAAATAATAATTATTTCAATAAAACATAAATATTCAAATGTAGCGCTCACATGTAGGAGTCGACTAACTGATGGCGTGTTAAAGTAGGAACCAATCACAGTTCCGTTCACAAACCCGACCCGAGTCAACAGTCAACAAAAAAGTTTACTCGTGGTTTACTCGTTTGTAGTTTGTGAAAGTGTGATTATTGTTTTATCTTTGGTATTTAGACAGTAAGTATATTAGTATTGTAATGTCGATTATTGGAAATTGTTGCATTTCAATTCAAGGTATTATAATGCCCAAATCAAAGGCTTGCCTAAGTAGACAAAAAAGTAGTAGAAGTCGAACAAACCGAGCCAAAAATATAAAACGTTCTTGGAATTTAAAGAAAGAAAAAGAAAATGATGCCAAACGAAACATGTAAGTGATAGAACGGTATATGTGTTTAAACTGTACCTAAGAATAAGTGTATTAATTGTTAGAGTTGGAAATGTGGAAAGACCAGAGTCTCCTGTTGAGCTTACAGAGTTGGAAACAGTATGGGATGGTTCGTCTGCAGCCAATAAATACTCTCCAAAAGTATCTGAGACAATAGTTGATATGGACATGGCATGGGGAACCGCAGAAGAATTCGACAGGTAAGAATAACACTTGGGAGCATATGACTAAGTTTGAATAAACATTGAGGATTATCACAGTATAATGGCTGAGGAAATACCGGTTGAAAGCGTAGAGCAACCTGAAAAAGTTGTAGTAGGAAACAGAATTGTAAACATTAGTTTTTTATTGGAAAAAACTATCTACATTGCTGAAAAGCATGCAAGAGCTTGCACATGTGGGTCACTGAAAATAAGCAAGGAAGTACGAAGTGGTCTTGAAAGTGTAATCAGCCTACACTGTGATATGTGTGAAAAAACATTTACTTGTTCCACTGTTGATTCCACTGTTGACTCACTGAATAAAGCTGCAGTGTGGGCCACAGTAGCTGTTGGAAGCACATACAATCATACACAAGAAATGTTGAGTGTTATGAACATTCCTTCTTTATCAAATACACTGTTTTATACACTACAAGAACAATTGTCACAGGTACTTTTTTATTTTATTTTGCTCTACGTTCTTCCCGTATATGAATCAATTAATGTTGGCAGGTGTGGATGGCTTCCAGTATCACTGACATGGAGGCAGCTGGGAAAGAAGAGCATGCTATAGCTGTAGAAAAAGGTCATGTTGACAGTGATGGTATACCTTGGATCAGTGTATATTTAGATGGTGGTTGGTCAAAGAGGAGCTACGGTCATTCATACAATGCAGCTTCTGGTGTTGTATGTAGTAATAACATTAACAACTTGCTAATTTTTTAATCACTCTATTTTTAGGGTGTCATAATAGGGAGGCAAACAAAAAAGGTTTTGTACATGGGTGTACGAAATAAATTCTGCATCATCTGCAGCAAGGCGGAAAACCAGAAAGTAGCTGCTAAACCCCACAATTGTTTTAAAAATTGGGAAGGGTCGTCATCTGCCATGGAGGCAGATATAATTGTTGAAGGATTTTGCTCAAGCATTGCAATGCACAATTTGCGTTACAAAGAATTTGTTGCGGATGGTGACTCGAGTGTGTATGCAAAGATTGTGCGACAAGTACCATATGGCAAAGAGGTAAACGGTATCTTTTTTTTTTTATTAATTAACTATCATTGTTTTCAAGATTACAAAAATTGAGTGTACAAATCATATTATTAAAAATTATGGAAAACGGTTGTATGCTCTCAAACAGGACACGAAGAATATTTCGCTAGCAGCTAGGAAGCAACTAACGGGAAAACGAATTGTTGAATTACAAAAAATTGCACAAAAAGCAATATATGACAACGCTCATGGTGACATAGGATCCCTTATTGAGGATTTAAACAATGGACCAAGTCACATTTTTGGTCATCATCTAAATTGCAAAGATTACTATTGCAGCTGTGTTGGTGAGACAGGTCCGGAGGTAAAGGATGTTAAGTTGTCTGGTCTTTTTCGATTAGTGCAAGGTGGGTACAGTAATGAAAAAAAATACATTTATCTTGATATCTTGGTTTTCCTTCTAGGCGCTCTAAATCCAGTTGTTAGGAAAGCAAATTCTTTAATTGACAATGAAACCAACAATAGGGCAGAGCTATTCATGGCAGTATTGTCCAGGTTCAATGCTGGCAAAAGATTGAATCTAACCCAAAGAGGTTCATTCCAATACCGAGCATATTTAACAGCACTTAGATATAATAAGGGTGCGTCCTTCACCTTTATTACCATTAAGCAAGAAAGTTGAATTGAAATCATTTTTAGGAGTTAACTGGCACAACAGTCCATGGAAGAAGACTGTACAAAACAGCCCTGGAAAGTATTTCAAAAAATTTATGACTTCTCAGAATAAATATAAAAGAAAATTAAATTATGGAAGAGACAATGGAGAGGCCAAACGCAGGATAACTAGTAACAAGAAAAATGTAACATCTCAAAAAAATACTGATTATGGTCCATTGGCTATCCAGCCTGAACTTTCTAACGAAGAACTTGCAGAACAATGTTTGCATTATTTGAATACTTTAACTGTAAATAAGGGAATATGTAGTGATGTTGTTACCTCTTTGATGTTCTTCTAGGTTACTGCAGAAGATGTTAACAATATTGCCGCAAGTACAGTAGGGCAATTTGATAATCCAATCTACAGGACTCACAGAGCACACAGGTTAACCGCTTCTAATTTTGGTGATGTGGTGAGGAGGCGAAACCAAACTTCTTGTCATTCACTAGTCAAGAGAATATTATACCCAGTAAATGTAAACACCCCTGCCATTGAGTATGGAAAAACAAAAGAGGCAGTGGCTATTTCCTTGTTGGAAGAGAAACTTGGTGTAAAAGTTGCACCGAGTGGTCTCTTCATTGATATAGACCACTGCTTTTTGGGAGCATCGCCTGATGGTTAGAGCAATGAAAAGGATCTGGGATCAATAATTGCTTTAAGACTTTGTTTCAGGCTTAGTAGGTGAAAACGAAATTGTGGAGGTGAAGTGCCTCCTAAAGGTATCTAACCTAGGTATTACATTAGAGGAAGCAGTAAGACAAAAGATGAACATATGTTTGGAATTCAAAAACAACAGTCTAAGTCTAAAGAAAAATCACAATTATTACTTCCAGGTTAGCCCTTATTTTATGATTATTATTAAACTTAACTTGCATACTTTTGTTTCTAGGTACAAGGTCAACTACATATAGCAAACAAAAGTTCATGTTATTTTGTAGTATTTGTTAATACAAAAACAGACCTTTTTGTAGAAAAAATTAAACGAGATGATCTGTTTTGGAAGGAGCAAATGGAAACTAAATTGGTCCAATTCTACAAATGCTGTATTCTTCCAGAAATAATAAGAGGTAATTTGCAACGCGGTTTAAGATGTGAAGACCCTGATTACATCAAAGAAGCCCAGAACAAAGTAGCCTCCAAAAAAATTACTTAACTTTATATTTTATAATTTTCATTCAATATATCCACCAAGGCTGGAAACATTTGTGTTTTTATTTTGTATCCATTAATCCATGAAGTAATTCAAAGTAATTAACTATTAATGCTCCCACTAGCGCACGTTTAAACACAGTAGTGGAAATTGCTTATCTTTCAATGTAGAACAACGTTACTTTACAATACGTATCCATTCTGACAGGTTTTTAAATTAACTTTACATCTGACTTCATTACATTAAACGTTCATCTATTTTGTAATACATAATACTACGTTTCCGTATCTTCGTTTTCATTATACTTGTTAATCGATCCCAAGCGTACTTTGAAAAACAACAATTTTCAACTTTAGGTTAGGATGTTAGGAACAGTTTTATTACTTAGCGCCATCTCGGTAAATATACTCAAACTACTCTGCCGGTACAGTGTATTGGGAAATAATGGCGGCTATGTTGAAATGGACGTTTTTCATAATAAAGTTTCTTTCATGATCTACAATTTCAATTGCTTGAGCATTTTCGTTTTACATACGTTGTGTTATTCCTCTGGTCGAATAGGATGGCTTGATATGTATTTTGTCACATATTCATTTAAAATGTATGCGAAAGAAATTTTTTACACCTCTCAACAATACCGGTATTTCATGTTTTTTTTTTTTTATTTGATAGGAAGTTTAATGACTTGGTATCTATATCATCTTGTTCTCTGTTTCATTGAGCATAGCTTGGCCAAAAGAGAAAACGCTGTGCTTTGTAATTTTCGAGTTTATCATGAAATTCGACGTGCCTGCATTTGCTTTAGAATTCCCTACCCTTAATATGACATATACCTCCGTTATTCTAATTTTTGACAAACATAACTTGGATACTTATTGGTATAGCCCCTTTATTTTCAAATAGTAGTCACATAGTAGCGACAACGATTGATCTCGTCGCTGGAGCAAAACTATGTTGGTGACATTGGAAGTTACTAGATTTGACATTTTGTTTTACACTAAATCTTAGGTTTAATAATCACCCTGCACAAGAATATTCAAAATTTAACATTAATTTGATAACGGACATTCATGTTATGTAAAAACGATCATATTAATGTAATATACAACTACGAAATTGTAATTTTTTAAGAAATTTTAGTTAAAATGACGAAACAATATGCATGTGGTGCAGTGGCGTGCGGTCCATGCAAGCAATACTTCCCTTGAGAATTTATTAAAAATAAAAACCAATGCTAACAACAATAGTATATTAAAGTATTACTTTCATAAGATACGTTTTTAGCGCACGCGTCCGAGTTCAGAAAACGACCCGCGTAGCGGTGAAAAAATTACTTAGTTTTAAATAAAATTTGTTAGGGATATTTTGGTAAGTAGCATAACAATTGGCAACACTAGGAATTATTGAATTGTTTTTTACATAACCTAGCTTAATCCGCGCGACGTAGAAATTCTCATTCTTATCTCATATACACAAAGACCGCTAGTAGCGGGCCGCTACTAAGCAGCAGGACCTTGTTCAAACTTGCCAGGTGTATTATAGGTACTGTTGAAAATGATTATAAATTCAAAGTAGAATGAATGCCAATATATTTGTGACATAAATAATTGCTACTTAATGAATTAAAAACTTAGATGAAATAAGAATAATTATATTTAATTTCATAGAATAAATACCTTATTTGTCAAAGAAATTAATAAGGTATAAATTCAATAGTAATTTCAGCAAAGAATGATTTTTGTTAACAAACATAATTATTCATTGGATCTTTTGGATATTATAACTTATAAGGTAAAGATATCTAATTTATAAAACTGAATTTTATTACGTTAAGTTTATCGTGAGCTATTAATTGCACATACACAACACAGTGCATCTCATATATGATAGTATCAAAATTTACAATTTCGTTAATAATAAAGTAAAAACCGTTACACCCTTAACAGGGCTATTTATTATTCGGCGCATTTATGTGGCCTGCAAGACTAGTTTTGCAAGCGTTGCATTCCAGTTATAAGAGTTCACTGCGTAAATAAGATAAGTTTGACATTCTAAGAACAGCTGTCTAACAGTGATATCAACTTTAAAAAATAAAATGTTACTGTTTACAGTATTCTAAGAAATTTCATTAGGACACGCAAATATAAAAAAATATTTTTATAAAATTATGGTTATCGTTTATTTGTATTTGTAATATTTAATCAACTTAAAGCTAAAGTATCAATTCCGTACAGTAAAAAGTAGAATTATTTAAAGTACTATTTTAAATTAGGCTCATTAAACTTGCACGGAAAGGTAATACCGATTCAAATGTGTTACATACACTGCATATAAGCACTGATTTCGTTGCTTATAACTGCTCTTCTCCTAGCCTTGGCATGGATCAGCGGGCGTTATCATATATATATTATATGCTGTTAGAATTCTTTGGCCGTTATTTTTAGTGTGCTTCATGCCCAAATGTATATTTATTATAATTTGGTTATTTGTTCGATTTAGTGTTAAATTTAATGTTACTTAAGTAATGTAAATCTGCGAATGAGACTGTATTTTCTCACATTTTTTTATTTCAATTTATGTAAGTTGGATTTTTTAAAGACAAATAATTCTATCTAGTTTGCTCTGTATGCAAATTTAAAATTGCATTACCGTCATGAATGCAAATTCAGCTGCTTCGGTGGAAGCTTCGAGTACTTCCGATACATCCGAATCGGGACGATTTTTTTGTTCAGTTTCTAAATTATGAGATAAAAAATCTTCTGCATACAGTTTTGGAGAGAAATTACAAATTATTAAGAAAGCAGATCAAAACCAGAACTTTCAAATTTAACAACAACGATTAAAACCTGCATCGGTATTTTGTTAAGAAAGACCAGAAAATCGAGTTGCAGTATAAATACATAGTAGTAGTTTTTTTAAAATAAAGAATACTAGTCAACAAATTCCACAAGTATAAAGTGTAAAAGTTCTTGAAATAAATAAAGATTAGTAAAAGTTTCACAGTTTTATTAAAATATAATCTGACAATATTGTTTCGACAGCTATGCTGCCATTATCAAAATTAATATAATTATAAACAAACACGTAGCTAAGGTAGATACAAAAATACGTAACTAGATAAAATAATCTTGTTTATTGTTTCCAGCCTTACTTTGTGGAACTCCATAATCATGAAATAAATCAAGATTAGTAAAAGTTTCACAGTTTTATTAAAATACAACCTGACAATATTGTTTCGACAGCTATGCTGTCATTATCAAAGGTAATATAATTATAAACAAACACGTCGCTAAGGTAGATACAAAAATAGGTAACTAGATAAAATAATAATAATAATCAGAATTAAATATCTAATACTTCCAGTAACGGAGAATTACTGAGCTCAAGTTGTTCATTCATTAAAGGTACCCTGAGTTTGTGTTTGTATATCTCAAAGGCTTCTAAAATGTCTAATTTGCGTTTGTTATTACAAAAATGTAGGAATTTAATATTATTTTGAGGAGTCATTGTGTGATTTTGTTCTAAAAGGTGTTTGGCGTAATTAGATTTTTCAGGATGTTTATTTTTGCAATGACGTACGTGTTCTTTATATCTTATGTCAAAATTTCGAAGTGTTTGTCCAATATATACCGAACTACAAAAAGAACAATTTAAACGGTAAATGCCCGATTTCATGATATCATGTGTTCTGTCTTTAGCATTAAATAAAAATGAAAAAGTATTAGTGTTGGTTTTAAATGTTATTTTATAATTGTTGGTTTTTCTTAGTATATGTGCAATTTTTTCTGATATTTTGCCAAAATATGGTATAGATATGTAATTTGTGTGTTCTGTTTGATTGTCAATGGGATATATTCTTTTGATAGCTAACCTATAATCTTTTTGTTTAATTAAAGTGTCAATCATGTTCGGATTGTAATGATTTGCATGTGCTAGTTGTTTAATGGTTGATATCTCTTTGCTAAAATCTGATTTTGTTAGTGGAATAGTTAAAGCTCTGTGTACTAAGGATCTGTAGGCTGCTATTTTATGTGTATTATGGTGACAAGATTCATTTGGTATTGTTATGTCTGTTTGTGTTGGTTTTCTGTATATGGAAAATTCAAATAGATTGTCTGCGTTAATCTTGATATTTAAGTCTAGAAAGTTTATAGCCCTGTTTTGTTCTGTTTCTAGTGTAAATTTTATATTAGGGTGGATACTGTTAATAAGAATTAAAAATTCATTGATAAGCTCAAAAGTTCTTTTGAGGTTATCAATGAATTTTTACAGATTAATTACAGATTCTATCCGGAGCCGGGCATAAGTTCTGCCTTCTACGTTTTATCGACTGATTTTGTTACACTTTGCCCCAGCTTATATAGTTTATGCCAGAACAAAAGAAAACTGTGACATTTTTCAAAACAACAGAACATCGAGTAAGCTTGTGACGTCACTAATCCCACACAACTGTTATTTTTTTATCACTAATCCTAATTCTGTTATTACAGAATTGTATCCCTTGAAACGAAGATCAAAAAAGTATAATACATTCGTTGTCCCAAAATGTATTGTAACGAAGATATTCAAGAACAACAATTGACAATGTACATATCTCGTTACGAACTAATTACATATAAAGTTCAACAAATCAAGGTTCATCCTTTACAAACTAGTTACATGAATACATGACACAGGTAATACAAATAATTTCTCCATAAAAACATCTTTACAATTTACTATAAACATAATTTTTTTAGAGTACGAACACCAATTAATGCATATACAAGTGCCAGCTTAAATATTAAGTCAATGTTTATCAATTTATGCTCAAAATGTCCAGCATACAATGCTCTAAGCACTTACATCAAAACAATGGTGAGGAAAAACAGGATAAGAGTCATATCAACACGAACGATAGGATTTAATACCTTCATTAATTGAAGTGATTAGAAATCTTATAAACAAATTCAAAAATTAATTGTATTGTATAAGTCACAACAAGATTGACCTAATTAATCTATTTTCAGCTGATTAGCAACATGAACTTGAGCTGGCCTCCTGGAAAATAGAAAAATTTATCTAACGCTAAACATCGTAATCTGTAAATTTAAATATGGAAATTACTTCCTCCTAACAAGTGGGAAACCGTCCCAAAGTGTAACTTGGGTTGCATAAACCTATTTATGATATAATCAATCTAACTAATTGATATATTTTTTCTAAAATGAAACCTATTTATTTATGCATAAGAAACCTAGGATATGTTTGCATGCAATTTTTATTTTTAGTTTTTAATTTAAGTATTAATGAACCTAGCTATGGTCCTATGTATAGCCTTTATATTAATTGTGCCCATGACATAGCATGTCCCTGTTTTAATTTAAATCTGATATAAAAATATTTGTGTTAACGTTTCTGTTCCGTTGTTGATAAAATTTTCAATACGGTGATTTGACAACACCGCAATATACTGAACTACAATATATTGTCAGGTTATATTTTAATAAAACTGTGAAACTTTTACTAATCTTTATTTATTTCATGATTATGGAGTTCCACAAAGTAAGGCTGGAAACAATAAACAAAAAAATGTAAAAGTTCTTCTTTGAAAAACTTTTAAGCTTAATAATTATAACACTGTTTTTTATTGCACCTAGTAGGGGCGGATTTAGAGAATTATTTTGAGGGGGAAATTTTTGGAAAAATAATTGTTTTAATAAATAATAATTAAACACATATTATTTGTTTCTATTCTATGTATACTTATTTCTAAATTGGGGGGGGAGTTGTTCCCCCCCCCGTGAAACCGCGCCTGTACCTAGGTATATTAAAATTAAAATCGTGGTTGCTTCCCTAGCCTAAATTCTCACCGCACGCCATTGATGTGGTGATCTTTTCTTTATTAAAGTTTGTGTCATGTTCGCTCCACGATGTCGCTACTATTTGAAATAGAGGGGCTATACTTATTGGCAAGGTCTGTAGATGTTTAAGCAAGCTTAGAAAAGTAGGCTAGCTCATACAGTTTCACTATGGAATGGACATGAAAATGGCGGGAAACTTAAAATCGACCTGCACTAAACGCTATGATAATAGTTTTTTAAGCTTTGTTAATATCAATCGTAAAAATATAATAAAGTAAATGCTAAATACCGAGCATTATACTAGGATTCTTTTTTATTAAGAAGAAATATAAAAATAAGTAAAACCTCCAGGTCAAATTTTCACTTGTCAGACTAATTTATTCGACTTAAGGGAAGTTCTAGTTATAGAAAGAAAAACTGTCTTCAAGCTACCTTTTATTGTATTGTTTTATTAATAAAGTACACAGCACAAACATAACCATAATACCACAGCATATAATTCTTATGCTGTGATAATACTTAAGGGGAAGATTCGCTAGTAGAAAAATAATGTGTTCGTATCTGTAAAGTAACTTTTTTATTTAGTAGATAGTGAGATGGGGCAAAAAGCAATTTGTTAAGATAGGTTTTTTATAGGTACCTACGGCATAAATATCTTTACAAAATGTAATCTGTTTTAGAAAAAAATTGCTTGTTAGTATATTTTCAACTAACCTAACCTAACCGATAATCTGTCTATGCTTCCTTGAACTAAAATATGTACCTAATTGTTCTAACATTTGGTTTATTTAAAGCAGGTCTTATGGTACTATTACAATTAGGTGCGTTAAATAGTGTGGGAATAACATTAGGTTTTAACTTTTAACTTCTTTTACCATTTTGGCGATTGCTTTCAAACGGGCGTTCTTAAAAATGTTTTTAGAATATACATAAGAATTTAATAACTCATTGTAAAATGTAGTAAATAAACGACTCATATCTAAAATGTATATAGGTTTATTTATTGTAGACAGTGTTCGAACTCCGCATAATGTTGAAAATTTCGTTGGTTGCCAGTTACGCCGTCCACAATCTTGCAGCCAAATAAACCGTTTTCTTTCGTCGGCTGGGAACATAAATACTCTAAATTCATGTTTGGAATAGTTCCTGCAGTTCTTAGCTGCACACCCAGGCATTCTTAACGTGCAAGCTAAAGGCAATCACAAAAACAAACTATTATGATGACATTCTCTAAAAGTCACCTTGTCAATTGTAACCTTGAAATGTCAAACAACAATCACGGCGGTTTCGACAAGATATGTCAGTGGGCATGAAAATGGCGTCTAATGAGACGACCTACTTTTCTAAGCTTACTTCCCTAATAGCACACATTGCCCGATGGACGTTCTTTTTAGGTCCATTGTAGGTACTGTAGGTCCGAGGATGTAAAATGGACGTCTGCTGGACACTCGCACGAGGACGTTTTTCAGAAGTACAACAAAAGACGTCCAGCGGAGGTTTGTTTTGGGTCCATAGTAGAACCTTAAATCCCAAGACATAATAAGGACGTCTGGCGGACGTTCACACGCGGACGTTTTTCAGAAGTACAACAAGAGACGTCCAACGGACGTTTGTTTTGGGCCCATAACAGGCCCTTGCGTCCCAGGACATGGACAGACGTCTGGCGGACGTGCACATGAGAACGTTTTTCAGAAGTACAGCATAAGACGTCCAGCGAACGATTGGTTTGGGTCCATAAAAGGACGTTCATAGGGGAACGTTTTACAGAAGTACAACAAAACATGTCCGGCAGACGTTCGATTTGGGTCCATAATACGTTCTAATAGGAATTACAAAATGATTACAAACAAACAATTTGTAGATTAAGATTAACAATTATTCTAGAAATCTATTTTAACAAAAGATGTCCACTGGACGTTCAGTTTAGATCATGGTAGGCCCGTGACTTCAAAGTCATAAAAAACCGGTCTGAACTTCAGATAAGGATCTTTTTTTAAGAATAGTCTGTTACATGTACATATAACTTTGAGAGCTTAACAAGGACCTCTATGAATACACATTTTTCTTATTGTTATTAAATACTACATTATGTAGTTCTCTAAACAAAGAATTAAAACTATTATGGAATATCCGAAAATTGCTTCTCCCGTGTTTTAAATTAATTATATTTTCTGTACTTTATGGAATACTCTTTAATATACTAAAGTATATTAATATAATAATAATAATAATCGCCCCCCTCCCTCCCGCACAAGCTTATAGCTTCTGGGGCCTGGTTTCCTGGTTATGGGTTGTAGCAATTATTATTATATTATTATATATTTCATACGTTCATACCATCATAAACTCATTAAAAATATTTTCTTTTTAATTAATACAGCTATTTAAATTTCTCCGCTAATATAAAAATGAGACAGCATTTGTGTGACGTCAGTATGCACGGGTCATAAAAGACGTACTACGCAAACTCAGTGCCAGCAGTAAATCACCGTAAAGCCATTATAAGCCGCCATTCGGTTTTCATTGTTCGGTATTTGTTCTCATCGTTGTTCTTGCAGTTTCTGTTTGAACCAATTATTTATATATGCTTTTTTGACATCTATTTAATCAGTCTTTTACGTTATGTGTTTTTAGTAAATAGTGTGAAGTGCAAGGGTGATTATTAATATTTTATCACATTCCTTTCATTCGTTTATTATTATTATTGTGCAGTAATAACGGTAATAAATAGTTGAATGAGTAACTCACCAGCAAAATATTCATGGTAACCTGCAGTATTATAGTATTTTAGAAGTAATAAGGATTTATTATTATTTTCAGAATATCTAAAGCAAATTATATGAAGGTTGAACATGACTGAAATAATAATCTCTTCACTTGAAAAATGAAATATAAGGTATATAAAAACACAACATAATGAAGAAATCAGAAAATATATGGGAAAACTTGAATTTACCTTTACTATGTGAAAATAATGAACTTCTACTGGAAGTTGAACAGTTTTTGGGAGATCCCTTAAATATGCAAAAATCTGTAAGTAATACTTTTTAGAATATCACTGTACAAAGTCAATAGAAAAACTCTTTGGATGGCGTTTATGGCAACCAGCAGTTTTTTTGAAAATCTATGTACATGTTACCTGAAAAAAATTAAAAAGTGGAAATCTTTTCAGAAATCGTTCATTGGTGTAAAAACAAGTGTTTTATGCTTATTTTGCCGTATATGTCGTATAATACTGAATTTGCATTCGAAGATTAATTCTTTTTGTAAATTTTACTTTCTGCAACGTTGCAGAAATCTTACTCAAAAAATCAATGCACAATGATATTATTAGTGAGAGTTTGATGTGTAGGGTGTCTTATATTTTTTTTATGTTCGCAATATCATGTCATAACATCCTGCACATACAGACCTTTTCGTTCTTCTATAATTCTTTCTTCTTTTTAGCACAAATTTATTTAACACTACTGAGTGTCTGATTTTTTTTAGACTGATCTGCTTTCCATAGTTGGAGGAGACAATGTGAACGAATTTGTAAAAAGAGCTTGGAAAAGATTGCTGACAAATCATGATAAAAAATGAAATATTTCTGAATAGTTTTCAAACATAAGAACTTTTCTGCTCTTTTTATGGCCACGCTAATTAAGGGTAAGTAACATTTTTAATGTATCATGATAAGAGGGAAGCGTAACCTTGCCAAATGTATAGTTGATGTTCAATTTTGTGCAGTCGCACGTATAAAATCTTGAAGAGCGACCATCACATCATAATTTTATAGACACAGCTGCACAGGATAGCGTAGATAACTGCCCTTTAGCAAGGTCTGCCTCGCTCTGTTTATGATCAAAGATGATAATAAATGTACAGAGTAGATGCTAAGCAGTTGTTAACATAGGGAATATGCATATTATTGATTTCTAAAAGATTTAAATTTTTAAAATTTTCAGTTTTCTCAGAAATCCAAGGTAGAGGTAAGAATGTTACTTCCCTATCTCAATTTTCTATTCACTTGTGCTCCTTTCAATTTAACTAAATATAGTATGAAAATTTAAAGTTCTGGACGGACTGGAAATTGGCACCTGCCGATAGAGGATTAGAAAAGCTAGGGAGGGGCATTCATTTCCCGATGATTCAACAGTTTTCTCTTTGTGGTCGTTCAAAGATCGTAAAGTAGGAATTCAAAAACAAAATAATATACAGGGTAACTTATTAACATTAAAGTGCAAGTCTCTGTGATATAACAGTAACACACTGCTCAATCTTTTTTTATTATCGTAATCTAGCATGAAAAAATAAAAGTATTTGCTAATTTAATGGATTTCATATTTTTAATAATAACAAAGTTGCCAAAAAAAGCTAAGGATCTAAGATTTATGTTTTTCAAATAAAACATCTGAGTTTTATATTGTATTTTTGGATTTTAAATAAATCCATGTATGACCCGATGCCAGCAGAGGTTACTATGTACTGTTTTGGATATTCTGTTAGCATCACGGATGCAACCCGTGTAATCGGCTGCTAAGCAACCAGTTTAATATATACTTGCCGTCTGCTAACAGAACATCCAAAAGTGTACAAACCGTCACTGGTTTAGGCATATGGCATTTTTCAATCTTGAATGCTGGTATTGCATTGATAAAAGCTATGTGCACAATATATTAATTATATTTGCATTTATTTTTAGTTGCTGCTTTAAAACCGTTGCTGAAAAGTTGCACCGAAAAGAAAATAGAAGACACTTTCAAAAGATACTTGAAAAGAACCTCTGAAGTGGCTAAAAGTGAAGATAGAAGAACTTGGATTTTTTAAATTCTGATAATGATTCCAAACAGTTGAATTTACTTTTTATTTTAAGTTTTTATGCTGTATGTTTACATCATATAATCTATGTAATAATTGTATTAGTGTAGAAAAAGGATTTATATTTGTTAAAAAATTGATTTTTACCAATAATTAGCTTGCCATTAATTAGATTCCTATATAATTCGAAACAACCTGAAAGTTTTGCAACTTTGAGAGTTTGTAGATTTTGGTGTTCTAAATGAAATTACAAAACTTGATTTTTCCAACGAAAGCCGTCCTTAAATCCCTTTAACAGTTTTATAATTTTTTATTATTATCAAGTACATATTGTAACATAGATAAGTTTATATTGTGCTAAAAAAAAGGATCTATACTGATAAAAAACGTAGTTAGATAAATCGAAAAATTATTAAATTTTTAAAATATTTATTACCTAAAACTAAAATCTATATACTAAAATCCAAAATTTGTTTGTCAGTATGTTTGTCCCTTCATAAAGTCGCCCCATGTAGGTCTCACTCCCCAAACCACATATGGCTCAAGGCATGAACCAGAGTGGTGCAAGAGATCAGTCTGGAAGGAATGGTAAGTAACCTAGAATTAAAATTGTAATGTCTAATTCCAGTTTATTTTCTAAAGAATTTATTTTTGATACCAATCAACCTGTAATTATTTATTAAATAAAGTGAAATAACTATGAATAGTTGGACTGGAAGAACTTGGGACTAAAGTCCCAAGTTAAAAGTTCGTTCTTGAAAGAGAAACCTTATATAGGAATCGAAATTACTTTTGTGTACAGGATATGACGTTTAAAAATAACTTTCTTTTATTTCCTCTTGTGTGGTTTGTTTATTTTAGATCCGTGCACTGGAGGACTGTAAAACATCTTTGGGATATTCGTCAAGTCGGCGGCAAATATCTATGTGGTATAGGGCATTGAGTCGAGGATTCATTAGGTCCCCTTTGGACTTAACACTCAACGCTCTTAAAATATCCAGCAAATCCTCGGCTGACGTATGCAGAACGTCTATCTGAGACGTTTTAAGAACATCCAAGTTTATGAAGATTTAACTTCCCATGGACATCCATAGAACGTCCGACTCAGTATAATCAAAAGTCTATTACGTCTGTTGGACGTATAATGGAGGCTTTTAAAAAAACTTCGCAAGTTCGTGACACTTGGACTTCCCGTGGACGTCTATGTAACGTCCCACATTGTATAAATCGAACGTCTATTACCTCCCTTGGACGTTTTTAAAACGTTCGTCAATTTCAATAATATTTTTAATTATCAATGTTAAACTAATTGCTTTTTTTTGTAATAAAACTTTTTTCTTTTTCATAAAAAAAAATATTTTAATAATCTTAGAGCCGTTTTTCTTAATTTTTTTCTTATGTAACCTATGGAGTATGTTATATCGTTGAAATCAGAATAAAAAACTCTATACGAATGTAAAATAAAAAATATGGGTTGCTATTTAAAAAAAATGTTAATGACGTCATAACTGTCAAAAAAATGGATGACACAAATTTAGTATACGTTCTTCGTATGCGCTATAATTAACATTATCATATGTTTTTTAGACTATATCTCTAGCTCAAATAGTAACGGAGTTATGGAATTTATTCCTTACTTATTTTCCACACTGTATATTATACATTATGCTTTACATGCATAAAAATAAACATGACAGCATAACCTAAAATTTATACCTGACAGCTGCTGAATGTTGTCACTAAAGCAAAAAGAGAGAAAAAAGTATCTCTGTTTCAGACAGCTTAGTTTTGGCCTAGAAAGAGATAGATTTTGACATCCGTGTCCTAACTCTAATATAACACAGTTGAAGTTTTCATTTAGGAACTCTACAATGGACCTAAAAAGAACGTCCATCGGGCAATGTGTGCTATTAGGGACAGTGTTCTTATACTTGCCCCGGAAAACTAAAAGTTTGGACACCTGACAGAAAACCATTATTATAATGCAGAGAAACTCTCTTAACTTGGAGGGAAAATCCGACAAGACTACTTCTTACATGAGTTTGCCCTCCCAGTGTTCATTATCTTCCGCAAACCAAGCACCTTACATGCAAACCGGAAAGAATAATGGAGAGTTCTATTCAGTTTCAACGTTCGAAAGATATTCGTCCCTGAACCTGATGTGGAGTAAATAAAGCTGCATGAAGGAATATCTTGAGTTGTTGGGATGAATAGTATACGCCTTACCCAAAAAGTTGCCCTTTTCAGTACTAATTCTTCTTTCACATCCTTACTCCGTTTGCTACCCCTGAATTCATTGTTATTCCAGACGTAGTAGGCTGGGACTTTATGATAGAGGAGGTCTTGGCAAAGATCGTCATTCTGACACATTTAAATGAAGGATATGAGGGTGTGTTCATCGAGTTCGCGATCTCATCCTGAGCGTTGCCTTCATTAAAAACTCCATGTCCATTTTCCAGGCGAAACTCAAAAGAAACGGTGCTACCACGGTATCCCAGTTGCTTTACAGTGGTACCATATTAGGGATAGTCCTTAAATTACATAATATTTCAAGGAAGAGAGGTGGGGTCTTTGATAGCGTTACGCAGTGTTACAAGAGGTAGGCGGGTATTAAGCTTAGCTGCTTAGCGTTACATAACTCTTAACATTTTCTGCAAGAAAAAAAATTTAATTTTTAAATTCTATGAATATTATTTTAACAAATTAAGTATTTTTCTACGTCATATTATTACTGTTATTTTATCATATCATAGAATAATTTGACGGCATTCGAGATGCTTTTAAAATTATTGTGGGGGGGGTTGATAGTAGCGTTACGTAATTATCAAAGAGGGTTCAGAGTAACGTTACGAGGCGTTACAAGGGTGTTACTTTTCTGTAGAGGTGAAACAAATAATTATGAAAGCTTTTAAAGTGTGTGAAGAGCAGCATCCTCAATGGAAAAAACACGAAAAAGAGGAAAATGTTGCTAGATTGATAGGTCATGTTTTAATTTACCTTCCAATCCCACTGCTTATTTACTATAATTTTATGAATTGGTCTGGCCAGTGTTTACAACATACTTCGTGAGCACAAGCAACATCCTGATTATTTTGCTGCTCCTAAGGCGTGTCATAGACCAAGAGCTATTTTGGACAATGTTTCCGAAGAAGACAAAAATGGCAAAAAAAGTGTGGGCTGACATGTCCATAACAAATCCACGAGATGCATTTTTAAGAGGGTTATCGACTGACTTGAGAAATCCATCGGGGAAAGGAAAGCGGCTCATCACCCTTCATATAGGATCTGATGACGGTTTTGTAGATAATGGATTACTGTTATTGAAATCGAAGAAAACAAATGACTACCATGAAGAAATGATCGCAGATACATTTGAACAATGGTTTAAAAATATTTTGCCCAGTCTTGAAGAAGGTTGCGTTATCGTCTTGGATAACGCAAGTTATCACACAAGAAAAATTGAAAAAATTCCGTCTAGCAACACAAAGAAAGCTGACATACATAACTGGCTGCAGAAAAAACTATCCCCTACGAAGACAGTATGGTGAGAGCTGAATTGTTATCTTAAGTAAAAAAGAATGCACCTAAACACAGTGCTAACGTAATCGACGAATTAACACAGGAAAGCAACAGAACTGTTCTGAGATTGCCACCTTACCATGCGACGTATATATAGTATGTTTGTATGTAATTTCTTTGTTTTATTGTAAAAACTATTTATTATATATTATAATATATGTAAACACATAGCACTCGCGAACTTTTCATGGCTTTTTTATTAAATTAATAAAATGCAATTTTTTAAAATGTATGGTTATTATTTATACTAGTATAAATTTCTCTAAGTGACATCATTTATAACGAATTAACAATTCATATACAAAAATGTTCTATTGTAAATTTAACTTTCACATAAAACCAATCAGAACAATCTGTGCTGCCTTGATTTTTTTTTAACTATATCTGTTCAGTGTCCGGAGTATAGTATTAAGTAACTAAGTGCCATAAATGGGCACTACTTCACTCAACGTTCGCATACAAAAACATACACGTATAAAAACTGCAATCTCCTTAGTAGTCGATAAATGAAGTGACGTCAGTAACAATTCCTAATAGAGATTTAAAAAATGTTACAGAGTTGGCGTTGACGTAATGACGTTAGTACTTATTTGTTTAGAAGCACTGACACTTATGCCAAAATATGCCACTGAGCTGTCAGAATTTCATCATCAAAACAAAAGCCAGCTGAGAAGCTGATGAGTGAAAGTGGTGTTTTTTAAGTAAGAAAAAGCTGCCAATTTTACATTAATTTACACATCTAATAAATACAACAGCCCAAAAACCGCGCAGGAAGCTCCGTTTTATACAACTCAATACTCCGCAAGCAATATACGGTATCGTTAACGAAGAAAATAAATTACTTTAACCTCAACCTGAACACAAAAACCAACCTGATTTATGAAGTGTCAAAGTCTATTTTATGTTTATTTGATCTTTATCAATAGACAACATTACCTCTTGTCACGATTTAGACCTACTTTCAGGAGCTATATTTAAAAACCTTATTACTTTTGGATTCTTCTTCTTTTGCATGCTTAATAAATTTTATTATTGGAAAAAGTGGGGTCTAGGTCAAAGTTTTCAACTAGACATTATGTAAATTGATTGGAAACTTCTTTACAGACACTGCAGGCTTTTTCACTACTTCAACTAAAATGGGAAACTACCGCACAACAATTTTTCTGTATTGAAAAGGAATGGATGAACTAGATGTGGAACGTGCCGGTTTCGAGTTTTTCTCCAATTTTGATTCAGCAAATTTATCTCGAGTTGAATATGTACCACCAAATGAATCAGGTTAGTGATAAAATTTAGACTTTTAAACGTGTAACATTATGCTTACAAATTTGTAGTTGTTACTCCGGCAAGTAATACTGGTCGAGCTGTTGTTCCGGAACTTCCAGACGTAGAATTTAATATTTGGACAAAACCTGATTGTTATGGAACTGAATTTGAAAACGCTAATCGGACATGGTTTTATTTTGGTATACGAGGTAGGATCGATTAATTCATTTGTTCTTTTATGGTTGTTTATTATTAACTTTGGTTAAAGCAAATACACCCGGTCTTCTGGTAAAATTAAATATGGTAGATTTAAATCGACAAGCAAAAATGTACAGTCAAGGTATGGCTCCTGTTTATCGAATTGTACCTGGGAAACCACAATGGGAAAGAGTACGTGATAAGCCTACATATACTGTAAGTTGATTTATGTTATAGTAATGATAAAAGGTTTCCGAATATCCAGAGTATTTTTTTTCTCTAACAAAAAGTATTTTTAATCCTAGGAGAAAAAATAATATGTATTATATGGATTAAAAGTGACTTTGGTTGACTCGCAATTTTTGCAGGTGCTTGTCTACGCTGCTGCGCCTCATCAATGTAAACATAATTGTTCGTCAAACAAAGTGCCACTTTTAATCCTAATAACAAAATATGTATACTATTTTTTACTTTGTATTAACAGCAGGCTCATTATGATACTGAAAACAATTTAATAATAGAGGTTATTATTAAATGGTTTTTGGAAACTATTTGTTTTGTAAGGTTGGTAACATTTGTTTTATACCAGATATAAACACATTTACATTTGACACATTTTAACTTTTGCAAAATGTGAAATGTCATTTGATAGCCTTAGCACATATCACACGCAAAAATCATAAGATTTTAATGCAATGTTTTTAATAGCTTGAATTTAGAAATTTCTATAAAATTAATGATACAAAGTAAAAAAAATAGTATACTTGTTTTATAAGATGTATTGTAGCTCTCGTGCCTTTAGAATACTCCTTGCTTCTCTTGTCATGTCCCGAACAACTCGTTCTACAATAAAACTTGTGTAATAATCTACTATTATTTATTTATGAGGTTTGAAATAGTAAGTAGTTATTCCGCTTACTAAGAAATATCCTTCTTAAACATGATCAATGTGTGTTTTTATGACAAACTACACCATGTTAATCTTTTAGAGATGCTCTGTATGTTTTTGCATTAGTTGTTTTTCAACATTTCAGATTTCTGTGTATTATAATAAAATATAAGAAATGAATTCTGAATATTAGGAAACCTTACGTGAGGTTATTTATATGTGTACTAAAGCAGAGATATAAATTTCAGATTGACGACAACATATTTACATTAAGTTTTAAATATAGAACACCAGAAAATATTCAGAGTATAGTATATTTTGCATTTACATATCCATATTCTTTCACTGATTTGATGAATGCGTTAAATAATACTGATAATAGATTTATAAACAATACGGAATTACAATCGAAAGATGATATTTATTATTACCGAGAAGTTCTGTGCTTTTCATTAGATGGAAGAAGAGTAGATCTGCTTACCATATCATCCCACCACAATATTAGCTCAGAGAGAGAAGCTAGACTAAAGAATTTATTTCCAGAACAACATGTTCCTAGACCATTTAGATTTATTGGAAAAAAGGTAATGTATTATTGATTATTCTAGTAATTTGTAAAGTGAGCAGTTTTGGTTGTTTTAATAAGAACTTAAGAATAATAAAAAACAATTGTCTGTAGAAATAAAATGGGTCATGTCAATTCTACTGCTGATGAAAATTCCTGATGATAAAAATAGTTAAGTAACATCTATAAAGTGAAAGCTATTCCTGCAGAAATATTGCAGATTATGCATAAATTTCAAAATATTACATTGAACGTTGCATGTTTTTGGAGGTTATTCATTTTAATTAGGGGCAAGGGAAAATCAGTCAGTTATGAACTGATGTTTATTAATTATGTTGGGGAAAGTTCCATTTAGGTCTCCACTAGTTAAACTATGTGCACCATAATAATAACAACTTAAGCTAATTACTAATATAACCTGGTGGAGACCTAAATAAATCTTACACCCATGTTACATTTTATAACCTCCAAACCTTTGCAACTTTGAACACTAATATTATTTCAAAACTTGACGATTAGCTAGTAAACGTTACTGCAGACATAACATTCCAGGCTTCTACAAGAAGTAGAATTATCCACCTCAGGTATCAACAATATTTGATATGTTCACTGAATTCTTATTTACTAGAAACGCATATATATGATAGGAATATTTGTAGCCCGGATAACCTATTTATTTGTTTACTGCGAACAGCTTTTGATTGGTTTGTTCAGTGACGTAAATACGACCTTCAACGACAAATCAGCAACAGCTGAGTAGAAATAATTTTTATTTTGTGTAGATTGACACAATTGCCATAGGCGTTACATGAGGATTTTACCTAAATTAATATAATTATATCTTTACAAATGCATTGCATGAGAAGAATTAATACAATTCATATGTTTTATTGAAACAACTTACACTACTGTTTACACAGTTACTAATACTAGTGTAATTATAACAGTGAAAAATTAACCAAATTGCTACTTATTAATTTAAGCTAATTTCTTGGCATTTATAAATTATAAATGTAGCCTCGATTGACGAGGCGCCACTGGTGCTGTGGGAGATGTAAACAAACATAAGTCAAATTTAGAGGTTATGTTGGCGACATCTGCTTCATACATTATAATGCCTCTTCTAGTAAATAAGAGTTCAGTGGATATGTTTGGCATTGCAAAACATAACCTCCAAAAGGATGAAACTTTAAACACAAATCTTTTAAACAGTAATAATAAGTAAATAATAGTAAGTAAATAAGCCATTTCAGTCATAAGAATCTTTTCATATGGTGGTAGAAAGAAAGGCTGAATTAGAACTTAAATAATAATAGAAAATATAAATTTGGAAATAGCTATTTTCATTACACGTGCGCTATCAGTCAATCTTTAGGCTTGAACATTTAAACTGTGTTAGCAGAGTGCTTTGAAAGAGGCCTGAAAATTAAAGCGCACATGTATACAACAATATATTTGAAATTCATTTACACAAAACAGTAAAAAGCATTAATATATTGTAAATTTTGAGGTTAGGTTTGACAGATGTCAAATTAGGTAGATAAGAAAAATAGTTTATTCGCAATCATACATCAATAATCAATTTACCTTACATGTCAAACATTGGAAAATATAAAATTTCAACTTCATTTGACAATATTGAAATGAAATATGACAGTTCAGATTGGAAAGTAATAACTTTCTTATCACTTTTCGGGCTGGAAAGTAGCCATTTTCCAACCTTGTTTCTTACTAGTTTTGTATTAGTAATTTGATTATTGCTGTATGATTGTGAATAAAATAGTACACAAAGCTTGGTGGTTGTTGTTTCATCGTACTTCGGCTTATTGCTGACCATGGCCTTATGCGCCTTGGTCATCAAATTTACCTCAGTATCTAATCTACTGTTATATATAAAGTATGAGCAAAAAGTAACTCCATCAAAGGTGCCTTTTGCAATTATGAAGCCATGTGTGTTATAACACCAGACAATTATACAAAATAATCCTAGAGTATAGATAGAGCCCTTTGACAGTGACAATTGTATAATTTTTTTGGTCTTATAATAGTACACATGAGTTCAAAATTCCAAAGACACCTATGATGGCATTACTTTTTGCTCATACTTTATAAATGTATTTAAAGCATTTTTTTGCAGTGAATTATAAACAAGAAAATTACAAACTTCAAATTTTTGCTTTAAACGTAACATTATATGTATTTAACAGTTTATTTTTGTATCCGTACAACAAACTTGAAACAAGCAAGTGCAATGATTAGTTCATACAGTTATAGTGAATTCAAAGTTGTGCTTGTTTTTAAGTTTTTGAACATTCTTTTTGCTTCTAAACCTTTGTTTAGTATATTAATCGCTGCCAAATGCACAAAATCGTCCTAACTCTTTACTTTTGTTGATTGCACTTGCTTTACTAACGATTTCAGAAAATATAAATTAGAAACAAATTGCTCAAAATTCCATGTTCAAATTGCTTATTCGATTCTTAGAACTTTTAAACGAACAGCTCTACTATTTTTGACAGCTGCCAAATTTTGAGGTTAGACTTCTAAGTCTTACAGCTAAATTCTAATGTTTGCTTTTTTTTAATTACTATATTTAAATTTTTTTTTTCAATATTTCAGGTAATTTTTGTATCTGCTCGTGTGCACCCCGGTGAAACCCCATCAAGTTTTGTATTCAATGGTTTTTTTAATCTTTTATTAAATCGTGATGATCCTGTTGCTGTACAACTTCGAAGGTTATATGTTTTTAAACTTATACCCATGTTAAATCCTGATGGAGTCGCTAAAGGACACTATAGAACAGATACGAGAGGTGTAAATTTAAACAGAATGTATCTTAATCCGTCCTTAACTTATCACCCGCCAATTTATGCAGCAAGAGCTTTAATAAGGTATTACCATTATGGATTTGAGAAAGATGATTTAAATTTCGATAACCTTGCTGATTTTCTAAATGATAATAATGATAACGAGGAGGAAGATTTATCTTCTGTAGATGATAACCGCCAAGGTTTAAATAATGACAATAAATTAACTAAGAAAGTTTCACACATGAGCCTCGAAGAGAATAATAAGAATGAGGAAAATACAAAAGCTGAACTCTGGTGCTGTAAATGTAAGATGAATATTATAAAACTTGAAGATACCATGCCGGGAATTTCAAATATTATGCCAACTTTTAATCATAGTAATCCTCTTTCAACAGGGAAAGGCATGTGCAGAAATTGTGGAACTTCGGTTAGTAAATCCCTAAGCAAAGAATCTGTAGAAGAGTCAGGGTCAAACAATAAATGCGAGCATGGTGATTATAATTTAAATGACTCTGGGTTATTTATGTATATGGATATGCATGGCCATGCGTCAAAAAAAGGTATTTTTATGTATGGAAACCATTTTGAAGAGTTTGAAAAAAATATCGAGTGCATGCTCTTACCAAAAATTATGAGCCTTAATAATCACAACTTTCATTTTACTGCCTGTAATTTTACTGAACGAAATATGTATCTCAGGTAAACGAATGGAAGAACGATAAAAATTGTTTATAAATGTAATTATTTAATGTTTGTATTTAACAGGGACCGACGTGATGGAATGAGTCGCGAAGGGTCTGGTAGAGTTGCTGTATTAAAACTTACTGGTCTTGTAAGAAGTTACACTTTAGAATGTAATTATAATACTGGAAGACTTGTAAATACATTACCAACTAGCATAAGGGAAACGAACTCAAAACCTCTGCATAATGTTCATGTACCACCAAAATATACTCCCCATGTTTTTGAAGAGGTTTGTATGAGATTTAAAACATTCTAAACAAGCCTAATTTGTTTTTAATTTTAGTAAAATCTATAGCGTTTTTGATTAGTCACTTACAGAGTGCTCTTGGTCTAGAATTGTCCTAACTGTTCCATTGTATCACATGCTTTGTTAAAAAATATTTGTGAAGGTCTCTGTCTCGTAAGACAGATCAATCGAGAGCACCTACAAATCTTTAAAATAACCTAAAAATATTTTGTTTTCTGTAATTAATGTTGTTATTTTATAAAACAATTTATGTTTACTTAAAACTATGAAAAGCAATGGCTAAGACTTCTATAATTTTATACGAAATTTTGTCATCAAACTCAGCTGATGATTGAATTCCTAATTCAAAAGTTAAGCACTAACTGCTTTAAGAATTTAACAGGGTGACCACTTTCTGGAAAACCGGGAAAAGTCTTTTGGCCAAAAAAAACCCCTTATTAATTCATTTATATTTAAATTTCATTCTATTTTTCAGCATGAAAAAAATATTCCGTAAAAATCACGTAAGATTTTACGTGAAAAACGTAATATTCCGTAAAAATCATGTATAAGTACTATTTTTATGTAATTTTACGTGATTTTCAAAATAATAATTCGAGAATCACGTAATTTTACGTGATATATTACGTAAAATCTCGTGTTTTTTACACTACGAATTTAGAGTATATTCACGTGAGAAATTCAAAATTCCCGCTCAAATTTGCAAACCAGAGGTTACACTTATATGTTCATATTTCTTCTGTTGGTTCTAACATAGCCAGATTTCACGTTATAACCTGTACATATCAGAATTCATAGACATACAAAAGTTCCTGGACAAAACTGTTTTAAGACTAGAATAGTGAAGTTAATATTTGAATTGGCTTGTGAATCAATCATTATATGTTAATCGACGCAAGATCCGTTTAAAATAATAAACAAACGATTTTCATTATTCAAGTAAGCATGTTTTAATATATCTATATAGTATAACCTTGTATTTATATTTTAGTATGATATAGTAAAAGAAAATTTATTATACACAATTAGCGGAATTTTAGAACATCCCGAGCAGCATTTTTAGTCATCGCTACATACCAGCAACTACTAGTGGAACTATTAAGTTTTTGCCGCTAGTTACAAGCACGTAATTGCTACGGTTTCATTACGTGCCTGGAACTAAAATGGGGAACTATTTTTGGTGGACTAGAAAACATAAAACTTACGTAGATTTGGATTTAGAAATATTATGTAAATAGTGTTAGTTTCACAAAGGTTCACAATATACATACATATACATAACAATTCCCAAGGCACAATTTAGTAGCAATTTGTTATTTTTATTGAAGGTTATGTAGTAAAACATCTAATAACAATCATAACAAATTGCAAATTGATTAATGGTTTCCAAAATATTACAAGTAAATATGGAGATGGAGTAGTTTATGAAAAATGACTTTAAAGTGATTCTCCTGGGTAGCAAAAACGTAAGTTTTACTTTCAATACTACTGTCGGGTTCTGTTACTTTAGAGGGTTAAAGCTAAGGTTGCCTAGGGTAATGGTGCCGTCATATAGCGGCCGTAATATTACTGTGAATGACATCACAAAAACTGTTTTCTTAGTTTTAATCGTTGCGGTTATCTCGAGAGTGGTCACCTGCGCCGTCACATAAAAAAGCGGTAACGGCATTCTTATTACGTTCATTAATAAGGCGAGAAACCCTTGCTGCAACGTTTTAGTACGGTGCGGTGACCATAGCGGTGAAGTATTTCTACGCAATGTCCCAAAATATTTTCTGGAATAGCTAATAACAGGACGAAACATTAATTGATTTTGTGAGAAACCGAGATTATTTACAATGTTTAAAGTAAGAAAATAGCCGTGCAACATCAGAACGAGTGATGATGATTTGGGCGATGTGTTCTTCTGGTGACTCTTCACCTTCCAAAAATATTAATAATGCTAAATTAAGATTATCCATTATAATAATTAGAGTAAAATACGTTCTACTTCTTTCACGCACCGTCACATTTCTATTCCTAGCTTTACATCAGTTTTCATTGCATAATGGCCGTCTTTTTCTTCCAACGCATTGAACTCTATATAAATAACTGGAAGGGACGTGCAAGCACGCTAAATCAGAGAACGTTGTGTCAGGGGCAACAGACAAGAATGTAGTATTCCCGTTTCTTTCTAACTTATGTTACCTGCATTATAAGGACACGTGGTGAAACTTTTTGCTGTTTTTTAACGTAGATTAAGTTTTATTTTGTGTGCGACCAAATGTTTAATCTGAATCATTGAGTTAGAAAAGGACCAGGATACTACATTGCGGCGGGTTGCATAAAATTTTAAATGTCTCAGCTATTTACACAAGGCATCCATTCCAGTTATTTATATATAGTTCAATGTTCCAAAGTCAGTACTGCTATTTTACGGCCGCTATATGATGGCACCGCTATCCTAGGAACCCTTAGCTTAAACAATGGCTTCAGGCACGTGGCAGGAACTTTCAGTACTACTTTAAAGTTTTAAGAACGTTAAAGTAGCTTCGGGTAAGTTACTGCTACAATCATAATACCACTTTGAAGTTGCAACGACTTTAAAGTAATTATATAAGGGTCCTAAAACTCCTATGCGGAGCAGAGGGTGGCAATGAAACTTTTCCATCTCTTCTTATCTTGGGCAATATTTTTAATTTCATTCCAGGTTATGTTTGAGTTTTTCATATCCTGTAAGAAGGTTCGCTCCCATGACATCGGAGGACGGCCTCTTTGTCTTTTCCCAACAGGCACCCAATCTAAGGCTCTTCTGGCGATATCATTTGTAGGCCTTCTTAATATGTGCCCAATCCAATTCCAACGTCTTTCTTTTATTTCCATATCTATGGGTTTCTGTTTACTTATCCTCCATAATTCTAAATTAGTTATTTTTCTAGGCCACACTATTCTTAAAATAAACCGTAACATTTTATTTAGTGCTGTTTGTATTTTATAGCGTATTGTTTCAGTCATTTCCCAAGTTTCACTAGCATAAAGAAGCACAGATTTTACACAACTATTAAAGATTTTAATTTTAACACTTTTATTTATTTGTGTTGACCGCCATATAGTTCTGAGTGAGTTAAAAGCTAATCTTGCTTTATTTAGTCTGTTGTCAATATCCCAAACACTCTTTCCATCCTGTCTCAGTATGCTTCCGAGATAAGTGAACTTTTCAACTAATTCTATTGGCTGTCCATCGTATTCTAGTTCTAGTTTTCATATTAAAATTAAGGTTGTTGTTTTGTTTGTTTGCTTTTTGTTTCGTTGCCATTTCATTGATAGAGACAAAGATAGGAGTGGATGAGTTATCAGCTCTTCGCACTCCATACCTTCTAGAGACTTCAAGCTTTCAGTTTGTCTTCTTATTATCTTTGTCCGGAGGTAGTGTGTGTGGAAAAGTGGGTATAGTCTTTATGATTTCCCTAGAATCTATTAAATCTATTGTCTTGTCCGTGGCCATAATGTGTTGTTGTCATAGGATCATGCTTGTTTAACTCTAATTGCTATTTAATTATGGAATTGTTGCGAGCTCTAGAAGAATTTCTATCTCGAACAGGATCCTTAGGCGTGAAAGGAGCTAACATTGTTTGTATTAATTCTGTTTTATTTTTCTTGTTTATAGGTTTAGCTGTAGGTACATTTGTTAATGTGTTACTTTGATCTTCTTCTGAACGATGTCTTTTTTTTACTCGTTTCTAGTTCCTTTAATAGCCAAAGTATTTCTGTACTATGCAACTTTTCATTATTCACAATTAGGTTGTTATACTTCAGTACTACATGTTTTCCATTTTCTCTTAAATATTTCACTATAGGTCTTAATTCTTTTCTTTCAATTAATATATTTGGAGGGTAATATTCGTCTGCTCCTATTTTAGTACCTTTAAGTAAGTTTTTCTTTCCAAAAATTTGATATTTGAGTTTCATATTTACCACACGTAGTAATAGAGGGCTGTTTAATTTTTTCGGATTAATATTCTTGATCAATTCAATATCTCTCTCTTCACAATTAATTTGTAATTGCTGATTTATAACAGTTAGTATTATCTGTTCCAAATCATTGTAGTTGTTTGTTTCTGCCTTAATTCCATGAAAAATTAAATCTTATGCTGCTCTCTTTCCAAAAATAGTAATCGTTTCTCTTGGTTAATTAATTTACTTTCCAAGATTTCTTGTTCACCTTTTATTACTGTAATTGCATTTGTTATTGTATCATTACTTTGTTTAATTTCTATAGTTAGTTCTTCTTTTATGTTCTTCATATCATCTCTCAATTCATTATGTTGCGCAACCATCTCTTGTTTGAAATTAGTTATTAAAGTTCACGTAGTTTCGAAACATCACAATGACTCATCAAGATCTGTGCGAACGTCACCTGCGAGTACAGTGGCGGCGCGTATGTTGTTCATTAAAAGGGGTTAAAAATATGTGCACATAAAATGTTATGAAAATCTCAAAGTACACTTTATAATCTTTAAATAACCACTTTCAGTTGAAGGGGTTGGAGCTTAAATCAACTCACCTAAGTAGCAAAAAGATAATTGTGAGATATAAGCACACGCAACAAGACAGAATGGAAATATACCGACGCTACTGCATTAAGAAAGATATGCGCGTGCGACGGAATTTCGAACGCTCATACGTATTTCGGTTTCTGCGCATTGTGCTGTTTCGAAACCTTTTCACCTATAACTCACTCAGCTTTTGGAAATCCCAATTTTCTTCCTTCTCAGATGCAGCCATGATTTGTTGGTTGTCTACTTTTCTAGGTTAATATAAATGATTTTGTTTAACATCAAGCCTTATCAAATTTAATTCTTATCTAAAAACAGAAAGATTGTAATATTTGGTTATGGTATTAATTTTATAATGTTAATTTTATAATGTAATTAAAGTAATTATACTAAGTGGCAATACCGTTCCACATACTTTAAAAGTTACTTAGAAGTAATGGAACTACATAGCTCCAATAAATAGTATAAACAACTACACAATTACTAAAATATTCCAAATTCAAGTAATTAAACCTATAAAGTCATAAATTTAGTTGTAGTTACGTAATAACTACTCAATCAAAGTTCCGATCTCAGTTACTGCTGTTTAGATGCTGCCTGGGATGGCTTACTACTGAACAAAAGTTATTTCTATTCACTTCTGCTCTCGAATTTCTAAAATTAGTTAATTTAACAATATTCATCAAATGATAATTTAATGTGCATAAGTATTGACCAAAAAAGTCAGGGTAAAAACCTTTAGTCCTCTGGAAAACCTGGAAAAGTCAGGGAATGTAACCGAAAAATAGTGGCCACTCTGTTTAAATTCCTTGGTGATTTTGTGTTTGGTTATTGGTAGTTAACTGGAAGTAGTTATGTCATTGCATGATTGAGGAGTGCTCTGTAAAGTAGTTGAATCAAAAAGCTATTAGAAAAGTTCTAATAAGTAAATTTATAACAGTAAAATATAATTTAACGGATAACATCTAAAGTCTATTTACATTAGAGATCTTGCGCAACAGTTTATTCTTATTCAGAGAAAGGGAAAACGTCATATTGTCTTGATGTCTCTTTTTGATTGCTATCCAAGTAATTTTTTTTTCGTAATTATAATTTATTAACAATTGAACTTTTGTCAATAGAATCGTATAACACAGGCATGAGTTTTGGTTTTCTAATTGTGTTCAAATATAACATATCAATTACTTTTATTAACTTGTAGCCTAGAATCCGATTCTACCGGGTGGGGCAACAGTGTGGGGAAGTCCGATAGCTCCTAAACAGTAACAGCTAGAAAAATTGTTCTAATACGGATGTAAACAGTGGATAGAGGCGCATCTAGAGAAATTATTTTCAAATATACAGGGTGTTGCAGAAAAGTATGGCACGCTTAAGGTAATTTTTTTTAAATAGAATGCCCCAAATATTTTTGCATATTTAACACCTCTGTTGGCAGGTTTATTCATATCTAGAATTCTAGCGCCATCTAATGACCGGTTTAGAAGTTACTAATTTGTTTTCAAAAACATTGAGTTTTACATTAGCACACTTTCACACCGCTTTCACGGCCGCAACTGTGAAGACGAATTTAAGTAGGGATTTTGTTGCAGGGGCTTGTAGGGTGCTCTTTAAAAGAAAATGGACCCACCATGTACAGGGTGTTTTAATTTTTTAAATTTAGAGAACTTCAAAGCTAAGATTCACAACTTTCTCAAATGGAACACTGTATATTTTGTACCTTTGTGATGCACAATTAAATAACGAACATTTTTTGTATGTACGTTCCTATAGCTATCTGTAACCACTTTTGATTTATTGAGAAAAAACTGCAAGAAGTACACAATTAAAAAATTATTTATTTAAAAAATCACGGTTTTTCAAATAAAACAAAAGAAAAAAACTATAACAAATGCTCCATATGTCGCCCATTTGCATGGACACACATTTCGATGCACCTTTGAACGATCTTTGTACGTTTCTTAACATTGCCGGCGTGATACTTCTAAAAGCATGTATTATTCTATCCTTCATATTTTGGATAGTGGTTGGTGTCTCTGTATAAACAATTTCTTTCATATATTCCCATAAAAAGAAATCCATTTTTGTAAGATCAGGAGATCTCGCAGGCCATTTAGTGGGTCCATTCCTTCCAATCCATTGATGTGGGTAGATATTATTTAGGTGATCTCTTACAGCATGTAAATAATGCGGTAGAGCACCGTCTTGCTGAAGCCACATCCCATTTCGGATCTTTTGAGGAAGGTTCGCCAATAATTGTGGCAGATAGTTCTCCAAAAAATGATGATAAATAGCTCCAGTTAATGTACCATCAAAAAAATGTGGCCCTATTACATGTTCTCCAATAATTCCCTCTCAAACGTTTATGAAGCATCTGTGCTGGTTATCGAGTTGTCTGAAAAAGTGGGGATTTTCTGTAGCATAATAATGGAAATTGTGCCTGTTAACAAATCCATTTTTATGAAACGTTGCCTCATCAGTGAACAAAACATTGTTGAAGAATGTAGCATCGTCTTGGATTTTACCTATGGCCCAATTACAAAACTGTAAACGCTTTAGAAAATCGTCATCAGTTAATTCCTGGTGCATTTAAATGTGATATGCATGAAACTTATTTTTCTTTAAGATTCGACCAACAGAACGTCTACTTATTCCTACAGATGAACTCACTTTTCTCTGACTAACATGGGAATTCTCAATCGTTGCCACCACAACAGATAACTCATTTTCTTCATTCACAACATTGTTAATTCGTTCACTTTTTTCATACTGTACATTGCCGGTCCTCACAAATCTATCAAGCACGTTTTGAAAGCTGTGAACTTTAGGGAGCCTCCGTTCAGGATACCGTTGGTGGTAAATTCTGCGGGCAAGCAAACAATTTCTTTCCGACTCGCCCAAGACAAAAGTCATGTCTACAAGTTCTTCATTACTAAAATTCATTTTGAAAAACTAAAACACCTACTAGAACTAAACACTGATGGTCGATAACTGCGAGAAATGTATGTTTTGCATACGTGCACAATAATTGCTAGATGCTTTAATGTTTCGTTGAACAAAAACAACCAACACACTTGACAACTAAATAAATAATTGTTTTTAATTGTGTACTTCTTGCAGTTTTTTCTCAATAAATCAAAAGTGGTTACAGATAGCTATAGGGACGTACATACAAAAAATGCTCGTTATTTAATTCTGCATCACAAAGGTACAAAATATACAGGGTGTTCCATTTGAGAAAGTTGTGAATTTTAGCTTCGAAGTTCTCTAAATTTAAAAATTAATTTTGAACACCCTGTACATGGTGGGTCCATTTTCTTTTAAAAAAGAGCACCCTACAAGCCCCTGCAACAAAATCCCTACTTAAATTCATCTTCACAGTTGCGGCCGTGAAAGCGGTAAACTGTTAAATGGGATAATGTAAAACTCAATTTTTTTGAAAAAAATTTATAACTTCTAAACCGGTAATTAGATGGTGCTAAAATTTTAGATATTATATTTAAACCTGCCAGAGAGGTGTTAAATATGCAAAAATATTTGGGGCATTCTATTTAAAAAAAAATTATCTTAAGCGTGCCACACTTTTCTGCACACCCTGTATATTTGAAAATAATTTCTCTAGATGCGCCTCTATCCACTGTTTACATCCGTATTAGAACGATTTTTCTAGCTGTTACCGTTTAGGAGCTATCGGACTTCCCCACACTATTTCCCCACCCTGTATAAGTTTTTACAATTTATCTAAACTATTCAATCTTTCATCACAATGATTATTTTTTAATTACACTTCAAATATTTTAAAAATGTCAAAATTAGATGCACATCACATCGCAAGTGGTGCTGTTAAATTTTGCCCAACCAACTATTATATACTGTTTTTAAAAAATGTTGTTTTATGGAATGAATGTTAGTTATTGAACGAGACGAAGTCAAGATGAGCCATAAATGAGAAATGCATAAATAAAATAGGATATGTTCAGCCAATCAATTGCACTCAAGTCTTAATAATGTTAATCGGTTTTTTTTGTGTATTTGTAATAAACAAGTTGTGAGGTTGCCATAAAAAATTGAGAGTCAAGTCTCCTCTATAACCCAAAAACAAAAGAAGATAGCAAATTGTTGTTTTTGCCATTAAACATATAAAAATCGAACATATAATATATCAAAGAACGAGATAAAAACTGTGTCACTTATTTTCTTCTATTTCTTATGGTTATTGAGAAGCCCTATATGGACATTTGAACTGCCCTGTACAAAGAAAAGTTTACATATGCACAGCTATGAACCTATATTTAGATTTTACTGTCTCAATTAAAAAAATATGTTTAGATGTTTAATTTTTGTTTTATTATATGATTATTATCATTAGGCATTCTATACTAGTACAGAGAATCTATTCGTGAAGATCTGCTAGCTGTCTATCTGACATGGTGATTTAGATCAAAAACTGTGGCAGATGGATGGAAACTAACAACAGCTTTATATGTAATCGATCTCCAAATGGGAGTTATTTAGGAGTGATCTTTGAAATCTGTGAATAGATCATTGGTAAAAACTAAGCTCATTTTAAGTGAGGTTATTCAAGAAGATAAGAACGGCTACAGTGTTGGTTTGATCATATGAAGTACCCCAAGCTTACAAATTAAGCCCAAAGGTCAAATCTCTGAACTTTTACACTAATATAGAATGCCTATTTCCAATCATAATAGTGGTTGGTTTCCCTAAGTTTTGTTTTATCAGAAACAAAGTATAAATTGAAATTATAACATAAAATGTGTTAATTTTTTTGTTTAGGTTGGCAAGGCGCTAGGAGCTTCAATATTAGATTTATCAGGGCACAATCCATACACTCGGTTACCTCATTCACAATTCCACACACTAAATGGCTTGCGTGATTGGTTACGCATACATTGTGTAAATGAAATAGGCGAAACCCGCTGCACGCCGGCCAGATTTAAATTGAGAAACTCTGCAAGCCTGCATGCTCAGGTACGCCAATCAAAAAAAACTGATAATGCAACTGATAGTAAGGATACTGATACTAGTATTGATACTTCTAATAATGATGAAAATGACAATATTAGCATTCGGCAGTGTCGCATATGCTAATTCCGCTGCCTCATCAGTTTCTCATGCATCAAAATTTACTGTTTGTCTTTTTATTTTGATTTTTGATATTTTGTTGTATTTTAAATTTTTATTGAAAGGGTCCAATCGAAATGTCTTCCGTTTAAAATAGAAATGCTAAACCTGATTTCTATTATATATTTATATAATACCGATGCATTTCATCGGTATGATAATTAACATGATGTTTATAAAAAGTTAGTAACAAAAAAAGTATTAGTAGGATAGTAATGATTTATTAAATTTGTAACAATTAAATTATATTGATGATCTTGCCACATTCTTGCTTCCTCTGTATATTACGTTTGATGTATACAATGGGAAAGTAAAGAATTCTCAATGTTAGTGTTGGTGTATTGAATTAACTTTAGGGATTTGCTAAAAAAAATGTCGTACCTATAATTTAAAATATGAATATTTTGCAAATGTGCTTTTTCTTATGCACACAACTATAGAACAAAAGAATATAGAGATTGTAGTTTATTATTTTAAACAATGTATCTTTCTGAAAAAGAATTAATAGTGTTGGTTTAAAAAAATAAAGACAATAAGCTAATTAAAGAAGGATAATACAGGATTTTCTAGATAGGTATATTTAATATTATCTGCAAATAAAATTTATTACAAATTGTTTTATTTTTATTTTTTTTTTTTGTTTGCGAGAAATTACACAAGGTGAGTATAAAGTAGCACATAGAATTCATGCTTTGATTTATTTGTAGAAATATTGAAAAACTCAAAAACATAACATAAATAATATAACTCTTCTGAAAGTGTTGTTTCAAGACACTATTATTTTCTGTAAATATTCTACACCAGGGATGGCAAATAAGATTTTATGTGGATGGATGATTATGGTATTGAACTAAATTTGAAATTATCTTTTTACATGCCAATATTTAATGTCAAATGCGAATACCATCTACTCTATAACAGAATCGCTTCTAATTAAAACATATTTCCGTATCTGTATTTATGAAGGTAAATGGGCATGAATGAAAAGTATTTGCTTTCCCTGTTCTATATGTTGCACTGTTTTGGTATGCATTAAAAAGAGATACACTGTGTATGTAACTCTTTTCTTAAATCAATTTTATTAATCAGTTTTATTAAAAATTGGGAAGAAATTATATTTTCTTGAAACAGGCATTGTAAATTTATCACAATAAGTTGCAAATTTAAACAAAATAATTTGTTGAAGTGTAGAAACAGAAGATTTATTTATGAAGCATTATATGCTGCAAGTAAACTCGTTCGTGTATCATTCTCAATACACATTTCCATGCGGTGGACGAAATTAGACATGCCATCACTTTGTTAAGTAATTCCTACAAAACTACTCAGATTTCTGTTTCAATATTTGTTTTAGGTTTCTCAGTTGTTTTCGTATACCATCTGTATACCAGGCTAGTTCTCCCTCTGCTGCCTCCCTTCTCATTCTGGTTACACTACATTTTAAACGATGTCTTTTAACCACGCATTACATTTTACTTTCAATATATATTTCGGTAACGATGTTACATTTTTCACAGTAAAGAACTGTTGAGACATTTTAACTGTTTAAAATATAGTGATAGACCACAGTTCTTACAATCTATTATTACCGGTATAGTTGCCTAGAAACGTTTTTGAAAAGAATGTTTAGGGATCATGTGGCCTGCTTTCATGTCTAATATGATTCCCCCACTACTTCCCTTATATCAGTGTGCACAGATTTTTTTAGTAGTTGATACTGAACTTTGCAATATATAGTCCCATTCTGACCTCTTCCTATACTTCTAGGTAGTGCGGTGGAAGATCCAAAATTCTTCATTTAAAATTCCTCCTAAATGCAGAGACATGCATGCCCATGAGGACTGGCCAGTTTAGAGTTTTACCAACCGTACTAAACACAGTTCTACTCATGCAATATCATACTATAGGTGCGATACACGTGTGGTTAGGAGACACCGTTTTAAACATAGTGTTGTGATAAACTTCAGTCCTTACAATCCATTAGTGTCCTATGTATCTACAATAAAAATACAATGTACACACATACATAATCCATTCACCTTTTACCGCATTTGCAGTGTTAGGGCTCCACACAAACTCTTAATCAAAATACTCAAATTGAGTTTAGAGATTAACTTATGCTTTTAAACAATAATTTGTAAGATCTCCCCAAGTAAATAAAATTATTATTTGTTTTTCATTTTGTTTATTAGTTTAAACAATAGTCAAATCGCGAAAATTGAAAAAACGTTTAGTCCCTTTTTTAAAGAAAATTGTGGTGCACTCGGCTCTTGAGATTCCATAGTTTAGTTAGCCGGAACGGGGTGATCGTAACCCCAAGTCGCTGTCATCCCAGGTTCGATTCCAGTTGGCAGATAACTTTTCTTCTTTATATATTTTTACAAAACAAAATTTAAAATAAAATTTTTCTCTTCGATAATATTTAGTTTGCACATAATTTTAATAAATTGTAATTCTGATCCACAGTATTGCACACGACTAAAAAATAGATGGTGATCTTTTTTGCATTAACAACCTCAATAGGTACTTAATTAACAAAAATTATTAAATTTGTGATATCCAGGAAAATGGTGTGCATCACACTCCTGATTCAATTACTATATAACTTGAGCATTTATCTTATCAAAAAGTAGTTAACTAAAATGCATCAGAAAATGCTAAGAATTGTAATAAGCAGAGAACAATATGAGAAATAAACAAAAAACAAAACTATGGCTTTTATTAAATTATGCAAAATAATAAATTTTAAATCTGCCAGCTTGAATCGAACCTAGGGCGACATTGACTTAGGATTATTATCACTCAGCTTCGGCTAACTAAGCTAGAGTATCATATCATCACTCGAGCACGCCACACTTAAGAGTGATCCAAATTGACTGAGGACTGTTTGAATTTACCGCCACGGTAAATTATTGCCACGTTGGCAACATGAATACTTTTCGAATATTCGACGAACAAAAAGTGCGTCTCTGAATTCGTAAAGTCTGTCTGTCGCCTTTTTCCCTGTTGACTTTTGAATTTTTCTTTTTGGAATCTTATAGTACATCAAATTCTAAGAAACTTTTGGTTGAAACATTTTTTTGTATCTCTTAGGGAAAGTGGTCAAAATGACCACCGAAAATTTCGAAAAATTTTTGAAAAATGAAAAATTTTGTATTTTTCAAAAATCTACGAAAAAATAAACATTTTTAGCAACTTTTTTTTCTTCTTTTTTTAAACGAAAAATTTTAGGACTTAGAATTTTAGTTTTTATGACAACTAATGTGTTACGTGAACATTAGTTTTCAAAAATAAATTAGTTTATTAAGTATACAGTTGTTTTTGTTCGTCATGGCAATGCTAGCTCTGCGCATTCTCAACTGGTTTTAACCTTCTTTTATTTTACAGTGGCGCCTGAAAAATAATATAGCTTATAAACTTCATTGATTTTAAATAATAAGCTTACTTGATAATAAAATCGTCTAATAAACCGTAGTTTTGAAAAAAATTGTTTTGTAAAATAAGAAAACAAGCGAAATAAAGCAAAAATTCAATGAAAATCCAGAACAATCTGGCAAAGCACAACGATGTAAACGAGAAAGTGACGAGTTGCCGCTGTAATTTGACGCTACATATTTCAATAGTTTGCCTATATGGCTCCGTTGCCTCGTCTCACACACACATATCCTCTGCGGCTCGGTGAGTCTGACGCCTCGACACCGAAAGGTATATGAGGTTAAAGATTATATATATATATATATATATTTCAATAGTACTACACTAACAACGAGAAATACACTAAAACCCAAGGTGCCAAATTCAAACCATCTTCACTCAATTTGGATCACCCTGTATTTTAAAAGTAGGTTGTACTAATTTAGATGATTTTTCTTTAACAAAGAGACTGTAATTTTTTCGTTATTTTCAGGATATGAGTACTGTTTAAGCTAATAAACAAAATGATAAACAGAAATAAGAACTTTATTTATTTGGGAAGATTTTACAATTGATTTTCTAAAAGAATAGGCTGAACTTGTATGTATTCGATTTACAAATGAGACATAGGGCATTAAAAACAGAAATGATATTCTTATAGGAACACAGAAAACTAGGAATATTGAGATCATCAATAAATATAGATGGTGTTGTACAGCATTAAAATTTAGAGTCGCTACATCTAGTTACCTAGGCCAGCTGGTCGACCAGAATACTGCAAAGCGCCGCCATATTGGGGCAAAAGAAGCACGAAATTTTTCATTATTTTTATCTGTATTGAATTTAATCAAAACCATGTCTAGTTTAAAAGTTTCTTCTTATTCTGAAAGTTCAAACCTCTTAATATGTCAAACACGTAAAATGAATGTGGTTTTAATTTGTCCATTATTAAAGATCACCCAATATGGCGGCGCTTTGCGGTACTCTGATCGACCAGCGTGGCCTAGGTGACTAGATGCAGTGACTATATTAAAATTAAACAAAATAACGTCCATATGCAGTAGTTGATCATGAACCAACGAGACACATGCTTTAGGTGTAACAACCTTTAAGCGATCAAATATTTTAATAAAATTCCGCTAGGATGCAGGTCGCTCTTTGGCGCGTCCCAATAATATAATAATATTACTAATCACAGTTAACAGAAAATATTTGAATTATAAAATAATAAGCTCTTATTTAGAAGAAAATACGTTTCTTAGAGCACCACTTCTTTCAATGAAGATATTTGCAATTTACTCTATGTCTAATTCTTAAGCAATGTTTTTAGGCAAGTAGCTTTTTAGACTGCGTAATGCAGAAAAGAATCTTTCAACTCTACATGCATATAAAGCTATATAGTCATCAAAGATTTAATGAATTCTAAATATTTTTTGCCTTTTTGAAAAAAAAACAAAAAGTATCCCAGCTGGATAAATGCGTAGACTCGTCTCATTAGATTTCAATTTAAAATTTTTATTGCCTAAAATATATTAATCATGTTAATGAGGGCTCAGCCCTCACTAAATTATTTTAATGAGGGCCGCAGCCTTCGAGCCACCACATACTTGGCACCTATGTGCATGCCTATGCACCATGTGGAGTTCCTGCATTGCCTTTTTGTTTAGTAGTTGCTGGCAAAATGCAATTTAGTTTTGTTTGCCTTCCTGATTTGTCACATTCGTAGTATACTTCTTTCTTAGCACTGTAGTCCTTTAAAGTGCCTTGGCACACTCTGCTATTCCTTTCTATCTGTCGCTTTAACTCTCAAGAATCTTAAGTCATTCTCCACGTCTTTGTCCCATCTTTTTCTGGGCCATCTTCCTTTTGGTTTGTTCTCGTTTGCCGTTATGGGTGTGGTTCCTTGTTGCATCCTGTGTACTAATAATATCTGGTTCATTTTAAAAGTTATTTTATTTCTTGGTTTCTTCTAATTCTCCATTATTCTCTATCCTTTATTAAACCAGATAGTTTATTAGTTTTTTTTCTCAAAAGTTAGTAGTCTAATCGTGCCATCTGCTGGTAATACTCATATATCTGATGCATATGTTACTGTGGTTCTTATTATTGTTTTATAAATCTCCAACATAGTTTTTATTTAGAGACATACTAGGTTCTGAAAAGTTTAATTTAGGTACCATGCTTACTAATATTATTGAAGACTACACAGAAATGCATGTATTACTATTTCTTCATTTTCTGGATTACACACGCGGATTGGATTGTGCGGGTAGCCGGATTTAGCATATCAAATTGTTCGAACAAGCAGGACTGGCCAGATTTCTGCCCGTAAATACCCATTATATACCATAAATAAATATAAAACCACTTCAGGCTATAATGTCCATGGAATCTGCGGATTATTAATAATAACTCAGTCTTTGTAGCAAATTAAACTGTGCCCTTAGTAACGTGTTTGTTTATCAATCTTATCTACCTTTGATAATGACATAAAGTGTCGAAACAATATTGTCAGGTTAAGATATTAATAAAACTTGTGAAACTTTAACTAATCTTTGTATTTATATTATATTACATACATATTTATTTAAAACATTAATATATATCTTGCATATTGTGCTGTACTGCTTCAGTAATTGAAAGAATTATTTATTAATGATTTAAGAGTCAGTATACTATAAAACGTACAATGCTCGACCGTTACACGAACCCTACGTGCTTGCACGGATAACAAGCTCACTAATCGCTCGCTTGTTAGGTGCCGTGCTCGTAAGTTCTAAGTAATGGTCTTGCAATGTAATAGTTATTTGCTTGCCAAGTTTTGTAAATTAATCTTTATGGGTGAGCTGGAAAATTTGTGGGGCGAGCGACGAAGATCAAGCATCCATAATCCAGTGAGTCCAGTAAAGATTAATTGCAAAGTGTGTCGCGTACAAAGTTTTGTTTCCACCTTCACCAGCGTTTTTTTTTATAAATTGTATATTTTTTACAAAAAGACACTTTGTAATCAAAGGCAGTAGCATAATTTATAGTTAGGTGTTGTTATGGTGTTGTGGTAGTTTCCATAGCTTTTTGTTGCTGAGCATTGTAAAATTTTACAGATCTCTTTTAGTAGCCCATAAATTTTTACAGGAATGTAGTTGTAGCTACTCATTTACTTAGTTACCATAAATGCCTATAAAGTGTCATTTTTGTCATGCCAAATTTTCAAAATGCTTCGTTCTATCGTTGTAATTTTCATATTTCAAGATAAAATAACACATTTTATGCGGAGCTAAAGTGGTATTTTTGGCAGTCTTGGGAAAAAAAACTATTTTTGAAAAATTTCTCTTTCTTTCTCGTCTTTTGCATGTTTCTTGGTATATTCTGAAAGATCCAATAGCTTTAATATGACACCTAGTGAGCAAAAGATCTTTTTCCCAAAACTACAAAACGACCCTTTTTTTTAACCATACCAAGCATATGATAAGTTTATAAAAAAGTTTCAAAGGTCCTTTGAACACGACCCTTTGCAAAGCATTACGTACTTGTCGACTGGACTATATACATATATCTAACCTGTTTTACTCTCCATATACGTTCTCTCTCTAACCCACAGGCCACTATATAACTGTCTTGCTCGCACTAACATGGGAACGTTTTCAGCTCTGGCAGATAGTTAGTGATGGAATTTTGTTCTGGCTTCTTATATTACCTATCCTACATATATTTTATTTATTCAAAATCTCAAGACTTTTAAAATAACAAAAATGGTATTTTTTTAAATAAACATTTACAGCGTTATGTCAACATTTAGGTAGGGGGGAAATGTTCTGGCAATAATTTTTATAAATAAAGAATACTGAAAGCAACCCCCTGAAATTTCATGACTATTACTTTAAATAAATTGAATCTTATTTCTCACCCTCTTAGTAATTTTGGAGTAGTATACCCCGGACGCGGGAGGCTGCCGAATAATAGACTTTTATTATTCAGCAGGTATATAATTGTCACGACTTGAAATGACAACTCAAAATATGTTACTGGCTTCTATTATAATGAAAAAGAGCAGTATTTTTAACAAAGGGTGAACACATCTTTGACAAATGGATTTGCATAACCTAACCTACTAACTAGAATTGTAACTAAATTCAATAGTACAGTGAAAAAAAAGTACACTCAGTAGTTGAGAATTTACAAGTTTTGTGTACTATAAATACCAAATTTTACATTTCACTGTATCCTCCTTAATTGTTATGTGAATGGATAATAACTCAGTTATCAATTTTTGAAGTTGGCCCATCTGCAGGTATGGTATCAACAGTATCAAATGAATAGGTAAAATTAGAGATTATCCAATTTATTTTTTGGAGGGAAGTGTACAATATGTAATGTTTTTGTAATGAAATATGGAAAATTTTATAAGTGCTAAAAAAATGCAGGCTAACCTTTTTTGAAGTGACCTACCTACACCAGGAACCGGAAACCTCTAGTGTAGGTTTTAGAAAAAATAAATTCATCAACCTCAAAAGCCTCCAGATACACTGCCCTCTGAGAAAATAAATTGGACACTTATTTTACCTATTTGATACTATACCATATCTGTAGATTATTATTAACTTCAAAAATTAATAACTCAATTTTCCGCTCTAACCTAATCAATTCCTTTTGGAATTTTGTTATTGGGTATGTCAGCTTTCTGGTGTTTTTGGTTTTTTCATCTCATTTTAAATTTCTTGTTGCACTGTGTAATTGTTTGTTAAATCCAACATTGACGTTATGTTCTTGTCATAATTACCAAAAATACAAAATGACTATATTTGTTCGGTTGAAGTTAATTTATTTGAAGAAAACCAAGTCTAATTATCGATAATACTGTATTATCTTAACGTTTTGTAAAATTGATCAAGACAGACCCTGTTTTATTGCTGAATATGTTAAGAAAAATTGAGATCAAGACAGACTGAAATATTCTTAGTTATTTTTTTTGACTGTGTCATTTTTAGGTTGATTAAAATCTTTTGTATTCTCTTTGCGTTGTTCTGTGGATTGTGTTTGTACAAAATTTTAATAGTAGACAGATGATGATGATAGCAGTAAGTATGTAATTGTATTTCTTTAAAAAAAACTTGTATAGTCTAGAAAATATGGCACTTTTATATAGGCACAAAGATCATTTCAACTTCTCGCAAAATAATCTTATTTTAAACAAATCTATAAATTTAAATTTGCTATAATATACAGAAATGCATGAGGGTGTGCGTATTTTATTAACACGGGATTCAAATTAGCACAATTTATGATTGGCCACCAAATGTTGCTTAATGGAATCGAAATTTTGATTATTGCAATATTTAGACTTTACTTTTCAAGAACTTGAAGGAATTTTTGACTGCAGCTGAGACACTAATTTATGCAGATCTATAGATGTCTCTCTTTGGGACTACAGCGAAAGAAAGATAGCCAATGTATTTCTTATGGGAGTTTGTACTTCGTTGTTGCCACCTATTTCACTGTATGAATCTATAGAAATGTGGATTAAGATTCCAGAAGTTCTAAACATTTGAAAACATGTAACCAAAAAAATGTAATCGTAATCATACAGACAGAGAATTTTAAAAGAAAGTTTTATTTACATGTAGTTGTTATTTTATTAAACATTACTTAAGGATTCGTATATCATACATGAATCTAAATATTTGTTATTTTATTACTTATACTTTTTTGATTAATTCTTTCATCTTCAAATTCTTTTAAAATAAAAATAAATGGCTGGTTGGCTTTTGTATGATCTTTTTAATCTTTTAATTCACAGGTAAATAAAGGAAACCCATTCTCAAACGCAATCTTAACGGTAAAATAATTCATCATGATAAAATCATTTATTGGTTCAACTTGTTTAAAAAAAAACTTGCAAAACTAGCAACAAATGCAAAGAGTTTTAGTAAACAATAAACCCTTCTTAATTCATAGAAACAGCAAATTTTGTTTTACTACCGCTGTAAAAGGAGTGACTACATGCAAATATAACTTGCTCGAACAATAGGGATTATAAACGTTTATGTAGTTACAACTACAATATTTAGAAAGTGTTTTTAGAAGTAGCTTGCAGAATGTTTGGCATCCTCATTGTCCATAAAAAGAACATGTATGCTGTAGTCCCAAAGTGAGATGATCTACGAGCCCAGAATCATATCGGTTGGCCCAGTTAAAAAATTGTTTGTAATATTTTAAAGAATTTTATTTTTCAACATACAAAAATATTATATTGAATTTTTAATTTCTAATTATAAATTGTCTAATTTGGAACATTTGTTTTATAAAATATCAAGAAAAAAAATTATGCACTAAGGTCCATTCGCAGAGACCTGTCGCGAGACGTAAATACACTTGAAGTTAGCACTAAACAAACTATAAGCGATGCTATTGGTCGGCGCGCACGTGGTCTCATTAATGCTTAAACTACTTTACATAAATGCAGAAACACGTATAATGCAATCACTTCCCATTCCATATTACGCTGCAACCGTAAAAGCGAGTTAAGCGCACACGTTACGCAAACGCGCATCATCGTAAATGAAGCTTCAAGGGTCAGCTAACTTTAAGTGTGTTTACGTCTTGCGACAAGTCTCGGCGAACGGACTTTAGCAACAACTCAGCAACACGAATATATATTATGTGAATCATTTCATTTGGCCCAAATGTTAAACGAGTTATATCACTTGGCCCACAACTATTACAGCAAAAATCACCACTTTGTAGCATTGCCTTTTCGTTTCAAAACTGCCTGAATTGGTCTGGGCATCGTGTTTACAAGTTCTTGACAATACTCCTGCGTAAACGAGTTCCATATTTCTGTGATACGAGTTTGCAATTCCTTAATGGTCCTAGGTGGAGTAGCTCGCAGCCTTTTCTTCATTCTGTTCCAAAGAGTTTCAATGGGTGACAAATCCGGGCTACTTGATGTCCAATCCAGTAGCTTAATGTCATGTTCTGACAACCACTTTCTCACTTTATGAGCCGTGTGGCATGCAGTGCCGTCTTGCTGGAAGATGAACTCATTTTGAGCATTCTTCAGGGTGTCAATAGAAGGCATAAGGCTACTTTCCAGAATTCTAATATATGCTACAGCATTAACAATGTCCTTTACGAAGTGCAATTTACCAACTTCTTGGGCTGAGATGCAGCCCCAGATCATTAATGAGGCAGGGAATTTAACTTTTTGGCTTAAGCATGCAGACTCGTAAGCTTCATCTCGAGTTCTAAAAACTCTTCTTAGAGTATCTCCCATGCAAACTTTAAATCTGGCCTCATCACTAAAGATTACAGAATTCCATTGTGACTGAATCCAATCTTTATGGGTTTCCGCCCATTGAATGCGGTTGCGTTTTTGTTTTGGTGTTAAGAGGGGTTTCTCTTTAGACAAAAAGGAGAAAGCTTAAAGCAAAAATACGAGGTAGTGCTCTTGAATTCCATGGGGTTACTTTAGTAACTCTCCCCAAATTAGGTTTTATGGCTATAGATCCAGTTGTTTTATGCAACTTAACAATATTTCGTATGGTATATCGCGATAGTTGCAGCTGCTGCTATTTTTGCACAATATTTACCTGAGTTTGATAAATTAACAATTCTTTCACGTAAATCGCGGGATAGGGTTTTGCTACGAACCATTGTTGCAAAATAAATGCAGATATGTCATTTACAACAGATGTAAACAGTTACTGATGTGTTTTTGTTATTTGTTTTTCCCAGTCAAGGAGTGCTGGATGGAAAATTGTCTACCTAAGCTGTTGGGCCAAATGATGTGATTCATATAACATTGTTTTATGTTATTGTTTAATTACTTTCCCATTATTGAGTTTCGCAAATATTTTATACAAATACAAATGTTAAAAAAGGAGGTGGAATGGGAAAAAGAAAAAAAAAGAATTACGGCAGGAAATAACAAACCTGAAAGGAAGACTGGAAAACCAAGAGAGAAGTAGTAAAAGAAACAATCTAATAATAAAAGGAGTGAATTTAGACCAGAAAAATATGAAGCAAGAGATAAAGAAGTTCCTACAAAAAGAATTGGGAATAAACACGGAAATAGAAGAAGTATTTAAAGTAGGAAAGCAAGACCCCAAACCGACGGTAGTCAAGTTTAGGAGCTTCGATGATAAAATTGAGGTCCTCAAGCAGAAAAAGAAATTAATACAACAGATCTACATGGACTGTGACCTGACTCTCGACGAACAAAAAATACAAGCAGCGATTAGGAAAGTGGCAAGAATGGAGAAAGAAAAGGGTAGAAGGACTAGAGTAGGGTACCGAAAAATGGAAGTAGATGGTGTAAAATATGAATGGTCAGAGGATAACGGGGGCAGCTTGAAGAAGACTGAAAACCCGGAACCAAAAAACTAATAAGGCAGCAAACGGATCGAAACACGGTAACGAAATTGGGCGAGGATATGGATATGATGAAAAACAAAGAACAAAAAAAAACAGAAGTATGGAAACTAGGAACTTGGAATGTGCGTGGAATAAACGGAAAAGAACTAGAATTATGGGAGGAATTTAATAAACTCGGATTAGATATGTTGGCAGTCACAGAGACAAAGAAGAAAGGACAAGGAGAAGAAACATTAGAGGAGGGTCATCTATGGATGTACAGTGGAGTGCCGAAAGAAAAACGAGCAGCAGCTGGAGTGGGATGTCTTATAAATAGAATATGGGTAAGGGATCTTATACAATGGAAGGGCCATTCACAAAGAATAATGACAGTAGAAATGAAGATAAATGGTAATATTTCAACAATAATAGTAGTGTATGGTCCTGACGAAGACAAGTTTTGGGAACAATTAAACCTAATAACGGAAAACAGCCAAGGAAATATTTATGTAGCGGGGAATATGAATGGCAGAGTAGGAGTAGAAGATAATGGTACAGAAGTGATAAACAAGTATGGAGAAGTAAGTAGAAATAATAATGGTGGGAAATTAATGGATTATTGCCTACTAAACAATCTGCTGATAGCCAACACCTACTATCAACACAAAGATATTCATAAATATACACGACAAGCCCCTAATAGTACTGAGAGATCAATAATAGATTATGTCTTGATAGAAAAAGACAAAAGAACAGAAATAAAAGATGTAATAGTCAGGCGGGGACCGGAGATATATAGCGACCACTATTTAGTAGTAGCAAAAATCAAAAAGAGGAATAAGGAAGATGGGAGAGACAATAAAGAATGGCTGGAAAAACGAGGCCATGAATCTATAAAAGTGTATAAATTAAGGGAAAAAGAAATAGCTAATAAATATAAAGAATTAATAGAGAACAAAATAGAGAGAACAGAAATTAAAGACTGTAAAGCAGAGGAATTATGGGTAGTACTACAAAAGATAATCTTAGAATCCGCAACACAAACATGTAGCAAGTATAACAATTAAAAATAAGGATGGAGAACTATTAACGGAAGATAAACTAATAATGGAGAGATGGAAAGAATACTTTCAAGAATTACTATGCAGCGGACAAGAAGCTAATGTAGTCCCTACAGAACAAATGCCACACAGACAGGCACTAGAAGGTAACAGAGAGGAAGAAAGAGCAGAGCAGATTACGACAGAAGAGGTAAATAAAACCATACAGAAATTGCAAAATGGTAAGGCGCCAGGGCATGATAAAATAACAACAGAAATGCTCAAGAACATGGGACAGAAAGGAATTGAACTCTTTACTAGAATATGTAACAAAGCATGGGAAGAGGGAGAAATACCAAAGGAGTGGCAAATAGGAGTAATAGTTCCCATACATAAAAAAAGGGGACACAAGGGACTGCAACAACTACCGAGGATTAACTTTACTAAGTACAGCACTAAAAGCCTACGAAAGGATACTTGTGGAAAAGCTAAAAGAACAAACAGAGCAAACACTAGAAGAAACTCAAAGTGGATTCAGAAAGGGCAGAAGCATGAATGACCATATATTTACAATAAAAGTAATAATACAGAAAGCACTAAGAAGCAGGACGAAAGCATTGTTTGCATTCATAGATCTGGAGAAAGCCTTTGACCGAGTCAATCGAGAAATATTATGGGAAAGTATGGTGAAGCGTGGAATAAATATGAAATTAATCAGAGCAATAAAAAGCATATATAAAAACAACACAAATTATGTAGCTAAGACAGAACATCAGAAGAGTTCCCAACATACAAATAGGAGGGGAAAAAATCGAACAAGTGTCGCATTTTAAATACCTAGGGACTATTATACAGAGAAATGGGAAACAAGACATGGACATTAATGAAAGAATCGAGAAAACAACAAAGACCTACCATATGATGAAACAAGTCTTCATTAAGAAAAAAGAAATAACAAAGAAAACAAAAATGACAGTGTTCAAAACATTATATAGACCAATACTAACATATGGCGCAGAAACATGGATACTTACAAGACAAATGAAAAGTAAAATTCAAGCAGTCGAAATAAAATATCTTAGAGCAGTAAAGAACATAACAAGAAGGGATAGAGTAAGAAATGTAATAGTACGACAAGATCTACAAATTAATCCGATGCTGAACTATATCGAGGGAAAACAACTGAGCTGGTGGGGACACCTACAACGAATGGAAGAAAAAAGAACCGTAAGATGCATATGGGAAGCCAGGACAATTAAGAAAAGAGATAGTGGAAGACCAAATGAAACGTGGGACGACGTAATCGCAAAGCACATACAGAGTAGAGGCAGTACAGTGAGAGATGCAAGAAGATTACCACTAGACAGAAAACAGTGGAAAGTGTTTTGTAAATTAAACATTTAGTTATTAATAGATTAAAATAGAATGTAATTAAGTTAAAGAATTTCCCCACACCAAAAGGTATAAGGGGTATTGATTATATATATATAAGAATTCATAATTATTTAAAATAAAACTTCTCTAAAGCAGTTTTTCAAATAGGCCAACCAATATGATTCTGGGCTCGTATAGGTATTAAACACAGTATGTAAATTCATAGGGACACTGAAAAAGATACATACCAGCAAATTTACGAGGAAAGAAAGAAAAGAAAGTGCAAAGCAGTCTTTATAAAATATTTTTAAAAGAAATTATGTAAGTTAGATATGGTAAATTGTTATTTTTAAAAAATGTTTGAATATTTTTAAAAGTTTATTTTTAAGAGATCTAGGAGGGGGGAGATAAAAAAATTTAACTTTTGCAAAATAACGGCCACCCTAATATACATCTATATGTACTGATTTTAATAGTTATTTATGTCATAAGTCCTCTACACAGACCTTAAAGATTGTTAGAGGACGCATAACATACCATACCCCATTTTGGGATACCAAATAAAATGCGCCGTTAAAAATTTTTAATGTATGCGCTTGAGCTTTAATGGCGGTTGGTATGTACAATCACAAACGGTTATTTTGCGGAATCATTGCTACTTATAATAAATGAGTACTTAAGTACAGGTATCCCAAAAATGTATTTATATCAGTCCTAGGGTAACTTGATCATTTACGGGTTGAGAAACGATTTGTCAGTTTGACAGTTTAAACTCAGAAATTAATCAGTGGTGTATGTGATGTTTTTGTAGTTAAAAATTAATTAAATTAATACAAAGAGATACATACTTATATTCTTAATTAAAATAATATGCTGCTTGTTTCACCCAAATAGGAGTGAGTATATGGCGTCGGTCTCGCTAGATTTATATACCCATTTACTCCGACAACTTCGGTGTGTGTATCTCTTGCCGATTGGATTACTGTGCCATCCTCTTAATTCTGTAAACTCGTATGTAAACCAGTTTTAACTCGTCTTTTTTTCTTATAACTGTTTTGCTTACCATTTTATTCTGAATTGCCAGATTTCATTTGCTACGTTCGGTATTTCAACTCTTTTTACTCTAAAAGCTCTATTGCTATAGTTACAATTATTTACAACAATGAATACCATAAAAACCGAGCTCTTCAAGTAAACAGATCCGAATGTGGCTATTAAATACTTTTATAATGAGTCCATTCCTGACCATTTAGAGGTCCGAAAATGCATCATTGTTTGTAACTTTGACATTCTCATGGTCCGAAACGACCTATTTTCGCACCTCTACGTGTCTTTAAATTCAGCTACTAGGTGGCGCGCAGAAAATTACATCGCCAAATGCGGTGTATGAATGGCTATATAAATCATGTTTGGTAATGTTGCGGACCTTGGCTGCTAAAGAACGAGTACCCAGGTATTATTATTAATTTATAAATACTCCTATTCAATAAAATCCTCGAAATATTATGCGATCGAATTTGATGATGTAAGTGGCGACATACGTTATGCCAATCCCAACCGATGACATTTTGCATCTGTCAAGAATTTTAGATAATTCGGTATTTAAAGGACGATTGCGAATAAAATAGTATACAAACCTCGGCAAAAGTACCATTCCTCTCGGTAAACTATATTGTTCTCTCGACAGGAATGGAGTACTTTCGGCCTCGGTATGTAATGTACTATTACAGATGCCACTGATAAATCTTGAGTTGAAAAGGTCAAAGTGATAATTCGTTTCAGTACTCAGTACTTCATTCCTACTCAGTCACGTATTGAGGAATATGTGAAGTGTAATGGCATTTCTCTGGATTATCTCGTATAAGGTAGAGGCGGGTGTGAAGATTAGAGATGTGCAGTGTATTCTTTGCTACTATGTGAACACTATACGTGTTCGATGGCTTGCTTTAGTAACAGCAGTTTTTGATAACCAATACAAATTAACTAACTAGAAATAGTAATATTTATGTGAACGTCATCAAATTCTTCCCCATTGCATGTTTCTTGGTGGAAAATATCTTTAAAATTTTCTCACGATTCACCAAACATCCATCTATGAACCACACTTTGAGACCCCTGCTCTAAGAAAAATATTTGCCAAATATGCTATGTTTTATTAAAAGTAATAGAAAATCCTGTATTTATCAACAAAAAGTTAGGTTATACACCTTTACTTAAGTATGCACCCACTAATCAGAATGATATTGCCAATTCATAACAATGTGATAGAAATAGCTACAAAAATCTTAAAAGATATAATACTATGTTACAGACTGACACTTTAATATTATATTTTAGAATTTAGTACCTTAACCTACAGTTACAACACCGACAAGTTTTTGTATTAAAATTTGTTTTTTGTTTACAAAAAAGATTATAGCAAAATTTTATAATTTGCTTTAAAAAAAAGTGTGTTCTGTATGTAACACTTATATTGATTGTACTGACAAAGATATTAATTAAAACATTTTTTCATAATTGACCAGTTTTTATTTTTATTTTTGTATGTGGATAATTTTATATTTAGTTTTTTATTTTCTAAGGTCGAAATGCAATAATATTTTCTAGAAAGTTGTAACTACAGTAGAACCCAAATTATGCAAAATAAAGCGAAAGGATCCATGTTGGACGAGCAAAATTTCAGATAATCTGGAAATATGATTTTCAGTGTAAAGGTGCAAAGAAACTGCAACATTTATCAAAAAACATGTTTAATTACACTGTGCAACAGTCAAATTCTGAACATGGATTTTTTAATGTGACGATCGAGAATATATGACCAATAATATTATGTATTTTAACAAATGGTTTTGTGAAGTTAGCGCAAATAAGATTTTATTTTAAATTAAAACTTACATATATAATGTGCATATGTTTCCATTGTCGATATGATTTACCTGAGTCACAAAATTGAAAGCGTTAAAATCGTAGTCAAAAAAGGAAATCAACAAAAATGTTAATGACATATTAATATTGAAATAAATAAAGATTATTAAAAGTTTCACAGTTTTATTAAAATACAACCTGACAATATTGTTTCGACAGCTATGCTGTCATTATCAAAGGTAATATAATTATAAACAAACACGTCGCTAAGGTAAATACAAAATAGGTAACTAGATAAAATAATAATAATAATCATAATTAAATATCTAATACTTCCAGTAACGGAGAATTACTGAGCTCAAGTTGTTCATTCGTTCATCAAAGGTACCCTGAGTTTGTGTTTGTATATCTCAAAGGCTTCTAAAATGTCTAATTTGCGTTTGTTATTACAAAAATGTAGGAATTTAATATTATTTTGAGGAGTCATTGTGTGATTTTGTTCTAAAAGGTGTTTGGCGTAATTCGATTTTTCAGGATGTTTATTTTTGTAATGACGTACGTGTTCTTTATATCTTATGTCAAAATTTCGAAGTGTTTGTCCAATATATACCGAACTACAAAAAGAACAATTTAAACGGTAAATGCCCGATTTCATGATATCATGTGTTCTGTCTTTAGCATTAAATAAAAAGCAACAAATCATTAATAAAAACCCACAAATACCTAAACTATATGGATTAGTTAAGATGCACAAACAGAATATGCCAATAAGACCAGTTATATCATACATCAATGCACCTAATCACATTTTATCCAAAAAACTGAACCAGATTATTAACACGATAGGTTACAAATCGAAATACTCTGTTAGAAATTCATTAGAATTAGTAGATAAGCTGCAAAACATACATCTTCCACCACATTCAAAACTTGTTAGTTTTGATATTTGCAACATGTTCTCCAGAATACCCCCACAGGAATGTATTCCTTTATTAGATAGTTTCTTGATCAATAGTAATATAGAATTAGTTAAAAGGTTAGAGTTAATTCAATTATTTGACCTTTGTATAAGTCAAAATTATTTCACTTTTAATAACATAATTTATTTACAAAAGGATGGTTTACCTATGGGTAATTCTCTAAGTCCTCTATTAGCTAACATATTTATGGACAAGTTTGAAGATCGAATATTTGAATTAAACCTCTCTAAACACATTATCTTCTGGTTTCGTTATGTTGATGACATTTTAGCTTGTTTTGACAGTTCTTTTGAGGTTATCAATGAATTTTTAATTCTTATAAACAGTATCCACCCTAATATAAAATTTACACTAGAAACAGAACAAAACAGGGCTATAAACTTTCTAGACTTAAATATCAAGATTAACGCAGACAATCTATTTGAATTTTCCATATACAGAAAACCAACACAAACAGACATAACAATACCAAATGAATCTTGTCACCATAATACACATAAAATAGCAGCCTACAGATCATTAGTACACAGAGCTTTAACTATTCCACTAACAAAATCAGATTTTAGCAAAGAGATATCAACCATTAAACAACTAGCACATGCAAATCATTATAATCCGAACATGATTGACACTTTAATTAAACAAAAAGATTATAGGTTAGCTATCAAAAGAATATATCCCATTGACAATCAAACAGAACACACAAATTACATATCTATACCATATTTTGGCAAAATATCAGAAAAAATTGCACATATACTAAGAAAAACCAACAATTATAAAATAACATTTAAAACCAACACTACCACTTTTTCATTTTTATTTAATGCTAAAGACAGAACACATGATATCATGAAATCGGGCATTTACCGTTTAAATTGTTCTTTTTGTAGTTCGGTATATATTGGACAAACACTTCGAAATTTTGACATAAGATATAAAGAACACGTACGTCATTACAAAAATAAACATCCTGAAAAATCGAATTACGCCAAACACCTTTTAGAACAAAATCACACAATGACTCCTCAAAATAATATTAAATTCCTACATTTTTGTAATAACAAACGCAAATTAGACATTTTAGAAGCCTTTGAGATATACAAACACAAACTCAGGGTACCTTTAATGAATGAACAACTTGAGCTCAGTAATTCTCCGTTACTGGAAGTATTAGATATTTAATTATGATTATTATTATTATTTTATCTAGTTACCTATTTTGTATCTACCTTAGCGACGTGTTTGTTTATAATTATATTACCTTTGATAATGACAGCATAGCTGTCGAAACAATATTGTCAGGTTGTATTTTAATAAAACTGTGAAACTTTTAATAAGCTTTATTTATTTCATGATTATGGAGTTCCACAAAATAATGCTGGAAACAATAAACGACATATTAATAGCTGTTAAAAATATTATTAAATACACTCGAGGAAAAAAAAACGCACCACTTGAAAATGCACTAAAAATACCAAAATTTCAAAACGTCATAACTCGGCGGATTTTGGACGAAAATGGATGAACCTTTGAGAACCTTTAAAGAATAAAAAATGTTTTTGATTCAAAAAATGTCAAACTTTAACAGCTTGTACGGTGTACCAATGTTACCGGTTACCCGATGTGCACCATGATGAGGTTGTCGGTCGGATATTACACATCGTATGTGTGTGTCGCATTCTAACTCCTACCTCCAAAAGAGCAACAATTCGTGCACGTTGAATGCCCGTTAATTGTGGCATTGTAACGCTTCGAATAACTTTCTGATACTGATTAATTTCAAAACATTAGTAAAATAAAACTCAAAACATTAATTTAGGCACTTGCACATCGGGCAACGTTGTCGTCGGTTACACTTACACGTTAAAAAAAATGAACGTTAATAAAAAAATGTTTTTATTAATTAAACATTTTTCAAAATTTTTGAATTTGGAAAAGAAAAGATTCAAACTCAAACGATAATAATGTCGCTGGCAGAAGAGGAAAAACACCCGACAAAATGCAGGGTACATTTCAAAAATTCATAACTTTGCGCCAAAAAATCGTAGGCTCTCGAAGTTTTGAAAACTTGACAGAAAAAGGACTGAACTTTATTGCCTTGGCGGTCGATAGGATCCACGATTTTTTTGGTACACCATACAAGTTGTTTGACATTTTTTTAATCAAAAACATTTTTTTTTCTGCGGGCGGTCGCGGGGGGCGAAAGGCCTTTACGTAACATTCCTTCGCATGCCCTTAAACTAGACACTTTAAACTTTTTAGTACTCAAAGGTTCACCCATTTTCGTCCAAAATCCGCCGAGTTATGATGGTTCGAAAGTTTGGTATTTTTGGTGCGTTTTTTCTTCCTCCAGTGTAAGGTTCCATTAAGTTAATTATTGAGTTTCAATTTATTATTATTTAAATTAATTATAATTGCAATAAGATAAATACAAGGCGATTCAAAATAATTGAGGATGGTTTGAATTTACCACTAAGTTTTACATTTTGAACCTTACTATTTTACAGCGGCATCTCAAAAATATTATAGCATATAAACTTCATTAATTTTAAATAATAAACTTAGTTGGCAATAAAATTTTCTAAAAAAACTGTAGTTCTGAAAAGAACTGTTTTGTAAAATAAGAAAACAATCCAAATAAGGCAATGAAAACCCGGAACAACGTAGCAAAGCACAACGATGTAAACGAAAACATGATGACGCAACACATTTCAATAGTGCTCACTACACTAACAACGTGCAATACACTAAAACCTATGGCACGAAATTCAAACAGTCCTGACTTAGTTTGGATCACACTGTATTTACTGCTATTCAAAAGGAAATAATTATTAATTTGTTTTGATATGTTAAAATAGTCCTTTTAACAATAAAACCAGGTTAGCGCTGAATTGGAAAAAGCCTATGAAAAATATTTTGATGGAGAACAGTACATAATAAAGAGTGTTTCAGGTAAAATGTCGCTATTTTCCCCCGCAAATAATTAAACGATTTTTAGAACTAGGTTAATAATAACTAGGTGCCAACTGCTTACCCTAATGGGTAAGCTTTAGTAACTTGTTGCTTTTGTTGAAATACGAAAAAAGAATTCAAGCTCGGATCCTCAGCTCTCTTACATCGCGTAGTTCAATAGGGTTTGGGTCATCCAGCGCTAGGTAGCGCTGGCTGTCTCGCCAACTACCGAGACACATGAATGAAAACACAATGCTTGTACTTAATAATTTAAGGATAATTTTATTAGAAAATTGAAACAAAAAAACTTTTTGTACACAGTCAGCAAGTTTTTTCGAGAATTCTTAAAACAGATTGTTACCACTTAATTTGAGATTCTTCACCAAGTTGAATCTGCCTTTGCCTTGAAACCTGGGAAACCTTTCACCAAAATAAAACTGACGTATTGCTTTACTTTCTCTCTAGAAATGGAATGACTCTAAAACATCACTGTCTTCTGCAATGACCTACCAAACTAAATATTTGCAAGCAAATTTTCCTCCTTATTCTGTAAATTTCAATATATTTCGAACGTTATATATCAAATTTCGATAAGATGTGCACTTCCAAACGAAGTTTGTTATTTTGGTATTCCGTAACCTGCTTCATTGCGGTCCACTCGAGTACGTTTGTCGGTTTGTGACTATGATCATGTTATTTAAAACAGGTTATGTTTCTGATTACATGTGTTGTTTTCGCGCCAATTTTCAAATTTCCGTTAGCTTTCGTTTCTGATGCATCTGAAGTGTAGTTTCTTCAATTTGTATTGTTTTTTAATTGTTATTGTTATTAATATTATTGGTATTGTTATTAATATTGTGATTGTTATTATTATTTTATAATTAAAAATATCTTTAAAACTCTTTGTTAAAATCTCTAATAGGTAGTAGGTACACGATACACCCACAACGGTATGCCAGCTTCACGACCAAAACTCGTTCTCCGCGCGCATGTGACGTCGCTGCGAAGCAACTTTCCTAGGACTCTAACTTTCCTCCCATTTGATCTCTTCCAGCTACACAGTACGGTGGGTGTATGTTAGGAAAAGCGGCTTTAAATAATTAATTTTGAAATTCCTTTTGTTTTGGTGAGTGTAAACTTGTGAAATATCGAAGATAACAAGGTGAAATTCTTACACAGGTATATATCGAACAGTATGCCTGGTTGTGCTGTTACTGACTGTTGCAATTATAACAGGAATACAAAAGGAACTGATTAAACTGTTTTAATTTCTCATTAAGTAACATTGGCTTTGTAATTAATAAAAATAAACAATTTTAAATTTAGTGATATGGTAACTTTCGATTATTTAGTATCTACCTACATATTATTTTTCTAAGTACCTCCCTAACAAATTTTACTATTATATATATTTTATAGAAAGCATAACAATCCATATCGGCGGTACATGATTAGTAAATTGTTAACATTTGGAATATTTCTGAATCAAAATAAAATAAATCGTTATATGCACCACGGGCAATACGGGCATAATTATAAATAATAACATTCCCTCATACTATAATTTATTAATTATGCCTTTAATATTAAGTGGCTAATATTAGAACGATTATCAAACGTCATACTTTACTAACCATTGTCATTATAAATGATAAAAACATCATTATACATAAGAACGTAATGCGAAACAAGCCTGGTTTGCTTCGCACTGACGTCACAAACCAGTGAAGGATAGACTATCGAGCTGCGCGTTGTCATACCGTTGTGGGTGTATCGTGAGTAGGTACCTTTCTAGTTTTCTACAAAAAAGGTTAGAAGTAATAATTTTAGTTTAATCCTTTAATCCCTATTTTATCGGCTTTTAAAAACGCTTAAGGTTAAATCTAAAATCTAAATACAATCGAAACCTGTATGCTTAAAGGTACTGAACCAGGAATGAAAATTACAAGAATTTGTTCGTGTTTTTGTGAAAGAACTACAAAAAGTAAAAACAAAAACTTTTTTAAAATACATGTTAAACTTTGCACAAAAAAAACGAAAGTTGTAAATGCAGGCCAGATCGTAATTCATTCCTGTTCAAATTTCAATTCTCATTTTTTTCTTTGTCAGTATTTTAAAAACCTTTAAAGTAAAATATAAAATAAAACTATTTGAGCAAATAAAAAACCACATGTCTAACGATACCAAATGAAAATTACAAGAATTCTCGTTTTCTGTGAAAAACTCCATGTAATGGGTTTTACAAATAAACCGATTTAAAGTTTTATACATAAATAAAACCTTTTTCTGAAATTTAATTTAAAACCTAATTTCTAATTGAACCGCGTTTGAATTCATACAAATTATAGCATTCAGCTCCCGCGTAACGATACCTCAGAAGCTTTCGTTAAAATATCAACTGCGTGATAACGATTTTCGTAAGAATTTGTCTTACACAATACAAAAATAACGAATTTCGATATTTTAACGTTATCTTGTCAACGACGTCTTACAGAATAAGGGGGTTAGTCTTCTGTTGTTTTTTTAGCTTTTTCCAGGATACTCTGGTTTGACACAGAGCAGTAAAATTCTACGCCCTGTATCTGAGATGTACCAGCAAATATATAGGTTTCATCATCAATAACAAATAAGAAACTGCCTCCACATGGCAAGCTCGTTTTAGTTATCAGCGTATTACAGCTTTTCTGCTTTCTGCAATTAGTACAACTTTTATGTAACTTGGGAGTGTTTACTGTTGGCTCATGTTCACACAATGGTTTCACATGGCTGGTACCAGTCTTGCTAAATCGTTTTGAAGCTCGTTGTACAGCTCTTGTAGGCACATTGTGAGACTGGAAATGATTAAGAGTATGAGAGAGCTGTCGATGGTAATTACATTCGTGAAAATATCTTATGATGATCGCATTGTGAAACTACGCTTCACTCATTTTCATTTTACAGCTATTTTCAACACTAAGCAGTTTCTACTCTGGTCAACGTGTTAAATGACTTAAATGCCACATGATGGTGCATCCAAGGCACACTATTTATAATTGTTTCAAGATAGCGACACTTTACCTGAAACACTGGGTACCAAACAAGATTTTTAAGTCCTGCTATATTTATTAAACGGATCTACATAAATGCATTACTTTTTACAATTTTAAGTCAAACTTCATTTGTCATTCCCAATTACAGTATTGTCAAAAAAACAGAATTTGTTACGAATTATTAGCTGAAATTGAAAAAAGTGAACAAAATTTGTAAGAAAAGATCTGTTCTTATTAAAATCTTTCAATTAAAAAAAAACACTTATTTGCGCTAATATAGTAAAACCCCTGGGTGAAATAATACTTATGGGCATACATACTATTGACCCATGTTAAAAATATTTTGTTGCATAGTGTTATTACGAAACTATTAACTTGAAAGTAAAAATGTGTATGTCTATTAGGGATATGTTTCTAATTGTTCCAAAAATAGTCCAATATCCTTGTTTGAACTGTGCTTTTATAATGGTTTTTGGTTAAAAAATAAAGTCAAGCTACATATTTCGGTTAACCTGGGTTTTAGATAAGCATAGTTTGAATAATCAGGGTTCTACTATATTTGTTTTTGATATTAAACTAATATTAATAATAAAATTCCGTTTAAAAATATAAATATGTAAAAAAATATTAGGTTATGTAAAATTAGATTTGATATTGTCAAGTTGACAGTTAATCTGACTTTTACCATATATGCTTATAACTGAAATGGATATTTATAAATTGAACCACCACCGAGCAATTCATTGAGAAAGATGCAGTGTTGACGATTTTTATACACAATCTTGTATACTACATGACCACAGAACAACAATAGTCTTTTTCGAGAAGCCACTAGCCTCTATTGACTATCCCAGTCAGGCAGGTAAGTCATTTAGTAGATTCAGTTCTTGCCAAAGTTACAGTATAGGTGGATATAGTAAAGGCAACTCACCTACTTGTATGATTTGTTTTTAATTGTTACCAAACATTGTTTCTACGTTTCTAGCTAATTCTTCTAAGAGAATTAGAACCCTCAAAGGGCTCTTCAGATTATTGGCCTCAATTACTGTTTCAATGCAGTTTTTGGGAACTAATTTAGTAGACTCATTAATGGTTTACTATCAAAACATGGATATTCTCAACTATTTTGATGAGTAATTTCAACAAGAAAAATTTATTTAAAATTAGACGACTTTTACTGTTTTTGGAATGCCAATCAATGATTATGTCTCCTCTAGAGCAGTGGTTTGCAAACTTTTAAATTCGTGCCCCTTAGAAGTTCGAAATATTTTGTGGACGCTTTGTCTCTGTTAGTTCTTTTCGTCCTTTGTTTATACTGCAAAAATGCTATTTGTTTCTTAAGAGCAAATCCGTCTTATATTACTAAAAAATTACAGAGATCAGGTGTGATTAGTGTTTGAACCCTAGCAGTAGAAAAGTGATTACCTCCTTATGAGAGTGTGAAATTTCAGTGCTTTGTCTTATCTCCAACCGTTCAGGAGATACGACGTTGTTTATGCTGCAAAAACGACGTTGTTTATACTTGTTTAGAGAACAAGCCTTCCAGGAACTTGTAGTAGACAAATAGGTCACAATATTGGTGATTAATTACAATATCTCTGTAGTATTTGTGTGTCGTCGTTAGTGTAAGACGAATTGGGTTTTGATTCTTGTTTCACATGAGTAAATTGTCAGTTACAGAACCTTCATTGCTAGACTTGACATGTGGTGAACATATCAATGATGCTGTCGTTAATCAATCCATCAGAGGAACCCTGAGAATTTGAGTTTTGTAATGTAAGTAATGTTAAGTAAAGGTAAAAAATGCTTTGCTTTAGGTTCAGAATTGATTCCATTTTGAACATTTTTGGACAATTGTGGACAGTTGGATAAAGGACTGACTTCAACTTCCTGCAGTCCAAAAGAAGTGAATATTCTTTTGCTGATACTTTTGCAGTAATTCTGTTTTGACATGCTTCGATTTTCTGAGGATTTAGCGCTTGACCTACTGTTCGTCATTTAAGGCATTTGATCTTATCTTGAGAAAACTGTAAAGTCTTGACATGCTTCTGTATAACTGCCTTCCTTCTTCAATGAATAGCGATCCTTGGTACAGTATCTACTCCATAACTTTTCTATCATCTTTTACTCTACTTGGGTTTTTTTTGCTCTATTCACCTGCATATTAATTGCTACCATGTTTTGAACCTTGAGAAAGATACATTGAGCATTGACCTACACCTTCTTTGAGTTTGAAGACATTTAGGAGTCAGAATACACCATTGGTATACGCTATCTGTGCTGAATGGTTACTTCTGATTTAGTTGTCATCTCGGGTGAAGTTTTCTTGTTTTCCTCCTAATCACTTGGCATCATCAGCATAAACGTTTTAGCCAAATTTGAAGTTTTATTATGGACCAGCCAATTGAACCAGTTAACCAGCTTGTTGATGGCAGAAAACACTTCCTCACTGAGCGTTTGAGCAGTTCATGATGAATTTTCTAGTTTTGTCCAACTTTCTTACAAAAATACACTTTGCAAACTGTGTGATAGTAAAATGTGAGGAGGAATGTTGATAGCTTCATAAAGTGCAACTGCAGATGTTGGAGCACCTTTGTCTTGCTGATGTCAATATTTATGTAACTATGATAACTGATTTGAGATCCTTTCCAAAACTTCAAAGCAAAAATTAGTACACATCATTTGATGGTACAATAGTGAACACGATCTTATCCAGGATTGCACACAACTTTGAGTTGAAACTTTCTACTGCATGATTGCCGCAGCCAATCTCCTATGCCGGTTTTCTTCCTTTAACTGCACTTTAGCAAATACTGAGGACTCCATGTCTCCAGTGAGATACTTATAAATCCTTGAGACACTGCTGCAATTCTTTCACTAACATGTTAACCTTAAGTATCTGAGAAGATCCACTCCAGTTCATGTAACAGTGATGATCATTCTGCAAATCACTACTTTCCTCTGAATCCATCCTTCCTTTGAACTTAATTAACTTGAGTTCATGCTGGGCATGATTTTTTACACTACCATGTCTTGTGAGCCTCAGCATCTGAAATGCATAAAATTCCTATAATATCAATTATAACAGTTATTCCAGCATTGGAATTACATCAATGGCCACAGTTGCGTTTGGCCCATCCTCCATCAACTATGACAGATACAGAATTCTGTTAATTGTCAAAACATCTCCAGCCTCAGTCACCAAATGCTTCCTACAGCTCCTTGAGGTTTCTTCCAACCTCTTAGGGCGGTTTTGTGTTTTTTGCTATTACTGGTATTCCCAAGCTTGAAATGAGATATTTGGTGTTGCCAAACCAAATTCAAGTGGCTAAACCACCTGCAGCCAAAGGTTTAAGCAGCACAAGAATTGCAGTACACGGTGGAAATCTTTAATCAGAATTCCAAAATGACAAGCTTGCAGTTCGTACAGCATTACACATGAACTGCATCTATTTTCATGCAAAGTTCCAAAGCCCTTGTTGACATGATGTAATGTACCGTTGGTATTGATTGCTTCTTTTCAATCATCAATGTCAGTTTTCCTATTTACAGTGCCTTTGATATCATCTTCTTTCCAGGTTTTTGCACTTCTTCAACAGTCTTAAAGGAAATTGATTTTGGTCACAGTTTCTATACAATATTTTATAAATTAACACATTTTGTCGGTGACATCATTGGTATCTTTGATCTTCCATATAGTCCCACTTAGCCACCTGATTCTGTTCACTTCGTAGCTTTCAGACATCTACAGCACTGTACTTGGTCAATGTGACTTTGTTATTTCAATGCTTTTGCATACCTATAAAGTTTATCCAGACATGGTGTTTGTTGCTCCTTCAAATTCCATAAACCAACTCTTTTTATCATTAATCGGTGCCTTAAACAACTGATTAAAATGTCTACATGATCCAAACCTGCAATGTCAAAAAGAATATTTAAGATACCAAAAATCTGATTTATGCAGTTCCTACAGTTCACAAAAAAATTATTTTTTCTCCAACATCATATTATTTTGGATAAAAAGTACACCATTTAGGAACTGTTATTGGTTACCATAGCAACTGTTGTAGAACAAAAAGTAGTCTGAGGTTATGAATGACATATTTTCCGCAGTACTCCAAATCATTTTCTTTTATGCCAATAATGCAAAATACATAAGTTGAAAATTTCAGTTAAACAATAATCATTTTTATTTATTTATTTTTGGGCGAGGAATCAGGATGGCGGAGCATCCTTCGTACCTTATGGCACCGATTTGCTATGATCATTTGGCCGTTCCTTCTAGAATTTAACCGAATCTGGGAGAATCCCACCCCCCAGTAGGGATTTTTATCGTGCCAAACATCACATTGACACCGGACCTACAGTTTTATTTCCTATCCAAGAAGAAGGGATGTTTTTTAATTTTTCTCCGCTATGAAAAATTACCAGCTTGGCCGGGGATGAACCTGCGACACTTGGATTATGAAGCAAACATGCAAACCACTAATCCACCGAGGCTGGCCAATAATCATTTATCTTTGATAATATATAAAATCAATTTCTTAATCAATAAAAAGCAAAAACAACTTCGTCGTTTTTATTAAAATCTTAGTTGCTGGTCGGACGACGTCACAAAAACAAAAACCAATCTTTTTATTTAACAGTAATTGCTCCGTGATATATTCTTCGTAAGTTTTTCGAATTTTTAATGAAACGGGAGTGAAGATTTGTGAGTATTTCTTAATGATAATAGTATTAAAATTGCCCCTTTTTACCTTATGAAAATTTCAGTAAATAGAAAGTAGTTTAACATCATGTAGTTGGCTCTAAAGAATCTTCTCACAGATTTTACTAGCCAAAAGTGGTTGGAGCAAAAGTAGTATGTTTAATTCATACAAAAAAATACGTCTTTGGGACTCATAAGATTGCCAGACTCCGCTAACTCATTGTCCGTCAACTTTCTTATTCATTTCATTTATTTAGTTTAGTTCGAGTTTTTTTAAACACTTGAAAAATAACTTCATAATAAAGCTGAAGGATTAGGTAAAATGAAGATTAGGGGACGTTCAAGTATTACGTCAGCAGGCTTAGGGGGTAGGGGGAGTTGAATTTTTCATTATTTTTGCTGACAAAGGGAATGGGGAGAGACAAAATAATCTTGCGTAAGATAGAAATTACAAAATGATTAAATATTTAAAATAATATTTAAATATTTATTTACTTGAAATCAATAAAATTACTTTTTCTATTTTTATACCAAGTTTATTTATAATTCTTTATAAGCAAAATACGCGTTCGCAAAGTAGTCGACTTTAACACGACAATATTCGTGGAATCGCCGATATATCAACACAAAACATAATATGAGTCAAATGTCATTTGTTATGTTATAAGATTTTCTTTTGATTGCCTTGTTCTTTTAGCTTGAATAAAAGATCGCTTTATAAGTTTTATTTATTCAATTTAAAAAATAAATAAGAAGTTCATTGACCTTAGAAATTTGTTTTACATATATGATTTTTGTTTTAATTTTGACATCTAATAAAAAACTCCTTACGTCTTATCCTTTGGGGGACGGGGGCTCTGTGATTTTCTTATTCTATCTTACAAAGGGGGTGGAGGTTTAAAATCGACAAAATGATGCTTACGTAATAGCTGAACGCTCCCTTAAGATTTTTTGACAAATAGCCAGTTTTCCACTTAAAAGTAAATACTTTCGTTCTGTAATTAATTTAAAAAATGTATCTACCTGTACTGTATGCTTACATACTTATCATTTAAAATATAAATGAAATATAACAATTCCGTCCATATTATTGCATTTCAACCAATAATGGTTTTGTTTCCATAGGATTCAATTTTCTTTTTAATTGGTGTGTTCGTTTCTTTGTCTTTGCTTTTATATAATAGACCTAGTAATTATATTATAATATCTACTCAAAAAAAACTAGCTCTGGTAAGTTATTTTTGCTACAGGGTAAAACAGTTCGTGGTGTTGTCATAAAGACACGCTCGACATCAGCTAAAGGCCTTAAAAGGATCACTTCGAAAACGATGCGATCTACTAGTGTACCCATTGAGCGTAAAGAGAACATATGTGAGAACCGTGATGCTGCCACTAATACACAGCCAAGCTGTTCAAATGCGACGAGCCATGTAGGGCCACGTATCAGACCGAAGTCATTTACTAACATAAGAAACAAGATGAGGAAAGAGTCTATTTCTAAATTGAAAGCTAGCAGTACTGCTCTGACCCAATCTGAGAAATCCAAATCGACACCAAATGTAAGACCTGTGCAAAATGCACCCCGACAGAAATTGAAAGTGGACATTGCATCCAGATTACAGACAATCAAAGAGAAACAACCAAAGAATAAAAATAGTAATGAGAATGAGGAATCGACTACCAATGCAAGTAGAATTAAATTACGTGAGATCTGTTTTATTAAGAGTAGCGAAGGTAAACGTATGATTGCAAAATATAAAGATAAAGGCAGCGATTCTAAAGGAAGTGAAGACAATTTGATTGTTACCTGGGATACTGCTAATAAACCACAAGTATTCTCACATAAGACTAAAGGGCAAGGAATACAAGACTTAAAGCCTTTGATTGGTGATGCTGGACCAAGTAAAGGAGGAATTTTTCGTGTACATAATTTTGCTAAGTCAACAACTTCAAAAACTAAAAGAAACAAACGGCCTTTACGTCGTCTAACAGCTACCACTGAAGCACCACCTAAAATGGATAAACTTAAGAAACGAAAAATATTAAAAAGCCAAACGACTTAAATATTTGTTACCTTGTTTTTGTTATTAAAATTTGTAAGTATTTCACAAAAAAGAATATAAAGTGAATAAAACAGAAGAGTAATTTGTAACTTGTACATTATTATTACTATAATTGTTACTCTACATTGTGATCCATGTACAAAGAACTGTATAAATGATTTTTTTATGTAAAATTCTAGATTAACAATGTTTAGGATTTTGTGCATTGAAAATTTAGTAATTAGACTTGGAATGTGATTTTTTTTTAAATTCTATATACATAATAAAAATCTTTAATGATGATGAATTGTGTAGATATTTATATTAATTTATAAAAAGAGTAAAAGCTAAAAACAACAAAGTGTGTTCATATGCTAGCTACTGTTTAACTATAATATATTTTTAATTTTTATTTTATATCACACTATGTTTTAATGCATGGAATGTGTTCTACTTTATATAAAACTTTATAAAGAATTTATTAGAGATTGTATTATTTGTTTTTCAAAGTTAATAAAAACCTCTAGTTGGTATACAGTGCGTATTATTAACATCTTAATAATAATGATCTCAAAATATACCTGCGATGAATGAATAAATTGGTGTACATTTATAAAAAGTAAAAATCTATACTTACCTGTGAAAAAGTAATACTAGCAAATCCTTCGGCAGTATCTTTAAAACTTTGTGATTGTAACTGAAGTAAGTATAATAATTCTTATATAAATTGCAAACTAATTAATACTAAATGAGTAATTACAGTGCACCCCTACTAAACATACCCAAATATTATATCAAAATATAACAAATTATTAGTAGGTATCTGCTAAAAATATCTTTGTTCTAATTTTATATTACACACTCACAAGGCTAGATTAAAAAGTCTTCAAAATGACAATGAAAACAAAATAAATAAATTTATTTTATTTTTCAACGTAATCCATACAAAGTCACTTATACTCCAAATAATATACAATATTTTATTTTCAAACGATTCATTCTAACATGAAATATTGAAATCGGAGTATTGAAAAAAAAAGAAATGGAAATACGGGTAAGTTATTTCGTGTCGATTATGGTGGTTGCTATGTATGACATCTTTGAAGGTAACAATGTTTCATACTCTGCCAAAGTATAAAAGTATTATATGCCGCTCAAGAGTGGTGTCATAGAAATGCCACTGATACCTTGCCAATTGAGTAATATAAGTCCTTTGTTATATGACGTTTGAAAATAAACAAATTTACAAAATATAAAATTACCAACTTGAAATCTATACTTCCAACTGCTACTAGTTTTGTCATAGTTGTACTACATATAGTATCGTAAGATCATTTTGAAGGTTCCATTGGTAACACAATTTTGACTATCATAATAGAATTGTCCGATAACATATTTGGGGTTATACTTAATCCACAATTATAAAATATCCAGAGGTAACATGATTTACTTAAGTTAGTAGCTTTGCTAAAGTTTTAATTTGCAATCTTTGTAATTGTCACATTCTGAAAGCTCATGTTTTAATGACAATTTACACAGGTTGCACACTGTACGAAGGCCTGAAAGAGCATAAGGTTATGCAATACGTCAAGTCTTGAAATTTGTAAAAACAGTCATGAAAAGGGACCAGATGTGCAGTATCTAGTAATGCACAGATGTTATCTAGGATATACAAATTAAAACACAAAAACTAGTACAGTCTATAAGCATGTTTACGTTTAAAGTTAACGACTTTAAAGTTAGTAATTGCAAAATACTCATTTCGAGATACAGTAAAAACTGTAAATCTGACCACCTATTTAAACTGACCCTCGGGTCATATTGACCACTTTTTTTCAGTCCCTGCAAAAATCCCATTACTTTAATGTAATTTATACTTTATAAACTGACCACTTCTCTTTTGCGACCATTGACCACATTTATCTCAAATATTTGTTTAAAAATGTCTGTGTAATGTGACCATTAGCCAAGGGATTACTTATAACAGTCATAACTGATCTTCTAAAAGTTTAAGTAGGTATGTATTTACATGTAAATTGCATTCAACGAATTTCTAAGAATACATCATAATCCCTTAATAGTGACCAGTTGGGTTCAGGTATTTCCAAGTTTTAAGACTTTATTTCTGCTTCTGGGAAATTGATTACCTGCAAACTTTCACATTGGTAACCCTTGGATAATTTTAAAATTGTTTTAATAAAATCAGTCTTGTTTCGTCTGTCTGTTCTGTTTTCCCAGAAAAGTTAGTTGGTGATGCAAATGAAATTGATCCCGCAACAGTAAGTGATTTTTGTATTTGTTTCACAGAGTTTACAAAAGCCTTTATATCAGAAGATATTTTTAATGCTGACAAGTGTGGGCTGTTTTGGGCAAATTGTAGTGTATAAAGAATTCACACTTTTACAAAGTTACCACCTGCTTAAATTGACCATTTTGGGTCTGTCCCAAAGGTGGCCACTTTAGGCAGTTTCTACTGTAATTTACTTTAAAGTTTTAACACCTGGGTCATTACATGTGAAATCATTAAGTGAGTAAAGTTGCACCATTTTTGACTAACTTGTTACCGTAGCGCTAGCCTTTAGATGAAAGAAAATATTTTTTCTAAATATTTACCTGGCAACTATTTGATAATGGCGGCAATTTTTCATCAGCGGCGTTGACAAATCTTACCAATTTCAGAGGTTTATGCATTTGATTACAGCTTGTTGTGCAGTTGATCAATTTGGAATATTATTATGTCATTTTAAAGCTTAAGATATGTACATTTTATTTATGTATTTACAATTTGATAGTAACTTATTTTTTCAAGATGGCATCTGTGCGCTTTTGCCGTTGAAATAGCTATTTTTACCAGATTTGTAGCCCATGCTGTAGTCCCCAGGCTAAATTTACAGATCTGGTTTTTTGTATACATTATCTCTACATATAGTATAATAAGTACATACAACATTATCTTCTTTAATAAAAATAGCTTCAAAGTTGACAAAAAATGTAAATTATTAAAATTTGGAGCCCAAAAAAGTTATGTGGTGGACATAATAAAATGTTGAAACTTTTGTAATAGGTAGTCTTTGTGGGTACCTGTATTGGGAACTTAGGTTCATTCTGTTATTTCTACTCCTTTCTTTAATACAGACCTTTGAAAATGCAAAGAAAAACTCATTCTTGATGTTGCGTTTTTAGGTGTGTTGGTTAAACCAAGGCATCTTTATATATTTTTAAGACTTTAATGGTTTCTATATTTGTAAATACTATGTGGGACTGTATAAATAGTATCCAGCTTTAATTATGAACAGTATAAATTTAATGTGAAAACTTACTGCATTCTAAAAAATATGAATGTGATTCAAGATATCATAACTAACTAATAATCAAAAGTTTTCATTCAAAAATGAATTAAATATAAGCTATGCTGGTTAAATTATATAATCATAATCTTTTAAATGCAGTTATTAAATATACTTATAGAAATAAAAGTAAAAAAAACTGGAACTAGGCGCTAAAATTCTGCATCCAAATTAAATATGTCAAACACTGTCAATAAACAGCACAGGCAATGTCTCACTCAGTTTATTAATAATATTGTGTAAGTTATTACTTCTAGTGCAGTTAAAATTCTTAAAATGTTTGTTTCTACAATTTGTTACTTTTGTGAAGCAGAATATTGGTGAACACCTAGATGGTGTTTGTCTAATGGAATGAAACTGTCTGGTATTAGAAATAATCGCTGCTTTCTCAATTTTTTTTTCAAGTAACTTTTTTTTACACTCAATGTCTTTAGAGGATATAAAAAGAAAATTTATACCAGGAATTTTACTTAAACAGAAATCAAATATAGCTTGTAGTGACAGTATGTAGTTAATTACTGTTCTTTGTAAACTTGCCTTTGTGATCAACCTTTTAATGCACCTGCACCATCACATGGGCTCTTGCCATGTGGAGTGGCAAAAAGTGCCACTCTACTAATAAACCAAATCATCTTTATGATTGACCAAGTTATTGAATTTTTTTTTGTTTTTTATTGAGCAGCAGAACCATCACTGAAATAGTAAACTTTCTTCAAATCAGGAATTTCTTTTAAATGTATTGTGTACCAAACTATCACTAATAAATGCAAATGAATGCAGTGTGGTTTGCTTATTAACCCAATGACTTCAACTTGCACCGCAAATGTGTAATTTTTACACTCGGAAGCAGTAATATTTTCATTTTTAGTTTTCAAAAACTGAGACTGGAACTTGATAATAAAATGATGGGTTTTTTATTTTATCAACTTTTCTTTAAAATCATCAAGTGTGACAAGTTGACATTTGTCTGTGGATACTCAGACAATATTTCATTAGTATCACAAACATTTCTATCCACTGTTTTAACTCCAGGACACTCCTGACAATGTGAAAGCATACAACTTTCATTTGAAGTATCACAAATAATCATGACATTGGGGTTTTTCAAGACGCTATCATTAATTTTGTTTTGATGTATCGAGCAAACACAAACTCTTTATAATTAAAAGTGGTTACTATTTATACAGTCCCACGTAGTATTTATAAATTTGGATTTTTATAAACTATTTTTTTTAAATAAGCAGTGCTTTAAAGAAGATAATTTTGTATGTACTTATTATGCTATATGTAGAGATAATGTACACAAAAAACCAGATCTGTAGATTTAGCCTGGGGACTGCAGGACTGCAAAAATAGCAATTTCAACGGCAAAAGATGCCATCTTGAAAAAATAAGTTACTAACAAATTGTAAATATACAAATAAAATGTACATAGGGTAAACGTACATAGGATAGACGCCACGTCGTCGGGAGAGACACCACAGTTGTCATCTTCACAATTAAAAAAAGATAGAGATATGGTTATATCGCATTTCAATAACATTATTTGTATCTATGAAATCAAGTCAGCACACGCTCGATTGTTGCTACGCATGACGTGTCCTTAGAGATTTAAAACAAAAGTTCAACAAAAAATCATGTTAAAATTTTAAGCATATGATACTTATTTGATTACTGCAAATGTAAATAGGGATATTAAAGCAAAGTAAGTATGTAATTTATCTTTTATGGGGAACTTTTTTAAATAATAAACATATATTTTGCAAATGTATCTATGTGTGTTATATTTTTAAGTATGGCATCTCTCCCACGAAATCAGGAGACGCCACATAAAGTGATAACTGATTTTACAGCTAAGGAATGATCCATAGATGACGAAGAATGTTTTCTGACCCTGATAAATGTAGACCTGCGAGTGATGCTGAAAATTGGTATGTAGAATGCTGAAATAGTTATTTACGTTATAAGTCCTGGAAATGGAATTTTACAGTCGAGTAAGATGTTACGGACAAGGCGACGAAGAATCCGAGTCCGGAACATCGAAACGAGACTGTAAGGACATTTTCAGGACGTATGACGTAATGCGTTTTATTTTGTACTGCAATTATTGGTCTCATTTAAAAAAATTATATAAAATGAATTTCCTAATTCATGAAATCTATAAACAACGAGCATCTATGGCAACTATTAGTTGAATTCAAAACATAGAACGAGTATTTATGGTAACTGAATACTAAAGCATTGTTCAGTTGATTTATTCGATTTCACTCCGGTAAAAAATTTTACAATCATACTAGACCGTAAAATCACATTTTCCGGACCGTAATCGCTACCATAAACATGTATAATACATTACAGTATGAAATAAAAATTATTTTGTTAAAAAACGAAAACCGATTGGATCAAGTGCTCAAGTTCTGCAAAAATGGCTTCATGAATATTGTACAATGTACGCCTCATACTGTAACGAATATAGGAGAGAAAATATAAAAAAGAAAAACATAAAAATGAAGAAGTAGGGCACATGGCATCTCACCTCATAAGTATGGCATCTCTCCTACAAGATCTGGGATATACGCCACTTTGCTAACCTTTTTATTTTTTGATATAATTGATGATTCTGCTTAAGAAAACTTTATAATTGTTTTTATTTGTTGAAGAGGATAAATGTTTAATTAAAAAATAGAAAATAATTAATAAGTGCAAAAACCTTTTTATTGGAAGCCCTCAAGCAAAATGGGTGGTATCTTAAGCTTTAAAATGACATAATAATATTCCAAATAGGGTCGTTGCATGGAATTTAGATTTTGACATAACTTGTATATTTTATTAATATAACAGTTATCTAGTGAACAGGTCTACATAAAATCGATAAATGTATTACGATAACTTAATAATACGAATTTAAAGTTTAAATATTTTCCGTCCTTTTCTACACCGCTGACGTCATCGTACTATTCAAGATGGAACGCGATTTGCATTCGTAACATTGGCAATACTGGAAATCTTTGACAGCGACGAGAACAAAAACCGAACGTGAGACGTGACGGGACCCGATCAAATCAGCTGCTGTACTTTAAACAAAGCGCGCGTGTTCCACGTTTTCTCTTAAAAGAAAAAGGGATAATGAAGACCATCTTTAGTGAAACTACAAGCAAAAACATGCACGAAATAAATTATACAAGCGTTCAGATAATATACTGTACTGTATCAGAATTGCATAATAAAATGTTAGTTCTTCCAACGGCCAACCACTACATCCGATCCCGGTAAAAATTAAAAAGAATGAAAATAAAATAAAACTTTAGTACTGTTCAAAGACGCGTTTTTATACGACAGCACGAAACACTTCTTGAAATCCATATTAAATATCAATAAACCTTGAATACAACATGCTAACTTGTTTAATCATTTACGTATATTAATAAAATTCTCATTCCCTTTTCTGCTAATTAATAAATACGGCTGTCGCATTACTTGTTTTACTGAACACGTATAATAAAACAACAGCTGATTCAAACCTATCAACTTATCAACACATGCGCATAAATATAAACACAACACAGCTGTCAGAGGATTTCATATTGCCAACTTACATATTTGGTTTTAATACAGCGCATGCGAGGACTATGACCGAGACTATGACGTTGTTGTACCACAGAATATACTTTACAGATGCGAAGCTCGCACAAGCGCCTAGCGCCTAAGATCCTACAATTCCTCCGACATGCGCATTGTGCTCAAAATCAAATTAAAACAGCCAGTTTGTCTCTGTTTACTGTTTGAGTTCGGAGACAATCAGAGGATTGAATAAAACGTTATACGTTATATTACACTCGCTGTTAAAATAGTAATTTTTGTATTAAGTGCGCGAAATGAGTTTTTTTAATGGCGCGTGGAATGACAGAAAAATCATTCGAACGCGCCATTAAAACACGAATTTGCCACGAAATACAAACGTTTTTTCTACAGCCGACAAATTATTGATTAAATCTTTTTTCACTGTTAGCCGTGAAATAACCATTTCACGTGTTAAAAAAAAGTAAAACTTAGCGTATCTACTAAAACTACTGAACTACTAAACTTTGGCAGCTTTGGATAATAAATAACTATTATTATGACAAAATAAAACTAATTTATAATCAACTATTATTTTATTGTATATTTAAAAGTGAAACGGCAATATTTTGGCTCTCTGTACACTTTACACCCATTATATTTTAAAATATAAATAAAGTGTGTAACAAACTCAGTAGATCGAGCCTACAGATAATTACAAACTCAGAAGAAACCAAATTAAAACAACAAAACAAACGAGTGGTGACAATATAACTCTACTCCACTCACAACGGTCAATTTGTCTGCAAATACACGGCAAATACAAACTAACAGATTTGATTTCAAGCACGATGCGCATGTCGGAGGAATTGTAGGATCTTGGGCGCTAGACGCTTGTGAAGCTCGCCTGTTCCCGCCAATCCAAATTTCTAGGAGCATGCGTGAATCCGCCATTGTTTTAGGGGTATTTTAATCAACCTCACTTCTCTTTTTGTTCATACTTTGCACATGTGTTTTTGTTGCGTTTGGGTATTTTGAATTATTTTGTTAGTACTTTATATTGTAAAGTTCTTTTTAAAGTAATAACCAAAAATGCTGTTGAATCATCTATTAATAAAGAGAAAACATTCACTTAACACACACTAATTTAATCTTAACTAATTACAAAACACAAGTATAAACTAACTATTAACAAACTATTTATATTTAATCACAATATTTATTTCACACACATATAAATTCTAACTTAGATATTTATTTATTAACACTGGCGTCTACTAACACGTCTAATTGCTCGCGGTTAACTAATTTATGCCCTTCCGTGTAAGCCGGCGTTTATATACCGTACAATCTTCTAGAACATGCACTAGATTCTTCTAGAAGGTCCATTGTTTGCCGCGCCCTCGATGACGCACGCGGATGAGTCACACACGCAGGTGCCGGCGAACCACACTGGCAGATGTTGATGAGTCACACATTCTCGAACATTCGACGGCGGTGTTCAGAGGGCTGATTGCGTTCATTACAATATATTTTTGCATTAATATTTGTGTACCGATTGATTTGCACAATAAAGTATCCACGTAAGAAAAATTTATTATAATGTAAATCAAAAGTTTTCGCTTTTTAGTAAATTGTTTATTTTATTTATAACTTATTATTTTTTATCCAACACCTCTATATAAATGTCATGTTTACTAGGGTCATTTTAAATAAGGAAAGTGATTGTTTACTCTTATGTTACATTATAACCTACGTTGCCCCTAGCAACGTGGGTTATTTTTAAAAAACTCACTCCTTCAAAGATAACAACCAATCACCAGCTTACGTTACTTAATATTATTAAAATCCAGTCATCGTGCTAGAGTATTACCGTCAAAACTACAGACTAACTATACATTGCAAATTCGATGTTTAAACTTAAATAAAGAGGCGTTGGATAAAACTTTGTATGGCACGCGTGAGTTAAGGATATTATCCACTCAGAAAAATTAACCCTCTCGGGCCTGCCGGCCCTTGAGGGTAAATTTTTCGTTCGTGGATAATTATCTTACTTAACTCACTTGTACCATAAATAACTATTATTTTATAGACCTTAATATGTTAATCTTTAAAAAAATTGTTTAAAATCCCACTTAAAAGAATTCTATCTTCGATATTTAGGTTATTTTGCCTGTATGCAATTTAGTAGTAAGTTCTTACCGTGATATTTGCCATGTATACTGTTTTACAATTCCTATTAGTTATTATATGCCCAACGTTATCGCAAAATTTTCAATTCATTGTGCTTCACGAAAGTATTTCATTTACATACTTATAAAGCAGCAGTGACATGCTAAATCACTTTATTTCTCAAGTAATCTCATAATATAAGTATAATACTATTTATTATAGTTTATTTATAAAAATAAACAACTATTTTAAACAATTTTATTTTACCAACCGTTTTCTCGTGATTTGAAATCCCCGCGTAATACCACCTATTAAATGGCGCAAGGTCATGAAATTTAGCTACTTTAAGATCAAAGGAACCGCCAAAGCCTTCGCATCTGTAAAGGTTAATCTGTGGTTGTACTAGAAAAGGACAAAAAAATTTAAAATTGTAAATTGAATATCTCGCTAACGACTGCGCTAAAATTTTTTAAAAAAATACGTGAAATTATTATTAATTATATAGAATATAAAAACGTTAAGTTTCAAAATTGTGAAACGACCCTATAGGTCAACTGCACAACAAGTTGTAATCAAATGCATAAACCTCTGAAGTTAGTAAAATTTGTCGACGCCGCTGATGAAAAATGGCCGCCATTATCAAATAGTTGCCAGCAAAAATTAAAAAAAAAGATTTTCTTTCATTTAAAAGCTAGGGTAACAAGTTAGCCCATCTTCATCAAAATAAAAAATGGTGCAGCACACAATTTTTTTAAAACTTGATGATTTCATATGAAATGGCCCATATCATAAAATACATTTTGATTTGTTTTTAACAATGTTCTAGTTCGAATTTGTGTAAATTAATGGCACCATTCCATAGCCAAAAGACCCCTGATACTAATCTACAATCACCTAGACATCGAATGTTTAGACCTTTATTAACAAATCAGCATTTTACTCATAAATTAGGTTCGTAGATCTGGTCCTTTTTCCATGGGGTAGTGAGACATATCATTAACTACAGCTACTATCCTATAAAGAATATGGAGGAATGGTCCTGCATTAACTTAAGAATTTTCTAAACTGTTAGTAAATATTTTAACTTATAAAAAATTTATGTTTTAACATTACATACATAATATATTATAAATATTCTATTTTATTATTTCATATACTATTTAACACAAGTTAAAATGCAGCTAATGCCAAAACAAGCTTCATGTAGATTATTGATCACAAGAATGTGAAAGAGGTTACACTCTTATTACACCAAATACTTTATAGTATATTACGTTATAAGTCCGGTAAACCCAAGTTTACAGTAGCGAGTTGAAAACGTTTCGGGACGAGGCGACGAAGGAGCCGAGTCTCGAATGTTGAAACAAGCTACTGTAATGGTTTACCGGAAGTATGACGTAATGCGTTTTATTTCATACTGCCTCACATTGTTCATTTTTTTAAAAAATGCATTTAAAATTTTCAGTCCGGTAAAATTTTTTACCGGACTCAAATTAGATTTTCAGTCCGGTAAAATTTTTTACCGGACTCAAATTGGATTTTCAGTCCGGTAAAATTTTTACCGGCCTTGTAACGTAATAATTCATTTACCGGACTCAAATGAGTCCGGTAAATACCCTTTTACCGGACAGTATGAAATAAATATTATTATAAACTCCATATACTTTACCATACAAAAATAGGGGACTTTTATTATTAGCCCCTTTATTTTCAAATAGTAGCGACAACGATTGATCTCGTCACTGGAGCAAAAGTATGTTGGTGACATTGAAGTTACCAGATTTGACATTTCGTTTTACACTAAATCTTAGGTTTAGTAATCATCATGCACAAAAATATTCACAATTTAACATGAATTTGATAACGGACATTCATGTTATATAAAAACGATCATATTAATGTAATATACAACTACGAAATTGTAATTTTTAAACAAATTTTATTAAAATGACGAAACAATATGCATCTAGTGATTTTTCTTTATTAAAGTTTGTGTCTGGTTTGTTCCATGATGTCGCTCACGACCTCCTCGATTCGACGCCGACGTTTGACGTCTTTATGCGGCCTGTTCATTTGCCAGTTTTAGGCGTTCTCCGCTTGACGCCACGTCCCGGGTGAATGAACGCGTTCAACCGTTCGATTTTATCCGACGCGTTCACACATCCAAATGTACACTTAGCAAAATGCTTGGAATGTTTATAATCTGTGATAATATTTTAAAATAAAATCCGGACTCTTTTGAAGGTTATTGTTAAATATTTGACTTTTCTAAACTTTATTCAGTAATTATTCGATATAGCGCTACGGGTTTTCGTTCGAAAAACGTCATAAAAACAGTTAAAGATTATAAAATATTCTTATCAGATGACACAAACACCATTTTTAAGACATTTTCACGTAAATACAGCCAACTTTTTTACTAACTGTAACCTAACATCATAACATTCTAACCTCAAAATAGCCATTTTAACATTGTTTTTCTTATTAATTACCGGCGACCAGCGCGATGTTTTTTCGGATTATTGTTCTCTAAGTTATCCTCTACAACTCAATATAATTGGTTTACCTGGGTTCAGAAGGGTCCGTATATCGAATAATTAATCTTTATTCTACTTTATAACGAATTTAGTGCGTTTGCTTTTGTTTGATAAGTTTTTGATTCAAAAATAGTCATTTTACTGAAAAAAAATGCCAATTCACAACAAGAAGTGCTGTGTGTTACTTACAGAAATTACAAAAATCGCATTTCTTCGCATTTTCTTCCAGTATTAGCTTACGAAATAAGTGGATTGAAAATTTACATCTTCCTTCTGGTAGGATTAAAACATATATATATATATAATATAAAAGGCTATACATTCCTGATAGGAACTGAAGCCGCCCTTTAGGGCTCTTTTCACTACATTAAGTGTTAATGGTGCGTCACTCCATTACACTATATTATTATTATTTTTTTTTTTACAAGTTTATAAATAATATACTAATATAATAATAATATATACAATAATTTAAATGAGTCTTTATAAGTTTCTGTGTCTTGTTGCTTCCTTCACAATTCCCCTCCATACCTTTCTATTTCTCATTTTCTTCCTCCATTCTGTGATTCCCATTCTCTTTATATCTTCTGTTACTTGCTCTTCCCAGCGTATCTTAGGTCTTCCTCTTGCTCGCATCTGTGGTTTCCATTTCGTCATTTTCTTCACTATTGAATCTTCGCTCATTCGATCAATGTGTCCGTACCATCTAATTCTTTTGGCTTTTATTACTCTAACTATATTTTCGTTCTCTATTAATTCTTCAATTTCACTGTTCATTAATCTTCTATATTGCTCCTGACTTATCTTCTTCCCTCCGAATATCTTATTATATTTCTCTCAAATATTTTTAGCTTCTCTTCATCTCTTTGTGTGAGGCATATATTTTCTGCTGCATACGTTGCTATAGGTCTTATCACTGTCTTATACAATCTTAATTTTGTTCTCTTGGTTATTTTCTTGTTATTCATTATCATTTTGTGCTTATAGTACGCTTTATACCCTGACTGTATCTTCTGGTCTACCTCCTCACTCCTATTATTTTTCTTATTTATTATTGTCCCTAGGTACTTGAAACTTTCCACTTCTTCTATATTAATTTCTCCTATTCTTCTTACTCTTCCGTTGTTTCTGTCATCTTTTCTTGTAATCTTCATATATTTTGTTTTGTTTTGATTTATTTCTAACCCTCTTTCTGTTGCTTTTTTGCTGATCATTTCTACCGTCTCTTCTAAGCTCTTTCTATCCCTTGCTATCACTGTGATATCATCTGCATAAGCAACGACCTGGATAGATTTCTCTATTATTGTTCCCGTTATGTTGCATTCCCTTATTATTCCCTCCATTACAATATTAAACAATGTCGCTGATAATCCATCCCCTTGTCGTACCCCTTTGTATATATCTATTTCTTCTGTTAGTCCTTCACTTGATAGTACTGCTGCTTTCGATCCTTCCATAGACATTCTTATCATTTTTAACAATTTCTTTGGTATACCCATCTCCTTTGCATCCCTTAATATCGAACTTCTTTTTATCGTGTCAAATGCTTGTTTAAAGTCTATGAACACCATCTCCACTTCAATATCTTGCTCATAGCATTTCTCTACTACTTGTTTTACTATATGGATTGCGTCCATTGTCGATCTCCCTTGCCTGAATCCATTCTGATAATCTCCTAATGTTTTTTCAGTGAACTTTTTTAATCTTTTTAATATCAGCGAAGTTAGTATCTTATATGTTATATTTAGCAGTGTTATCTTTCTATAATTCTCACATAACATTAGGTCTCCCTTCTTTGGTATTGGTACTATAATTCCAGATCTCCACTCATCAGGCATTGTCTCGTTATTCCATATCTGTTTCATCAACTTATATATTCTTTGCTTTATTTCAACTCCTCCGTCTTTGATCATCTCATTATATATATTATCTGGTCCTGTGGCTTTCCTTATCTTTTCATTATCTCCTCATTACCTTCTATCTCTTCATCTTTTTCTGTAATTTCCTGTATATGTTTTTCCCACTCTCCTTTTTCTATGTTTGCGGCTATAATCCTTTTCCTCTTTTGTTTCCTAATCTCTTGATACAACTTTGTGTTATTTTTACCGTCTTTCTCTATTTCGTCCATCATTTCATCAATCCACTTCTGTTTTTTGACTTTAATTATTCTTGCTACTTCCTTCCTTATTTCTTTGTATTCTTCGTAGTCACCTTCTCTACTAGTTTGTATCCATTTTCCAGTATTAGCTTACGAAATAAGTGGATTGAAAATTTACATCTTCCTTCTGGTAGGATTAAAACATATACTTTAGTAAAATGTTCATTTATTTTACTTTATACATTTTCTAATTTACATCATACTTAGTGCATTGTACAGTAGAAAGGGACAGTCCGGACAGTATAGTTAACGTAGAATTTTAATTTATTTCAGATACGAAAATACCCGAAAGTACTGTTATCTATTATTATTATTATTATCTGTAAATTACACTTTAAAAGCAGTTGCTATAAAGACGGATCTTCTGGTTGAAAGTTCTTAAAATGTAATGTGGTGCCCTACAGTACATACAGTAATTTCTGAAATATATTTAAAAAAAATCTTTTATCATAACACATTTTAGACATGTTTTTCGAACACTCCTCATGATGTACAGTATGTATTGACCAATTCCTTGAGCAATTGCTCCTCAAATCGCTCTTAGGATTAATCAATCAACAAGATCGTGGTGATTTGAAATGCCCTAGTAAAAATTTCATATTAATAAACCAAATAACAGAACTGGTTTTAAATAGATTTCAGTATTTACCTCAAGAATGCAATCATTGCAGTATTTTAGCTGATCTTGACTTCAGAATTCTTTATCTTAGAATTCTTCTTTATCTATTCTCAAGATTCACAACAAGGACCTTTGAAGAATAATTTTAAATATACTTCTAAAATCAATATTAACTAACCTTGCCAAAAAAACACCAACAACATATCTGGAACGCGATTGTACATTAAACTTCTTTCTAAAAAAGTACTCAAACATTGACAAATAAATACTTTTCATAAAAAAATGCTTTTACTTAGAATCACCACTGCCGATGGCATAAATTGTAATTTATTTGTAGTATGTTAACTGTCAAAAGTGTAAAAATTTAAGCTAATTTTCGAACCATTTCAAATCACCGGCGCGGTTCTGATCTCCAATCCCCCGGTAGCTAGCGCCATGCGGAGAACATGTGCATAATGATATTTTTAAAATTTGAACTGGCCGTATTAAGACGTCAAACGTCGAATGGAGGAGGTCGTGATGTCGCTACTATTTGAAATAGAGGGGTTATAGGGGACATTTTTGAAGCGCCATCATTGCAGATGGGTGTGCAACTAACAAATGGATTTTCGGTGAGAAACCCGCATCTAATTAAAAAATAGCACTATTTCTGTTAAACGGTGGATTGATATTGTTATGCTAAAATAAATAAACTTTTGCCATTTATCTAAACTGTTCAATCTCTCATTACAATGATGATTTTTTAATTACTTTCCAAATATTTTAGAAATGTCAGTTTTATTTGCAAGAGGGTTTGTCTCCTATTTTTCAAAATAAGTTTCCGGTATTAATAATATTATTTGTATAAAGTATTGATTACACTAGCTGTATTCTTTTTACCAATTTTAACTGAGATTAATTAAGATGCTTAATACATATCAACATCTCAGTAAAGTTGGTCATTCTTTTTACCACTGATAAAGTAAGTCTAAAGTGAGAATTAAGTAAGATAATTCTCCCCCCTCCCACCAACTAAGCTAGAGAAATTCTAGGCTATAGGCTTACTACATATAAAAAGTACAGTTCCAGAAATTTGTGAGGTTGTGTAGGCTTGAACTTTTTTGAATGACAGTTTCTTGTGAACTGTAAAAAAGGCTCAAAAACATTTACGTTTGTAAAATAATGGACAATAACATTATTAACACACTCTTATAATATTGTAACGGATAAAAACAACCATTACATATTCGATAATAATAACAAAGAGTAAGTTTTAATGCAACGTATAGCAGGTAAGGATTACTTCACATAATCTTATTGAATATTTAACGCATATGTCTTTTATAGATAATAAACTTATCTATGTGGCTTTTGATAAAGTAAACTGTGTTTTTGGTGATTTACTTCACAGAGATGGTGATGTTACACATTACAAAGAGGTAGTAGGAAGTATACACTTGGTTTATGCTTTTGCTGATACACTTTTTTTAGGCTTCGGTCTCTGATGATAGTGATCGATTTTATAGTTTAGAAGCTCCAGATAAACTTGAACCATACAATGATAATTTACCCTGCATCGAAGTAAAAAGCGGATGTGGAATTATAATGAGACATTAGCATTAATACAGTGTGTAGAAGCATTTAAAGACAATTTATATCATCCTCGAAAACGAAAACATGTATTGCAAACTATTAGCGAAAGTTCATTGAGCGAACACATAGAGTATCCACCAGAGGTCTGCAAAAAGAAATGGAGCAATTTAGTGAAAACATACAAAAATGTAAAAGATAATATTGGAAGGACAGGACGACCCCCCATTAGATTTATGTTTTTTAAGGAAATTGATGAAATTCTTGAAACCGATCCAAATATTAGTTCTCCTCATTCCATCGATGTGTTACAAATTGAAGATTCCAATACAGAAAGCTGATTTAAATAATACTCAAATCCAAGGACAAAACTTACAAGAAGAAGCTAATGAAAAGACAACTGAAGACGGTATTGGTGAACAGAGAGCAGAAATACACTGTTCTAGCAATAAAAAAAAGAAAACTAACATAATGAAGTTAAGAGAATGTGACAGAAAAATCGAACTAGAAGAGAGAAAATTGTTACTACTAGAAAAGAAGATTAAATTAGATGAACGAAAAGTGAAAGCATTAGAAAAATTGCTAAAATAGAGACAAAAGAAGAAAATGGGTAGAATTAGAGTTAGAAGTTTTTTTATATTAACAGTAAGGCCCCAATGCAGTATTGCTAATTGAATGTTAAACATGAATAACATTATTAATTTTGAATTATTTGTTAATCTTATTATTGACATAAAGGACTAGGCACCACTTAAATGGAAATCTAAGGACCAGTCGATTTTGTTGACTTTTATACCATTGGATAGATAATGAAAAAACGTAAAATTCATATCATTGGCCCAATACGGAGAAATTCATAGGAAAGCCGCAATTCGGGATTTTAGAGCAACATAATTCCCATATAAAATGCATTGCTGTCAATCAATTCGTCTCAACAATAGAATCTGATACTAACCCTGTCAGTGGCTCTAAAACTTTTTAAAATTTTGAACGAAACAATATAAGGTTTTAGTAAGTTTTATTTTCTCAAGTTGCACATACTTAAAAATTTCAAAATTTGATTAACATTGATTTGACAATTTATTCTAACCTTTTTGGAATAAATATTCAAAAATAAAAAGGCTTTCTTGAAGTAAATGCTCATGAAAGAAATCGAATAAAGCCTAAATAGAAATCAGGTAGGTTACTTATACAAACATGCAGTTTTTGTAATTGTCTATTGTAAAAAGTAGATTTTAAACTACAATTTGTGTATTTTCTTTTTAGCTTTTGTATTAAGCAGAATGTAACTGAATTTAAATGAATTGAAGATATAAAAATATTGCATACTAAAAGGTATTTGCGAATAATAATATTACAACTATTTTAGAAACCAATGATTTAAAAAAATCATTTTTCTGCTAATAGCATTATTGTCAATATTATTGAATTGTATGCTAGTAGTGCTGTTGAAAATCGACAATATCCATTTTTAACTAATTCTATTTAATACAAGTTTTGTGAGATGCAGTGTTACGTTTGTGAACTAGAAGGACGTCCAAAAGAATTTCAACGTTTCAGTAATTTAGATATTTATCTAGAATATCAACAATTTACAACCAAACATCGGTTAAAGAATGGATTACAACCCAGAGATATGGACAGAAATGATGGTTTTATTATTCGTGCAAATTGCCACACACTTATAGTGCAAACCATTGATGTGGATGTAGGTGATGAAGACAATCTCAAATTCAATTGCATAGTTCAAAGACGAAATAAATATTTTATATACAATAGGCAAAAATTACACCGAAAGCGCTCTTTGAAGTAAGATTAGAAGTTTACTCTTACAAGGGGATCTTTATTCCCAGAAATGGGTTCTGCTGCGAAGAACATTTAGATGACAATGACATGTTCCCCAAAATATCGTTGATCAATTCAGCACATCTTATTGCTTTCACAAGGGCTACCAGTTGCTGAAACCTGTATTAGTCGTCGCACCTGATGGATATATTTTAGACGTTCACAGACTGTATTTTTCTGATTATAAAAATAACGATGCAGCTTTATTAAGAACACCACATGAGAATATAAGACGATGTGAAGATACAGAACGGCTATGTAACTAATTAGTTACATAATGATGATATAATAATCGTAAAAAATAACATACACAAATACTTAGTTTAAAAACAACTTTTTACAAGACAAAAAAACTGCATGTTTGTATAAGTAAATGTCTATTATTAAGGGCGAGTTGTATAAATGTGGTTTAACTTTAAACTTGGCTCAGTTGCTGCAGTAACGATGGTCAGAACAATCGTTGTCTAGGATATTGATCCTAGTTTAAAGTTAAGCTGTGTTTATACAACCCGCCCTAATCCATAAACTTTATCTTCGGCATGCAAAGCTGTAAATCTTTTACCATCATTTTTAATTTTGGAAGAATTTGCTTCTAAATCTGGTATGTAGCCACGTTCAATGTTGGCTACCATTTTAATGTATCCCACTTTCATCTAAATGTGTAAAAAATTATTGTTTCATTACTTAATAAATACTGTACCTAAATAGTTTTTAAAATTTTATTTTTGTTTTAATATGGGGTTGTTCTAAAAAGAGCAACTGTTAATACAATCTGCTGACATTTGGGTATTTTATAGAACGATACAACGTAGTTCTTCCCATTTGATAATCTAAATCTTGTTTATAGCATAAGGAAATAAATCATTTGAATAAGTAAAGTGTGGTTTCTTCAGTTTTTCCTTGATAACTCTTCATTTAAGAAGCGTAGATATCCCATAGAATAAAACTATATGTACATGTACAGCTATATTACATGAAATCAGTACTTACTGAAAATATGTTTTGCAGGTTCAGGAAAATTAGAAGTTTCTTTTGGTTTTTTGATGTAATATTTAAAATTGCCTCTTGTTCCTGCCCCAATAAAATTATTATTCGATATTTTTCATGTGCATTTATTTCAAGAAACCCTATTTGTTTTTGAATATTTATTCCAAAAAGGTTAAAATAAATTGTCAAACCAATGTCAATCAAATTTTGAAATTTGTAAGTATGTGCAACTTGAGAAAACAAAACTTACTAAAACCTTATATTGTTTCGTTCAAAATTTTAAAAAGTTTTAGAGCCACTGACATGGTTAGTATCAGATTATATTGTTGAGACGAATTGATTGACAGCAATGCATTTTAAATGGGAATTATGTTGCTCTAAAATCCCGAATTGCGGCTTTCATATGAATTTCTCCGTATTGGGCCAATGATATGAATTTTTCGTTTTTTCATTATCTATCCAATGGTATAAAAATCAACAAAATCGACTGGTCCTTAGATTTCCATTTAAGTGGTGCCTAGTCCTTTGTCTAATAAAATTTCAACGTTGATTTAAAATTTAATAATTAATTTAGTTAGCTTTTGGTAATGTTTGCTTTTATGCAAGAATATGTTGTACTTTAAAATAAAAATACCATTTTTGAGATAGACTGTTATCTTTTTATTGACGATCTTACAGATAAAATAGTTGAATGATCCTCCTCTTCAGATGAAACATGTTGCAGCACTTCAGTTTCTTCATAATATAGTTGAATATCGTCATCCATTTCGTCATAGCTTATACATATATTGTGCAAAGTGCATGCAGCTACAACACATTTAACAATAAATCTAATGTCTCGATTATCAAAATGTCGTAGTCTTCTAAATCTACCTTTAAGAATAGCAAAGGCGTTTTCTACCACTACTCTTGTAGAAGAATGCTTGTAATTATATTGACGTTGTTCAGCAGTCAATCGTCCATTATCTTTATACGGTGTTTTCAACCAATCTAAAGTGGAAGGATAAGCCGAATCTCCTAGAAGGTGTTTGTTATAAAACTAGATGTCCCCATTTGATGCTTTAAAATATAAAGCCGACCGTTTAAGGACACGAGAATCATGGAGACTTCCTGGCTCTCCAACAAAAACATCTATAAATCGTTTTTTGTCATCTACAACCCCTTGCAAAATTATGCTGTGTGTTCCTTTACGATTACAATAAGCATGTTGCTTTTGTCCAGGTTTATAGATGAGAATATGTGAACCATTTATAGCCCCTAAAACTGCTTTCATGCCTTGTTTCTTTTCAAAACTAGATTCAATTCTATTTGATTCGTCATTTGTCGGCCATCTGATAATATTTGGACTTTTCTTAACTAAATGATCCAGTACTTTTCTAACTATTTTCCAAGCAGCACTTTGAGTACAATTGGAATGCTTTTCTGGATGAGACTTTCTTCCGACCAAAAGAATGTTGAGGCAAAACATTAGGGTTTTCCAGATTATCTAAAAGACAACAATAATTAGGTACCAAGAAATCTCACATGAAATCTCGATTACCCACCTATACAAACTTCAGCAATTGTTTTATCTAACCGGAAGTGTTTTTTGAATTCTTCCTTGCTGTAGTTATCAACAACATCTAAAAAGCTTTCAATCCTCATGCACTTTTGCCTATGACAAATCAGGTCATCGATTTGTTGGACTTCCTGGCACAACGAGGACTCGCTAAACCATATATCTAGGTCAGATTCATCATCACAAGCATATTTCTGACAAAAAATATATTGCTTATTTACATAAGAATTTCATAAAGAATTAGAAATATGGAACAATACTTAATGCTTTTATAACCTATCTCTGTTATAATATTTATTCAAGTAAAACTACTTACCAGAAAAACACTTTTTGTTAATTATTTTTTTCAAAATGGGTGGATCATCTAAATTTTTGCTAATTGTAAGTAAAGCTTTTGGCTTTTAGGTTATATTTTTGGTCAGCTGTCACCTAATAAACTGACTATCATTAAATTGATATTCTTTTTGAGAATTTTAACTGCTCAGTTTAGACTCAGTCCTTAGTGTCTTACTTGGTCTCAGTAGTAAGACAAACAAGTGGTAAAAAGAATACACCTACTAACAACAAATCAGTACTATAAGTCTCGCCAACAAATGAAGGATTTAACATTACCGATATCACGAGGGCAGAATTGTAAAAAGCATCTCAAATCACGCAGTGTTCACGTCATGATCACGTGGTCGACTCGGGAAATGTATCTGATAACAGAAACAACTGATAAACTGGAATGATTCAGTAGCGTCACAAAATGTCCTTTACGAAGGCTAACATTGATGCTTAATGTTGTATTCGATTACAATCGAATACACGTACAAAATAGGGAAAATGAAATTAATTTATACTATAAGAAAAATTATTATTAACGTCCAAGTTTAATTATTTCATTCCACCTATAAAATACTATTTGACTCACAGTTATTAGGCATATATTTGTTTTCCATGTAACAATTATGCAAGTAAACGGCAAAAAATATAAATTAAATTAAACATATGAAAGCAGAAATATTGTTATAAACAAAAATTCTTAAGAACTACTATAATACTTAAGTAATTCCTTTACAACAGTAACAAATTGTTTATACATTAATTGTTTTATTGAAATTGGTAAATTATTATACAGTACGATTCCTAATATATAAAATGGATTATCATTTAGTATCAGTTTTATGCACTTAAAAATGAAAATTAACACCAGTTATGATTTGTGTAGTTATGATTATTGATTGATTCCCTATTTTTTACTTTTAACGATTTATAGTTAAAATTTTTGCAATTACTTTTCTTTAAATGTATTCATTACCCTATGCCATTTAAAACGTAATGAGATTTTTAATTATAAATCGTTATTAAGGTTGAATAGATACTTCAACGATGATAAATTTACATAATGTTAAAAAGTAGTATACGAACGTACGCTACTGACTTTTTTAAAACGTCTCTAGTAACACAATACCCTGCTTACATTCTTAGCTTATCGTAATGTTCTCACAGCTGATGTGCACGCGTTCATTTAAATCCTTCATTTGTTAGCGAGACTATAGCAAACACTTCCAACCAACATCAATGCAAAGAATTCTGATTATGAAATGAAAGAGGTTGGGATAATTATAAATCAGTATTAGGAATCAGTTCCAATAACACCCATTGTATATCCAATTTTTAATGGAACAATAACTTGAAATTACTATTGTAAATTGATTATAATAACATTTTTTTAATATGTAAAATAGACTTTGAAATTATCGAAAAATAAAGCTGGTGACTTTTAAAATATTTAAATTAAATTTCTACTTACATAAATGACCAATTAACAACTAATTATAATTTAACTTATTACAGAAATTACTTTTTAACTAATACTGAAATAAACTAATAAAACTAAAATTACTCTGCTAAAAAAGGCTGCATGCTTCCGTGTTTACTTCGTTACCATAGAGACCAAGCGTGGTGCAGCAATACAAATTGACGCGCCTTAAAGGTGCGCAACACGAACATCGCACCAGGTGTGCAAGAAGCGTTTCAATTTTTGAACGGTCATTGAAATAGTGACCGCCACTACAACACGTTGAACAGTACAAAACATTTTGCCATTTATTTATTCTTCGGCTTAATCCGTATAACAGCGACTTGGAGAAGGTGTGGTTAAATAACAAGTAATCAGTTGGTGCTTGTGTGATTCACAACAGTAATAATATCAGCAAAAGTTAATTTTTTTCTACATTTATTAAAAATTAACCGTTTAACGTTGCAGCAACTACTATGTTATTGTATTGGAAGATTTCGGTACATTTAGTGGCTTTGGCGCTACTCGTTAAAAGCTGTAAGTTGTTTTTTGTGTTTTATTGTAGTTTGATAGTCAGGTGTGTTTCGTGTTTACGATGTAATCTAATCTGCTAATGAACTTTCGGTTAGTTTTTGGGGGTATGATATATTTTATTTTGAGTTTACGAATCGATGTATTTAATATACTTTCTATTAAATTTTAATTTTCCAATAAATGCAAACAAATACAAAGTAGTAATACTGGCAATTTAAAATTTATGCAAGGTAGATATGGATTTTATGACGAATATCTTATTACGAGTATATTTGAAAAAAAGTAAACATGGATTTTCTCGAATTCATCGGGAAAGCAAATATTTACGTCTTTGATGAATTCAAATATCCTCGTATCTTTATAGGAAATCTGTAGTAGTATTTATACTATGCGTACTATAAAGGTAAGTAGTACATTATTGAAATTTCAATAGCTCTAATTCTACCGAGGAGCAATTTAGAAGAAACTTCAAAGTATATGAAGAAGCCTTTGATGATTAATTTCTTTTAAAGGCAACGTTTGATTTCTAGGGCTTATATAAATCTTTTTAACATATACTATCTACTTTCTATTTGATGTCTTTTCGAGAATTTTCAACTCGAATTGTGTCATTATTAGACTGTTAATAATTGCGATGTTATCTAAAAGGATACATTAGAGAATCCGTGTTCATTGTGGTTATAATTATAACATTACAAAATAATTACTAATTATTTTGAAATATGTAATATTGATTGCTATCATTCATCTGCCAAGTGCTTACCTACTTCTTTTATAAGAATTAAGAATTCAAATACCTTTTCGATAGAAAACGATCTTATACAGGGTGAGAATTTGAGGAAAACGTGCAATGGACCAGATATCTCAGGAACAAAAAAAAGACAAATATAGGGAAGGGCGAGGATGGATTGGCGCTCACCTTAAAATTTCCTTGTTCATTAATTTTGCCCATTAAAATTTCTTCTAAAATTATGGTTTATTCGATTTCCTGCTTCAATGAAAACTACTTTTTAAACAATTTGTGATCAAATTCGATTTTGTACTTTTTAAGATAATTATTTAAGGCTACAACCAAGTTTGCGGGCTGGTTGCTGCAACGCGATCGCGGCAACCAGGTCGCAGCCATATAGAATACCTTCTCAATTGCGTATCGCCCTCTGCGATAATGCGACAATCACCAGATCACGTCGCAGGCATATACAATTTTGATGTCCCTAATCATTTTAATACGATACCAATAGCCGGCCATATACAGGTGTGGAAAAACAAGAAGGAAGTATCTGCGAAACCATATGTGTGTATGATAAGGAACGCGCTAGTAAAATAAAGAAGGGTTTATATCGGACCCCGCCTTTGCTCTTCTTGTTTAGTTTGTGTTAGTGGGGTTGGGGAACTACACCAACGCTCGGTTTGTGGTTTACTAAACAATTTGAATGCTCGAATGTTCCCCCACTAACAAACTAAGAAGAACAAAGGCGTGACCCGATATAAACCCTTCTTTATTTTATTAGCGCGCTCCTTATCATACATATGGTCTCGTACGTACTTCCTACCTGTTTTTCTATATCTGTATATAGAAACTTCATCTTCGGATTTTATCTGTTACAGTTTAAGTCTGCGCTTTTTGGCGGACAAGTCTGTGTTACCCCACTAAAGCACAGACGCGACGATCTTCTGTACAATCGTTGTACAATTGCAGTTGCTTCAACTGTTTGAATGATAATTGCAACGTGTGTAGCGTTGCAGTATGTCGCGGTCGTGTTAGATGGCAGTATGGCTCTGCCATAAAATCTATCGTACTACCGGTATATTGAACGACAGGTTGGAACATGTAGAGGATTCACGACTGACAGATAAAATATTTCAATTACAATTTCGTCCAATTTTATTTAAAGATTGCAAGATTTAACGATCACCTGTACTACCCGTCGAACTGCAAGTCGTTGTGGAGGAAAAACAACGAGCGACCTGTCTATTTGACTGTATTTCCAACGTCTAGTACGACATGTAGTACAATATATCGTCGCGTCTGTGGACCGCTTAACGTACAAACCGAGGTACAAACATGTTCGCAGGAAAATCTGACGTACTACTTAATCTTTCACAGACAATACTGTCTGTTATTAGTGGGTGAATGTTTTGCTAAAACTGTGGAATTTGGTATTGATAAAAGTTTTTAGTGGAAGTCTTTAACGTTTTTGGTGATATATTGTACTGTTTCGTTATATTAGTGAGAAATTTAAAAACAAAATTCCCGGTCGCGCTAGGATACACTTTTTTGTAATATTCAATTAAAGCTTCATAGCCGTTATTTTTTAATTTTTTGTTGGAGTATCCGCTGAATTTGATGTTCCATAAAGCCGGATGGTTTTTCTATAAACCCGACCAAAAATTCTTTACCCATAAAACCGGTATCAATAATATTTTTAGACATTTTTGTGCGGAAAATAATAATACTGTAACAAGAGAGAAAAAGAAAGAACCTCTTCTCGAACAACAAATGGAATATTCTACAGCAATCGAGAGGATTACTCATCGCACGAAGCCTGTGAAACAGACGCGGTTATTCTAGAAATATATAGTAGTAGTTTCTAGCGGCTTCTAGTACGATTATAGGAGGGTATAAAATCGACTTCGCCGATAAAAAGAGGCAGTCAACAGCGAGTAGTTAAATGGGTATCACGAAATAAATAGTAAATGTAAAGATAAATGTTGTATTAGAAATTCCTAATAGTTTTTAGTGGTTTATAATCATAGCGTTAATTTATAGTGTATTCATTAGTGTTTGTAAATAAATATTAATTATTAATAGACGATTTAAACAGCACTTTTGTTATTATTTTAAAAAGAACGTTACAATACTAATAAACATAAATAAGTCGACGGATTTAACCTGTAGGACAAGACTGTGCGCTTTTCATGACAGCAGACTTAGCAGGCGGTTTAAGTTTTAAGACAAGTCTGTACCTGATAAAAGACTAGTGCGTGCTCACACACTAACGCACAGATTTGTTTGCAGACTGACTGCGTCGGATCAAGTCTGCCGAGAAATTCCTGTGTGTATGGCCGGCTATTAGCATAATATGTCATCAGTTTATTTTATGCTGTTGCGATGGATGACGAAACGATGACTTTAGCAATGTTGTCTGAGATCTTTTAAAGGAAAACCGAAGAAAAGGGAAATACAGAGTTCGTCCAATTAAGAAACAGTGAGGAGCGTTTATGTCGCGAGCGTTTTCGAGGTCCGTCACTGCCGAGGGTTGCAAGCATGGCCACTTGTATTAGAACCATTGTATAACACACCAAAACGCAAGCGTGGCCTTATGGAACGACGGGGAACATTGAACATTTACGTAGTGTGTTTTTAAAGATTGAACGCTGTCACAGGTCGCAAGTATGGCCATCTGCATTTCAAAATCGTACTAACACCGTACTAATCGTACTAATATTGACCGTTGCTTTATTAGGGCTTTCTGCATTTTGATCTCCGCGATAAGATGTAGACCACAGTCACGGCCATCTTGATCGCCGCGATAAGGTCGCAGGCGGCAAGCATATACAATTTTGTGTCTTGACGACCTTACAGCATTACACACGCCACTTATTGTTCGTAACGAATAAATGGATGGCGCCTTTTGGTCGCTGTTTTTTAATTTAATCAAGACGTCTTCGCCATCATCCATGCAGCCCTCATCCATGTTGTTCAGCATTTAGCATATTGTGCAAAATAATAAGTCCTCTTTTTGCCGCATGATTTCCTGTAATTTAGACAATGAAATCTGACCCAGAGCTGATTCCCAACGGCGCCCCCAGCGGCATGTGCTTGGGTATCTTAGACTTATTATCTTCCTCGTCACTTTTTCTTGCGTCCCGTTTGATTTTCTCCACTTTTACTTGCGTTCATTTACAAATTCCGCGGCATTGTCGCAAATGTTAACTCGTTCACAGGAAAAGATTTTTTTTAATTCGAATTAAAACCACTGCGTTATTTTCTTTATACATTTGAATAGATCTCGTCGAAAGCTTTAAAACCATACCGCGCACAGTCGTTTTGCACTAACATTTTTCCAGATAAACCGCGATATTGTCAAAAGTCTCCACCGGTTCGCAATAAAAGATTTTTATAATGTTCATTTCAAACCACTACGTAATGTTCTTCGTATATTTAACTAGATCTCGTTGAAGGCTTTAAAGCGATACTATGCAAGTCATATTGCGCTAACGGTTGTCGGGATAGACTGGGTCAAACGCGGCAGCATACTCAGAAATCATGCATCATTTCCCTTGCGTACGAGGAGCGAAGGAAGCATTGCCCGTACGATGTATTGAACAGTACGAATATATTAACACGATTACTGTTTGATCAGTATAACGATTTTGATCAGGACCCCTATTTTTGTCCTAAATCAAAACATCGTTTGATATATAAAAATATGAGTATGTTTTTATTGTTGTATGTTGTATAATTATATGGAGTTTCTTCTTTGCTGGGGAGCCTCCCTTTAGCTACCTACCTCTCCAGGAGGATCAAAGGCAGCTATTAAGCAATTTCATATTGCCATAGGCCGGCGTTAGGTATCGCTGCAGTATGACTGGACTGGTCTTAGGGTGTCCATCCCTTAGTTTGAGGATGGCCCCGGAACAAGGCTGGACTCCAGTACGAGAGTGATACTAGCAAAGTTTATCCCGGCAAATACCCTGATTACTGCTTAGTGGAAACCGTTTCGCCAGGTGCTTCACCCTGGTATAGCCACTTCGGTACTATGGATTGAACAACGTGGAGGCAACTCTGCGATGTATCAGTGACTTAGGTTTACTCAAGAATTACAGGTTTGGCTGAACCCAGGAAGACTACCCCGGGGGATAACATTATAAGGTAAATTTTAAACTCTGCGGATCCTAGGTAGATCCAGTTTCCAAGTCCCAGTCACACTTGAGGTTGGACTCGTTTGGGCAGCGAAAGTCCGCATGCTGGACAAGGGGTGATTACCACCGACAAATAGATAGATTGCTTCAGCAATAGCCTAGAGAGCTGGTAGAGGGTGAAACCTCGCTCCCACCAGTGTGTATTGGTAGCTCATACAAAAGTTAGTGACGCTCTAATTGAACGCAACTCAATTTATTGACCCCTAAGCAGGCTGTGGCCACCAACCTTAACACAGGTGGGCCACTTTAAACAAAATCTTGGCAATCATCATCGTGCCACAGGATCATCTGCTGCTTGATACGACTCTTTTCGTCATTTGGATTAGTTCATACAAAAAGAAGAAACCGACATGAAGTTAATAAAACAACAAAGTTGGTATTTCTACTGAAGGTTTTAAATCATACTTATAAGTGAAGGGAAGATGATTACTAAAATCAACACGTAGATAACCCATGAGATAATGGTGTAACTGAAGAAAACCCAATCTGTACTTTTTATTTTTTCATTTCTAGGGTTAAAAACAATGATTATTCTTTGCTTTCTGTTCCTTGGTACCACTCAGATAAATAAAAACTAGCTTTAAATAAAATTTTATTGTCACGTTTAATTACATCAAATAGAGTTGTCGTATAAAATTCCCTCTATGATACCCATATAGTGGCGGACACTTTCTTGGACTAAATGCACTAAAAATGCAAAACTGTTTAAAAGTTATTGTCGAAATAGGGGTTTCTTTTTTGTCCAACTGGGAACTGTGTTACGAGGGGAACACTGATAATATCTAGAATGCTGTTTCTAAAAACGAATGAAATTTGTTTTTAGTTGACAGCTACTTTTTAATGTTTTGCTCACGACCTTCTAGATTTCACGAGACGAAGTCTCTTATCCGGCCTGGGCACTTTCACGATTTCCCATATAAACTTTGTTTCTGAGAAAACGCAAAATTTCGCCGTTTTGGCGCTAGCTGACACGCTGATGTTTATTTGTCACTTGAAGATATATAGGTTAGATAACCCTTACAAATGTCAAGCATTGCATGTTTACGTAAATATTTTGCGAATTAATTAAATCAATTTATATAATTAAACTAATTATGTTATTAAAATTAATTTACAAGTTCAATAACATTATTGAAATTACAATTTTATAACTTCCCGTGAGCTGGATTTAAGATATAGAGATAGTGAGCAGTAAGTACATTATCTGTTCACGTTTTTGCAATGTTTCTGTTTGCCAAACAAGGTTTTAGCAATTTTTAAAGAATTATATTACTAAGTTCCTGCTTGTGGTCGTGGCAAACCAAAATCTGTGCAAAAGCAATTGGAGTTAGAAATACCTAGTGATGTTAGAATATTAGACGGATTACATTCTCCAGGTAAATGTTCTACAATATGTATTACAAGTTCGATTATTTGGTTGATTAAAAGTGTAAATCTTCTAGTGGAGTATTTTAAGGCACCTCTGTTTTGAAGATTTACAAATCCTATCAGTGAATTTGAACACGTTTTTCAGTTTTTTTGCAATGTATCCTGCCAGAAGGGCTACAGATGCTGAAATAATTCGCAATCGAGATGCATAGATAAGGTTTGGAGTTCTTTTATTAATGCTGTTATATTTTTAGGAAGTTCGATGTAGAAAGTGACTCTTTCAGGTATCTGTAATTGTTGATCTGTCGAAATAAAGAAGTATATACTATTTTGCTGTTGAGTGTTGGTGTCTATAACCCCAACGTAAGATTTGAAACCATTTTTCTCGTAAGGTAGGTATAATTTGAAGGAAATTCATGAAATGATATTGTAGGATCAGTACTATTGCACATTGTATTGCGGCAGTTATACTTTTTCTGCTAGTGTTTGCCATTACTAAAGTGAACGAAAAAACAGCAACAAAACTACGAAAATTTAAACAAATAAGGAAATAACGTAATTATATTAAAAAATAAAGAAAACTGCCTTAAAAGATTAGGAAAATATAATTTATTGACGATACGCGCAAAACCGACAAAAGGATAAAAGCGCGCGAAGTTAGCGTAGTTTGAAATTGGCGTTTACGTGTTACATATCCGTTTCCGCATTTTCGTGTTTGGTGGCGCCAGCGGAGAAACACTTGAACTAATGGAGTGCGCAGGCCGGATAAGAGACTTCGTCTCGTGAAATCTAGAAGGTCGTGGTTTTGCTAGTTGATTGCCGTTTAGTTTGTTCGATTTGCTCTAATAGTTTTTTGATTATCATAATTTAAAGATTGTGTGTCCACCCAAATTGACTAGAGAACATTTCCGGGCTATGATTTTTTACGATTTTACATCGTCATTAACGCCTAAACAATGAGAAGATCGGCTTAGATGTGGATTTGGCGAAGAAGCCCCGTCTAAGCCAACAATTTATAATTGGTACAGCGAATTCAAAAGAGACCGGTTTTTTCTTAGTGGTGAATTTCGTGAAGGACGCCCAAGAACTGCTGTTACTGATGAAAATATTGCCGCTGTTCGAGCAATACTTGAGGAAGATCGACGGACATCTTATGAATTTATTCGGGCGACATTGGGCATTGGCATGAGTCAAATACAAAACATTTTACATCAACGGTTAGAAGTGAGAAAACTTTGTTGTCGATAGATTCCACATAAACTGGCTCCCGATCAAAAAGAACAACGCATTGAATGGTGCAGAAAAACTCGGAAAATTCCAAGGCGGCACTTCAAATTTGGTTTGGAATATCGTCACTGGTGACGAATCTTGGATTTATTGTTATGATCCTCAAAAGAAAAGTCAATCGGCTCACTGGTTCTTTCGAACCGAACCTAAGCCTACAAAAGTTCGAAGAATTCGCAGTGCCGGTAAGATGATTGCTAGTTTTTTTTTCTAAAACGGGTCATATTGCTACTATAGCATTGGAAGATAGACGTACCGTTACTGCCGATTGGTACACAATGTCTGTTTACCACAAATCTTTGAAAAAGTTCGTGATAAACGCCCCAAAGGAAAAATAATCTTACATCATGACGCGTAACGCATCGTCGCACAAAGCAAAAGTAACAACTGAGTATTTGGCTGCCCTAAAAGTCAGCACCATGAACTCTCCACCGTATAGCCCTGACCTAGCACCTTGCGATTTTTTTTTGTTTCCTCAAATTAAAGATAAAATGCATGGAATCACTTTTTCGTCATCAGATGAAGCAGTGGAACATCACAAAAACCTGGTTTCTGAAGTGTCTCAGGAAGAGTGGCATCATTGCTTTAACGACTAGCTTCATCGAATGCAAAAATGTATTGATGTTAAAGGGGAATATTTTGAAAAACATAAAATCAATTAAATTTTTTTAAAACTAATCCTTGTTTGATTTTCTAAGAATTTCCAGTGTCGCCCTCGTATACAAGTTGGCGCACATAACTTGGCGCCCTTAGTTCTAAACTATTTAGTTTTAGCGCTAACTAATTCGGCCCTGGGATTCGACTCCTACAGTTCATAAAAATAATTATTTTTAAAAATAAAATAAAAACGTCGATAGATAGGTAACTACAATTTTTTGAGTAGTTGAAACTCTTAATTTATATTATACAACGAAATACTATAGATCAATGGCGTACAAAAGTGAAATTCAATTTATTATTATCGTAGCGCAGCGGGATGCTATTTCAAGCGTTGCATATGGATCAAAACCAGTAATTAGCTAATTTTGTTCAGACTTCTCAAAAACGACTTAATGCCGTGCTGTTATAAAAGGGTTCACAGATCAAGTTTTTGGTCGATAATCCATCCTTTTCTTGGATTCATTCGAAAGCTGTACTAATCACCAAAGTGGCGGTTCGTTTTGCTAGCAGGTTTGAAATATGCCGAACAATATTTGTATTTAGTTTAGTTTGCTAAATATAAGTTATAGAATGGTACTATTCTTCTGCTAGTGCAGCCGAATTATCAGTTGTTTATCTATAGTTACTAAGCGTACAAGTATTGATTTTAAAAAAATTTAAACATAATTTAAGTATTGTCAAAATGACAAGAACGTCAATTATATTTAAAAATTCTTGTCTATAGCACCAACCTTACAAAAAGTTACTATATTGTAAAGTTTGGCAAGTATGCGATTATATCTATCTTTCTTAGATGAATTGGTATTTGCTATTTGTCTTAGCTCACACATGAAAGCCCAAACCAAAGCGAAGTTTTGCCAATACTGTATACAGCAATACCAGAGAGAAACGAGGTATACAAAATTTCATTTATTACTTACTACTGTTTTACTACACTTTCATAATCTCAATGTCAATAACTGACATAACCTTAGAGCTCCTTACCTGCTGCATACAGAATTCTTCTTCCAAGATGAGAACACCAGCGTCGTCGTATTTTAAACTCTGCATATGGATTTTATATTCAGCTAATTCTATGCAGAAATCTCAAGAACGACATAATAATGAAATTTTATCAAATTTTCTATAATGATGATGATAAAGTGTAAACATATAATATTATTGGTGTTCCAAAGCCATGGTTGATCCGTGTTTTTCTTATGGCTATATGTATTAATGTATTTAAAAACTCCTTAATTTTCAACAAATAACACAAAAGTTTATAAAAAATTTAGTAACACATCAAAACTTCATAGTACACCTGATTTAACATAATTATATTACTTCCAGTTCTTATTTATAACATCCGTATCATATTAATGCACGTAGAGTAGAATATAGATTACCATAGAAATGTTAACAGAAACAAAATACAACAGCATGTACCTTTATAATATCAAAATCAACCGCAGTCTGTCTGTAAATCTTCTCTGCTTGGAAGTACTAAAACAGAAATTGGTTAAACTTGAATAATGGTCGTTATCTTCAAACTTTTTTCATTTGGAAGTTAGAACGTAGAGTTCTTAAATATGAACTGAGCACTGTGTTATTTAGAGTTAAGTGTGAAAATTGGTTTAATAAATTAAACTGTCAGTATGACAGTTATATAAATCTGAAATTCGGCATAATTAATACGTTATTAAAAGATGTCGTAAAATTGATATAATTATTTACTATAGTTTATAGTTTTAAAAATTCTCTACAATCACTAAATAAATGATAATGTGCACATTAAGAATTTTTACATGCATAAAAATAAATATGACATCATAACCTAAAATTTGTAACTGACAACTGCTCAATGTTGTTACTAAAATAAAAAGAGAAAAAAGTATCTCTGTTTCAGACAGCTTAGTTTTGGCCTAGAAAGAGATAGATTTTGACATCCGTGTTCTAACTCTAAAATAACACAGGTACAGTTTTCATTTAGGAACTCTATTAGAACGTAGCTAGAACTAAATGATCTAGAATCTAGTAGTACGTGAAATGAAATTTCGCTCAGCTACAGGGTATTCCGACAAGGGTATGTTAGGATTAGCACTCATGTCTTTAATTTTTAAATTCTGAGTTTACGCTCTCACGCATTCTCGAAAAATTTCTAAATTAAGGATTAAAGATAACTTGTTTCTAGAAAATAATTAGACTGTCTAACATGATCTGAAATCAAGGTTGTCTAATACGGAAATTATTATATTTATTACCATACCATCGAGTTTGATAAACTCTCCCGTTGTCAAACACCCAAAACAGCAACACTTCATTATGTTATCGACATCTTTAGCACACATGGGCTCATACACAGGTATAATATCGGGCATTTCCATTTCTTCATTCAGCGTACCCCAATTTATTTGTTCGCTGTATGATGGATTCAGCAAAATCCAAGGATCATCGATTTTTCTGTACTCTTGACTGTACTTAAATTTGATGTTGGCTATTTCATCCTCAGAAATCATTTCCCAACTGTGTTCCATCCCATTGTCGTGATTGCGTGTTATCTTATTTTTTTTATCCTGAACGATTCTCAAGTTTGATTTGTTAAACTGATTTTGCCCCTGCTCAGCAGCTCTAGCGCACGATTCAAAATACACTGATTGTTGCCCACCAAACGCCACGGCTGTTTGGAGCAATGTAGAATCATCGTTTTTTGATGTTTCTATTGGATCCATTGCAAACAATAATGGATATTTATCAGTTGCACCTTCGATTATTTTTGGATAATACTTCTTTGAACGAGTATCTCTTTCTTCCGTCACTGTATTAATTAGCCATTATTGAAAGATTTAAGTTCATCGTAAAGATTATTTCAAGAAGTACTTACTTTTTTGAAAATTCCCAAGTATTTTTATAATATTCTTCTTTGATTTCGAATCGAATAAAATGAAAATTTGAGGACGTCAAACGAATTTTAAAATACAAGAATTTTTTTGTATTTTGTTCTATTTACATGGTTGCTATGGGAGACGATTTGCACAAAACACTTCGAAATTTTGACATAAGATATAAAGAACACGCACGTCATTACAAAAATAAACATCCTGAAAAATCGAATTACGCCAAACACCTTTTAGAACAAAATCACACAATGACTCCTCAAAATAATATTAAATTCCTACATTTTTGTAATAACAAACGCAAATTAGACATTTTAGAAGCCTTTGAGATATACAAACACAAACTCAGGGTACCTTTAATGAATGAACAACTTGAGCTCAGTAATTCTCCGTTACTGGAAGTATTAGATGTTTAATTCTGATTATTATTATTATTTTATCTATTTACCTATTTTTGTATCTACCTTAGCGACGTGTTTGTTTATAATTATATTATCTTTGATAATGACAGCATAGCTGTCGAAACAATATTGTCAGGTTGTATTTTAATAAAACTGTGAAACTTTTAATAATCTTTATTTCATTTCGTATTTCAAACAATTGTTTATATACCACAATTAGTAATATAAAGTATATCTTGATCTCCGTTGTCAATGACACCGGAGTTCAAGACGTTCTTGATCTCCGTTGTTGTTGGCAACGTAAATAATTTGATGTTGCATTATAGCCACATGCATGCATGCATGCTGCTTTTTATCTCCTTAGTTACGCGTATGATGACACAGACAAGGCAACTTGCTTCTTTATGCAATAAATTCGGATGGATTTTAAAAGGGAGAAATTAGGATTGAAATACGAAATAAAATAAAACAACTTATGCAATACGGAGATCAAGCTTCTTTAAATCCTCGAAGATGTTATACATCTTCTTGGATTTAAAGTATCGCTTGATCTCCTAATTACATAATATATATTATTTATTTCAATACTATAGAACTGTTACTGTAGAATCATCCATTAATAGGTTAAATATGACAGTACAGAGCGATCGTCAATTAGTCTGTTTTTGACAGTACGCCAAAATGAACGTCTTGTGTGATTTTGTAAACAATGGGAAAACCGAGTTGAGACCAGTGATACAGTACTTCCATTTGAAAGGCTTAACACCAACCGAAATCAAAGCAGAGCTGGATTCAACATTATTGGAATCCGCTCCTTCATCTTCAATGGTTAAAAACTGGGTTGCCGAATTTAAGCGTGGTCGTAGGAACACAAATAAAACCCGTAGTGGACGTCCAAAAACTACTACTGCCCCGGATATGATTGAAAAAGTTCACCGTATCGTCTTGAATGACCGTCGAGTAAAAGTGCGCGAGATAGCAGACATAGTGGGTATCTCAAATGACAGTGTGCACAGTATTTTAACTGAAGAATTGGAAATGAAAAAATACTCGGCGCGTTGGGTGCCGCGGTTGCTCACACCGGAGCAAAAACTGAACCGTTTGAGTGTTTCTCGCGACCTTTTGACATGTTTTCGCCGCAATCCGAACGACTTTTTACGCCGTTTCATAACTCCCGAACCAAGTAACAGTCCAAGCAATGGACACACAAAGGTTCTCCGCCGCCAAAGAAGGCAAAAACAGTTTTGTTAGCAGGAAAGGTTATGGCAACTGTGTTTTGGGATTCTCGTGGAATTATTTTGGTCGACTACTTAGAAAAGGGAAAAACAATAAATGGGGAGTATTACGCCAATTTGTTGCAACAATTAAGAGACAAAATCAAAGAGAAACGGCCTTATTTGGCAAAGAAAAAAGTGCTTTTCCATCAGGATAACGCACCTACCCACAAGTCTGCGTTTGCAATCGCCAGAATTCATGAATTGGGATTTGAATTAGTGGCTCATTCGCCCTATTCCCCAAATATGGCTTCCAGCGATTATCATCTGTTTCCAAATCTGAAAAATTGGCTCGGCGGTAAGAGATTTTCGTCTAATTCCGAGGTATTCGCTGCTGTAAATAGCTATTTCGAGGACTTGAATTCATCGACCTACAATGAAGGCATTGCTAATTTGGAATATCGTTGGAATAAGTGTGTTGAGAGAGTAGGAGACTATATTGGAAAATAAAATGTTTTTTGTCAAAAAAATTGCGTTTTCTTTGTTAGGCCACGTAGTTACCGAGCAATCCTCGTATATCCCTCCCCAAGGCTCAACCCTGGCTACGCCACTGGTGATTACTAAACTTGATATTAAAATGTTTACAGAGATATTAGTAACTAGACCAAAAGACTCCGTCTTCTACCCTCAACAACGTAAAATTTTCTAATTTTTTCTTTCTGCATGTTCTGTTCTCCTACGTAAAAAGTGCTTCCAACTACGGTTGGTCTGACTGATCGCCCCATCCTTTTTACTTTAGGTGATCTTAGATTGATGTACTTTGGGCAATATCTTCATTAATTTTTCCGGATAACGTGAAAATTATAAGTTTAGTTATTGAGAAAACAAGACGATTGTAGAAAGAAAAAATTATTTCTTTATTACTACAAAAAAAACGTGTTCTAATTATAAGATTTACTGTAGGGAATTTTGGACCTTAAGTTCTGAAACTGAAAGATAGAGTTTAATAGTAGATTGTTTTACAAGTAAAGAAAAGTGATTGTTTTCTAGCGAGGTGAAAATAGATTGATTCACGAGCGAACGAAGTGAAGCGAGTGAATTAACTTTTCACGAGCTAGAAAATTCACTTTTCTGACGCGTAAAACATGCTATTTTTTTGTATCCTTAATGGAAAATGAAGAATGAAAGCAATAATCATTATTATGTGTAAATTATTTAAATTACTGTCATAGTGGCTTGTGCGAAAACATGGTAACCATAAATAAACAGTGAAAATTCTGACAGAAAATGGAATCAGAAAGTTTCTGTGAAGATTTTGCGAGTGAAAATCGTGAAATTGTGGAGGCCACCAACGAAGCAACGTTAAATTTGCTACCAACAAAGTCACGGGAGAAATATGAAAAGTGCTATAACCAGTTTTGTGAATGGAGAGTAAGTCAACACGTGGAAGGTGTTGATGAAAACATTATGTTAGCATTCTTTTTTGGAAAGGTATAATAAATAGTTTGATGTGTTTTTAAATACATTTCAATTATTTGCATCTTTTTTGCAGTCCAAGATTCTAAAGGCATCATCCTTGTGGTCGACTTATTCGATGATTAAAAGCACCTTGCAAATACACGAAGGTTTAGATATTTCAAAATATAGAAAATTAATTGCGTTTCTGAAGAAACAAAATGAAAAGTACGAACCCAAAAAGTCAAAAGTTTTGACGTCTGAGCATGTCTTGACATTTTTGAATGAAGCTTCAAATGATTCATTTTTATTTCTGAAAGTGGCTTTAATTTTTTCTCTAAATGGTGCATGCCGCAGTGAAGAATTGCGATCACTGACAGTTGACGATATAGAAGAGACGGAATCGGTTGTCCTCGTAACATTACGTAATACAAAGACGAAGAAAAAACGAGTTTTCACTATAACTTCCGAAGCTAATGGAATTGAATTGTATAAGCGTATCGGAAATTAAGACCAGAGAATATTAGTCATCGCCGATTTTTTATTTGTTACCGAAAGGGCAAGTGTACAGTGCAACCAGTGGGTATCAACACATTTTACGGAATGCCAAGGAAAATAGCTGAATATTTAAAACTTCCAGAAGCTAGCGGCTATACAGGTCATTGCATGCGTAGGACATCAGCTACGTTGTTAGTTGATCACGGAGGTAGTATTTCCGATTTGAAAAGACTTGGGGGATGGATTTCAACTTCTTCCGCCGAAGGATATATTGAAGACTCTATCACAAATAAAATTCAAACATCAAAAAAGATCTTCAGTACTTTGAATCATCAACAGAACATGTAAAAGCATCACCCCCCGTCTCCTAAATTGATCAAGTTGATGGAGCAACAGCAAATAGATTTGGAACAACAGTTTCAATCAACTTCTTCAAGCGTCGATTTATCAACGAGAGCCACCTCAAGTGGACTATCTTTTCATAATTTAACTAATTGTACAGTAAACATTTACCAAAATAAATAAAATAACTAACGAGTAAAGTGTTGTTGCTAACGATTAAAGTGTTGCTAACGATTAAAATAGCAGTTTACTTTATTAATATCTACCTATTCAAGTTACAGTTTTCCATTAAGGATACAAAAAAAATGATTTATGTGTATCAAATAACACCTTTTTCAAACATACATAATTTGAAAGAAAATAAAATCAGCTTTCATGAATAGATGGTAATTTTTTTTTTCTATTCCACCCTTCTAATAAAGCTATTTGATTCAATTCCAATATGCAAATATTTAAAGGAAATTAGAAACTATGCAAATGAAATTACCCAAAATTTCTTTTAACGTGTTAAAATTCGGTCGTGTTTAATATTCATAGGTATGAACATATCATGACACTTTTGATGTACCTACCTATTTAAATTTAGCATTTGCAAGTATAGTTAAATTTCGAATAAATTCGAATGTTTATTAAAAAAATTGATTAATTAAAAAATATATTATTATATCTATTGGTTTAATTGTATTAAAGTGTGCTGGTTCAACTAAGAAGAAATGATTAGAAGATGTAGCTGTAAAAGTAACGGCGTAATGGAATTTTAATTTTGAGCATTTTAATTATTTAACAAAAATTGTAAAAAGTACGATTAATAAAAAATGGTTATTTGTATAATAATTATACAAAGTGCTTCGAATGAAAACGGGAGTTGCAGTGCACGTGTAATCGACAAAGATCTTACAACACGTGTTATACGCACTATTTCTACTACTTCTGCAACGTAACGAAATTTAAAAACGCGAAAATAACAAATAAATACCTACTAATATGTATTCGTCGGGGTGTTTCTGAAGGGAACTGGACATTTGGTCGCGGCGGTTTCGGCGCGGGACACTTCGGCGCAGGGACACTTCGGCGCGGTCTACTTAGGCGCAGGGACACTTCGAGCGAGAAATTGTCTAGTATTGTTGTAATGAACAAAATCTGTAGGTACTTACAGGTAATAAATACAGCATGATCGATGAAATACAGTATTCGATAAATACAGTATGATAAGAAAAAAAACTCAATATTTGCCAATCAAAAAAGCTCGTATGTACTGCCAGATTTAAGAAAAAATCATTTCTCTAAGCTGCTAAAGCATTAAACTCAAAATTCTTTTGCAAATCTCTGCATAAGGGAATAATTTGTAATAAGAATTTGTTTATTATAAATCCCTTATTGTTTATAAGAATATCATGTTTGATAATCATGTTAATAACGGGTGACCGACGGGAATCTGACGTTTTTGGGACTAATAGTACAATGCCGGTAGGAGGAGTAGGGAGCCGAATTACCAAGCATTAATCTCGCCATTCGATGTCGTTTCAGTTTTAGTAGCGATGGAGCGGTAGACAGTTGAACATCGCATGTTTGCGTATGACGCGTTTGTGCAGAATGGTGGGTCGGTTATTACCGTGCAGCGATTTTTTCGTGTGCGTTTCAACCATGGTCGTCGTGGTACCGTCCCCAGCCGCAACAGGATTCTCAGTTGGGTTAATAATCTACGGATAACAGGATCTATTGTGAAAAAGAAGCCACCAGGTCCGACAAAAACAGCAAGAACACCAGAAAACATTAAGCGTGTGAGAGCCGCGCTGACTCGTAGCTCTGGGCGCTCTGCACGTAAACACGCGCGCGAACTAAGAATGAGCCGTGAATCTGTGCGAACAATTTTACAGAAAGACCTAAAATTTCACCGTTACAAAATGTGTGTTGCTCAGAAACTTGAGGAAAGAGATTATGCGCAGCGGCAGGAGTTTGCTTTTCGAATACAAGTGCTTTTGGAAGACAATAAGAATGCAGTCATTATCATGAGTGACGAGGCACACATTAACATTTCCATTTGGATGGAGATGTTAATAGACGGTACTGGTCCTCTGAAAATCCCCGTATCATTCACGAAAAACCTCTACTATCAGCGCGTAACGGTTTGGTGCGCAACTACTCCATTCGGCATCATTGGTTCCTAATTTTTCGAAGACGAGAATGGTGCAACTGCTGCAGTGAATGCCGAACGTTACTGCCAGATGCTAAACACTTTCTTGCGTTCCGAATTGCGCAGACTGCAACTGGATTTGGAAAATGTTGTTTCCAACAGGATGGTGCTACCGCACACACTGCTAGTGTGTCCATGCAAGCGCTTCGAGGCATCTTCCCAGAACGTTTAATTTTACGTTTTGGCGACATCCCATGGGCCCCCGAGATCACCTGACCTGAGCACTTGTGACTTTTTTTGTGGGGGTATCTGAAATCACGTGTATACTCTCACAGACCCCGCACATTAGCAGAACTGAAGGAGGTAATCAGGGAAGAAGTGGCTACAATCGATGGTGAACTGATGACTCGTGTGATGGCCGATTTTCTGCGAAGGCTGGAAAACTGCATTCAGGATGGACACCACTTATCCGACGTACTATCTCACATCTCACAAGTGATATTCAACAAATGGCATGTAAAACTGAAACGACATCGAATAGCGAGATTAATGCTTGGTAATTCGGTTCCCTACTCCCCCTACCGGCAGAGTACTATCCGTCCCAAAAATTTCAAAAAATAAAAAATTTTATAATATCAATTAAATGAAATAGGAAAATTGACATTAATATTGAATATGGTATCACTGATAAATACGTGTTCTACTTCAGAAATTTTGTCTCAGTAGGTAACACTTATAAATGGATACTGCTTAATGCTTATAGTCCAGTGTTTAAAGACAAAAAGTACTGGAATAACACAATTTAACCAACCCAAGCGAAATTCTGGAATTAAGAAGGTGTATGTGTGTACATAAAAGTAAAGAAAGGTTACTCTGATAATAGGATAGCTTGTCCCAAAAAATTAGACTAATGGTCCAATTTGTCGCGGAAAAATATACATGCCCCGAACTGCTTTTAGCCGAAGTGTGCTTGCGCCTAAGTGTCCCGGCGCCGAAGTGTGCCTGCGCCGAAGTGTCCTTGCGCCAAACTGTCCCGCGCCAAACGGTCCGCGCGCCGAAACGGCCGCACCCAAATATCCTAGACCGGTTTCTGAAGTTCTGAAGAGAGAGTTTTTTACCTATTTATCCTATCGTCTTCGTATATATCTTTTCTTTCTATTACTTCACCAACAAAGCACTAGTTTTCCACTCTAAACAACCTACTTTCTATCATATTCCTACGACAACAATGTCAGAAACAACCACTGCTGATTCTGGAGTACAATCGACCAACCATAGACTGGAGAGGCTGATTTATGGTTTTTTAATCTCAAGATCTTTTTGCGAAAAACTATGGAGCCTCGGAATATCATTTACATTAAGCGTATTTCGACTGCCTGAGTGCATAATATTATTAGCTAAAACAATTTTCTACGATTCTTCTATGATTTCGTTTGTGTATTGAAGGGTTGCTAGTAACCAACCTTCCCCAATAAGATAATAATTGTACAAAAATAACATGTCCGGATTCGAATTCAAATGTTTAAAAAATATTTTTTCTAGAGGCTGTTCCGTTTTGACTTGAACTTCTTAAATTCGAGATGCACCGAAGCAGCATGAAAGATCCGGCCGACCGAAGAGGATTTTTTTCTGTCGCAATCTGACTTATTTGAATGCATTTTAACTGAAAAACTCATTATTTAGCGTTTAACCAAAAAAATTCAGATTTTTTTAGTATTTCAAGCATTTATTTTCAAGTTCTGTCTAGACGGTGTCACAAAGGGAGGGTACATATATTGTTCCGACTAGAAGTTCAACAATAAATTGAACAATCTGGGTCAAATAAATCGAGGGTGAAAATGTAAATGTCGGCGAGACGCGGCGATCACGTGCTTGACTTAGATTGCTCCCGGAAAATGCCGAAAACCTACTTTTTATCCACCACAATCTTCTTAAATTAAATTTTTAATGCTGTAATGTTTTTTTACTGCTATTATATTACGTTGTAGTTTTTTAACAAGCGTTTTTTAATTAAGTTTTTGACATCGTGTTTTTTATAATCCGATACTGTTTATTTTTTTAAAATTTTGTTTAGTTATATTTTGTATTATTATCTATATATATATATACAGGGTGGTCCAGACCACCCGTACACCCCTTTTAGAATGCGGGGGATTAAACATTTTTAACAAGAGGATGGCTGATCTTACTAATGTCGATGTGCTCTTTCGAATGACGCCAAAATGGAATCCCTCTGATTCCCCCTGTAGGGGGTAAGGGGGGCAACTTTGGAAATTCAAATGGGAACCCCTAAATTTTATTGCATATTTAGATTCTGCTCACCAAAATATGAATAATTTATTTAAAACATTTTTTATTTTCGCAACAGGTGGCGCTGTAATCGCAAAAACCGGTTTTTTGCATTTTCCGATGTCTCTGGCATATTTACTGGCGCAAATAATAGTTTTTCATATTTTTTACTAACTAGCAATGAAAAAGCTTTGCTAATATGTACTTTCATGAGAAAAGTTTTACGTTACAATGAAAAACGCAAATTCTCTACCTAAGGTGTTTTCGACAAACGGATTTTTTTTTCTAACATAGTACGTGATAACAATATTTTTTGTCTTAAATGTTGTTAGAATTTGTGTTCCATTCTAATAACATTTTCCAAGATTCTACTGGGGAAGATGGTTTTACTTCAAAACATGTCAAGTACGTTGTACGTGATAACAATATTTTTTTGCCTTAAATATTGTTAGCATTTGTGTTCCATTCTAACAACATTTTCCAAGATTCTACTGGGGAAGATGGTTTTACTTCAAAACATGTCAAGTCACGGTGCATTACAAAAATCTGCCGATGAGAATTTCACTTTGTAATTCACTATTATATTTCGGTGGTTATCTTTCTTTTAGCGTATAGCAATGAATGATGAAATATGGATATCTCATCCACTCAGGCCATAGAGTAAGAATAATTCAAACGAATAAAATTTTAAATTGTGAAATAAAAATTATTTATTTGAACAGTTGATATTCAACAATTACATACTATTTAAATAGACTTGCGAAGTAAAGAAGAGTAGCAAGTTATTTTCTGTTAAAATTAAATATTAAATTAGTACGATTTAAATATTATTTTGCCATATGCAGAGCAGATTGCAATTTAGAATATTTTATCGATCATTTTTATTAGTTAAAAAAGTAAACATTAATTACATATTATGCTTAAAATAACTATTCAGATAAAGATTAAAAAGATTAAGCAATATCTAAATAAGTAGACGTTAAGGTTCAAAAACGATATAAAAATTTGAGAAAAAATTTTTTGTCACGTATAGCGCAAGAAAAAAATTTGTTTGTCGAAAACACCTTAGAGAGAGAATTTCCGTTTTTCATCGTAACGTAAAATTTTTTCTCAGTACACATTAGCAAAGCTTTTTCATCACTATTTAGTAAAAAATATGAAAAAACGGTTATTTGCACCTGTAAATATGCCAGAGACGGCGGAAAATGCAAAAGTCGGTTTTTGCGATTACAGCGTCACCTGTTGCGAAATAAAAAAATATTTTATTAAACAAATTATTCATATTTTGATGAGTAGAATCTAAATATGCAATAAAATTTAGAAATTCCCATTTGAATTTTTAAAGTTGCCCCCCTAGCCCCCTACAAGGGGCGGTCAGGGGGGGTCCATTCTAACGTCATTCGATAGAGCACATCAACATTAGTAAGATCATCTATTGTCTTGTTAAAAGTTTTTAATCCCCCGCATTTTAAAAGGGGTGTACGGGTGGTCTGGACCACCCTGTATATATAAAATTCTCGTGTCATGGTTTTAGTTACCATACTCCTCCGAAACGGCTTGACCGAATTTGATGAAATTTTATATGTATATTCAGTAGGTCTGAAAATAGGTTGTTATCTATTTTTTATACCCCTAAGTGATAAGGGTGGTCCGTCCACCCCAATTTTTTTTTATTGTTTGGACAAAATTTTTTATTTTTATTTTTTTATGATGTGGCATTAAAAAATACATACAACCCTAAATTTCCACCCTTCTACCATCAACCCCTATTTTCTTAATAGCGATATTAGTAATTCGATCATTTTCAACCCCGGTCCATTCAACCCTGTAATTATTTATTCCTATATATATAAAGTTATTAATTTATCATTATATATCATTTATCATATAGTTATCATTTTACTATTTCAGTGTTATTTTCAAATAAATTTATCCTTAAATTGCAGGGCTGTAATTATTTATTCCTATATATCGAGTGTTTTTTTAAATTTGACGTCAACGTAGGCTGTGAATAGTCGATTGTGAATTATTTAAACACGTGAGCAATTTGAACGATTTGACAATGACATTTATTAATACGATCAAGATCCGTTCACAATCAACTACCCATAGCCGCCTTCGACGTCAAATAAAAAAAAACACTCGATATAAAGTTATTAATTTTGAGTAGTTCTCACGTTCAGTTAATTCAGTGATTTCATATAAACTCAAAAGTACTCGACATGTATCACGAGCTCAAACCAATGATTTTTATTGTGTTACACGCATCAATTATTCTGATTGTCAGTGTTTAAAATGTTTAAAAATAAATGTCCACCCGTGCGAAGCCGGGATGGGCCACTAGTTTTATTATAGCAAAATGCGTAGTAGGAAACGTGTTTTTCCGTCACCAATGTTTTCTTTTTGTGACATAATTTTGTATTCAATAAAACTAATCAAAACTCAAATTTCCGTTGTACTTCGGTCGAATATTCGGCAAATTTTAATGACCGAATATTCGGTATTCGGTGATTCGGCCAAAAGCCGCTTCGGCGCATCACTATGCTTAACGAAAAGCTACTCTACTAACTTCCCTCTACCTACCATTTAATGGATGCTGTTATTGCTATTTATATCTGATTCGCCTTTTATGCATGTACTATTGATTTCATAATGATCTAGGACAGCAAGTCTAATGTGATGCTATTAATTGGCCTTTTTTCTAATGTAAAAAATAGCATCATATTAACCTTGCTGTCTTAGATCATTATGAAACCAATTTTATAGCTGTTGCTGATATTTTATTCGTTGAGAAGGAGTAATAATAATCTATTATGGATCTGCTTCTCTTTTTCTAAAAAATAGGTTGGTAATTGTTACTTACTGCAAAGTGTATCGGACTATGGCGTTATCATTTACATGCCCTCTATATACCCTCTATATGTGGTGATGGTGTACTGCGATTTTTATCATTTCATATCAGTTTTATCATTCAGTTCACCACCTATAATCAATGAATTCAGTTTGTTCCGTTTATCAATTTTTTTGTAATTTCTGCACATTCATGCCGATCGTATCACGCACTAAGAAACATCTTTATAGGGAAGAAGGAAGCACCGAGAGAATCAAAATGAACACATATAAAACAGTATACGTCCCAACCCTTATACCCTGCCAGCACACTGAGGTTATAATGACGTTATTTTTAAGTCAATATTGGTCGACGACGTCAGATGACTAATAAATGATATCCATAAGACGTCATATAATGGGACGTACGTAGACGACTTCAAAACGACGTCTTTTGGACGTACAATACAATACGTACAAGTTGCATTAAAAAGATATTATTTTAACAGGGGCCAAGGAATACTGGTCATATTAAGCAGGTGGACACAATATAGAGATGTTTTGACTGTAGCATATAATAAATGTTATTTCCAAAATTCGACTATTTATTTATAATTCCTGTCTTAGTCCTCGTATAGGACGTTTTAATGACGTCTTTGGGCTGTGACATAATGATGTCAGTTTTACGACAATTTGACGTCGTTACTGCCGAAAAATGGTGACATTATGACGTCAGTGTGCTGGCTGGGTATTTGGCTGCGAAAGTTGGGTACTAAATAAGAAATTAATAAAGTACAGAGTATGAAAATGAGCATCTTTGTCGCGTCTTAGGAATGATCAAAAGAAATCGCACCAGAATGGACCGCGGGAGGAGAACTTGCAGGAGAAATTATCACGGAAAAATTAGAAACGTACCAGTAGAGATTGTTTGGGCTTAATACATATGTACAACGACAGGTCCATGAAAAAGTATGGGAGGTAAGAATGCACAGAGAAGATGTAGATGACGAGTGGCCAGAATGTGTATAATGATAATGTAACGTTCTTTTTAAAATAATAACAAAAGTGCTGTTTAAATCGTCTATTAATAATTAATATTTATTTACAAACACTAATGAATACACTATAAATTAACGCTATGATTATAAACCACTAAAACTATTTCTAATACAACATTTATCTTTACATTTACTATTTATTTCGTGATACCCATTTTACTACTCGCTGTTGACTGATCCTCTTTTATCCGCGAAGTCGATTTTATACCCTCATATAATCGTACCAGAAGCCGCTGGAACCTACTATGTATTTCTGGAAGACGCTAGATAAACCGCGTCTGGTTTACATGCTTGGTGCGATACGTCATTCTCTCGAATGCTGTAGAATATTCCATTTGTTGTGTGAAGAAGAGGTTCTTTCTTTTTCTCTCTTGTTACAATAACATAATAGAGCTTGCTCTGTCTATATTATCTCAACTAAATTATCTTCATATCTATCACTTTCTCGTGGGAAATACAACCTACATTCTTGATGCTGTATGCTGTATTTTATAGGCAATAAGAAAGCTATCTTGCATTTTTTTTGCGTGAAATCTGCCAAAATTGGCTTATTTAGAAATTTTCATTTTAGCCGCCATACTTACCAAGATGACGGCTTGAGTATGCCTTCCTCAATTGAGGACACATCGATTTATGGCGATTCTCGACTTCCTACTAATTTCTGCCTTTATTAATCCTTATTTTACTGTACTATCTACCAATTCTTCCATTTAAGTCCCCTATTATGATTAATTTTCCTGTTAAGCTTCATATTATATCGGCTAGGACTTTTCAAGATTTATTGTTAATCGCTGCTCTCTTTGCAAATTGCTCTCCATGAATTATAAAACATAAATAGCGAAATACCATAAACACTAATTAATCAATAAAATATCGCCTCAGTAATATTGAAAATCAGCTTTCTCAAAGATTTATTATTTGCATTTCATGTATTTTCATTTCTCTCAACACACAAAACATTTTAAGCAGAAGCGAGTTTTCCATGAATAATTCAAGAACAACTTTTAGAACACGCACAGACGAACTAGCAGAAAGTGGAGGCGACAACGTGTCACATATTCTAAATTGCAAAGTACTCATCAAGTATAGTAACTGCAATTGACTGGTTTGTTTATTTAACAGTCAATCTATGGCTTTGAGAGTTAAATATCTGGAAAACTGGCATCACGCCAGAAAGGACTTTGAATTTACCAGCATCGATTTCAAGAGTGAATTAGTAAACATTCCTGCTGGGAAACTGCACTAATACTACTACTCCTCGTGGAAAATGTCAAGGTGTGACAGGTACTATATGCAGATTTTATTTTATAAATAAATAGTGGAAATAGAACATCGATAAATGTCTGAAATGGTAGACCGTGTCTGTAGCTATGTTAATAATAACCTGCACACTTTTTTCCAATTTAAACTAGGTCATTTTTTAATGCACACCAAAGGAATGGAGAAAATATTAAATAATTCAATCAATTCGAGCAGCAAGCAGATAAAAGTTCATTTCCATTCATTTTTATCTTTCAAGATAATACAATATTTAAGAAAATAAGCGAGCAAGTATACGCGCCTCTTCAATCTTATTTAGCTAACTACATCAAGCAGTATAAAAAACTTGCACCCCCCGAAAAAATATATTTCAAGAGACGTTTCTCAAGTGGTTTTTATCAATAAGCACTTAAAAGTCCGCTGATACAGCTGACACTTTAATTTTCTTCTACTTCTTCTTGTCTCCGTATTATATTTAATTTCCAATTTTCTAGCAGTAAATGAAATTTCGGCTGCGGCGACGGCGGTGGCTTAACAGAAATATATGCGCTCGTATAATCTTTTTTCCCGCCCTTAATCTAAAGTTAATTAATTTCTTGCTGATGGTAGGTTATTTCCAGACTGTTTTAGTATAAAAGATTTAAATTTAAAATTAATTTAAATGGAGTTTTATTGAATAGTAGCACCAGATATTACAAAGAAAGGTTAATTGGCAACTTAAGGCATTTAATAGTTTTCTTAGCATTATTCGTTTTAATCTTTGTCTTACTGTACTTTGAAATACACTCGAGGAAAAAAACGCACCACTTGAAAACGCATCAAAAATACCAAAATTTCAAACCGTCATAACTCGGCGGATTTTGGACGAAAATGGATGAACCTTTGAGTGCTAAAAAGTTTAAAGGCGTGTCTAGTTTAAGGGTGTGTGAGCGAATTTTTCGTTTAAGCCTTTCCGCTCCCCGCCATTCCCGAAGAATAAAAAATGTTTTTGATTCAAAAATGTCAAACTTTAACAGCTTGTACGGTGTACCAAAAAAATCGTGAACCCAATCGACCATCAGTGCAATAAAGTTCAGCCCTTTTTCTGTAAAGTTCTCAAAATTTCGAGTGCCTACGATGACTTGGCGCGAAGTTATGGATTTTTGAAATTTACCCTGCATTTTGTCGGGAGTCTTTCGTCTTCTGCCAGCGACATTATTACCGGTTGAGTTTGAACATTTTTCCCAAATTCAAAAATTTTGAAAAATGTTTTTAATTAATAAAAACATTTTTTTATTAACTTTAATTTTTTTAATATGTAACCGCCGACATCAGCGTTACCCGATGTGCACCATGAGCAAGTTATCGGTCGGATTTTGCACATCTTGTGTGTGTGTCGCATACTAACTCCTACCTCCAAAAGAGCAACAATTCGTGCACGTTGAATGTCCGTTAATTGTGGCATTGTAACGCTTCGAATAACTTTCTGATACTGATTAATTTCAAAACATTAGTAAAATAAAAATCAAAACATTAATACAGGCACTTGCACATCGGGTAACGTTGTCGGCGGTTACACGTTATAAAAATGAACGTTAATAAAAAAATGTTTTTATTAATTAAACATTTTTCAAAATTTTTGAGTTTGGAAAAGAAAAGATTCAAACTCAACCGATAATAATGTCGCTGGCAGAAGAGGAAAAACACTCGACAAAATGCAGGGTAAATTAAAAAAATTCATAACATTGCGCCAAAAAATCGTAAGCACTCGAAGTTTTGAAAACTTGACAGAAAAAGGACTGAACTTTATTGCCTTGGTGGTCGATCGGGTCCACAATTTTTTTGGTACGCCGTACAAGCTGTTAAAGTTCGACATTTTTTTAATCAAAAACATTTTTTTCTGCGGGCGGTCGCGGGGAGGCGGAAAGGCCTTTACGTAACATTCGCTCGCACGCCCTTAAACTAGACCCTTTAAACTTTTTAGCACTCAAAGGTTCATCCATTTTCGTCTAAAATCCGCCGAGTTATCACGGTTTAAAATTTTGGTATTTTTGGTGCGTTTTCAAGTGGTGCTTTTTTTTCCTCGAGTGTACATAAACGTTTAACAGTTATTTGTCTACTTAATACAAAAATGCATGTTTTCGGTGCGAATAAAACAACTACCGGACAACTCGCAGCAGAGTTCGGCATAACGTATTTTTTGTATGAATTAAACATACTATTTGTTTTGTTTAATCGCTTTTAACTAGCAAACTCTTTGAGGGGACTCTTTAAATAAAATGTCGCTTCTGTAACATTTAAAATTATTATATTTCTCAAAGATTTACTATTTGCATATCATGTAGTATTTTCATTCTCTCAACACCCAAAACATTTTTTTAATAAACTTTTCATGTACTGCAATTATATTTACTGATAAAGTAACGAATATTCAGTAAATTGCCAAAATTGAAGAGGGCAGATGGGAGAGGAAATCGGAAATCAATACGTACTATTGATTTCATAATGATCTTGGACAGCAAGGCTAATACGATGATATTTTTTATTATTTTATCCTATGCATTTACACTGAAAAAAAAAGAATAAATTAACATCATATTAGCCTTACTGTTCTAGATCATTATGAAATGAATAGTATGTATTGATTTCCGATTTCCTCTCCCATCTGTTAATGTAGTATGACTAATATAGTTTACTTATGTATTCATTTTTCTCGCTATTTTTAGTCTTCCATGTATTTTTTAAATTAGTTGTCCCACAGACAAGCCTTATGCTTTTGTGGGTATCACATATTGTGCAAAAACAATATAAAACTAAATCTACCTGTAATACTGTCACCATTTTGTACTGGGATTTTACAATAAACATGACACAAACATCACATGCGAAACACGACTTAAAAAACATTACAGTACTACGTATGCTGCATGAATTGCAGCTATTTTAATCCATACATTTCACTTCTGCAAACCCACGTGATGACCGACCACACTTGCAGAGTAAGGAGTAATTTATGTGCTCATTCGTCTGGGTTCATCTCCAAGAGACTCCCATCATCCCTAGTCCAGCAGACATACTTTCATTGCCCGGAAGAGTTCTACCTCAAGTGTGACTGGTACTTGGATCCTATTAGGATTCGGCCACCCCGCCCTAGTATAATTAAGGCTCGGTGAGCCCTGACAGAGCCGTCTGCTTCTACGAGAAGATAGAGTCGCGCAGCCTATACTAACATAGATATGGGGTTGTCTTAGCCATGAGAGGCTAACAATCGTATTTTCTCTGTATTCGTATCAACTCACCTTATAAGGTGATCTCCGCCTCAGCCATACCTATAATTCTTGAGTAAACTCAAGTCACCGAACCATAGCATTGTTGCCTCCACTGTATTTGATCAACAGTATTTCGACTACACCAGTTTAAGCACCTGGCAAAATGGTTTCCATAAGAACAGTGATATGGGAGGCACTGCCGGAATAAACCTTGCTAAACCTAAATAGTAGCTGTCTCATACTGGATTCCAGCCTTGTTCTGGGACCATCCCCAAACCAAGGGATGGTAACCAGCCCCGTCATAGTACACAGATACCTAACGCCTTTCCAATGTACATATTATAAAACTAAATACTTGTCACTTCTAATAATGAATAGTGGATATTTCTTTGGAGTAGTATGCTTGGTTCTTCTGCAGCATTTCTGTATTTGACCCAGAATGGCAAAGCTAAAGTCAAGCTAGCTGATATATATGAATAAAATAAACAAATTTTAATTCACATATGAACATTAAGGAAATTTAAAAAATATTTGTTTGCTGTTTGGACAAACAAAAATTGTCATTTTATATAAGAAAACTAATAATGAGAACATCGTTGTTCATGTTACTAACATAGTATACATTGATGTGTAAGATTTGGCAACTCAACGTATTTGCCATAAAACCAAAGTGAGGTTAGAGTTTGGTAAACAAAGTAAACAATTTTAGTCATGTATCCGGTTCTTGATCCGGTTACAGCTGGAATACAATTTTATAATTGACATATCTCAATAACTTAGAGGTTAACTGCAGTTTTTTCAACGTCAATATAAAATTCAATTTTTAAACTATTGTTACTTAGTTTTTCATATACAGTGAGAATTTTATTTCACTGAACATAGGACTATTGACATTCCCTATGTTCAGTTTTAAAAAAGCCAAGTCAATGCATTGCGAGCAATTAAAACATATCCAAGCAACCTATAAAACAATTGCTATTCGTAGTGTCATTAGAAAGTGTCAAAACTGTGTTTTTTTTTCAAAGTTTTTGCCAAGACAGCTGCAGATCCTGACCTGACCTGAAGCTGTCTTTGGCATCAGTGAGGACTTTATGCCTTTATTATGATTAATTAATGAATATTCGTGTCGATAATTATTGTCAAGGATTACAATCATGTCGCAAACATTGTCGCTGGGTAGGCAACCAAACTTGCAGGTCTGCTGGTAGCTGGTGTTTTTTTTATTGTACATTCTTTTGACACAACTGAAATTATTTAGTTTTAGGTTAAGTATAATTACATCCAAATAGCAAGTTTAAACAGAAACTTTTATTTAAATTACTTTAACAAATGTTCAAAGTGACCACCCTCCTGTTCCAAACAATATGCTAACCGATTGTAAAATCCTTGTACACTATTTCTTAAAAAATTTGGATTTATTTCGTTGCAGGCGGTAAGTATTCTATTCTTTAGCTCTTCTGTATGCTCTATTACCCTATTATTGTAGACTTTGGATTGGATATAACCCCAGAGAAAGAAATCGTTTGGTGATAAATTTGGGAACCGAGGTGGCCAAGCTATGGGGCCAAATCTTCCAATCCAGCGATCCTGGAATGTTTCGGTTAGGAAGCGTGTAATAGGGCCCGTGGAATGTGGTGGAGCGCCGTCCATTTGAAACCATGGGTTTTCAATATTTAAAACTTCTAGTCGTGGTATAATGTTTCTCCGCAGAAGTTCCAGAAATTTGGCAGCGTTTAGGGTGCCATCGATAAAAAATGGACCAATAAGGGTACCGTCAACTATTCCAGTCCAAACATTAACACTCCTATTGTATTGAGTGTGTGTTAAATTTTGAACGTGCTTGTTTGTACGTGACCAATACCTGTAGGAATTAGCAAAGAAGGATAAGGAGAAAGGAGAGAAAAGTGTTAGATACAAACCGATAATTCTGTTTATTGACAGTGCCATCTAAACAAAACGACGACTCGTCTGTGAAAACTATTTTTTGTAGAATATCTTCATTTTCATTTAGTAAATTAAATACTGTTTCACAAAAATCTGTTCTTTTAATTTTGTCAATAGGAAAAAGCTGCTGGTGATTGGAAAATTTGTAGGGTTTGTATTTATACTTCTTGAAAGTTTTAAGCACAGAGTCTTTCGAAATGCCAAATTGCTGTGCTACTATCCGCGAGGGGGTAATGGGATTTTCTTCTGCATAACATAATATTTGTATTTCTCGTTCTTCTGTTAAAACGGGGCAAGCTTTTCTTCTTTTTTTATGTGAATTTATTACACAACCTTCACCATTAAATTTTTTAATTATGCTATGAATAGTTGCGACAGATGGTATCGGTCTTTCGGGATAACTTACGGAAAACAAATCGCGCACTTGTCTCATACTATTATTGGAATTGTACCAGTTTACAATGGCAATCTTTTCATCTTTTGAGTACATATTGCAAAGCACAAGTTGAAAAACTTTTTAAAAAAACAGTTTTGACTTTTTAATGACATTAATGGCAATTGTTTTATCAGAGGTTGCTTGGATATTATGTTGTAATTGCTTGTAATGCATTCCTATGCATTACCTCTGATAACACAATTGACAAAATTAAATGAACAGATTTTTGTGAAACAGTATTTAATTTACTAAATGAAAATGAAGATATTCTACAAAAAATAGTTTTCACAGACGAGTCATAGTTTTGTTTAGATGGCACTGTCAATAAACAGAATTATTGGTTTGTATCAAACACCTCGCTTCCCTTTCTCCTTATCCTTCTTTTCCAATTCCCACAAGTATTAGTCACGTACAAACAAGCATGTTCAAAATTTAACAGTCCTCTGGAACTTCTGCGGAGAAACATTATACCACGACTAGAAGTTTTAAATATTGAGAACCCATGGTTTCAAAAGGATGGCCCTCCATCACATTCCACGCGCCCTATTACACGCTTCCTAACCGAAACATTCCAGGATCGCTGGATTGGAAGATTTGGCCCCATAGTTTGGCCACCTCGGTTCCCAAATTTATCACCAAACGATTTCTTTCTCTGGGGTTATATCCAATCCAAAGTCTACAATAATAGGGTAATAGAGCATACAGAAGAGCTAAAGAATAGAATACTTACCGCCTGCAACGAAATAAATCCAAATTTTTTAAGAAATAGTGTACAAGGATTTTACAATCGGTTAGCATATTGTTTGGAACAGGAGGGTGGTCACTTTGAACATTTGTTAAAGTAATTTAAATAAAAGTTTCTGTTTAAACTTGCTATTTGGATGTAATTATACTTAACCTAAAACTAAATAATTTCAGTTGTGTCAAAAGAATGTACAATAAAAAAAACACCAGCTACCAGCAGACCTGCAAGTTTGGTTGCCTACCCAGCGACAATGTTTGCGACATGATTGTAATCCTTGACAATAATTATCGACACGAATATTCATTAATTAATCATAATAAAGGCATAAAGTCCTCACTGATGCCAAAGACAGCTTCAGGTCAGGTCAGGATCTGCAGCTGTCTTGGCAAAAACTTTGAAAAAAAAACACAGTTTTGACACTTTCTAATGACACTACGAATAGCAATTGTTTTATAGGTTGCTTGGATATGTTTTAATTGCTCGCAATGCATTGACTTGGCTTTTTTAAAACTGAACATAGGGAATGTCAATAGTCCTATGTTCAGTGAAATAAAATTCTCACTGTATATATATATGTATATATGGTGAGTTGTCTAAATATAAAACTTTCAAGCTGTTGCTTGAAGCTCACATCAGTGGATTTGAGTGCAACTTTGTTAATTGTTTTCTTGGTACATACGTGGTGAAATGCCATTTTTCAGATATCAATCAAAAGAGCAACATTCAATTTACCAAATCATACTTAAATTATGTAATTCTTGAGTTGTAAGGTTTGGGTGGCTTTCTACCTTAAAACAGCATCCATTTTCTCTGTCAAGAGCGCCTGAATGCATTCATTGTAAGCAAATTCATAACAGGCTTATTGCTAATAATTCCTTGGAGAAAGCATAGGACAGTTTTAATGGAAGAGCAAGTTAGAAGTTATATTAAAATTTACAGAGCTGCTCCACGGGGTTTAGCCAAAGACTTAAACATTTCTCAATCAATAATAGCATGCACGATCATGATAGACGAGCAATGAGACGCATATTTTAGCTGTAACATAACCTTTAAACCGTCCAATATAACACTTATCTTACTGCATAACTAGTTTTAATAAAATTCTGGTAGTGCACAACCTTACCTAAGATTACTGATAATTACCTAAGATTTTCAAGACTTTATTTATGGTCAGCCGTTATTTAAAATTCTTAACTAATGTAGCCAACATTACAATTAACTGTCAAACGTAACAGACAAAAGATAGTTTTTATAAGAAATCTAATCTATAGACTATTCGGTCAAGCAGAAGTCTTACGTCATTAGTCACGTGATTTACTTTGTAAACATGTTAAAATGAAAATGCCAATGATTTTTGACATTTCATTTTTAAAATTAGGTTAGGTTAGGAGTGTTTTTGAAATGGTGTGTATTTCATCTTTTTTGGTTTATTTTGGGTATGTAAACAGCGCCAAAGTGGTTGTCAATTGATGTCTCCCAAATAAAATAAAGTTCTTAATTGAAATTTGTGTAATTTATCTCTTACGAACTCTAATATACATCAATGATTAGAACTCTTTCTAATATACATCACCCATAGGAAACCCAATTTGTAACTAACAACCAACGTAACATATTTTATCAAAACAAACCTGTTTTCTTCATTGGTTCATTTTTGAATACCTTCTAAATTTGCTTGGTCTCTTATATATTTAAACAATGTAAAACAACATGGTATAATTCCTGAGATAATAATGGGAAAAAATTAATTGAATTCGCAACGGAATATAATCCAAAAATTGTAAGCACAAGATTTGACCACAAAGCGAAATACACAAAGAGACTTGGAAATCGCCAGATGGAAAAACTGTCAACCAAAACGATCACATTCTTGTAGAAAGCAAACACGTTAAGCACATTCATAATGTTAGAAGCTACAGAGGAGCTGACGCAGACTCTGATCATATTTTACTTAGAATGAAGATGAAACAACAAATACCGAAAGACCAAAAGAGTGAACAAGGGAAAATGAAGAAATTCAATGTGAAATTACTGCAAAGAGAAGAAGAGAAGTCACTACTTGAAGAAAAAATGACAACAACACTTCAAGCTTTAGCATGGTCAGAGAATATAGAGGATGAGTGGCAACAAGTTGAGAATGAGATACAAGAGGTCTCCAGACGATTTTTACCTGCACAAAGAAAAAACTAAAGACTGATTTGATGCAGAGTGTAAGGAAGCAGTAAGTAAAAGAAACCTAACAAGAATAGAAATGTTAAATAAGAAGACACCTAAAGCAAAATTAAGGTATGAAAAAGAATGTAGGAAGGTGAAGACAATATGTAGAAGCAAAAAAAGACAAAGTATAGAAGTCAAATTGGAAAAAATAGAAGAAAATTACAACAATAAAGAATTAACAAATTTTTAACAAGGAGTAAAAAAAGAAAAGCAGGTGTATTACTGCAGAACATCATACTATAGAAATAAGGAGGGTGACCTAGTAGGGGGAATAAAAGAGAAATTGGAAAGATGGGCAGAATATTTTCAAGAAATACTTAACGATGGAGAATCCCGAGACATTTTAACGACAGTGGAAAATATCCCGATAAATGATGAAGAACAAGAGCCACCTAGTTACGAGGAAGTAAGAACAATTATAATGAAAATGAAGAATAATAAAAGTCCCGGAGAAAACGGAGTGGCAGCAGAAATTATTAAAGATGGGGGCGTCACACTGCAAGAAAGAATATATGAAATTCTGGTGCAAATCTGGAAAACGGAGAAAATGCCAAGTAACTGGAATGAAGCTATTATATACCCAATACACAAGAAAGAAGATGTAACAAAGTGCGAAAACTATCGCGGGATTGCTCTACTGGATGTGGTCTATAAAATACTAGCAACGATACTTCGAAATAAAATTGCAGTGAAAGCTGAAACTATATTAGGTGAATATCAAGGTGCTTTCCGGGTAGGAAGATCAGTCAGCGACCAGGTATTTACAGTCAAACAAATAATGCATAACACCTATGAACAGAAATTAAAATTGTGCATGCTATTTAGACTTCAAGAATCCATATGATACAGTGCGAAGAGAAAAGCTCTTTAAAGCAATGCAGGACTTTCAAATAACTGGCAAACTAATTCGGCTAGCCAAAATGACATTGAATAAAACAAAGTGTAAAGTGTTAGTGTATAACCTACAGAAACACAAAGGCTATTTTTATATAAAGAAATACTTAACCAACCAAAATGTAGCTGTGCTGGAAGTATCAGCTTGATCCAAATAACACTGCTTTAGTTTTTGCCAGCTAGCCCCCAATAAGTCGGAGAGGGGCGGGGTAATACAAGATATAAAAGATAAAAAAAACAAGCGCCACTTCGTTTAAAAACAATGCTTATTACTAAAGCTTCAAGCTTATCAGGCAAACGAAGAAATAGATCTTCTACTAAAATATGGGCAACTTCCACAATTTTGGCCGTACCGTACATATATACTTACAAATGATGAACTGAAAAGCAATATTAAAATCACACAAACAAATGAATAATAAATAAATAAAACACGTAGTGAAATGTAAACTTTCTAAGTAGGGCTTTATTTAAACTATTGGCAGATTTTAAAAGTTAACTTTAAATGCAATTTTAATGCTTAATAGAGAGAAAGAAAAAAAGGTGAATGGTGATCTGTATCACAGTTGGTTGTACTTAAATCTACCCTACAATTCCACTAGTCGAGATCTCGTTTCTTAACATTAACATGCATGAATAAATTGTTGTTTCTTAAAACTAACATGCATGACGAAATTGTAAATACATTAAATAAATATAGATATATATAACTAAAACACAGACATATAATACATACAAATTTTCACAAACGTCCCACCATTCGAAGATCCACGGATGTATGTTTAAAACCCTGCTTAGGGTTATCACTTCACCCTTTGATGTTGGTTGTTTAATTCTGTCCCGATACCTGTATAGATGTAGGTACGGACCTCCTAAATGGAACCCACGATCAGAGAGCGGGAACACAAATACGACGACGAACAACAAAACCCAAAAGAAAGAAAAAAGACCTTTCTATAAACTGAAAGGTCTTTTACAAAACCATTCCCTCAAGGTGACTACTAGGGAAATATTACCTAAAATGGTTAGCACCAGAACTTAATCCGTCCAATTTGACGACCGATCGCACACAAATAACCAAGCGATCGTTCTGTTGAATGTGAGATTTATTCCGCTAAAGCGAATTAATATTTAAAACCAATTTCTTAATATCTCGTACATCCAACTTCTAGTACTAAAAACCAGCCATTTTGTTACTTCACTCTACTATTGAGAAGGAAGCTCAAACGCGCAGGGGCGACTTCACGATAAACCGAAGGAAAGGGAAAACCAGTGACAACCAAACAACGGAGAAGCTTGGTTTTAAACAGTGACCATCAAACAAATAATGGGTTGTGAATTTCAACGTTATAAGTGGACGGGCAGCTTTCAGAGTGTTTTGATGTGAATCGCGGATTACGACAGGCTGACCCAATGTCAACAGGTCATACTCGTTTTGCGAGCAACTGCAGAGCAATCTGGGCTCCAATTGAAAATGCTATAACAAATATACAAAAGACAAGTGTCTGTCATTCCATCTGAAGTCTCACAATGTAGCGCAAAGTAGCCTGTAACATAGCACTCGATGTGAGAGGAATGCTGGAATTGAAATACAGTGGTAACATTCGGAACTAAATCATTATTACATCTTCTGATCTTCACAAAACTTATTTTATTTATCAACTGCATCGGTCAGTTGCTTCATTTCAGCTAGTTAAGCTGATTTAGTTAGAGAATTTAATTTATAAGATTATTTTCATCAAAGTATAAATATTGTAATTGCTACAAATTTATTTAACCCAGATTTGCACAAACTTTATTACTTGATTGGTAAATAGGCCTGTTATTCGACAACTGACCAGTTCGTAAAAATCATCTAGAGTTCGCAACAAATGTTTTAAAAATTATCGTGACATAATGCCACGTCTAGCAGATTTTTGTGGACTGGTTGCTAGACAAATGACATATTTGCTAATTTTTAATAAAATCCATATCTATTACATATTTTTAGTTTTAGACATTTTACTCTATTCTTTTTGTTTTATTTTCAAATTCAGCACTAGCAATCAAATGCTATCAATGTTCCGGTACAGACAATAATGCCCTATTCCAATGTAATGAATACCTCGGTAATGATGTTGACATAGAACCAGAAGCATGCGACGAAGTATATGGTGCCAAATACTGTATTAAACATACAGGTCGATTTGAAGGTATTAAGTGAAAAACTTCTTGAAATGGGAAAACTCACTGGGCTTTTACATCTTCTTTTTGTCTAACTGAAACATTTCAAATTCTTTTTAATAATCTGTAACATTTTAATTTCTTTTTTAATGCTGCTTTTGGATTGGGTTCTTACTAGCACTGTGTATAGATTGCTATCAATGTTCTTCCTCTGAAAAACTGGATTGTGCAGATGGGATGATTCATTTCGGTGGTATACAACCACATAATTGCAATCACGTGTTTGAAGCTCAGTACTGCGTTAAATCAACTAGTCTTGGTGGTAAAAGACTTCTGTTTTGTCTTTAATCAGGAGATCATTTTGAAAAGTCTAGTTGCCTTAAAATATGTATTTAAAAATAGAGATTATGTTGTACAGATATAGATTTTTCATATGATCTCCTTATAACTAAATTAATTTCACTTAAGATACAGTTTTTTTTATGAATGTTAAAGTAATTATTGCAGTCTCCACAAATAAACACTAACAACTGCATACATATCTAACGTTAATAAACAAGCACTTACCTTAACCAACAGTTTTATCATTTCTCACTTCTCATAATGTTTGTCCTTAAGTAACAGAGTAACGACATACTAACAATTTTAACTTACGCTTACAAAATTGAATTAACCACAACACAAATTAAAATTTATCATGTAATTTTTTGCTACCATAATCTCAATTTCCAATTCATCTGTTCACAGGAGGGATTGGAACAAAACGATTTTGTTCATCGTTGGATTTAGGAAATTACTGCAATTTTGTCAAACAGCCTGGAGACATCTTAAATTACAGAACTTGTATTTACACTTGCACTGGAGATGCATGCAATCCTGGTAGTAAAACTTATCCGATTGGGATTCTAATCACAATAGCAGCAGTTTCTTTTGTGATATCATTAAGAACTTTGTTGCTTCGATAATTTAATATTTTAAAATGACTGTAGTGACAAAAACGAATAAGTATTGTTGAACATCGTCCAGTTTGTTTTTTTTTTCTGTTTATCTTGACTGAAAGTTTTTAATTCATTTTTAATGTAATTTGGAGTAGGCCTTGATATTGATAAATCATAGCAGTGTACAAAACTTTAGTTACAAATTTCCCACATAGTTTTGCGGCTATAAAGTAGCTCTCAGCACTCTTTAAAAGTAGTCACTTTACTTTACTAGTACTATATGAGCCGTGATGCAAATGAATTGGACTAAGCAATAAATTTTGTTTTTAATTTTATATTTCATTTCGACTAAAGTGATTGATTTTTGTTGCTAATATCATGCACAATCAAAAACTTAATCTTTTAATCACGGATAGTTATTTATTGTGATCCAATTCATGTGTGACGGTGCTCATAAGTACTTGTATGTCTCTTGAAGCAATAGCAAAAGCACACTATATGTCAAATTTTCTTTTGTGCGACAGATATATTGTATTTCGTTTCTATTCAGTAACAAATTTTCAAATCTAGATTTAAGGTTATAAATTGTGCGGTATCACTACAACTGTACACCAATGACTAGGCTTACGATTTCAGTATGCAGGAGTAGCTAAATATTAGAAAACTTTGCAACCTGAGTGTACTGGCGACAACTTTTAAACCATTTTCTTAAGAAGGGGAAATCACATGCAGTTTGATACAAACGCTCGGCAATGCATCGTCTTATTAAAATTTAATAGTTGATAAAAGAACTTGTTTATTTTAAAGAAGGCGTTATCAATATGTGTCTATAAAATTATTAAAAGTATTGTATGTAATCTTTGAATTAAAAAAACCTTGTTTTCAAGACAGTAAAATGAAATATACTTAATACATTTGTTCTGACAAAACAAATTTTGATAAAAATGTTTCTTCGATAATGAGGAACTGTATGATATTTTGTAAATAAATGTATGTAACGAAATGATCAAAATAAAAACAGTTAATTAAGTGTAAATATAAAATGCCACAAAAATCTATAGTATTTTACAAAGTAATTAATAAATTAATAATCAAAAGCTATTTGACAATTAAAAGATAATTTTATGACATTATATTACGTTAATTTGAACAAACTTTAAAATAAATAGGTAGAATGTCGATTTTTATAAAACTTCACATTTCTTATCTATTAGATGTTTAATAGAACAGGTGGGAGGGCCAGGCTATCTACAAGTACAGTCAATGTAAATACGTTAATGCAAATTCTGCACTCAAATCCTAAACCTGCCAATGACTATCTAAAATGAAATGTTCTGCTTCTCATCATACAAAAAATTTTGCATAGTAAATAAGAAATTTATTTTCACTTTTATACGCCACTAATTAACAAATAAACGTTTACATGTATTGTTTGTTTTAGTGGCACAGACTTAGGAACTTCAAACACCCAGAAAAATGAGTCAAGTGTCCAGACTCTTTATTTTACCTTTAAAAGTATTCGTTTAGGAACTCTCGACATGGCCTACACCAAAACATATTAAAAATAAATTAACAATGGTTTGATTATTTCATCTTTGGACTCATGAACTAATCAATGAATGACGTTTGCTAATTACACTCGTAGTTTTTTTAAGATACATATAATATGATTTGTCTATGTCAGACCAAAGATTAAATGTTCATTTTAACATTTTTTAAATGTATGGTAGGAGAATAGAAGAAAAACATTATACAAATTTGTTGATTTTATATTTTATCTTTCATTATTACAAAGATATGACAAAAGCTCTATTGGAGTTTTAAATATTGTAAAAAGTAGCACATGATCGTTACTTTGATTATATATTCATTATTCAGCCGCTGTCATGATAGTTTTCCATTCAATCTTCCACCTCTTTCATTAGTATTTAATGTTGTAAATAAGAGGTCATTTAATTGTACTTCCCATCCTTAGGATATACTTATAATATATATATATAAGCCTTTTTTTGTATAAATTTTATATAGAATTCAGCAAAATATATGTTTAATAAATATTAATACTAGTAGTGTTTTGTGCGATTTCTTCTTCTTTTACAGTTAAAGCTATGCATGCTATATAATTAATAATAGTTTGGCAAAAGTTGATATACTAAAATAATAAATTAAGGCGCTGCTGTGATAAGTTTTCTGTGATCTCGCTCAAATACAAAATAAATGCAACCAAAATTAAGTTGCATTCATTTCTTTCTTTGATATCTTAATACATGCAAATCTGTTATGCACAACACTTCTAATAAAAAATTCAAACCTATGCTCTATAAAACATTTCATTTTCTTTTGAGCATACTTAAAATTATTAAGAAATACTGGTAAAAGTTATTGATAACAATAATGGAAAAAATATTATACATTAAATGTTACAATGCTTAAAAGAACTTAACAAATATATTTTACACAAAGAAAAATCATTAATGTTAGGTGTATTATACAGAGTTGCTTTAAATAGTACATGAAACGCAGAGCTAGCAATGAAAGATTTAAAATAATGCCTGTTCAATTGTTTTCATGGTGGTGATATGGGGAAAATATTTTAATATTCTGATTGGAAAAACACTTTGCCTTGAAAATACTTAAAATACGCCATGTCAAAGTTGACAGATGACACTAGGTGTATATTTCCTTACCTATCTATGGAAGAACTTGTCTAGATCAGTGGTGGAGAACGTTTGACCAAGGGTCAGACACTGACCCACGAAGGCTTTTTAATTGACCCACGCATTGATTTTTATAAATTCATTTTTTATATCATAAAAGAGAGAACAGACAATCGAAAATATTAAAGAATTAAAGTATTGAGATGATATAGAATCATCAGGTTAAAAATCTACTTAACGAATTGTAATTTCAGACCATTTTAAAGGCTACAATTTGATCGTAAGCTCAGATTTAATAAATTCATTCAATAAAAGAAAGACATGCTAGGATACTAGGTTTATTTAATCTAAAGGCTACAGGCTAGGTTACAGGTAGATTTATCAATTTTAAATAGAATTTATAAAAAGGATATAATTCAATTATGTTGTTTTATAGTAGAACAGATTGTATGTAACCTAGGTTACATGTTTTGAATAGTTTATTCGCGTTTCTAAAAGGTTTTATCTTCTTATTAGATTTGAGATTTGTCGTTGAGTAACGCAAAACAAGTTTTCTTTCGCAAATAAGGCTGTCAGTTTCGGGTACATATTTCACTGGAAATAGTTAAATCACATCAGTACTTTGATGTTTATAATGTTACAATTAACTTACTAATTTTTGTATGTGGAAGAATTGAAGTCAAATATGTCGATATCAGCTGTACTGATATTCTTTGGTTTTTCCAAATTTTGAGTTTATTTTGTACTATTGTTTGGATGCAGGCACCTGGAGTACTGTATTCTGAACAATGAATTCATTTATGTTCTTATTTATTCTAAACTTGCAAAACCATCGCTTGTTATCTGAAACGTTGTGAACAGATTTTTAAATTTTTTAAGTTTTTTTTTTTAGTATGTAATTTAATTTGTGTAAACTTCATATTTTTGGGGTACCTTGTGTAACTATATAAATAGTTGATGTACAGGGATAGCTGGAGAGTGATGGGTTTTCTTTCAATGTAATTTAGTTTTTATGAGATCGGTGACAGCTGATCGTTTTTATTGATTTTCTTTAGTATTGTTCAATTTAGACCATATGTGTCTTATGTCATTTTAATCGTCTCTTTGCTAGCTACCTTTCTGTCTTTGTAGAATTAAAATTAGTGTTAATTATAAACATATGTTCGGATTAGTGACGTCATGATAAATGTTGATGTTCAAGTGTTTTTGAAAATGTCGTTGGGCCGTCAAATGTTTGGCGAAAAGATATAAATGGACCTCGAAAAAAGAACAAATTCAGTCGATCAAAAGCTTTGGTTGAAACGACACTCGGCTCATATCGAAATCCTAAAAATAAAGTTAGGTTATGAAGAATCATGTTTTTCCGGTTGTAAAAAAACTTCGATTATATTAAATTTGGATATCTACCTGTTATATAAATCAAAGAAGATTATTTTTATTTTTCCAAACAAATATTTGGAATTGTGTTCGAATATATATTATTTTAAAAATGAGAAAGATTTTAATAGTGGAAAAGTTTTTATATAAATGTGTATGAATTTGGTTATCGACCGATATGGATTTTTAAGAACAGCTGATTGGAATGAACACTGTTTTACCAATCTTACAACAGTTTAAACATTTTCAAGTGAATTCATTGACATTTGGTGGTGTGTCAGTTTACATATACAAGGTTAGTCGAAATAAAAATTGTTGCCCATTGGGAATAATTCATTAAAACAATTTTATTTCATTTCTAAAAAATTTTAAGAAGTTATTTGTGACTAAAGTTTGTTGTTTTAACAAAAATTTAAAATCAATTATTCATTTGTAAATATTGTTCTTAAATTTATTTGATGCTGGTATGTTTAAATGAATACGGCTGCAACCCCCATTCTCAGATTAGCATCCACCAAAATTTCATTTAAACAAACTAAAGGAAGATTTTCCTTAATGATTTTTCCTGAAGGAATTTAGTTTCATTTTGATAAAATATTTATTTATGTGTTTAATAAAATAAAGATCTGTTGTTTTTAATTTGTAAATGTGTTTATTTAATTTTGATGTGAATGCAAGTATAAAATTATTTATACAGAATTGAAGACTACTGCTTCTCCAGGTGCGGAATTCCAAGTGCAGTGGCAGTAAGTTTATCTTTCCAGATACAGGGTATTAATAAGACCAATAATTTCAAAATTCCATCTCATAGTTTAATTGTTTGCCTAGAACGTGGGCTTTCTTAAATATTATTCATTTCAGAATATAACATCTCAACATAAATACCTAATGTCGAATTTTGCTCTTCACTTGCAAAAGTAAAAGTTGTAAAACAAAAAGGAAACATATAAACCTTTTTAAAGGATTTTAAAAGTGAGAACCAAAAAAGGGTCAACTGTCAAGTTTTTCTGTTAACAAATTTTCGGCGTTCTCAAATTATTGGTACCCTTTTTACCCCCCCCCCCCTTCCAAGTGACGTCACTGACTTAGTGACCCACGGGCTAGTATTAAAAAAAATAATGAACAAAATTTGACCCACTTCTCAAAAAGGTTCGCCATCACACTGGTATATTTGCAGTTTTTTTTTAAATAGCCAATTTGACAGTTACTAATGTCACCTGTCAACTTTGACATGGTGTATTAGTATTTTTAGAAGCAGAGGTGATTGCCCCACAAAGTTTTTTCCCAATTATAATAAAAAAAAATTCCATCTAGCTTTATAGCAGACACTTCAACCGTAATTGTAATGTATTTAACTTTTTAAATAATGCATTATTTTACAACTTACACTGCCTATCTCTTATTATTGTTTTTTGATCTTCAATAGTTCTCTTTTACAAATCAGCAAAACTCTGTATAAATCAATAAATAAAAACAGTGCTAATAGAAAAATATCACAAAAGGTATGCATTTTATAAACAATTCACTTATAGTAGCTACTTTATAAAAATATAAATCATAAACTAAATTAATACGAAATAAAATAGATATACAACTTATACAACATTGAAAATCAACACTGACACGGCTAATCTTGGAACGTTAAAACACTTCAAAAAAACTTGTTCTTTTCAAATTCTTTTAAATAAATCATAGAACGATCTTGATATATGGGTCTCCTCAACGTGTCATTTGAATACCTTGCTTCTGTGTATAAAAATACGTAATAAATTCTAGATATCTCTAAATCTATTCTAACAGCTCACAACATCTCATGATTTGTAGATCGACCTATGATTATTGATCAATTTTTAATTTTGGTTAGTTTAATAACCAAATAGGTGTAAAAATAATGTTTATAAAACATAACAAGTGATACAAAAACATAATTTGCCAATTTTAACAAACAATTCTTTGGAATTAATAACCTAACCTAATAAAAATTAAATACACAATGTTACTTATAGTACATATAAAACTTTTAAAAAAATTTTAGCAGTAAATTCAATAATTACATTTGTTAAATACCTAGCCAAGTGTAATGTGCTTATAAAAATCAATCGGAATAAAAAAAAGTTAAAAATGGAGTACACTATCAAATCTTAACCTACAATGTGAAGATTTTTCATAGGTGCAAAATTTCTAGAATTGAGGTTATGTATTGTCATCCTCAATATTATAATTTCCTTTTCGTAGACAACCTTTTATAATTTCTAATTAATAATACTAAAAAATTAGGTAAACTTTAGTTTAATTTCTCTGTTTCAAAGTTCTCTGGCTTTTCCAATTTCCTTTAAAAGGTATTAGTTATAAGGGACTGTTTTAAAATAGAGGCACATCGATGTAGAATGTGTGCAGAGAACATATTTTGCTGAACGTCTCACCTGGGCTTAAAACGGTTGTTTGAATTTCTGCCACTTATTATAATTAACCACACTCAATGTATTTTTATGTGAAACAATCTACATATGTACTTGCTTGGTTTAGGTACTCGGCAAACAAATTTATTAAAGAAACCGCTTCTTAAATACTTGGATTATTGTAAGAGAAGTAATTAATTATAATAAAAAAGAAATCTTGATAATAACTAATTTGTAAACTTAACATAGCCTCCGTAAAAATTAAAAAAGTATAATGATAAAAATTGTAAAAATTCTGCTTCCCACAATTTAAGGTAACTTTTAATAAGGTAACTAAGCACTAACGTGCTTTTGCAGTCTTCTTATTTGGTCTTCCAGTTCTTTAATTTGCATCTCACTGTTTGCTAGTTGTTTTTTAGTTAGACGCAGCTCTTCTGACTGCCTAAGATATGATTTTCGTAACTGTACAAAAATCATATTGTTAAAAATTCAATATTGCTTTCTAAATTTAATAATCTTACCTCCTCAATATTAATATTATCTATACCAGATATTTGTTTAAAAAGTGGAATGTCTTCATCTCTATTATTAACAACAGTATTATTGGCAACATTGCCAAATTTCTGCTGCAATTGTTGGAATTTGGTATTTTGATTAGTAGTTGTTTTCTGACTCTTTTCTATATATGAAGTGATGTCTTCTTTTGATCTATAATCAGGTATTGTTGTAGTAGATAAGAAAGCGAACTTCTTCTTGTTATTTTCCGCAGATGGAATTACTGGTATAGATGTAACAGTTTTATGTACACGTGGTTTTGGTGGCAGTGTATTATTAACATTTGCACCTGTTTAAAAAAAAGGATCAATACATCTTATATACTATATTTCCCTAAAACCTACTATACCTGTCTTCATTGACATGAGAATTGGCATAGCATTACGACCAGAAATCCATTCTTGTGCGGTCAATGTAGGTTTAGCAGCCACCGTATCAGGATAAAGATCATCATGAAACTGATCGCTTTTTCTTGGCACTATCATACTGATTGGCTCACAAAGATTTCTGGTAGTGTGTAGCTTGTAAAATCTAAACACTTCACAAATGCTCGTGTTCACACTTCGTTTTGGCATTACACCTAAACCTCTCTACAATAAGGTTGCGTTTAAAAATTACTTCTTAGACATAAATGCCATAAATACACATATACCTGTGGGTTTCCAGATAAAAACTGACTTAAAAAGTGAACATAGGGTGGTTCATCTACAATTTCATAGTATCTTATGTTACCGTCTCCTTTTCCAGCAAGATAAACGATATTTGTGTCAGGATCAAAAAATGGAAACACCACACCAGAGGAACTATCAATTGTATCTGTAGCCAGTGGCCTGGATAGGTCATTTTCATCCCATAATGAATATTGTCTGTCTGAATGTCTTGAAAAGCCTGTTGTTAATAATCTGCCAGATGAACCCAAGAATATAACTTTACTTGCTTTTGAACCAGCATGACATATACCTTCCTATAAAGTATAATAATAAGATAGGATTCTTCGAATGCAATTTTGGGAAAAGATTTTTAGTGAGTGAGACTGACACTAAACATAACCTAATTAACTTTAATATAGTAATCCTAAGCTAAACTTAATGTTTACATGTTTATGTTATTCGTTAAACCGAGCATTTATTAAATAATTGTATTTTGGTTCTATCTATAGAGATATATACAGTATGAATCAAAAGTACGGGAAACTACAGATATTGAAAGAGAGACTGAAACAATCAAGACCAAATTTGATATTTGAATGTTTTCAAACTTGACTGTGCCCAGATCTGCTTTCTTAAATAGATCATACTAATTTTTGTACAGGGCTGCAACGCCCATATGGGCAAAGTCGTGCGGCGCACGATGGCACCATCGTCCGCAGGGCGCCGTGACATTAAAATTTGAGGAAGTAAAAATATTTAAAATGTTCTACTCGTAAAAGCATGCTAAGACTGAAAAAAAAATTTCAAAATTAATCAACATTCAAAACATGAACTATACCGGGTGGGGCAATAGTGTAGGGAAGTCCTATAGCTCCTAAACGGTAACAGCTAGGAAAATCGTTCTAATACGGATGTAAACAGTGGATAGAGGCGCATCTAGAGAAATTTTTTCAAATATACAGGGTGCTGCAGAAAAGTGTGGCACGCTTAAGGTAATTTATTTTTAAATGGAATGCCCCAAATATTTTTGCATATTTAACACCTCTCTTGGCAGGTTTATTCATATCTAAAATTTTAGCGCCATCTAATGACCGGTTTAGAAGTTATAAATTTTTTTTGAAAAAAATTAAGTTTTACATTATCCCACTTAACAGTTTACCGCTTTCACGGCCGCAACTGTGAAAACGAATTTAAGTACGGATTTTGTTGCAGGGGCTTGTAGGGTGCTCTTCTTTAAAAGAAAATGGACCCACCATGTACAGGGTGTTCAAAATTAATTTTTAAATTTAGAAAACTTCAAAGCTAAAATTCACAACTTTTTCAAATGGAACACCCTGTATATTTTGTTACTTTTGTGATGCAGAATTAAATAACGAACATTTTTTGTATGTACATCCCTATAGCTATCTGTAACCACTTTTGATTTATTGAGAGAAAACTGTAAGAAGTACACAATTAAAAACAATTATTTATTTAGTTGTGAAGTGTGTTGGTTGTTTTTGTTCAACAAAACATTAAAAGCATCTAGCAATTGTTCTGTACATATGCAAAACGTACATTTCTCGCAGTTATCGACCATCAGTGTTTAGTTCTAGTAGGTGTTTTAGTTTTTCAAAATGAACTTTAGTAATGAAGAACTTGTAGACATGACTTTTGTTTTGGGCGAGTCGGAAAGAAATTGTTTGCTTGCCCACAGAATTTACCGCCAACGGTATCCTGAACGGAGGATCCCTAAAGTTCGCAGCTTTCAAAACCTGCTTGATAGATTTGTAATAAGAGGATTCTTACAGGAAGAGGTGGAAATAAGAGAATACACTCTCTAATGAAATTGTGAGTAAAAATTAACTTAGGTACAACATTAGTATAGGTTATGACTGATAGCAGTAAGGCACAAATTTGCATGCAATAATAGTGATAGGAAAGTGATAAACAATATTCCTACAACTACAAAACCACCAACAAGTCGACAATTGGATAGGCAACCCATTGTGCATAGTAGAGCTCAGTGGGCTGCATGAATTTGAATTTATAGAACTAAGTTGGTGGGGACACCTACAAAGGATGGAAAACACGAGACAGGTCAAAAGAGTATGGGAAGCAAAAATACAAGCAAAGAAGAAAAGAGGAAGACCGAGAAAAACATGGGATGGAAAAATGGGAGAAATACTAAAAAACAAAGGAAAAACATGGGCAGAAGCTAGAAATATGACAAGAAATAAGAAACAGTGGGGAAATTTGCGCATACCGAAAATTAACATTTAGAAAGTGATTTGTGTTATATACTCAATTATAATGTTGTATTAGTGGATTTGTTTGAAATGTAATTTTGAAATTGTAAATACTACCCTACACCTATCAGGTAAATAGGGATCTGATTATATATATATAATACATGAGTCGTTCTTATCGGTCAGCAAATATTGCATAAATTGACCCAGCAGACTGTACTTGGATTCTGAAAACTCCTAAAGCTCTACTTGCAATTGTTTATTACAAAGGAGTTTTAGAAGTAACTTTAAATTTTTAGAATTACAGAATTTTATAAAAATACTAAATTTATATTCCAAGAGCATGAATTCTTTTATATTCATAAAAAATAGGGGTGGTGATCATTTATTCAAACAATCGCTTTGATTACATTAATAACAGAGGCGCATACAGAGGTTATAATTTGTACAATAAAGATTTTTTAAAAATTTAATAACCAAAGTAGGTACTGTGATTCATACTTTAAAAATAATAATACGTTTACTTTTTAAAAACCTAAGCAGCATGTAACATATATCTAAATAAAGATGTGGGGTTACATTCCCTTATTATGCCATTTTTATGCTACATTAGCCTGCTAGCTTAAGTGCTTGTATTTAGTGCCAACTATGCTGACAGACGCCTTTCTGTTAATGCGCAGTTCAATATCAATATAGCAGTTTGCCCTTGCAAACGCTAACGACTGCTTAGTTCCATTGAATACAGTCCATTTCTTTAATAGCGTTGTGAAACAAAACAACTAATGCATAAAAGACTTCTTGTCAAAAATTACGTTTAAAATGAAATTAGGTTATGTTATTACAAAATATGAATTTAAAATGAAAGTAATAAGACTACCTAAGACTTCCAGAGTCAATTGAGGAACTCAAATTGCTTTTTTATTATACAGACTAAGTAGTGATAGGTTAGAAGCGATAAGTCTATTGAAAAAGGGTACAATAAAACTTGTAAAAAGAAAAGTAGTAAAATGAATTATCTAATTCAGTTATAGTATAAAAGTGCATGCTCACAGTGACAACTATTCAACCATACATATAATAACTGTAATTTTCAAGACTAGACCTCTAATGAACAAAAGTGCAAACTGTATCCATATGGTCAAAATAAATTCTACACAACAAATTGGATAATTACAGTAATTTACTAAAAAATTAATGTTAAAAAAAATTAAAACCCACAACTTACAGATTTAACAATTCCATTCCTTGGTTCAATGACCCTTAACTTTTTATCCTTGCATGTTGTTGCTAATAAACTACCATCTCTATTTAGTGACATTGAATAAATTACATCAGGATGTGAATCGATAACGCTTATGGCTTCTCCCTTTTCTATATCCCATACTATAACCTATATTAATAAAATAAAGTGTTACATTCATTTATGTTTTGAAATGGAAAATGTTACATCATTGCTGCTAATGTAAGATTAATTTACTTTATAACATTTTATGTGTTACAATTTAATTTAAATAGAATCTCAGGGGCATCCGAACATCCATCCAATCAACAAAATAAATTATAAAGTGATGAAAGACGTTTAAATTAAAAGTCAAAAATTTAGACCTCGACCTAATTTGCCATATCTAAAAAAAAAGATTTATTTTTTAGGTATATTTCAATCATTTCCTTGTACATGCAAATTCAGTATTAAAAATGCAGGAAATACATTCACGCTTACTGAACTTTTACGCACATAAAATGAACACTCAGCTTATAAATTAAAATAACCGTAACACCTATTAATGCATAATGATTAAACTAGAAAAATTCAAATAGTTCTAAATTAGAAATAAAAAAGATTAAAAAGTGAAAATGTGGACAAAAAAAAACTTGTTTAGAAAGTGAACTTGAAATTGATTCTCCCCTTGACTTTAAGGATGTCGAAGTTATTTGATTTAATTACCGAAATAGACATTAAACAAAAATTTATCAATGTCACTTATGTTAGAAACTGAGACAAATATGTTCAAGATTTCATGCTTACCAAATGATCAAATCCAGCACTGAAAAGTATATTTTCAGCTGTCGGATGCCATTCTATATAAGCAACCCTTCGTTTATGTCCAACTAATTCGACTAACCAATCGCTTAAGTGCGTTTGAAGTCCTCCGTCTGGAATGTGCCATAGTTTAACCTAAAATATTAGCAACGGTTAAGGAATATTTTTGTAAATGGAAATATTTAGAAAAGCTTACAGTGCAGTCATCAGAGCATGATGCAATAATGTTATCGTTGAAGGGGTTCCATTTAATGTCCAATACTGGTCCCCTATGTCCTGTCACTCTGTATGCATTGAAATCTAATCTTCCGGTCTTAAAAATTAGAAAATTGTTCCTTTTTTTTGTAAAATAATTGTGTATAAATAAATGTAAGAATTTAGCTAAATTGATTCAATTAATTCAATAGTGCAATCCAGATTGCTGTTAAAGTAAGTTCCTCAACGACACATATAACCTCAACTGCTACCGTAAGTAGCTCTCTATGTTATATAAAATATATGCTAAAGCAAACATCGGATGTTTAAATTACTAATATGCGAAACACATATTTAAAACATTTAATATTTTTAAAACTACAGTGCTTTAAACATCCTTTTAAACTAACCTGTTTTTAATTGCCCTATTTAAGGTTATTGAATTAAGGTTATGTTTATAAATAACTTTTGAAACATTGAGGTTAAGATTGTTAATGAATGAAAACCAAATAGATCTATCAAAAATATTACGTTTTTACAAAATTTCTGTGACTTTTAGCCCATCAATAGTCAAGCATGTTTAAAATAATATTTATTATATTTATCTTCCGTCTTTAAAATAATAACTCTTTCTTGGTTTACAGGTTCAATTCACATGGAATTACTTAAGTTTTATTCATTTACAACCAAGACATTTACCATAATAAAGAGAAATAAATAAATACATGGAGAAAGCAACCAAAATATAAATGATTTCTTTTTATTTAGAAATTATAAAAAAATATAATACATAAATTAACCATTTAAATCTAATTTTATCCAACAAAGATCATTAACAACGATGAGAACAAGTGAATGAAAAATGATGCAAGTCAATCTGGTGTTGGAACTTTCATTATTTTAATTTCAATATTATTAATTTTGTTCTTTAAATTCAAATGATTAAAAAATTAACTTACATTGTCAATAGGAAGGACCAAAAATGCACCACCACCAGCAACTTCAGTGACAACAGCTACGAATTTAGAATTGACCGCACAAAATTGCGAATCATGTGCATTTTTCGTTATTTTAATATTATCGTAGCACTTTTCTCTTTTTGCTGGTTCTCCATACACATGACGGAATTTGGAACTTCGAACGCCTCGAAACCATAGCTAAAAGAAAAATTTGAAAAACAAACTCAACATTGTTTGATTATTATCCAATTGCAAGACAATCTTTCTCACAAATGTGGTACATACTTAGATTATACAATAATAGAAAACCATTAGCATCTGAATTTTCACACGATACGATACTTTTGTTTTGAAATAATTAGAATACAGGAATATTCTCTTTTTTAAAGTTCCTGTATCTGTTACACTATTACATAATGATTGGATTTGTTGTTTGTCATTTAAAACTACTTTTACAAATTTAATTCCCATTCTAGTTTTAAGAAGAATTTAAATTGTTTTCATATTCACAATGTTATGAAATAATAAACCAGAAATTAAATTTTTAATTGTTGGTAAACACAAAATTAATCCTGACTCTTCTAAAAACATAAATAACAATGACATCACCACTTAATATGCACCTCTTTTTTATAATAATGAACTTATTGACACATTAATTTTCATTAAACCTTTTAAAAAATTAAAACACTTAAAGATAATAGAGGGTCGGTATGCAAAATTAAATCAAAGTTATTAATTACCAATTTATTGTTGCTGGTTGGCATTTTTAAGCATGAACAATAATACTCCTTTTATAGTCTATATTATCTACCTCTACTATTACTACTACTTTACTACCTGTATAACAAGTGAATATTGATTAAAATGACCTTTACCTACACACAGTGATGAAAAATTAATAGAAAAACTGTGTTTACATAAATATACATAATTATGATAATTACAATTAGTTGGGCTCAATTTGTTTAAATTAATGTAATCATAACGATTTAAATAGAGCCAGGGGCTGAACACAACATTCTTATCTTATCATTAGTTCAACAACTTTACAGTACAATGGAATTTAATTTGTTATTGCTTATTAGTGCAATATAAATTATTATCATTTGAGCTATTCACTGCTATAATCAATTTTATTATTATTACTATTGTCAAGAGTCTCAAACGTTCAAACAATAAAACTTTCTAAAAGAACATACAGTTCTACTATTTTTAAACCTTAAGGTAGTTCATTCTCACTAAAGTCATTAATCCTTTTTGTATATTTTTAAAAATAAAAATAGCTACTAAAAAGCTGCTCTCAGGATTCAAACCCAAACAAATAAAATCTATATTTATTTCATAGTGGAATCAAACAGTTCTTTGAAGTATATACAGTGAATTTCTAACAATAGAACCGTATCCTTCATTCTTGCACACAACCTGTTATTTTAGGCTGAGGCATAAATTACTTTTAAAATTAATCTTGCATCATTTTATCAAGTTGGTTGTGAATAGAAAATCATAATAATCATTTGTTCACATTAAACGTATCTTAACAAAATGAACAGAATATTCTGATTTTATTTAAAGATTAATAACAATCTATAACACTTTTCAAATATGAGATGTAAACATTTGTAATTATTTTAAGAGTCAATGTAACTCACAATATTTTCAGCTGATCTTCAGGACAATGGCATAACTATTTAGTAGTAAGCATGTTTAAGGAATGCTTAAGAGCCCAAGATGCAAGGTGCCCAGAGAAATATTTGCGAGACTCCGGAACATCAAAATTGGCCCTTTAAATCACAATATTTTCCTCAAATATTTTATTAAAAAGTAAAACTATTTCATTGTTACTGTAACAATTATACGTATTAAGATATTTATCGTTAATTAAACCAGTATGTCGAATCGTTGATAAGTTGCACATATACTAAAAAAACCAACAATTATAAAATATCCTTTAAAAGCAACACTAACACTCTTTCATTTTATGCTAAAGATAAAGAATCGGGCATTTACCATTTAAATTGTTTTTTTTGTAGTTTGCTATATATTGGACAAACACTTCGAAATTTTGACATAAGATATAAAGAACATGTACGTTGTTACAGAAATAAACATCCCGAAAAATCTAATTATGCCAAACACATTTTAGAACAAAATCACACAATGACTTCTCAAAATAATTTTAAATTCATACATTTTTGTAGTAACAAACGCAAATTAGACATTTTAGAAGCTTTTGAGATATACAAACACAAACTCATGGTACCTTTAATGAATGAACAGATTCAGCTCAGTAATTCTCCGATACTGGAAGTGTTAGATATTTAATTCTGATTTTTTTATCTTTTTATCTAGTTACCTATTTTTTGTATTTACCTTAGCGATGTGTTTGTTTATATTTATATTACCTTTGATAATGACAGCTTAGCTGTCGAAACAATATTGTTAGGTTATAATTTAATAAATACTGTGAAACTTTTTTTATTAATCTTTATTTATTTCATTATTATGGAGTTCCATAAAGTAAGGCTAGAAACAATAAACTAGGTTATGTTAGTTTATGTTAAACTTTTGCATGATGTTCAAATGTTGAAAAGTTATTAAAATTAATTCACATTATTCATATTCTGCACTTAGTCCAAGCTAAAGACAGATAATCTACACAAATATCACATTTAGAATGCTTTAACTAGTAAGATGAAATTCAGACGCACAGATGGTGGCATCTGAGAGACGATCATTTTAAGCGATCAATAAATGCAACAAATGTTAGAACAAAATTAGCTTCTGGTTATGCATAGAACGTATCATTAAAAAAATACAAATGCAACTAGACATAAATGTGCATCAATTAGCATGAACTATATTATGAAAAAATCTTAGTGAAAAAATCATGAAATATAATCAAATTAAAAGATTAATTCAAAGTTTCACAAGTTTTATTAGTTTATCTTAACCTTAAGATAAACTAATAAAACTTGTGAAACTTTGAATTAATCTTTTAATTTGATTATATTTCATGATTATGGAGTTCCACAAAGTAAGGCTGGAGACAGTAAACGTTAGTGAAAAAAGTTAAAACTAGTGATGCACCGAAGGGCTTTTGGCCGAATCACCGAATATTCGGCCATTAAAATTTGCCGAGTATTCGGCCGAAGCACAATAGAAATTTGAGTTTTGATTAGTTTTATTAAATACAAAATTATGTCACAAAAAGAAAACATTGGTGCCCGAAAAATATGTTTACTACTACACATTTTGCTATAATAAAATAATACAAAATATAACTAAACAAAATTAATAGAAAATAAACAGGATAATATCGGATTATAAAAAACACGATGTCAAAAATTTAATTAAAAAAACGCTTATTAAAAAGCTACAACGCAATATAATAACAGTAAAAAAAACATTTCAGTATTAAAAATTTAATTTAAAAACATTGTGGTGAATAAAAAGTAGGTTTTCAGCATTTTCCGGGAGCAATCTAAGTCAAGCACGTAATCGCCGCATCTCGCCCAAGGTCCCTTTTGCGTCTCGCGGAGTGATATGCGATGCATTTTGCATTTACACCCTCGATTTATTTGACCCAGATTTTCAATGTGTCCAATAGCAAAATTTATTTTAAGGGTCGGCAAAGTGTCCAAAACGGTCTATCAGCGTAGTGTCCCCGGTCGGGGTTGTGTCCGATCGGCGTAGTATCCAATACCCTTTTTCGAATATAAATTTGCTCCTTGTGCAAGTATTTACATCCACAAGAAACAACGCTGCAACCACAACAGATTGAAAGAGACTCACCATTTAACACCAGAAATGCAGGAATTTTTAATAATGCAGGGTATGTACATTTGTGTTCCTTATCAAGCCAATGTTGCGTTTACGCAACTCTCTAATTTATAATCATGTTTTTTTGAAACTATATAAGTTTTTGAGTTTTTATATCAACAGTAACATCTTTTGATCTTTCCAGAGCCATTCTAGATAAAAATTAAAATCTTTATTTGTAAGAGTAATTTTTTTAAAGACGTTTCTGTCACCCATGCAATAGTATTCAAAATTCAATAAATTCAGGCTGTAATTTTGATAAAATAAAAGCTGAATTTAAATAGATAAAAATATGCTACATTTAGTTTCACACTATAAAATCACACAGAAGTTATAAAAACAGATATAAATTAGACATAACATACTTAAAAATTTTTTTATCTAGAGTGTTGCGTTAACGCAACATTGGGTGTAGATGGGTTAAGGCTAACTACATCTTATTGAAATAGTATATTTCAATACAAGTGCACTGTTACATAAGTTTTTGGATGCGTGGCTGATATCTGAAGCGTTAGATGCGTTAGCGGAGCTTTAAAAGAGGCCAAGCAGCTACCAGTTAACAGCGCATGCATGTTGAACATCATTTTTTGTATTTGTTGTCACAAAATTGTAAAAAACTATTGGCCGATTTCACAAAGCTTGATTAAACTTTGACTAACTTAATTGTGATTAAATTTGAAATCTAGAAATATGATTGGATAAAATTCAAGGTCTGTTAAATCTCAGCCAATGAAATTTCTGAATTTTAAATTTAATGACAATTAAGTTAATCAGAACTTAATCAAGCTTTCTGAAACCAGCCATATATATAGTAAATTTTGAGGTTAACTTTGACAGATGTCAAATTAGGTATATATAACATGTAAAGTTTCTGTTCCTGATAAAATGAATATAAAACAGTGTATTATAATATTCCATTCACACAGGAAGAGTAGCTGTTAGGCTGTTAGGGTCTTTTGATTTGTAATGTTTTTAAGCATTTAAAACTAGTCATTTGAAACTTTTCGTAATTTTCTTGAAGTTGGCATTAGCATGTTATTGTTTGAACATTTGAAAAGCAAATGGTAATCAAATGTCAAACATTTATTAATATTTTAATTCACATTAAAAACAGTATAAATCATTAAAAATAAATCATCCTAAACTTGATGTTTGTTGATATTGAAATGCATAACATAAAAGATTTCAATGAATTTCAACAGGCTTTCACTATTTTAACACTAGACAAAAGTTTGACAGAAATCAACATAACCTAGAAACTATTTTTCATAACCTAGTTGAAAAGTAGGAGCATCATGAGTCACACTACAACAATTTTGCAATTGTTACAAGAGTTCTAAGTTCTCTTGGTACTAGTTCTCTTACACTAGAAAAATCACTAGAGGCAGTTGTTTTAGTTACTCTCCCGGGTGCAAATAGATAATATACGAGTTGTATAAGACGGTCTATTTTAGCACAAGTTGTTTGGGACATGATAAGAGAAGCGAGGAGTGTTCCAAAGAAACGAGTGCTACAATATGTCTTATAAAACAAGTATAATATACTATCTTTTCTACTTTGCATTATTAATTTTATAAAAATTTGTAAATTCAAGCCATTAAAAATGTTGCGTTACAATCTAGCGATTTTTGCGTGTAAGATGCTATCAAATGACATTTGACGTTTTGTGAGGTTAAAATGTGTCAAATTTAAATGTGTTTATATGTAATAGTACAAAACAGTTTTAAAAAACGATTTAAGTTTTTAATTATATTTTATTTTAATTATATAAACAAACAAAAGACTTTGACAGTCAAGTGTCAACAGATAACCGTGATTTCTGGAATTGAATCATGAGACACATTTTTATTTAACGTAATTTTTTTTATTTGATAGCTTCGTAATTTGATAGTCTGGGGATATCTGCAATCCTGGCTACCCCCACTTCCCCTACATTGCAAATTCAATATTTGAACTGAAATAAAGAGGTATTGGTTAAAACCTTGCATGGCACACGAGAGTTAAGCATATTATCCACTCAGAAAAATTAACCCATTTAACTTTTGGCAATTTTTCTTTCGTGGATAATAGCTTACTTAACTCACTTGTCCATAAATAACTATTATCTTTTGCAAGGTGTTAAAAAATGCCGAAAGTATAATAAATTATGATTGTTTACTTAATAAAGTTAGTAAACAGTCAATGCAATGTATATTGTTTTAACCATGAGTTTTATGTAGGCTAGACAGACAAAACTTGTAAGATGCTGATTTTTTTATATTTTTTCTTAGAATTTCTTACACATTTTTATTCAGTAGCCATTATAATAACAACTGCTGTTTAATCTACGAAGTATTAAATTAGGTTTTGTTAGTTAACATCAACATTTAAAATTATTGTGATTTTTTTGTTTGACAATGAATTCAAACACAGTATATATCAAGTAAATTAGTTAGTTGTAGTTCCACCGTTTTCAAATTATCTAGTCAAAAGTTAGTTGACTACGATTTAACCAATTCCTCTGATTCAACTGAAGATTTGGCTGAAGGCATTCAGCAATGCCTATAATTTTGGCATTTTCTTTCAGAAATCTGTGAAATACCTTAAAGAATCCATAAAATTGATCAACTTTATCTGTAGTGACGACATTCATTAATTTTTTCCATGATAATTTTGCCAATAAATGTAGTTATTTTTACTGTTTTGTGGCAATATGTTAATTTGATCTAGGAATTTATTTGTAAGGTTGGCCACTCCGTATTCTACACTCTACAGAGCTAATGAAATCAACTTCCAATGACCCAGAGAAGTGCTAATGTAATGCTATCTTCGTCATACTCGTAGATAATGAGAGTAAAGCACAACAAAACGCTTTCTGTGATAATTTCTTGCAAAGATGACGCAGAGCTCATCTTTCGGTGGACGGATGGTATGTTTACTATTATAGTATGATCAAAAAGTCTTTGGATCAGGGTTGCCATGAAATTAACAAGCTATCTATGAAATTATTTATTTCTATTATTTTTGACATTTACTTCACAACTTTCAAGGCAATAGATAATAGTTCAAAATGTTTCAAAAGTAACAAAATTTTTATTATTAAATCATACTACAGTAATGGAAATCGTGGTGAAAATGGTAATTGGGCTTATTCGCCTCGTTTATATTTAAATGAGTTGAGTTTAAATGAGAGATTTCCCAACTTCGTCATAATCAAACAAGATTTTTTCGGCAAGTTCAACGAAATGTCGACACATTTGAAGAAACTGGTAATATAAGTGATAGAATTCGATCTGGAAGAAGAAGGGGGGGAAACGAAGATATTATTGATCAGGTTAGGCAACGCATGCAAGAAGAACCTACCTTGCCTTTGCGTAGACTGCCGCAAGAAACCAATTTAAGTTATGGAACATGTCAAACCATTGTTAAACATGACTTGAACATGTTTCCTTATAAAATGCAGATGTATCCAGAGTTACTGCCACCAGAATATAAGAAGAGAGTATCGTACTGTACTTGGTTTAATGACCATATGAATAATGATATCCTTGACTTAACATTTTTTACAGACGAATCTTATTTTTACCTTTCTGGATATATTAATACACAAGTCATGCATATGTGGAGCGAGAATAACCCTAATTTTCATTGTGAGGCTCCTTTACATAGTCCTAAGATTGGTGTTTTTGTTGGAATCTCCCGCAGACGAATAATAGGGTCAATATTTTTTCAAGAAACCATAACAGCTGAAAGATATATCGAAATCAATTACTTGAGTCTTTCATCAATCAATTGCGTGATGATGAACTTAATAATGGGTACTTTCAACAAAATAATACCTGATCCCATGTTGCTCGATAAACTCTAGCATATTTAAGGCAATTTTATGACGAAAGGTTAATATCAGAAGGTCGTTATCCACCTAGGTCTTGTGATTTGAGTCCTTTAGACTATTTCTTGTTCCCACTGCTTAAGAATTACATTACATCTGCCTTAATTCCATTGGGAATCATTGGCGCCCTTTATTTTGGGCTCTTCAATCCTTTTTATTAAGCTGGATTAGTGCTTATTATTACATATAGCTTGTGTCAAATATTCTTGTCTGATTTGGCCTTTTCTACTATCTTCCTCCATTCCTGTCTATTTGTGACTTTTTCTCTCCAATCCCTCACATTCATCTTCTTCATATCTTCTAGGACTTCGTTTTTCCATCTATTTTTGGGTTTTCCCCTTGGTCTTGTTGTTCCTGGTTCCCATTCTGTTATTGTTTTAATCATTCAAAAATTTGAAAAACAAACTCAACATTGTTTGATTATTATCCAATTGCAAGACAATCTTTCTCACAAATGTGGTACATACTTAGATTATACAATAATAGAAAACCATTAGCATCTGAATTTTCACACGATACGATACTTTTGTTTTGAAATAATTAGAATACAGGAATATTCTCTTTTTTAAAGTTCCTGTATCTGTTACACTATTACATAATGATTGGATTTGTTGTTTGTCATTTAAAACTACTTTTACAAATTTAATTCCCATTCTAGTTTTAAGAAGAATTTAAATTGTTTTCATATTCACAATGTTATGAAATAATAAACCAGAAATTAAATTTTTAATTGTTGGTAAACACAAAATTAATCCTGACTCTTCTAAAAACATAAATAACAATGACATCACCACTTAATATGCACCTCTTTTTTATAATAATGAACTTATTGACACATTAATTTTCATTAAACCTTTTAAAAAATTAAAACACTTAAAGATAATAGAGGGTCGGTATGCAAAATTAAATCAAAGTTATTAATTACCAATTTATTGTTGCTGGTTGGCATTTTTAAGCATGAACAATAATACTCCTTTTATAGTCTATATTATCTACCTCTACTATTACTACTACTTTACTACCTGTATAACAAGTGAATATTGATTAAAATGACCTTTACCTACACACAGTGATGAAAAATTAATAGAAAAACTGTGTTTACATAAATATACATAATTATGATAATTACAATTAGTTGGGCTCAATTTGTTTAAATTAATGTAATCATAACGATTTAAATAGAGCCAGGGGCTGAACACAACATTCTTATCTTATCATTAGTTCAACAACTTTACAGTACAATGGAATTTAATTTGTTATTGCTTATTAGTGCAATATAAATTATTATCATTTGAGCTATTCACTGCTATAATCAATTTTATTATTATTACTATTGTCAAGAGTCTCAAACGTTCAAACAATAAAACTTTCTAAAAGAACATACAGTTCTACTATTTTTAAACCTTAAGGTAGTTCATTCTCACTAAAGTCATTAATCCTTTTTGTATATTTTTAAAAATAAAAATAGCTACTAAAAAGCTGCTCTCAGGATTCAAACCCAAACAAATAAAATCTATATTTATTTCATAGTGGAATCAAACAGTTCTTTGAAGTATATACAGTGAATTTCTAACAATAGAACCGTATCCTTCATTCTTGCACACAACCTGTTATTTTAGGCTGAGGCATAAATTACTTTTAAAATTAATCTTGCATCATTTTATCAAGTTGGTTGTGAATAGAAAATCATAATAATCATTTGTTCACATTAAACGTATCTTAACAAAATGAACAGAATATTCTGATTTTATTTAAAGATTAATAACAATCTATAACACTTTTCAAATATGAGATGTAAACATTTGTAATTATTTTAAGAGTCAATGTAACTCACAATATTTTCAGCTGATCTTCAGGACAATGGCATAACTATTTAGTAGTAAGCATGTTTAAGGAATGCTTAAGAGCCCAAGATGCAAGGTGCCCAGAGAAATATTTGCGAGACTCCGGAACATCAAAATTGGCCCTTTAAATCACAATATTTTCCTCAAATATTTTATTAAAAAGTAAAACTATTTCATTGTTACTGTAACAATTATACGTATTAAGATATTTATCGTTAATTAAACCAGTATGTCGAATCGTTGATAAGTTGCACATATACTAAAAAAACCAACAATTATAAAATATCCTTTAAAAGCAACACTAACACTCTTTCATTTTATGCTAAAGATAAAGAATCGGGCATTTACCATTTAAATTGTTTTTTTTGTAGTTTGCTATATATTGGACAAACACTTCGAAATTTTGACATAAGATATAAAGAACATGTACGTTGTTACAGAAATAAACATCCCGAAAAATCTAATTATGCCAAACACATTTTAGAACAAAATCACACAATGACTTCTCAAAATAATTTTAAATTCATACATTTTTGTAGTAACAAACGCAAATTAGACATTTTAGAAGCTTTTGAGATATACAAACACAAACTCATGGTACCTTTAATGAATGAACAGATTCAGCTCAGTAATTCTCCGATACTGGAAGTGTTAGATATTTAATTCTGATTTTTTTATCTTTTTATCTAGTTACCTATTTTTTGTATTTACCTTAGCGATGTGTTTGTTTATATTTATATTACCTTTGATAATGACAGCTTAGCTGTCGAAACAATATTGTTAGGTTATAATTTAATAAATACTGTGAAACTTTTTTTATTAATCTTTATTTATTTCATTATTATGGAGTTCCATAAAGTAAGGCTAGAAACAATAAACTAGGTTATGTTAGTTTATGTTAAACTTTTGCATGATGTTCAAATGTTGAAAAGTTATTAAAATTAATTCACATTATTCATATTCTGCACTTAGTCCAAGCTAAAGACAGATAATCTACACAAATATCACATTTAGAATGCTTTAACTAGTAAGATGAAATTCAGACGCACAGATGGTGGCATCTGAGAGACGATCATTTTAAGCGATCAATAAATGCAACAAATGTTAGAACAAAATTAGCTTCTGGTTATGCATAGAACGTATCATTAAAAAAATACAAATGCAACTAGACATAAATGTGCATCAATTAGCATGAACTATATTATGAAAAAATCTTAGTGAAAAAATCATGAAATATAATCAAATTAAAAGATTAATTCAAAGTTTCACAAGTTTTATTAGTTTATCTTAACCTTAAGATAAACTAATAAAACTTGTGAAACTTTGAATTAATCTTTTAATTTGATTATATTTCATGATTATGGAGTTCCACAAAGTAAGGCTGGAGACAGTAAACGTTAGTGAAAAAAGTTAAAACTAGTGATGCACCGAAGGGCTTTTGGCCGAATCACCGAATATTCGGCCATTAAAATTTGCCGAGTATTCGGCCGAAGCACAATAGAAATTTGAGTTTTGATTAGTTTTATTAAATACAAAATTATGTCACAAAAAGAAAACATTGGTGCCCGAAAAATATGTTTACTACTACACATTTTGCTATAATAAAATAATACAAAATATAACTAAACAAAATTAATAGAAAATAAACAGGATAATATCGGATTATAAAAAACACGATGTCAAAAATTTAATTAAAAAAACGCTTATTAAAAAGCTACAACGCAATATAATAACAGTAAAAAAAACATTTCAGTATTAAAAATTTAATTTAAAAACATTGTGGTGAATAAAAAGTAGGTTTTCAGCATTTTCCGGGAGCAATCTAAGTCAAGCACGTAATCGCCGCATCTCGCCCAAGGTCCCTTTTGCGTCTCGCGGAGTGATATGCGATGCATTTTGCATTTACACCCTCGATTTATTTGACCCAGATTTTCAATGTGTCCAATAGCAAAATTTATTTTAAGGGTCGGCAAAGTGTCCAAAACGGTCTATCAGCGTAGTGTCCCCGGTCGGGGTTGTGTCCGATCGGCGTAGTATCCAATACCCTTTTTCGAATATAAATTTGCTCCTTGTGCAAGTATTTACATCCACAAGAAACAACGCTGCAACCACAACAGATTGAAAGAGACTCACCATTTAACACCAGAAATGCAGGAATTTTTAATAATGCAGGGTATGTACATTTGTGTTCCTTATCAAGCCAATGTTGCGTTTACGCAACTCTCTAATTTATAATCATGTTTTTTTGAAACTATATAAGTTTTTGAGTTTTTATATCAACAGTAACATCTTTTGATCTTTCCAGAGCCATTCTAGATAAAAATTAAAATCTTTATTTGTAAGAGTAATTTTTTTAAAGACGTTTCTGTCACCCATGCAATAGTATTCAAAATTCAATAAATTCAGGCTGTAATTTTGATAAAATAAAAGCTGAATTTAAATAGATAAAAATATGCTACATTTAGTTTCACACTATAAAATCACACAGAAGTTATAAAAACAGATATAAATTAGACATAACATACTTAAAAATTTTTTTATCTAGAGTGTTGCGTTAACGCAACATTGGGTGTAGATGGGTTAAGGCTAACTACATCTTATTGAAATAGTATATTTCAATACAAGTGCACTGTTACATAAGTTTTTGGATGCGTGGCTGATATCTGAAGCGTTAGATGCGTTAGCGGAGCTTTAAAAGAGGCCAAGCAGCTACCAGTTAACAGCGCATGCATGTTGAACATCATTTTTTGTATTTGTTGTCACAAAATTGTAAAAAACTATTGGCCGATTTCACAAAGCTTGATTAAACTTTGACTAACTTAATTGTGATTAAATTTGAAATCTAGAAATATGATTGGATAAAATTCAAGGTCTGTTAAATCTCAGCCAATGAAATTTCTGAATTTTAAATTTAATGACAATTAAGTTAATCAGAACTTAATCAAGCTTTCTGAAACCAGCCATATATATAGTAAATTTTGAGGTTAACTTTGACAGATGTCAAATTAGGTATATATAACATGTAAAGTTTCTGTTCCTGATAAAATGAATATAAAACAGTGTATTATAATATTCCATTCACACAGGAAGAGTAGCTGTTAGGCTGTTAGGGTCTTTTGATTTGTAATGTTTTTAAGCATTTAAAACTAGTCATTTGAAACTTTTCGTAATTTTCTTGAAGTTGGCATTAGCATGTTATTGTTTGAACATTTGAAAAGCAAATGGTAATCAAATGTCAAACATTTATTAATATTTTAATTCACATTAAAAACAGTATAAATCATTAAAAATAAATCATCCTAAACTTGATGTTTGTTGATATTGAAATGCATAACATAAAAGATTTCAATGAATTTCAACAGGCTTTCACTATTTTAACACTAGACAAAAGTTTGACAGAAATCAACATAACCTAGAAACTATTTTTCATAACCTAGTTGAAAAGTAGGAGCATCATGAGTCACACTACAACAATTTTGCAATTGTTACAAGAGTTCTAAGTTCTCTTGGTACTAGTTCTCTTACACTAGAAAAATCACTAGAGGCAGTTGTTTTAGTTACTCTCCCGGGTGCAAATAGATAATATACGAGTTGTATAAGACGGTCTATTTTAGCACAAGTTGTTTGGGACATGATAAGAGAAGCGAGGAGTGTTCCAAAGAAACGAGTGCTACAATATGTCTTATAAAACAAGTATAATATACTATCTTTTCTACTTTGCATTATTAATTTTATAAAAATTTGTAAATTCAAGCCATTAAAAATGTTGCGTTACAATCTAGCGATTTTTGCGTGTAAGATGCTATCAAATGACATTTGACGTTTTGTGAGGTTAAAATGTGTCAAATTTAAATGTGTTTATATGTAATAGTACAAAACAGTTTTAAAAAACGATTTAAGTTTTTAATTATATTTTATTTTAATTATATAAACAAACAAAAGACTTTGACAGTCAAGTGTCAACAGATAACCGTGATTTCTGGAATTGAATCATGAGACACATTTTTATTTAACGTAATTTTTTTTATTTGATAGCTTCGTAATTTGATAGTCTGGGGATATCTGCAATCCTGGCTACCCCCACTTCCCCTACATTGCAAATTCAATATTTGAACTGAAATAAAGAGGTATTGGTTAAAACCTTGCATGGCACACGAGAGTTAAGCATATTATCCACTCAGAAAAATTAACCCATTTAACTTTTGGCAATTTTTCTTTCGTGGATAATAGCTTACTTAACTCACTTGTCCATAAATAACTATTATCTTTTGCAAGGTGTTAAAAAATGCCGAAAGTATAATAAATTATGATTGTTTACTTAATAAAGTTAGTAAACAGTCAATGCAATGTATATTGTTTTAACCATGAGTTTTATGTAGGCTAGACAGACAAAACTTGTAAGATGCTGATTTTTTTATATTTTTTCTTAGAATTTCTTACACATTTTTATTCAGTAGCCATTATAATAACAACTGCTGTTTAATCTACGAAGTATTAAATTAGGTTTTGTTAGTTAACATCAACATTTAAAATTATTGTGATTTTTTTGTTTGACAATGAATTCAAACACAGTATATATCAAGTAAATTAGTTAGTTGTAGTTCCACCGTTTTCAAATTATCTAGTCAAAAGTTAGTTGACTACGATTTAACCAATTCCTCTGATTCAACTGAAGATTTGGCTGAAGGCATTCAGCAATGCCTATAATTTTGGCATTTTCTTTCAGAAATCTGTGAAATACCTTAAAGAATCCATAAAATTGATCAACTTTATCTGTAGTGACGACATTCATTAATTTTTTCCATGATAATTTTGCCAATAAATGTAGTTATTTTTACTGTTTTGTGGCACAAGCGCTTCGGGTGGAAAGTCGGTTTTCGTGTCCTCATCCGCTTCCCGCATACAAAACCTCTAACGTCAAAGACATGAACGGCCCGAAATCGGCGGGTACCAATACACAGAGAGCAATTGGAGTTTTTCTTTTCGCCAAACGAACGAGGGAAGCGGTCGCAGGGGCGTGGTTGTCGGAGGGGGCGTGGCCTACGTACACGACAGGGTCCGAGAGACGTTGGGATGTCCATCCTCGAAAACCAGAACGAGATACGAACGAGGGAAGCTGAGATACGACCTGAAACGTTTGCGAGTCCTCAGTCGCCCCCTTGGGAACACGGGCGGCGTACGAAGACCATAACTGGGTCCCAGACACTCGGGCCGGTCCATCCTAGAAAACCAGAACGAGATATCTGGACGGGAAGCTGAGATACGACCAGAAACGTTTGCGAGTCCTCAGCCGCCCCCTTGGGGACACGAGCGTCGTTCGAAGACCATAACTGGGTCGCAGACACTTCGGCCGGTCCATCCTCGAAAACCAGAACGAGATATCTGGGCCGGAAGCGGAGTTATCGCTCGAAACGTTTTAAGGTTCCCAGCCGCCCCCCTTTAAGACGGGGGCGGTGTGCATGTCGATAGCCGCCTTCCAGATACTTAGGGCTATTCATCGCTGAAAACCCGAACGAGATATCTTTTCCCGGAGCCGAGATATGACCAAAAGTGGAAGCGTGTTGTAGGAGCGATAGGAGGGTGGACACAATTGCTCCAGTTCGATACTGTTGAAAAAAACGGCAACCCTAGTCCAAACATACAATATGTATGCTGTAGTGAAAAAAGATTTAAGACTGAATTCGAATCAAGAGAGATATTCGGTAAAAACATTTTCTAGCCGAAAATATACGCATCTAACATTGTGTTTTTTGAATCCGCCTTAATGTTCATATTTTCCCCATTTATATTGTGTATAAATTAATTTTTCAACTTAAAAAAAAGATTACTGAATTAACAAAAAAAAAATAAAATTTCAGCCATTATTCCAGTTAAAAAATTTTTTGGTATAAAGTGAGATTCGAACCAACAACGATACTGCCATAACGGGTGCATAATACAGCATATCGGAGTACATGCATCTGAGCCAGCACCTTCTACAGATGTCACCGCCATGTTAGAACTATTTAAAAGGGATACCGTTATTAACAGTCGACACTAAACAGTTTTTCTTGATTTCCTCGTAAACGACTGAATTTTCCGCTTCGACACATCGGAACACTTTTGTCATCTGGTCGAGCTTTATAAGAAAATCACAATTTTAATTACAAAAAGTGATTAATACACCTTCATACACGCTAATTAAGCATCTTAAACGGACCATTTTAATTAAGTGGCTAGAACTAAAAAACTATAGGAGCCAAAACGAATCCGCTTGGAAATCCGCGTAGAAGACCGTACGTGCTACCCGGAACCGCAAAAGTTAACTTTTTAGGGCCACAATTAAAGCCGCCAGAGAGACCTACATCCGGGGTGTTTTTCCGCGATTTCTAACACTTTCTAAACAGTTAATCGCAAATAACTTTTAAAATACGCTTCGTACGATTTCGCGTCATAGGACCTTTTCTATTTATCTTTGCACTGCGCAGGTAGTGGTGCCAACAGAATTTGGATATCTCGCACCGAATCCGCGATAATTAATTAAAACCGCGAGAAACATTGAACCGCGGATTACTCGCGAACCAAGCGTCCCAGAGGGATGCGGTTTTGACGACTCTATGGAGGACGACTAGAGGAAGGGCACTCAGTGAAAATCTTCGAGATACTTGTATAATTGACGGCGTCAGAGGAGGCGGTTCCCCGAGAGATTCTTCCAACTGCCCCCGAAACGCCGCCACCCAGATGCCATTTCTAGACCCTATGGTGTCCTACCCGACGAGAGAAACCCAACCGTACCAAAATGTTAGTCCTAGGACCGACGCCGCCCCCCTACAAGTTGACCTTCGCGTACTCGCGGTTTTCGCATACAAGGAGCGGTTTTTAACGATCGGACCTACTAACCTTTTTTAGAGCCCACAAACCGAAGTTTCATAAGAGCTCTTCGGATCGCAAATAGGACTGCGGACGGCGGCGGTACAGCTTCGAGAATGGCTGCCCCCACGGTTTTTCCGATATTAATCGGAAATGGACCATAACAGGAACACTTAGGATGAACCTTCGGGATACTAGACGAGTCTGGCTATCGGACGGTGAAGACCGCAACGCGCTATCTATACCGGGGACGGAGATACAGCCGATAGCGTAGACGTGATGGTCGAGGGGGCGGCGGACCGGAACGGGAGCGGCGAGGAGGTCGAGATAGGGCTCGATCGACGCGGAAGGAGATCCCTAAAGACGCCCCGAAGCCGTTTCCACTTAGAAAAAAGATCAAGTCGGCGGCAGCGTTTTTACTCGTGCAAGATTTTCGGGCGAAAGAAAAATCAAAGATTTAGAGTTTTCCTGCTGTAATTTTCCCGCTACCGTAGCCTTTTGGGAAAAAATCCAACCGTCGGAAGTATTTGAGATTTCACGTCGTTCGACGCAAAAAAATTCGTTTTGGCTCCTACCGTTCTCGAGATACCGCCCCTCGAAGAGGGGTCGACATTTGGGTACTCGCCGCCCCGTAGAGCGGCGGCGGGTGGCGATATCGACTAACCGATAGCGGTATCGGTCGCAGCAGGGAGCGATACGTCGAACGCCGTCGACGGATTTCCGCTAGCCCCCGAGATCCTAATGCCGCCCCCGGCCACCGCCTCCGGAGTGGCGCGGGCACGAAATGCGTTTCGGCAAACACGATCGGGGGCCGTCGCTGGCAAAGAATCGAGGGGCGAATTTCCGCTCCGACCTACCCTAAGACGGGGGCGGTTTTTCGCCGCCCCCGCCTAAACGGTCTACCGGGGAACGCGCGGACTCCGAACTTAAGCTGCCGAGGGCCGGACGCATCCACCCCCGAAAAACGGTCCCGATCGGACGACCCACGCGCCACCTAGAGACCGCGAAAGAGTCCGCGAGCGCGACTTTGATCGCTCGCGGGCGCGTTAATCGGTCGATCTATCGGGAAATCTTCCGGATCGGGGCTCCCACGAACCGCCCCCGGCCGCAACCGTCGTCGAATCTTAGACGGGAACGAAAATAGAATTGTTTCGAGTTAGCTTGGGAGACGGTTTTGTATGTTAACAAGCGCTTCGGGTGGAAAGTCGGTTTTCGTGTCCTCATCCGCTTCCCGCATACAAAACCTCTAACGTCAAAGACATGAACGGCCCGAAATCGGCGGGTACCAATACACAGAAAACGGTCGGAGTTGTTCTTTTCGCCAAACGAACGAGGGAAGCGGTCGCAGGGGCGGGACCGTCGGAGGGGGCGTGGCCTACGTACACGACCGTGTCCGAGAGACGTCGGGCTGTCCATCCTCGAAAACCAGAACGAGATATCTGGACGGGAAGCCGAGATACGACCTGAAACGTTTGCGAGTCCTCAGTCGCCCCCTTGGGAACACGGGCGGCGTACGAAGACCATAACTGGGTCCCAGACACTCGGGCCGGTCCATCCTCGAAAACCAGAACGAGATATCTGGACGGGAAGCTGAGATACGACCTAAAACGTTTGCGAGTCCTCAGCCGCCCCCTTGGGGACACGAGCGTCGTTCGAAGACCATAACTGGGTCGCAGACACTTCGGCCGGTCCATCCTCGAAAACCAGAACGAGATATCTGGGCCGGAAGCGGAGTTATCGCTCGAAACGTTTGAAGGTTCCCAGCCGCCCCCCCTTTAAGACGGGGGCGATCTGCATGTCGATAGCCGCCTTTCAGATACTTAGGGCTATTCATCGCTGAAAACCCGAACGAGATATCTTTTCCCGGAGCCGAGATATGACCAAAAGTGGAAGCGTGTTGTAGGAGCGATAGGAGGGTAGACACAATTGCTCCAGTTCGGTACTGTTGAAAAAAGGGCAACCCTAATCCTAACATACAATATGTATGCTGTAGTGAAAAAAGATTTAAGACTGAAATCGAATCAAGAGATATGCGGTAGAAACATTATCTAGCCTAAAATATACGTATCTAACACGAAATTCACCTAATAATGAAATCTCATTTTTGAACCGTTTTTATTTTCACTATTTTTCATTTTATATTGTGTATAAATTAATTTTTTAACTTAAAAAAAAGACGATTACTGAATTAACAAAAAAATAAAATTTCAGCCATTATTCCAGTTAAAAAAAATTTTGGTATAAAGTGAGATTTGAACCAACAACAATACTGCCATAACGGGTGCATAAGACAGCATATCGGAGTACATGCATCTGAGCCAGCACCTTCTACAGATGGCAGCGCCATGTTAGAACTATTTAAAAGGGATACCATTATTAACACTTTACAGTTAGTTGACACTACAGTTTTTCTTGATTTCCTCGTAAACGACTGAATTTTCCGCTTCGACACATCGGAACACTTTTGTCATCTGGTCGAGCTTTATAAGAAAATCACAATTTTTATTACAAAAAGTGATTAATACACCTTCATACACGCTAATTAAGCAGCTTAAACGGACCATTTTAATTAAGTGGCTAGAACCAAAAAACTATAGGAGCCAAAACGAATCCGCTTCGAAATTCGCGTAGAAGACCGTAGGTGCTACCCGGAACCGCAAAAGTTAACCTTTTAGCCCAAAATTAAAGCCGCCAGAGAGACCTACATCCGGGGTGTTTTTCCGCGATTTTTAACACTTTCTAAACAGTTAATCGCAAATAACTTCTAAAGTACGCTTCGTACGATTTCGCGTCATAGGACCTTTTCTATTTATGTTTGCACTGCGCAGGTAGTGGTGCCAACAGAATCTGGATATCTCGCACCGAATCCGCGATAATTAATTAAAACCGCGAGAAACATTGAACCGTGGATTACTCGCGAACCATACATCCGAGCGGAAAGACGTTTTGACTACCCTATCGAGGACGACCAGAGCAAGGCCACTCAGTGAAAATCTTCGAGATACTTCTATAATTGACGGCGTCAGAGGGGGCGGCTTTCCGAGAGATTTTCCCAACTGCCCCCGAAACGCCGCCACCCAGATACTATTTCTAGACGTTACGGCGTCCAATCCGTCGTGGGAAACCCACCCGTACCAAAAGTTTAGTCGTCGGACAGACGCCACCCCCCTACAAGTTGACCTTCGCGTACTCGCGGTTTTCGCGTATAAGGAGCGGTTTTTAGCGATCGGACTATAGGACCGTTTCTATAGCCCACAAACCGAAGTTTCATGAGAGCTCCTCGGATCGCAAATAGGACTGCAGACGGCGGCGGTACAGCTTCGAGAATGGCTGCCCCCACGGTTTTTCCGATATCAATCGGAAATGGACCATAACAGGAACACTTACGATGAACCGTCGGGATACTAGACGAATCGGGCTATCAGACGGTGAAGACCGCAACGCGCTATCTATACCGGGGACGGAGATACAGCCGATAGCGTCGACGTGTTGGTCGAGGGGGCGGCGGACCGGAACGGGAGCGGCGAGGAGGTCGAGATAGGGCTCGATCGACGCGGAAGAAGATCCCTAAAGACGCCGTGAAGGCGTTTCCACTTAGAAAAAAGATCAAGTCGGCGGCAGCGTTTTTACTCGTGCAAGATTTTCGGGTGAAAGAAAAATCAAAGATTTAGAGTTTTTCTGCTGTAATTTTCCCGTTACCGAACCCGTTCGGGAAAAAATCCAACCGTTGGGAGTATTTGAGATTTCACGTCGTTCGACGCAAAAAAATTCGTTTTGGCTCCTATAGTTCTCGAGATACCGCCCCTCGAAGAGGGGTCTACATTTGGGTGCTCGCCGCCCCGTAGAGCGGCGGCGGGTGGCGATATCGACGAACCGATAGAGGTGTCGGTCGCAGCTGCGGGCGATACGTCGAACGCCGTCGACAGATTTCCGCTAGCTCCCGGAAACCTAATGCCGCCCCCGGCCCCCGCCTCCAGAGCGGCGCGGGCACGAAATGCGTTTCGGCAAACACGATCGGGAGCCGTCGCTGGCAAAGAATCGAGGGGCGAATTTCCGCTCCGACCTACCCTAAGACGGGGGCAGTTTTCCTCCGCCCCCGCCTAAACGGTCTACCGGGGAACGTGCCGACTTCAAACTTAAGCTGCCGAGGGCCGGACGCATCTACCCCCAAAAAACGGTCCCGATCGGACCACCCGCGCGCCGTCGACGGGCCGCGAAAGAGTCCGCGAGCGCGACTTTGATCGCTCGCGGGCGCGTAAATCGGTCTCTCAGACGGGAAATCTTCCGGATCCGGGCTCCCCCGACACCCCCCCGGGCGACCACCTCGCCGAATCTCGAATCATAGCGACCGCCGAATTAGTGTAAGTTAGCTTGGGAGCCGGTTTTGTATGTTAATAAATATGTTAATTTGATCTAGGAATTTATTTGTAAGGTTGGCCACTCCGTATTCTACACTCTACAGAGCTAATGAAATCAACTTCCAATGACCCAGAGAAGTGCTAATGTAATGCTATCTTCGTCATACTCGTAGATAATGAGAGTAAAGCACAACAAAACGCTTTCTGTGATAATTTCTTGCAAAGATGACGCAGAGCTCATCTTTCGGTGGACGGATGGTATGTTTACTATTATAGTATGATCAAAAAGTCTTTGGATCAGGGTTGCCATGAAATTAACAAGCTATCTATGAAATTATTTATTTCTATTATTTTTGACATTTACTTCACAACTTTCAAGGCAATAGATAATAGTTCAAAATGTTTCAAAAGTAACAAAATTTTTATTATTAAATCATACTACAGTAATGGAAATCGTGGTGAAAATGGTAATTGGGCTTATTCGCCTCGTTTATATTTAAATGAGTTGAGTTTAAATGAGAGATTTCCCAACTTCGTCATAATCAAACAAGATTTTTTCGGCAAGTTCAACGAAATGTCGACACATTTGAAGAAACTGGTAATATAAGTGATAGAATTCGATCTGGAAGAAGAAGGGGGGGAAACGAAGATATTATTGATCAGGTTAGGCAACGCATGCAAGAAGAACCTACCTTGCCTTTGCGTAGACTGCCGCAAGAAACCAATTTAAGTTATGGAACATGTCAAACCATTGTTAAACATGACTTGAACATGTTTCCTTATAAAATGCAGATGTATCCAGAGTTACTGCCACCAGAATATAAGAAGAGAGTATCGTACTGTACTTGGTTTAATGACCATATGAATAATGATATCCTTGACTTAACATTTTTTACAGACGAATCTTATTTTTACCTTTCTGGATATATTAATACACAAGTCATGCATATGTGGAGCGAGAATAACCCTAATTTTCATTGTGAGGCTCCTTTACATAGTCCTAAGATTGGTGTTTTTGTTGGAATCTCCCGCAGACGAATAATAGGGTCAATATTTTTTCAAGAAACCATAACAGCTGAAAGATATATCGAAATCAATTACTTGAGTCTTTCATCAATCAATTGCGTGATGATGAACTTAATAATGGGTACTTTCAACAAAATAATACCTGATCCCATGTTGCTCGATAAACTCTAGCATATTTAAGGCAATTTTATGACGAAAGGTTAATATCAGAAGGTCGTTATCCACCTAGGTCTTGTGATTTGAGTCCTTTAGACTATTTCTTGTTCCCACTGCTTAAGAATTACATTACATCTGCCTTAATTCCATTGGGAATCATTGGCGCCCTTTATTTTGGGCTCTTCAATCCTTTTTATTAAGCTGGATTAGTGCTTATTATTACATATAGCTTGTGTCAAATATTCTTGTCTGATTTGGCCTTTTCTACTATCTTCCTCCATTCCTGTCTATTTGTGACTTTTTCTCTCCAATCCCTCACATTCATCTTCTTCATATCTTCTAGGACTTCGTTTTTCCATCTATTTTTGGGTTTTCCCCTTGGTCTTGTTGTTCCTGGTTCCCATTCTGTTATTGTTTTAATCATTCAAAAATTTGAAAAACAAACTCAACATTGTTTGATTATTATCCAATTGCAAGACAATCTTTCTCACAAATGTGGTACATACTTAGATTATACAATAATAGAAAACCATTAGCATCTGAATTTTCACACGATACGATACTTTTGTTTTGAAATAATTAGAATACAGGAATATTCTCTTTTTTAAAGTTCCTGTATCTGTTACACTATTACATAATGATTGGATTTGTTGTTTGTCATTTAAAACTACTTTTACAAATTTAATTCCCATTCTAGTTTTAAGAAGAATTTAAATTGTTTTCATATTCACAATGTTATGAAATAATAAACCAGAAATTAAATTTTTAATTGTTGGTAAACACAAAATTAATCCTGACTCTTCTAAAAACATAAATAACAATGACATCACCACTTAATATGCACCTCTTTTTTATAATAATGAACTTATTGACACATTAATTTTCATTAAACCTTTTAAAAAATTAAAACACTTAAAGATAATAGAGGGTCGGTATGCAAAATTAAATCAAAGTTATTAATTACCAATTTATTGTTGCTGGTTGGCATTTTTAAGCATGAACAATAATACTCCTTTTATAGTCTATATTATCTACCTCTACTATTACTACTACTTTACTACCTGTATAACAAGTGAATATTGATTAAAATGACCTTTACCTACACACAGTGATGAAAAATTAATAGAAAAACTGTGTTTACATAAATATACATAATTATGATAATTACAATTAGTTGGGCTCAATTTGTTTAAATTAATGTAATCATAACGATTTAAATAGAGCCAGGGGCTGAACACAACATTCTTATCTTATCATTAGTTCAACAACTTTACAGTACAATGGAATTTAATTTGTTATTGCTTATTAGTGCAATATAAATTATTATCATTTGAGCTATTCACTGCTATAATCAATTTTATTATTATTACTATTGTCAAGAGTCTCAAACGTTCAAACAATAAAACTTTCTAAAAGAACATACAGTTCTACTATTTTTAAACCTTAAGGTAGTTCATTCTCACTAAAGTCATTAATCCTTTTTGTATATTTTTAAAAATAAAAATAGCTACTAAAAAGCTGCTCTCAGGATTCAAACCCAAACAAATAAAATCTATATTTATTTCATAGTGGAATCAAACAGTTCTTTGAAGTATATACAGTGAATTTCTAACAATAGAACCGTATCCTTCATTCTTGCACACAACCTGTTATTTTAGGCTGAGGCATAAATTACTTTTAAAATTAATCTTGCATCATTTTATCAAGTTGGTTGTGAATAGAAAATCATAATAATCATTTGTTCACATTAAACGTATCTTAACAAAATGAACAGAATATTCTGATTTTATTTAAAGATTAATAACAATCTATAACACTTTTCAAATATGAGATGTAAACATTTGTAATTATTTTAAGAGTCAATGTAACTCACAATATTTTCAGCTGATCTTCAGGACAATGGCATAACTATTTAGTAGTAAGCATGTTTAAGGAATGCTTAAGAGCCCAAGATGCAAGGTGCCCAGAGAAATATTTGCGAGACTCCGGAACATCAAAATTGGCCCTTTAAATCACAATATTTTCCTCAAATATTTTATTAAAAAGTAAAACTATTTCATTGTTACTGTAACAATTATACGTATTAAGATATTTATCGTTAATTAAACCAGTATGTCGAATCGTTGATAAGTTGCACATATACTAAAAAAACCAACAATTATAAAATATCCTTTAAAAGCAACACTAACACTCTTTCATTTTATGCTAAAGATAAAGAATCGGGCATTTACCATTTAAATTGTTTTTTTTGTAGTTTGCTATATATTGGACAAACACTTCGAAATTTTGACATAAGATATAAAGAACATGTACGTTGTTACAGAAATAAACATCCCGAAAAATCTAATTATGCCAAACACATTTTAGAACAAAATCACACAATGACTTCTCAAAATAATTTTAAATTCATACATTTTTGTAGTAACAAACGCAAATTAGACATTTTAGAAGCTTTTGAGATATACAAACACAAACTCATGGTACCTTTAATGAATGAACAGATTCAGCTCAGTAATTCTCCGATACTGGAAGTGTTAGATATTTAATTCTGATTTTTTTATCTTTTTATCTAGTTACCTATTTTTTGTATTTACCTTAGCGATGTGTTTGTTTATATTTATATTACCTTTGATAATGACAGCTTAGCTGTCGAAACAATATTGTTAGGTTATAATTTAATAAATACTGTGAAACTTTTTTTATTAATCTTTATTTATTTCATTATTATGGAGTTCCATAAAGTAAGGCTAGAAACAATAAACTAGGTTATGTTAGTTTATGTTAAACTTTTGCATGATGTTCAAATGTTGAAAAGTTATTAAAATTAATTCACATTATTCATATTCTGCACTTAGTCCAAGCTAAAGACAGATAATCTACACAAATATCACATTTAGAATGCTTTAACTAGTAAGATGAAATTCAGACGCACAGATGGTGGCATCTGAGAGACGATCATTTTAAGCGATCAATAAATGCAACAAATGTTAGAACAAAATTAGCTTCTGGTTATGCATAGAACGTATCATTAAAAAAATACAAATGCAACTAGACATAAATGTGCATCAATTAGCATGAACTATATTATGAAAAAATCTTAGTGAAAAAATCATGAAATATAATCAAATTAAAAGATTAATTCAAAGTTTCACAAGTTTTATTAGTTTATCTTAACCTTAAGATAAACTAATAAAACTTGTGAAACTTTGAATTAATCTTTTAATTTGATTATATTTCATGATTATGGAGTTCCACAAAGTAAGGCTGGAGACAGTAAACGTTAGTGAAAAAAGTTAAAACTAGTGATGCACCGAAGGGCTTTTGGCCGAATCACCGAATATTCGGCCATTAAAATTTGCCGAGTATTCGGCCGAAGCACAATAGAAATTTGAGTTTTGATTAGTTTTATTAAATACAAAATTATGTCACAAAAAGAAAACATTGGTGCCCGAAAAATATGTTTACTACTACACATTTTGCTATAATAAAATAATACAAAATATAACTAAACAAAATTAATAGAAAATAAACAGGATAATATCGGATTATAAAAAACACGATGTCAAAAATTTAATTAAAAAAACGCTTATTAAAAAGCTACAACGCAATATAATAACAGTAAAAAAAACATTTCAGTATTAAAAATTTAATTTAAAAACATTGTGGTGAATAAAAAGTAGGTTTTCAGCATTTTCCGGGAGCAATCTAAGTCAAGCACGTAATCGCCGCATCTCGCCCAAGGTCCCTTTTGCGTCTCGCGGAGTGATATGCGATGCATTTTGCATTTACACCCTCGATTTATTTGACCCAGATTTTCAATGTGTCCAATAGCAAAATTTATTTTAAGGGTCGGCAAAGTGTCCAAAACGGTCTATCAGCGTAGTGTCCCCGGTCGGGGTTGTGTCCGATCGGCGTAGTATCCAATACCCTTTTTCGAATATAAATTTGCTCCTTGTGCAAGTATTTACATCCACAAGAAACAACGCTGCAACCACAACAGATTGAAAGAGACTCACCATTTAACACCAGAAATGCAGGAATTTTTAATAATGCAGGGTATGTACATTTGTGTTCCTTATCAAGCCAATGTTGCGTTTACGCAACTCTCTAATTTATAATCATGTTTTTTTGAAACTATATAAGTTTTTGAGTTTTTATATCAACAGTAACATCTTTTGATCTTTCCAGAGCCATTCTAGATAAAAATTAAAATCTTTATTTGTAAGAGTAATTTTTTTAAAGACGTTTCTGTCACCCATGCAATAGTATTCAAAATTCAATAAATTCAGGCTGTAATTTTGATAAAATAAAAGCTGAATTTAAATAGATAAAAATATGCTACATTTAGTTTCACACTATAAAATCACACAGAAGTTATAAAAACAGATATAAATTAGACATAACATACTTAAAAATTTTTTTATCTAGAGTGTTGCGTTAACGCAACATTGGGTGTAGATGGGTTAAGGCTAACTACATCTTATTGAAATAGTATATTTCAATACAAGTGCACTGTTACATAAGTTTTTGGATGCGTGGCTGATATCTGAAGCGTTAGATGCGTTAGCGGAGCTTTAAAAGAGGCCAAGCAGCTACCAGTTAACAGCGCATGCATGTTGAACATCATTTTTTGTATTTGTTGTCACAAAATTGTAAAAAACTATTGGCCGATTTCACAAAGCTTGATTAAACTTTGACTAACTTAATTGTGATTAAATTTGAAATCTAGAAATATGATTGGATAAAATTCAAGGTCTGTTAAATCTCAGCCAATGAAATTTCTGAATTTTAAATTTAATGACAATTAAGTTAATCAGAACTTAATCAAGCTTTCTGAAACCAGCCATATATATAGTAAATTTTGAGGTTAACTTTGACAGATGTCAAATTAGGTATATATAACATGTAAAGTTTCTGTTCCTGATAAAATGAATATAAAACAGTGTATTATAATATTCCATTCACACAGGAAGAGTAGCTGTTAGGCTGTTAGGGTCTTTTGATTTGTAATGTTTTTAAGCATTTAAAACTAGTCATTTGAAACTTTTCGTAATTTTCTTGAAGTTGGCATTAGCATGTTATTGTTTGAACATTTGAAAAGCAAATGGTAATCAAATGTCAAACATTTATTAATATTTTAATTCACATTAAAAACAGTATAAATCATTAAAAATAAATCATCCTAAACTTGATGTTTGTTGATATTGAAATGCATAACATAAAAGATTTCAATGAATTTCAACAGGCTTTCACTATTTTAACACTAGACAAAAGTTTGACAGAAATCAACATAACCTAGAAACTATTTTTCATAACCTAGTTGAAAAGTAGGAGCATCATGAGTCACACTACAACAATTTTGCAATTGTTACAAGAGTTCTAAGTTCTCTTGGTACTAGTTCTCTTACACTAGAAAAATCACTAGAGGCAGTTGTTTTAGTTACTCTCCCGGGTGCAAATAGATAATATACGAGTTGTATAAGACGGTCTATTTTAGCACAAGTTGTTTGGGACATGATAAGAGAAGCGAGGAGTGTTCCAAAGAAACGAGTGCTACAATATGTCTTATAAAACAAGTATAATATACTATCTTTTCTACTTTGCATTATTAATTTTATAAAAATTTGTAAATTCAAGCCATTAAAAATGTTGCGTTACAATCTAGCGATTTTTGCGTGTAAGATGCTATCAAATGACATTTGACGTTTTGTGAGGTTAAAATGTGTCAAATTTAAATGTGTTTATATGTAATAGTACAAAACAGTTTTAAAAAACGATTTAAGTTTTTAATTATATTTTATTTTAATTATATAAACAAACAAAAGACTTTGACAGTCAAGTGTCAACAGATAACCGTGATTTCTGGAATTGAATCATGAGACACATTTTTATTTAACGTAATTTTTTTTATTTGATAGCTTCGTAATTTGATAGTCTGGGGATATCTGCAATCCTGGCTACCCCCACTTCCCCTACATTGCAAATTCAATATTTGAACTGAAATAAAGAGGTATTGGTTAAAACCTTGCATGGCACACGAGAGTTAAGCATATTATCCACTCAGAAAAATTAACCCATTTAACTTTTGGCAATTTTTCTTTCGTGGATAATAGCTTACTTAACTCACTTGTCCATAAATAACTATTATCTTTTGCAAGGTGTTAAAAAATGCCGAAAGTATAATAAATTATGATTGTTTACTTAATAAAGTTAGTAAACAGTCAATGCAATGTATATTGTTTTAACCATGAGTTTTATGTAGGCTAGACAGACAAAACTTGTAAGATGCTGATTTTTTTATATTTTTTCTTAGAATTTCTTACACATTTTTATTCAGTAGCCATTATAATAACAACTGCTGTTTAATCTACGAAGTATTAAATTAGGTTTTGTTAGTTAACATCAACATTTAAAATTATTGTGATTTTTTTGTTTGACAATGAATTCAAACACAGTATATATCAAGTAAATTAGTTAGTTGTAGTTCCACCGTTTTCAAATTATCTAGTCAAAAGTTAGTTGACTACGATTTAACCAATTCCTCTGATTCAACTGAAGATTTGGCTGAAGGCATTCAGCAATGCCTATAATTTTGGCATTTTCTTTCAGAAATCTGTGAAATACCTTAAAGAATCCATAAAATTGATCAACTTTATCTGTAGTGACGACATTCATTAATTTTTTCCATGATAATTTTGCCAATAAATGTAGTTATTTTTACTGTTTTGTGGCAATATGTTAATTTGATCTAGGAATTTATTTGTAAGGTTGGCCACTCCGTATTCTACACTCTACAGAGCTAATGAAATCAACTTCCAATGACCCAGAGAAGTGCTAATGTAATGCTATCTTCGTCATACTCGTAGATAATGAGAGTAAAGCACAACAAAACGCTTTCTGTGATAATTTCTTGCAAAGATGACGCAGAGCTCATCTTTCGGTGGACGGATGGTATGTTTACTATTATAGTATGATCAAAAAGTCTTTGGATCAGGGTTGCCATGAAATTAACAAGCTATCTATGAAATTATTTATTTCTATTATTTTTGACATTTACTTCACAACTTTCAAGGCAATAGATAATAGTTCAAAATGTTTCAAAAGTAACAAAATTTTTATTATTAAATCATACTACAGTAATGGAAATCGTGGTGAAAATGGTAATTGGGCTTATTCGCCTCGTTTATATTTAAATGAGTTGAGTTTAAATGAGAGATTTCCCAACTTCGTCATAATCAAACAAGATTTTTTCGGCAAGTTCAACGAAATGTCGACACATTTGAAGAAACTGGTAATATAAGTGATAGAATTCGATCTGGAAGAAGAAGGGGGGGAAACGAAGATATTATTGATCAGGTTAGGCAACGCATGCAAGAAGAACCTACCTTGCCTTTGCGTAGACTGCCGCAAGAAACCAATTTAAGTTATGGAACATGTCAAACCATTGTTAAACATGACTTGAACATGTTTCCTTATAAAATGCAGATGTATCCAGAGTTACTGCCACCAGAATATAAGAAGAGAGTATCGTACTGTACTTGGTTTAATGACCATATGAATAATGATATCCTTGACTTAACATTTTTTACAGACGAATCTTATTTTTACCTTTCTGGATATATTAATACACAAGTCATGCATATGTGGAGCGAGAATAACCCTAATTTTCATTGTGAGGCTCCTTTACATAGTCCTAAGATTGGTGTTTTTGTTGGAATCTCCCGCAGACGAATAATAGGGTCAATATTTTTTCAAGAAACCATAACAGCTGAAAGATATATCGAAATCAATTACTTGAGTCTTTCATCAATCAATTGCGTGATGATGAACTTAATAATGGGTACTTTCAACAAAATAATACCTGATCCCATGTTGCTCGATAAACTCTAGCATATTTAAGGCAATTTTATGACGAAAGGTTAATATCAGAAGGTCGTTATCCACCTAGGTCTTGTGATTTGAGTCCTTTAGACTATTTCTTGTTCCCACTGCTTAAGAATTACATTACATCTGCCTTAATTCCATTGGGAATCATTGGCGCCCTTTATTTTGGGCTCTTCAATCCTTTTTATTAAGCTGGATTAGTGCTTATTATTACATATAGCTTGTGTCAAATATTCTTGTCTGATTTGGCCTTTTCTACTATCTTCCTCCATTCCTGTCTATTTGTGACTTTTTCTCTCCAATCCCTCACATTCATCTTCTTCATATCTTCTAGGACTTCGTTTTTCCATCTATTTTTGGGTTTTCCCCTTGGTCTTGTTGTTCCTGGTTCCCATTCTGTTATTGTTTTAATCATTCTATTTTCATTTGCTCTCGTTACATGTCCCAGCCATCGTATCCTTTGCGCTTTGATTTCTCGTACTATGTCCTCACTTTTTATCTCTCTGTCTATTTCTTCATTCATCCTCACTCTATATTCATCTTCTCCTGTTCTCACTGGGCCCAGAATTCTTCTTAGTATCTTTCTTTCATATATTCTTAGTTGTTCTTCATCCTTCTTTGTTAACCTCATTGTTTCTGCTGCGTATATAACTGTGGGTCTTATTAATGTTATGTAAATTCTTATTTTTGTGTCTTTTGTAAGCTTACGGTCTTTTAGCAGTGGTTTGTATATGTTGAACATTTTGTGTCCCCTTTGGATTCTATCTTTTATGTCTTGTACTTTACTGTTTTTATTATTTATCTCGGTACCTAGATACTGCTTAAGAATACGGTCTTTAAAATTCCAGTTCACACTTTAGAGGAATTGCAAGAACGAATTGTTGAATCCTGCCGTTCGATAACACCTGATCTTTTGAGAAAAGTTTTTAATAACATAGGCCGACGTGTTAACCTGTGTATTCAAGAACAGGGAAGACATTTTCAACATCTTTTATAATTTTTTTTATTGTTAAAGTTTACCTACCGAAATGTTATTGTTACAAGTTCTTTTCTTTCCCTTTATGAACCTGATTGTTTTTATTAGTTATTAAAGTATTGTTTATTCCTATAGTAAAGTGTTCTTTTTATAAATGTTATTAAGTAATACTTAAAATAACTGCAAGCACAAGAAATAATAATAGTGTACGCTAACCTAACATTTTCTGTGTATTATTTGGGGCTCTGTTTAGCAGTGTCGGCGCGTTGTATTTTTTGACACAGGTGGCTGTCTCCATTAGAGCTACTCAAGATACTATAATTTATAAATCTGCTGCTATGCATCTGGTTAAATATTCATTATCAACTTTCAATATCATTCAGCAACAAATTTAAAATTTCTAGATTATGTTCATAAGTAATCTAACCAACACTCCTCTTTCAGCAGATTGCAGTCATTTATCAGGCTACTTTCTTCAAGTGGTCCAACAGAATATCAAATGCCACTAATTCTGCATATTCAAATAGTTTTATACCAATTGGAATAATCAGATTTAAATAAATAAATGAAAATGGCTATTAAAAAATTATGTAATCCAAAAAAACAATATAACAAAATCAAGTCACAGACAACCTTCATCTAAAATTACCCTAAATAGCTTCTAAAAGTATCTTTGGAATATCAACAAAGAACTTATAAGCCTAGGTAACTAAACCACTTTGTCTGTAAGGTGACATTATTCATCCTCATATTTAATGTTTTATGTAATATTGATTATACAACTCATAATAAAATTAGCCAATAGTAGTTGCGAATTATCCTAGTTACCACATATAGATAAGTGAATATACGCTTCACGACGTTGTATAATCGTTTCGGTATTTCCAAGCCTGCAACACTATTGGTTCAAGCAATCGTTGTCAGAGTAACAATTATTTTGAAGTCATCGACATACCTGTGCATGCAATAAATTAAATTAATCTGTCAAAAAAGCATCGCTTCGTTTTGTTAGCTTTGTATTTGTGCAAATCCTGCTTTTCCGCTATGGAACGGTTTAGCAATATTAGTAGCGTTGAAATAGATCAGTCAATAGAACATATCACCCCTGAAAACACTGTCAAAACGCACAAATATGTGTGGAAACAGTTCTTGCAATTTTGCGAACACCGAAATTATAATATTTGTGCTGAAACATCGGACGAAGAGCTGGCAGATATTTTGAAGGATTGGGCATTTAATATGAAAAGAGCGAATGGCACCGATTACAAAGAAGGTACTGTGAAAACATTATGGAATATTACCGCCAAACTTCTGCAGCAAAAAATGTATGAAGATTTTAAGCGAAAAACTAATCCCTTCAAGGATTTAATTTTTATGAATGCCAGAAAAGCACGGGCAATAAAAAGAAGACAGCTACAAGCAATCCCTGAAAAAAGAAGATCGAGTGCTGCTGCTCTTACTAGAGAAGAAATCAATAAGATTGTTACAACCTACAACGAAGATACCCCTGATGGCCTGCAGAAGAAATTCTATCAAATTTGTGCTGTTGAGCTTGCGTGGCGCGGTAACGAAGCGGCTTTATGCCTTGTTGATTATTTCAAAAAAGAAATCAACAATTACGGTGAGCCCACAGGACGTATTGAATACAACACCATATTTTCTAAAACAACACAGGGTGGAGAAAAACCCACTGCGGAATCTAAATGGTTAACACCAAACAAACAATGTGAAGACCAGTGTCCAGTGCGCCTCTTTGATAAAATGCTAAGCAAAAGAACACCAAACATTAAAACCAATCGACTGTTCTTAACTCCACATCCTGGCTGGCAAAAAATAAAAACTTGGTATAAAAATTGTCCACTGGGAATTAATCAGTTAAGTAAATGGACACGTTTAGGAGCGGAGTCTATTGGACTGGATACTAAGAAAGTAAAAATAACAAATCATTCGAATCGTTCTTCGGCTGTGAGTAACTTATCAAAATCTGGAGCAAACTTGCAAGAAATTATCAAGATAACTGGCCACTGTTCATCTGACTCTCTCAAACCTTATCTTAAGCTTGGTAGTGAACATCATTCCGAAATTCTTGAAAAAATGAGAAACTCTTCAACTAATCAACCTAGTACGAGTACTGGCGTAGCAAATTCAGGTGTAACAAATATTTATTATAATGTACCTTTAATATTAATACCAATAAAAATAATAGTTGATTCTAAATTTTATTTGTTATATAATCGTATCGAATACCACTAGAGCAACCGAAAATAATCTTATACCTACCTCGCGACACGACGTATTCCTTAAAACACCACTCCAGCTACGCTGTCGTGGTGTTTCGCAGAATACGTCTCGTCGCTCGGTAGGTATAATCGATTATTTTCGTTTGCTCTCGTGGTATTAAAACTGATAATTATTCTGCACATGGAGCCAACTAGTCACCTTTAGCTATGCCAAATTACTCGCAATAATAGTTACCGATTTCAACAATGAGCTTATACGCTCGTGATAAATTACAGCATATTTTCTTGGAGTATTAAAGAAGCTTTGAATAGAAATGAGGAAGGTTATAAGGGTACATATTTGCGTTACATAACCTTGGTTAATATCAGATTGGCCAAAATAAATTTAGTTTCTAAGATTCAAAAGCTGATCTAAAAAATTGTCAAAGGTTTCTTAGATTATTAGCCTGTTTCTCATGAACAGAATAATTATTTTTCATTATTTAATTATCGAACCCCTCATAATAATAATCATCTTAATAAACACAAACTATAAACAAAATTTACATGGATATATCCTCGAAAGAGAAAATACTTTTTCAACATAATATTGCTGGATTATGAAACAAACCAATAAGGTGAATATCAAGGTCAAATACAAACAGTTTCCATTTAATTGGTTTGATTAAAAAAAAGATACTGGCAATGCAGTGGATGATTGATAAAACAATGATGTTGCTATTATTGATACATTCATATTCTCACTATTGTTAATTTTAAAAAAGATTATAGTTATTGCAAAAAAGGCATATTCGTATGTGAATTCTTTGTTTTATAAGTCATATTTTTATTGCCTTCTAAATTACAGTTTGCCTTTATCAGTTTCCTTGTTCTAGTTTTTACCTGCTTATCTAAATTTACAATATCTTAGTTTTTTAAATTTCATCATTATTTCATTATTATGTGCAGTTATTAGTTATCTTATCATTAAAATTTTGTTAACGATTAACATATTTGCATTTATTGGCTATAATTATAACATTATTGTTATATCTTATCTTGACCCTTCCTTAAAATATCTATTTACTTATTTAAGATTTTCTTATTCGTTATAGTTTTTTTAAATACTTATATTCAAGAATGTCCTATTGTTTTAATTTAAAATTAACATTATAACAATTACTTGCAACTTTTACTTTTCAAATTTTAATGTAATAAGGTAACAATACTAATAACGGTAACAGAAAATTAGTCTCAAGATGTTTGTATCTTTTTGTATCTTAATAATTATTTCCAGCGCATCTTTCATGAGAAAAATAACATAATTAATCATTCACGTTAACACTTAAAATATTGAATAGCAGTAATAATAACAATAATTATTTTTAATTCACTTTCATCAAGAGGGAAAAAAGAATTATTATTTTCAAACAATTGATGCATTCTTTCATGAATCGTATTAAATTATTTCATTCAATTTTTCTTGTGCTAGAAACTAATATAGAAACCAGCAATTCTAATAATACAGTGCACATTAAAAGACTACTACAACTTAATGAAACAATAAAGCAAATTAAAATAAAAAACATTTTACTTACCTGTGAGTTTGTCATCCTCAAGTCCAAACTATTTTTTACCTCTCACAAACAAAGCACCCGAGTTCCAGCAGCCTCATGCAACATAGAGAGAGAGAAGACAAATCACAACTGCAAAACACCGAAATGAAAAAGAAATGAAAAAAACCGGTATATGTGTGCAAAAAAAAGCAAAAAGAAAACAATTTTTAAAATAATAATAAATTCTGACAACTACATATAGTATATTCGTATGTACAACAACAACATCAATAAAGTGAAATTAACTAATGACGAAAAGTTACTACACTATTATTGCATTACTTCTTCTTTCTTAATATTTTTTAATAGCATTCACTTTCCTTTTTGTCTAGATAAACACAAAACGAATTCATACTCTTTCCAGAGCACATCCCCTTCTCCGTGAGATAATTAATTTATGTTTGCTTTCCAATAGAAAATCATCGGCATGGAACATGGCAATTAATTGTAAAATATATAGTATTTCATTTTACTTTTTGTAGTAATAGTGTTGGTAAATTTTGAAAATTATTCTATTATGAAACTTTTCATTTAATAATATGTGTACACTTGTTTCTTTATTGTATTAATAGAAATCACTGTCTTTTAATTATCATAATAATCTTCTAATTTAATGAAATAATAATATTAAAAAGTTTAATTAAACAATTTACTTATTTATTAATATCTTGTTAGCATTAACAGAGTTTTGTATGAATTAGTATTCATAACAATTGAGATGCATTATTATGCACAATGCACTGTAATTAATCAAGCGATCATTTCTTAGCAAATTTTGAAATCCTATTCGATTTCTTAAGATTTCTCAAATGCCATGGATTATTATCCATATTAGTTTTATGTATTATGCGTTAATTAAATATACATGATAATGAAACTGAAATGTATACAATTTTTTGCTACTTGTATTACATACATATGTACTGTGTAATAAACTAGTCATGTTCTGAAATCTAAACAGTTTTCCGAGCGTAGCCTTATGAGGATTTGGCAACTTTCAACTTAAATAAGCCTAAAAAACTATTAAAGTATCAATAGCTCATAATTTTGAAACTAGTCTCTCAAACAGTTTGTCCTCCAACAACCCCCTAAAACCATTAGTTCTTAAAAGCCTACAATTACTATTTCTTTATACCGCTCATTATAGAAAATTTGATGAAACATTAAGTTGTTTTTGACACAAACTTAGCTAATTACAGAATTTGATCTACATGCAGTGAAATAATATAATACCTTTGCTATAGATGGAATAAACATTTCAAAAGGAAAAGAATGATTTTTTTAATAAACTAAAACCAGCATAATCTAACCTACAAATATGATTAGAATTTATATTTTAAGGTTAGATATCTGTAGAAGTTATGTACTTGTCACTTATGTGATTTTAGAAAAATCCCAACAGAATTTCCTTTTCATAATAGAATTACTTTGCTTAACATTTTTCAATTATAATTATTAACAATACACGATTAATTTCATTAATAAAAATAAATTATCAATTTATTTGAAAATTCCTAATTTTCTAAATTTTTAAGTTTATCAACCTGGATATATTGTACACAGGTACACTAAAAAGCTGAGTTGAATTCAAAGCCTCTGTGTATTCTATAATTAAAAAACCCCATTATAGCCATAAAGAAAAATCTCATCGGAGCAGAGAAAAACTCTTTATAGCGTGCGTTCTGTTGAAGTATAACTAGCCCTTCCACAGACATCTCACAAACATGCCTTTAGAGTATTGCACCATTGCAACTAACATGAAACAGCAGTTTCCTGGTAATATACTGTAAGGTGTGCCTGTAAGATGTCTGTGGAAGGGATAGTGTATACTTCAAGCTAAAGACAAGGTCTAGTAAGTTTTTCTTCGCTCATATTAGATTTTTTCCTTTATGACTAGTTTATGTAGAGAAACTCATGGTATCTCAATAAGCAGAGTGCTATCTTATTTACGTAATTTTTTAGACATCTTTGGTGGCTGATGAAGAATGCCCAATTATAACGTTATAATGCCATACCAGTATGACGAATATAGAGTAGTTATGATGTGTCAATAACATTGACAAATTTCTTTAAAAATGTAAGACCTGTTTTACACATACGAGAATTGTGAAAATTTTAACCAAAATTTTACTGCAAATTTTGAATTGAACTTGATTAAATAAAATAAACCTAACAATATCTTGCACACTCAGCACTGAAATGTTACTTGATATTTAGCTTTATTATTGTTGCAGGCTCATTTTGATAAGATTTTACAGTGCAAATAATCATTTTATGAACAAAATAAATAGATGTGGTGCATACATTTCAAGAATTCAAACTCTGAATATTCTGGCATCACGCCACCGGTATCGGTAGATTGTGAAAAACAATGCAACGAAGGAGGAGGCAAATACGTGCAAAATGTTGGTTGATCTCATTTCTCCTGCTTGTGTATACATATATAGCATAAAAAATATATGTTTGTGGTATTTTATTATTGGGCATTTCTTGCAATTTTTGTGTTAAATCAAATTAGGATGGCATTTCCAGCTATACAATTCACGAAAAGGACGGAGGAAGTATAGCATTCAACACGTGTTGGCTGACGTATCAAAAACAACAGGTTTTATGTATACAACGTATACTAAGTATAATAATAGTGATTATATTTATATTTCAGAATTTTAAATAACAAATCTACTTTTTTCAAAGTAAGGCGTTTTATTTGCAGAAGTAGAAATAAGTAGGTCATTAAGACGTCATTTAAATATGCAGTTTTATCATTATATGACTTTTGTTTAGGTCACGAAACAACGTTTTTTTCCACGTCGTAAAATGACGTCTTTGGGCTGTGACATTTACCCATTTAATTTGCATCATAACGTCACTTCAAAGATGAAAATGACTGGCCAATAATCTACGTTAAAATGGCACTACTTACTAAGATTATATGTATTGGGATCAAATTTATTTTTCAAGGGAAGAGTAAACTGAGAAGTGATTTGTCTCCAACCTATAGGACACAAAACAATTGAATTTTTCTGGAAAGTTATAATTTTTGTAGAAAAATCAATATTCCATTTTATTATAAGTATCATATATAATATAATAGGATTGGTAGTGTACTGACTATCGTGCTGGTCTCTCACCCAAGCGGCCCAAGATCGACTCCCGGTGCCGGCAAGTCTGGTTAAGGCTTTCTGCAGTTTTTCCTTAGCTGTAAAACAAATGTGGGATTTATGCTATCTCGGAGATGCTGCTGTAAGTTGGCTGCAGCCCCACGATGGGCCTGCATAATAATAATAATCTCCCACACAAGCTTAATACCTCCCGGGGTCTGGTCTGGGCTGTATGGTAGATGGTCAATCTTCGTGAAGTCACGGTCTGCCAAAATTGTCGTGGGGAAGAAGCACATTGGGACGTTTATGGTCTTCATGCAATCTCTTGAGAGAATTACCATAGGCATCTACATTAATTGTAGTGCCTCTCGGCATGTACTCAATTAGAAGAACACCTTCAATGTACCAGAAAATTGTTGCCATGAGCTTTCCTGCAGAAGACCGAGTTCGAACTTTGTTCGGCGGTGGAAAACTTTTTAAGAATCCATTGTATGGACTCTTGTTTTGTCTCGGGATTCCAGTGGTGTACTCAAGCTTAAAACTGAAGTTTGAGTAATTTAACTTAATTTGTGTTTTCCTGAAACGGTTGCTGTTCAGTATTTGAATGTTTGTAACGTTGAACATTCAAAATTATTATTCTATTAATTGGAGTAAATGTATAATGTCTATTAATTATTGAAGCTTATAACCAGCTTTTCATGTAGTTAAATTTGATTTGAATTTGATAGTGTGGGTGCTGAGTTGACATCAAGATTAAAAGATTTAACTTCTGGTTATAATATTAAAGCTCAATATTTCTACTTTTTAATTTTGTCAAAGTGGTGGTGCCAATTTTGCGGACTTCACGATGAAGCAAGATCCAAATGCTCGTCTGACATCACCGATTGAAATTGGAAACTGCTATTGATGCTTATACATTTAGTGCTTCATGCAGTTTTCTCTAATGTTTCTCATTCTGCTTTAGGGTAGAAAATGCATACAGACCGATGACGACATCCACAAAACTGCCAACAAACGGTTCAAGAAACAGGCAGCAGACTTCTTTAACAAGGGGATTGTCATCAAAAAGGCTTGAACATCAACAGGAATTATGCTTACTGAAAAATAGTTTGTTTTTTCATTGTAATTAGAAAGTTTTTTCAGCTACAATAAACTGTTATGAATTTACTACAAAAGGATTCTTAATTTAAAAATGGCCTTTGTATATAAATTCTCTGCATTGTTACAAACAGAGGTTCACCTTCAGGGTATTAAAAAACGTGCAACCTAGAGTTTCTAAATATAAACTGAACTCTATTGTTCGAAGTTTGCATTCAGGACTCTAGTACAACCCTACATACATATTCGGACTTTATTCGATAAGTAGAATCGATTGGTACCAGTTTTGTTATCTGCTGATGTATGTTTAACAAGTTACACATGCCAAAAATTCTAATGGTGAGTCTATGTGAAAAAGCATTTCAGTACCAGTAACCTTGAGTTACAGGTTAGGTTAGGTTGTTCAGTTAAATGCAGAACACATTGAAAAGACTCATTCAATGTGTTTTCATGTGTTCAACTTTCTAATTATATGTCCTCAGATGATGAACGATTTTTGATGAGTACTGTCAATTGCACATGCCTGACGAAACAGATTTTTACCCAAACAGGCAGCAATATCAATAATAAGAATTGCAAGAATTTAGAAGACTGGAGCTTAGGCTTTCATTCCTAAAAGCTTAATTCTTTTTTTTATTATTTGCAGTCATCATTACAAGGTGAGTTGTCAAGTTGAAGAAACTTCAGTAAACCCAATATCGGTTGTCATATAATTAAGCTAGATGAAGTGCATGCTAAATTCTTACTTAATGATCAGTATTCTACAGGTTCTTGATCAAGTTTCTAACTTAATAAATCTGGTAACTGAAAATTAATGTAGATGTTTGAAAATGCGCATAGTTGAGATTGGTATATTTAGAAACTTAGTATTTAAAACTTAATATTTTTTTTTATAATATTTCTTCTAAATTCTTAATATTTGTTTCTTAAAATTAAAAAGTTAGTTGTTCTGATATAGAATATTCCATTCTTCTTGAATGTCACATAAAATTGAATGAATAAGTCATTCTCAAGTACATACGACAAAGTACTGACTATAGGTGTTTACAAAAATTAAATCAGATCGATCAGGTTAGGTACTATTTCTGTGATTGTCAGTGACATTAAAAAGAAAAAGATAAAAATAATGATCTGACTGACCCGGTTTAATTTTTGTAAATGTCTGATATGTGCCAACATCACATACATTGGAACTTAAGACTTGTCACATTAGAAATTTTAAAGTTTGCATTTTAGGTGTCCAGAGATTGAAGGGTTTTAGATTTTTTTTAGGATATAGATATCTAACTGTAATAGTTAAAGACTTATGTTGTATAAACTTATAGATCCAGGAGTTGAAGGTCATAGACATTTACATTTACGGGAGGTTGAAATTTTTTTATAAATAAATTTACTTAGGTACCTATTCTAAACTCCTCAAATGCATAAAAATAACCATCGCATTATGTAAATTAATGCATAGAAGATAAAACTATTATCATCATACAACACACAGACTTCATCTTAATAATTGGTGCACGTACTACAAGGGTGTTAAAGACCAATTAGTTAATCAACAAAAAAACATCAATTAAGTAAGATCCTACGACATGTTTCGTTGAACCCTAATTGCTGGTTTGCTTGCTGTAATAATCACACTTTATCTTCTTTCTTTTTAATTTACACCTACTGACAGATACACCAAGTGAGGGAATTAATTAATTCAAGAAGATAACAATCAGCCACTTTTTTTAGTAGAAATCCAAATGCGCTTTTTTGTAATAATAATAGTGGTTAAGTGATTTAGAAAGAAAAAATAAAACAAAAGAAGATAATACACCAAAAAAAAACGGTATTGAGCTATGATCATCTGAAGCATGAAGCGTAAGCATAGTAATAATAGGTTTGGGTTTTACTGTTATAAAACGTTTTTTTATTTTTGAGGAACAAATGGAGGACCTTGTTCACTTACACATGAAAGAACATGAGGAGATTTTTAATTACAGCATGTACAGTTTAAAGTGGATAGTTAATTTTAACACCTACATTGCTAATTTTATATAGTGACTGAAAGGGGGCTTTAAATTCAATTTCATTCATAATCAAGGAACTATTAAGTTTTTATTTTATTATAAATCAAACTATAAAACAAAATTGTTGATCCTCGAAAGTTTATTTCTAATTTGCACGTGGTCTTTTGTAATAGTATTTGATTAGAAATAGAAAAAAAGCATTGTTTTGACATTAATATGTGTTGAGGTTAGAATGCTTAAGTTATTTATAAAATCTAAATACAGAAAGGATGTTTCCTAACCTAAAAATTGCAAATGTCAATTTTTAAACTTCTATAAGTTAATTCAAAACAGGTTAGTTTAAAGGGAAGCTGTTTAACACACAAACAGTTTAAAGCAAAATATTTTATATATCTGTTCTGCATATTCTGCCCTGTTAAGGAAAAAGGTTGTATCTGCATAACTGTAAGTTTTGAAAAATCAATAAAAAATTAATTGTTATTGTGCCATCCAAAGCGTTTTTTGTTTTATATTAAAGTTGTTATGGTATATAAAGTTGTTATATAAAATAAAAACTTTAATATAAAACAAAACACGCTTTGGATGGCACAATAACAATTAGTTTTTTATTGGTTTCTCAAAACTTACAGTTATGCAGATACGAACTTTATCCTTAACAGGGCAGTATTGGCAACTTAAACATCCAATTTTTGTTTTAAAGTATATTTTATAACATAATAGTACTAATAGATTGTAGGAACTAGTTTATCACAACACTATGTTTAACTGGACAGACGGTTTTATGTCGAAAAAAAGGTACCGAAATACATATTGGCAATTAGTAAAATAGATGTGTGGTTAGAAGACACCATTTTAAATATAGTGAACATAAAATATATGTATATTAAAATATTTGCTTATAGTTGATATAAGTATAAGTTGGTATATAGTACGTACTACCAACCTTGCAAATAAAGAATTTTCAAGTATTAACTGTACTAATAACTTCTCTAAAATAGTTTTTCACCTTAAAATGATAAAAATCATATAATGATATATTTTATTAATTTCATACAAGATAGAGAAATAAATAACTTAAATTCGAAACAAACACTTCAAATTATGTATTACTCAGTGGCGTGCGGTCCATGGAAGCAATGGAAGCAATGCTTCCCTTATGAACTTATTAAAAATAAAAAACAATGCTAACAAAAATATTTTTATAAAATTATGGTTATCGTTTATTTAAATTTGTAATATTTAATCAACTTAAAGCTCAACATCAATTCCGTACAGCAAAAAGTATAATTATTTAGACTACTATTTTAAATTGAGCTCATTCAACTTGCGCGGAAAGGTAATACCGATTCAAATGTGTTACATACACTGCATATAAGCACTGATTTCGTTGCTTATTGCACTTCTCCCCGCCAGCCGGGCAGTCGCACCTTCGTTAGTTGGCAGCTGCCTTGTACATCGTAGTAAGGTCACATTATTTGTAGTGTGCTGCATGCCCAAATGTTTATTTATTATAATTTGGTTATTTGTTCGATAATTTGGTTATTGTTTAGTGTTTGTTAAATGTAAATCTACGAATGAGACTGTATTTTGAAACATTTTATTATTTCAAGTTATATAAGTTGGAATTTTTTTAAAGACAAATAATTCTATTTAGTTTGTTCTGTATGCAAATTTAAAATTGCATTATCGTCATGACTACAAATTCAGCTCATTCGGTGGAAGGTTCGAGTACTTACGATACAACCGAATCGCGACGAGTTTGTTGTTCAGTTTGTAAATTATTAAATTTTTTGCATACAGTTTTGGAGGGAAATTACAAATTGTTGAGAAAAGCAGATCAAAACCAAAACTTTAAAATTTAACAACAAAGATTAAAACCTGCACCAGGTAGTTTGCTAAAATACCTAAATAAATAAAATATTATAAATAGTAGTACTTTTTTTAAATAAAGAATAATAATCAACAAATTCCATAAGCATAAAGTATAGAAGTTCGTCTTTGAAAAACTTTTACGTTTAATAACTATAACACTGTTTTTATTTTACCTAGCAGGGGCGAATCCAGAGAATTATTTGGAGCGGGCATTGTTTGAAAATAATTGTTTTAAATAAATTAATAATGATTACTATACAAACATTATTTGTTTTTATCCTATGTATATTTATTTATAAATGTTATATACAAAAATTGCACAATCTTTAATAAACATTAACTACTTTGACATTCAAAATTTATTTAACTATAATACTAAAGTATATATCAAAACTTTGGGGGGAGGAATCCCCCCCATGAATTCACGCCTGAACCTAACTATATTAAATTTAAAATCGTAGTTGCTTCCCTAACCTAAATTCTCACCGCACGCCACTGGTATTACTTAATCTAAAGTGCTTAATTTCAGTCTTCATTTAATGAGAAACTTCATAATAATCAAAACATAACAATCGTACCTACGTTATACATATCTTATCAACAGGAATGCACATTTTCAGAAATAAAACAATTCATTATCTTTATTTGGGTAGATATAATACAATAGAATCAATGCAATTAAATTAATTGGTAGAAACAAGTGAATCTACAAGAAGGCTCTTTTCCTGAATGTTTCTATAATGTGATGTGACACATCAACTCATGGGTGATCTAATCTGAGGCTAATCTTCGTCATCTTAAGAATCTTGATCAATAATCATACTGTGTTTATTTTTGAGAATCATACAAGCAATCGATAACCTGAATTGTTATCTTTAATATTATTTTTCTACAGCTTTAGAGCTAAAAATATTTCGTGCATTTATGAGATTTATGCATATTTGAGTAATGTCGTTTCCGTAGCAACAAAAAAGAAACTGTCCACTTTGCGCTAAAATAAAATATTTTTTGTGTTATTTTTTATGATTTTTGTTTTCTACTTTTTTGGTTATTTCAATAACGTTGAAGGAAAAACCGTGTATACAATTCGTGCTCGAATTAACTTTGGTAGTCTTGAATGAGATTTTGACTAGGCTATGCCTCATCAAAAGACTGTCGTTCCACCCAAGTAGCATTTCGTGCACTAAATACACGAATAACTATTTATCTTACTGTTAACCGTCATTGGAACTAATTTGAAATTCAAGATCGTCTTGGTTCTTTAATAGTAAATTCCAGATTTTCTGTCTAAATACATAAAATGCAATTATTTAGATTTTACAGAAGGGGTAGTTCTGAAAAATGAAAAACAATTTCTTGTTGTAAGTTGTAACTAATCTTACTCGAGATTTTACTTATTCAATAAAATATTAGCCAGAGTCGCTTATGCATCAATCATCCATTGATACAAACAGTATATATAATCTATTAAACAAGTGTAATAGTATATTATATACCCAGGGACTAAAGTGCATCTTTTAATCCCGTATGTGAGTTTATTTTCCGAGTATTAGCGAGGAAAATAAAGGGGATAAAGGGGAAAATGAGGGATTAAAAGGCACTTTAGTCCAGTGGTATATACGCTATTTTTTGCACGTCCTAAAGGACTTAATTGCAAAAATTCAAAATTTCGAAAAATTTTTCCGAAAATTTCGTTACAATTGAACTCTGCAAACGTCAAAATTACATAGTTTCAGGATAATAAATTCTAACATGTACCACGATTACTTTTTTTTGTTGTTTACTTGCTGTTGTTGTCATGGAAACACTTTACTCCCTCAGGGAGTAAAAGTGCTACTTTACTCCTTCTTTTGAGGGACTAAAGTAGAGCCTTATATATAGGACATGCAAAAAATTTATTATAACTGTCATTATTTGGATTTGTCAGTGGTGTTTAGTCATAGGTGACTAATTAAGTTTTTTTTTAATTCCACTTTATTATATAAATAAAAATATAATTTTTATGCAAGGACAGGAAGTACTTACGGTTTCGAGTTTCAGTTTTCAAAAAAATGCCAAATTACTTCATAGGGTCATTTTTAGATTTCTCACAAGAGAATGTCAAATCACCTGGTAAGTGCACATAAATATCCATCAACTACTCAGTTTACATTTCATACTCTATTCTTTTGTAAAATTTAAATGAACATATTGTACGAGCCCAGGCTCATAATAATTCAGCTGACAAAAACTTCAATAGAGCACTTTATTGTTTTATTGAAAAATTTCAATGAATTTCTTTTCAAAAGTAATATTATACTATAAAATGGGTATATCGAACTATGCATTACAACATATCCAAATACAAAATTGGGAAAAAAATAGAAGCAGTTTTCCTACAGTAAACACAGTTCATAAAATTCGACTAACTTTGAACACAAATTATAATGTAGCCAAATTATCAGTTAAATTATCATATAATATCTTAAGTTGAAGGTTCGCATTGTTTATAAGACAAATGAATGTTAGAATGTCGTTTCTGTGTGTGTTATCATTCTCCATATCACTGCCGCTTGTTACAAAAATGGCATGTGGAAGTCTTTGATTATTAAAGGTTCCTGTAGGCCAAGGCATCATATGAAATGAAATAAGAGGTATCCCAATGATTAGTTTTGGAGCAGAATGAAGCTAACATGTTTTATGCCATGTCCGTATTATCAAGCTAATAAGAGTGTTTGAATGATTCAATACTTCTCACCTCATCTTTTGCAAGGGAATTTTCTCCTTTAGAATCGTTTTAGTAGAACTGTTTCAATATCATCACCGTCTGCAGACAAACAAGTTCTGAGAAAGCACGTTGGGTGGTTTGCTGCAATACACTATACTGAATCATAGAGACAACCAAGAACTAGTTTTTGTGTGGCTGTCAATGTCAATGGTTGTCAATGTTTATGATTAGTTAAATATTGTAAATTTGAACTAAGTACTTTTAACCAATCTTATTATTGATATTATTTTATGGTACTCTGAGTTTATTTTCAACTAATATCCAAACATCTAATGATTACATTTTCTGGACGTGAATATGAAAATACGAAATATGAAAATATATGGGAGCTGCATTTAAAAAGAATGTAGGAAGTCAATCACTACAAGAAGGTATTCTGCATTATTGTCTATCTAATACCTGACATGCATCTAGAGTCTGTTACACATGTTCCTAAGGTTACGCCTCCACATGAGCTTTAGGTAAAAAATATGAATAAAAAAATATAGGAATTTTAACCAAAAAGCCACTGGGGTCTTAAAAACGAGTAGCGTGGGCTACTCACCTGGAGGCAGTGTTGGGCAAATTATACTCATGAGTGTGAGTATCGATTGCGAGTATAGTGGAATCATACTCCATAGTGTAAGTAGAGTACATGTAATCAGTAATCATATAAAATGAATATGGTGGTTTTGTAATCATGAATCGTTAATTGTATGAGTACACAATAACTAAAAGTAAATAATAAAACAAAAATCACAAAGTAATAAATACGAAATAGTTTAAAACTAGTACTTATTAACTAAACAAAAAACTCAAAGAATTTAACAAATCTAAGGTAATCAAGATTTTATTTCTATTAATACTCGAGTACATTTTACTACTCTACGTTACTCCATTACATTACTCTAATTTCAAATTATATTATTACTCAAGTATGCACTGAATCATTGTGAATAAATTTGTAATCGAGTATATTCCGCCATCCTTAGCTAAAGAGCAGTATCTCCACCCAGAGCTAAATCGAGAAAATGGCAAAATACACGAAATCGCTTGGGCCATCTTTTTTTTTATTTATTTATTTATTGCAAACAGACAAAAGCCTAATTACATGGAATTTAACTAATATAAAATATAATATAATAAACTTAAGGTTAATTACATGAAATTGAACTTTTGAAATTGAATCTTTTAAAGCTTTATTTAAAATACAACTGACTAAATTAAGAATTTCCGTTTTTTAGGGCCTTGTGTTACTGTATCACTATGAAAGTGACTTATTCAACATAAGTTTTGTAACAAATGGTAGATAATGCTTTCTTGTGTTGCAGAAAAGCGATTAGATTTTTAAATAGCTTAAAATAAAAAGCAGTAAGTGATAAAAAACAGGCAAAAGAAGGAAATTAAAAGGCTTAGGCAGAATATTATTATCAAATCTACTACCCACAACATTTGTTGTAACTCTATCGTTTTTCAGTTTACATATTCCCAAACTGGTCCCAAATTTTCCGTCTTCAAAAAGTATTTGAAGGTTTTATTGCGTTTTCCACCTTCTCCGCCACGTCTTCGAATAACAGAAGTCACAAAAATGTTAAAAGCTATAAAAATACGCCTTTATAGCCAATCAATTTGCCAAGATTGTTCATTAATTATTGTTACCCGATGACATTTATCAAAATTATTGTTGCACTTCCATTTGCAAGTTTCTTTGATTGTAGTAGTATTTCTCCCTTCTCTTTTGACGTTTTCCATTTTGCCAATGCTCTATGCTTGTACTAAATTTTCTACATTTCCTGGCAGTTCCTTTCTTTGTTAATGGGAGTAATTCATTCTCGCTCTTATCTTATCTTAGAGGTAGTCTTAGACCTGCTTCGTCTCACAAGTTCAGCCAAGGTCTAATCTTCAGTTGAATCAGATGAATCGGTTAAATCGTAGTCCACTAACTTTTGACTAGATAGTTTTAAAATCATGGAACTACAACTAACTAATTTACTAGATACTGTGGTTGAATTTATCGACAAGCTTAAAGGTAATAAATTTGATACTCGAGTCCGATGACTGGATTTTAATATTATGCAATATGCTGGTGATTGGTTGCTACCTATAATAGCAGCCAATCATATTCTACAGTGGGTAAATAGTTTTTCTACCCACAAATGAGTAAACTTCAACTTTAATTGCTTAGAAACAAAGATAACACCCATTTTATTTAGAGGTATTGGATAAAATATTTTAATGCTTTTTAGCGTAGTAACTAACATCGTCTGAATTATACTGCAAATCTTATAGTTTTCTGAAAAGGGAAATAAATTTAAACGATCCTGAGTAAGAATAATAAAAACCTATTACATTGTTGACTCATTCAAAGCATTAACAAAAAAAATCAAAAAATGGAGCTACTGCTTTTTAGTTAAGGATGGCAGTATTGTATTTATGGTTTTTGAGTAATTTGTACCCAATTACCTTTTGTACTCAGTACTCATATACTCTTTACTCAAATATATTAAATGTACTCAATTACTGCCCAACACTGCCTGGAGGAAAGTCAATTTGCAAAATAGGCTTCACTGACGTTTCTAAAACCCTGGTCTAACCTTAGGAACAGGTTGTCACTTTTCTAGCTTGTCCCAGTAAGAAAGTGTGTTGGATAACAGAGAGACAGACAGCCAATGTGCGTAATAGTTCTGTATACCTATTGCAAATGCCCATGCCTAAACTTTTTTCGCTTTTATAGAACACGCTGTATAGCTGAAAGTAAGCTTAAAAAAATTCTCAGTTGCTAATGTCCTGGAATTCCTCCAAATTAAGAGCATAGTGTAGTTATCAAATAGTGATTTTGTACCAAAAGCGTGATAATGCTAGGAGGGCGACAATGTTCCAGCCCCAGGGATAGAAGTTGTAATGCTTGTGGTGCATACAAGATTTATTTGTTACGAGAATGTGTATGAGTAGAAAATCAGTTTTAATTTATAATTGTTGGCGTTGTCAAGGACATTCTTTATACAGTGTCTGTCATAAAGTTGGATCCATATGGTAAATTTTTTTAATATTCTGATTAGAAAAAACTTTATGGGGCAATCACCTCTGCTTCCAAAAATACTTGAAATACTCTATGTGAAAGTTGACAGGTATCTGTCATATTCGCCATTCTTTTTTAAAATGGGCGAAAAATGTCCATATTTGTTAAAATATGAAAAAGTTTTATTAAGAAAAATATGTCTAATGACATTTTACGTTTACATAACGATTTTGGAAAAGATATTACGACATAAGGAAAATTTTGTTTTTTAACATTTTTTGATACACGTAACAGACTATTTTTAAGTAGTAGTTTCGTGTTAAATTGCTTAAATTATGATTACAACAATTCTTGTATTATTCAAACATGGCTCAATAAAAAAAGATAAATACAATTATGAGTTATTGTCTTGGAAATTGCAAAATAATCCAGAATGTTCCATTTTTTTCTTGATAATTTTAATATTTGTCAAAAATACTACACTATCGAATATTATAAGCAAAATATGCTATGTACTTGTTGCCTTCCCACTTATTTAAAGCTTTTTTAATGATTTCAAAATAGTCAGTTACACGGGGGTGTATCAAAACATGTTAAAAAACAAAATTTTCGTTATGTCGTAATATCTCGTTCAAACTCAACATGTGAACATAAAATGTCATTAGAATGTTTTTTCTTAATAAGGTTTTTCCATATTTTAACAAATAAGGTCATTTTTCGCCCATTTTAAAAAAGAATGGCGAATTTGACAGATACCTAATGTCACCTGTCAACTTTTACATGGCATATTTCAAGTATTTTTGGAAGCAGAGATGATTGCCCCACAAAGTTTTTTCAAATTAGAATATTAAAAGAATTTTCCATATGGATCCTACTTTATGGGAGACACTGTAAGTATTTTGAACATAACGCTGGCACCGACTTTAAAGTTAATACTAAGCAGACGTTATAAATAATAATGCCCCAGTTGTTATGGATTTGTTTAAATAGCTCGTATCACAGGTACAAACAACAAATAAGGTGAATGTGATAAATAAAGATCTTAATATAAATAGTTATCGAAGGATCTTAATATAGAGATATATATATATATATGTATATATATATATATATGTAAATACAAAATTACCTTGTCTTCTATGTCAGGCAGATTGATATAAAGTAAAATAAAACTATTTTACTAATGTTATAGTATTTAATAAGCATTGATATGATCCAAAGAAATGAAATAATCAGTTTTTGTAAATTAACATTACAACAAAAAGCATAAAAAGCAGTACATATATATACTTTTACACAATTATAAGCTATTCTATTTAGATTTTTTCATCACACAGAAACAAATGCAATTCTAGGTGAGCTTACTTATATACATGCATCAGCAGCAGTAAATTATTCTATAAATCATTTCAAGTTTCCATACCGCATGCCAATTCAAGTAATAAAATAACGAGTGTTCCAAAAGTCTTAGGTGTCTATGGATTACGCAAAGTCTTATTTTTGCAAGATTGGCAGCAGTTTTTGATAAAACTGTTTAAAGTTCTTAAAGTTTAAGCTTCACAATTCAATTATTCATTAATTTATTTTTTTCTTTGTGTCCATTTTCTAAATTTCAAATTAAAAAAGGAATAAAAAAACTATTTATTGCTATTTTAAAAATAATTTTTAAATTTGTTTGCATTTAATATTATTATAAAATAATATCAACATGACTTTTTATTTAAATGCAATGTTTAACTTAATATGTATTCATGTTTTAGCGTGATCTTTTGGCCATCCTGTATAGAAACGACTGAATGCACTCTTCCTCTAGTTAACATGTATTATGCTTTATGCATAATGCTTTACGTTTTCCTTTTTAACATAATTATGCAATTATAAACACAAAATTAATAAATTAAGTAACTATAATATTTCTAGAAAAACTTGAGCACTTTTATCAACGTAAATTGTTACCATGAAAGATATTAATCTAATCAGTTTTTCAGTACTACTTTAAACTTAAAAGATTAAATTTTACAATAAAAATCTATCATTAAAGCAATTCTGTACGTCATAATAAAATAAAGAGCAAGTGGCAAATGCGGCATATTCATGTTTACAAAATAACAAAAGCAAACACAAAACATTTGTTATCTCTACAGTAAAAGGGGAAGTATACGGAAGAAGTGTACGCCGCCAAAATGATAACAGATAATAACAATAATATTTCGACAGATACAAAATAAAAAAACATACATAATTAAACACTACTTACCCTATTTGTCGGTTTGTTGCATGAACGTACGTCAATAATCGAATTTATCAATTTCTCGGTGTTCTTATTAAGCGGAGAAATATTCTCTTTGCGGGATGAATATTCTTTCTCACAAATCATAGCAACCCGTGCACCACACGCGGAAAGATTGATCTATTAGTAAGTTGATGTTTTATGCTGTTATGACGTTTTTATTGAACAGGGAAGGGGTTACGTCATATGCAGAGAAATAGGAAGCTGCGAATTTTTTATACTTTTTTTCTCTCTGTTTTATACAAGAGAAGGACAAGAATGAGATCACACATTCACCAATATCCCACAAAAATACAAACTTAATAAACAGTAGCGCCGCGGGTGTCGTTAGTAAAAACCACAACTACCGTAGAAATCAAAAACTAGAAGAGAGTAGCAAGATAATGCCAACACTATTTTTACGTTACGGCAGTCCGCTAACTTAAACGCTAATATTTGATAGACCATTTCTGCTAATGTGCAGTTCAATATCCATTAACATTTTATTTACCGCTTTTATTCTTCCACTAGATGTAGAGTCACAAGTAGTATGGATAATGAGTCGAGGAGTGAATACACCAGGCACACTTTATGTGAAATTTTCTATGATATGCCCATTACATTGTCATTATAACTCGTTTATATTTACATCGACGTTAGAACTTTTGTGATCCTAGCATCCTAAGAGGTCACTAAAACACTTTTTTATACTTGCGTGTCCTAATTAACTCCATTAGGACACGCATTTGCGTGTCCTAATGAGATTTATTAGAGTACTAGAAACAGTAAAATTTTGTTTTTTAAAGTTGGTAGCACCTAACAGCTGTTCTTAAATGTGAAACTTATTATATTTAAAAGTGCGGTTATGTTGTTATGTGATAAAATGCCAAACTTTTAAAATATAAAATAAACATACACAAAATAAATTAATTAAATTAAAAATTATTTAATAAATTCACAAATTATTCTTTATACATCTTTTGTATTAAAAGTACAGTTATTATACACTTTGATTGTAACAGCAGAAGTGTCCTGGGCATTAATCTTAAATGAAGGTAAATTTTGCCCCTCAACAATGTTTTGTTGACTCGTTATTGGGTTGCTGCTAAAAGTGTGTGATTCTTCATGTAAAAATGAAGCAGTGGAAGACTGATCAATTACCTGTAAAAAGCTTCGGGTTGGCTAAATGCAAATAAGTGGCAATAATAAAAGGAACTTTACCCATGGTGTTTATACCGATAGGAGTAGAAATACATTTTCCATTGCGGTAGGTTATAAAAAACCGCCTGTGGTTTATTTTCTTAGACCTTAGGTTCAAATATTGCTTAATTAAATCAATCCACAGTTTCTCTGTGATTAAGAATTCTCTTCGAACTTTATTTTTTGTTTTTGTTACAGTCACAGTGAACACATCATCTTTGACCACAATATCGTCTAATAACATGTTGGTCAATTCATCTCTTCGGCAGGCACCACAGAATCCCATTATTAACGCGACCTTAAATAATTGACATATATTAAAAATTGAAAGTATTTAGCACAAGATTTTACTTACTTTCATAGCTAAATGTTTGTTATTTTCTGCAGTTGTTATAAATCTATCAATATGGTTAAATCCCAATATTTTAATAAGATTAAGATTAATTAAGATAAGTTAATTCCTTTTAATAAGGCGGAGGGAGAGAATATCTGACCATTTTACCTTCTTGTCACAGAAACTTAATTAGAAGAAGAATAGAAAATTAATGCCAGTCTCGGTGGATTAGTGGTTTGCTTCATAATCCAAAGATCGCAGGTTCGATCCCCGGCCGAGCTGGTAATTTTTCATAGCGGAGAAAAATTTAAAACATGCCTTCTTTTCGGATAGGAAGAAAACTGTAGGTCCCGTGCCAATGCGATGTTTGGCACGATAAAGATTCCTACTGGGGGTGGAATTCCCCCAGATTCGGCTAAATTCTAGTAGGGTCGGACAAATGATCATAGCAATCGGTGCCATGAGGTACGAAGGATGCTCCGCCGTCCTGATTCCTCGCCCAAAAATAAATAAATAGAAAATTAATTTTATAAAAACAAAACAATTTAAACAACAAATGCTGAAGTTGAATTTTCAGTGTAGCACTGACCTCGTAACAAAGTTATATCGAGTTCATTCCTTAGTAATACGTCTTTTACAACTCTATACAACGTTCATGCGTTTGTGAATGGAGTTTCATACAGTCCTAGAAAATATTCTTGTATTTCCAAATCATCATTTACTACCCTAAAACAAATCGACAGTTGCTCTTTGCTAGACAAGTCAGTTGTCTCATCTGCGATAATAGCAAACATATTTTTTTTAATTTTATGTAGTATTTTACCACGTACGAGGATAAATTGAAAAGTCTCCGGCCTAGGCAATAAAACAAAAGAATATCAGGTTAACAAAAATTTTATTTTTCTACGTAGTCCCCATCGAGTTCAATGCACTTGGTCCACCTTTGTTCAAGTGCTCTTATACCGTCCCTATAAGCCTTTTCTTCTAACTCGTCAAAATAGGCGTTTGTGGCAGCAATCACTTCTTCATCGGACTCGTATTTCTTTCCAGCGTGAAATTTTTTTAGGTTTGGAAATAAATAAAAATCCGATGGGGCTAAGTCTGGTGAATAAGGGGCATGGGGTAACAATTCAAATTGCAATTCATTGATTTTTGCCATGGCAATTGCCGACTTGTGACAAGGTGCATTGTCCTGGTGAAACAGAATTTTTTTCTTTGCTAATCCAGGTCGTTTTTCTTCAATATTTTTTTTAATTCATCCAGTAAGGTAGCATAGTATACTCCGTTGATTGTTTTACCTTTTTGAAGATAATCAACGAAAAGTACTCCCTTGGCGTCCCAAAAGACTGAAGCCAAAACTTTTCCGGCTGACGGAACTGTTTTGGCTTTCTTCGGAGCAGGTTCTCCTTTGGCAGTCCACTGTTTTGATTGCTGCTTTGTTTCGGGTGTGTAGTGATGAATCCACGTCTCATCCATTGTTACAAACCGTCGCAGAAAGTCCACTGAATTTCGATTAAACAAGTCTAAACACTCACTTGAAACTGTTTTGCGAGTCAGCTTTTGTTCCACTGTGAGCAGCCGCGGCACCCAACGTGCCGATAACTTTCTCATTCCCAAAATTTCGGTTAGGATATGATATGTTCGTTCCGTTGAAATGCCCAGGGTATCTGCTATTTCAGCCAACTTCAATCGCCGATCATTCAACACAACTCTATGGACTTTTTCGACAATTTCCGTTGTGGTGGCAGTTTTCGGTCTTCCTGAACGCGGTGCGTCATCTGTGCTTTTGCGACCCCGTTTAAAGTCCGCAACCCAGGTTTTAACTGTGCTATAGGAAGGAGAAGATTCGCCTAATGTCCCGTCTAGCTCAGCTTTGATTTCTTTTGGGGATAAACCCTTAATGTGAAAATATTTAATAACCGCACGAATTTCAGCTTTTTCCATTTTAACACCACACAAAACTTTATCGACTTTGACAACTTGCCAAACAATTATTGTTTGACAGAAATTTTTGTTATTTCACAGCCATACTGATAAATTATGAAAAAATAAAATGCCGTAAAAACATTGCAAAAATTTGTATCCCATATGGGTTAGGCCGGAGATTTATCAATTCATCCTCGTATGTTTTCAGCCAAAATATCTAACAACTCATTAATTATATCGTGCGATATCCATTTATGATTGGTTCTTCCTAACCACGTTTTAAGCTCAGGAGAATCTTCGGCTCTCAATCGTAAAAGTTGGATAAAGTTGAAATCCTCCTCAGTGTGGCCACGTAATGCAAGTCCTTGAGTTGCAAGGTATTTGATAGAGCCTATTATTTTAAGCAGCGCAGTTCTTGCTGTTTTCATTTCAAGAAGTTTTGTCTTGGAAAGCGATGTCGCCACGTTGATCCTTTGATCAGTTGCTGACATTGCATGAGCAGCGTGACGATGCATCTCGGAGTTTTCGTGTGACTTAAATCTCTTAATGGCTTTGTTCCAATTATTGAATCCTTCTTGCACAAATGATTTATAGGGCAATCAAGAATCTTTTGCCAGAATGGGGATTTTTTGCTTTAAATGAGCATTTTGGCAAAGCTCACAGAAAGCTTTTGATAGACTTTTCTTGTAATGTAACCATTTGAAGGAATCTTTCCACATAACTTGAAAAGAACGACCTCGTTTTTTATTTATTTTCAATGGTGGGTCAGTGAGTTGCGAACTTGAAGCTTTTGACTCACGATCATTATTTTCTTTATCAGTTTCAAAGTTCTTAGCAAGATTTAACTAAAGCTCAGGCGAAATTGACTTCGTGACTTCTTTTAGTCGAACGACAAATTTATCCATGCCTAGAATAGAAAGAAGCATAAACAATACACCTTAGGTCAGTTAAATTTCGAAATGGTCACACAAATGCGTCTAATGTAAGACTCATTCTGATTTTTACAGGGATATGTACGATTGCATCTTACGCCAATTAGGAACGTCTGACGGTGTTAATACTAAATCCAGCCAGGTGGTCATCAATTCTAAATTACAAAAGAAAAACACAAGAAGCACCTGTGTCATAACCACTAATATCACTGCCTCATTTCACGTTCTCAAATACACTAGGTAAATCATCAACACTTACGTTTACTATCAAGTAAGGTTAGTAATTAAAGAAAAGTATAGTTCATAATTAAGTAATAAGGAAAGGGTTGATACCTCATAAGAATCGTATTCGTGCTTAAGATAAACGAATTCTGACATGCAACAGAGAATGGTTAGTGCGTCGGAAGCTCTTAGGACTTCGGATGGAAAAAGCTCAATGCTTGATGCCTGACCTTCAGTATTTTGTATCTAAAGCCCTCAGGACTTTGGATAGAAAAAGCTCAATGCTTTGCGCCTGAAACCCCAGAATTTCGGATGGAAAAGGGTAAAGGCTTTGTGCCTGAAACATGCTGAAACCCTTAGGTATTCGTGCCTGAAACCCTCAGGACTTCGAGCCTGAAAACTCTAGGTCTTCGTTTTTGGTCTCAGAAGCGTCAGCTTCTTGTCCTAAACGGAAAGGTTAGAAATAGGACAGATAAGAAGAGTAGCTATTCTTGTCACTACATACAGCTTCTGAAACTCACATACAAGCTTCTCCAGTTAGTATTAGTAGCATGCCTGAGTTGGCTAATTATTATCAATGTACTCATTAAGTAGTAATATTCTCTATTAGGCTCAAACACGTGGATTCTCTTAATTCTTAAATACCGTATAACAGTAAAAGTAATTACTTACAGTACACACAAATAAGGACTCACAGGAATCACAGATCTCAGTAAAATATCAAAAACAAATACATAGTAATCACAGTCAAAGGTATACACATGCCTTCTTATCTAAAGTACACCCATTCATGAAATTAAAGGTAACCCACACTAGAGGCAGTAATTAATCAAATTTGTTCGATTGCATAAACGCAATAATAAGCGCGATAATCATGAGCAAGGGACCAGGGGTACTCACCAGTTTAACAACGATAATCCTTACTCAGACAATGATGTTCAATAACATTAACTCAACAAACGTCAATCACTAAGAACACTCAACAATAGGAACACCACTATTCAAAATAACAAATATCAATTACTACTATTACCAAATAATAAAAACACCACACCGAACCACCAGTCTCATTCAAAATAAACTACAAAACTAAAACTGACCTTTTGTCATTTGTTAAGACTGTGGTGTTTGCATAATGTCGGCTGGGCTTATTTCATAAAGGAAGTCAATAAATATTCATAAATTATTAAGTTAATGGTCAGCCATTTAGTCCCTTCTGTCCATATGCGTTGCCGGTCAGTTCCTTCGAAAGGATCAAATTTCAGAAAATGCCAAACACCCTAGCGTGTCGTTACGCTGTATTAAAATTTCCAATAGTTCGCTTTTAAATAAAAGAAATCACACCCTCATCTCGACAACACAGAAAGGTTGTTCTTAGAAACTGAATCTGTGCAAATAAAAGAACCCCATTTTGTTACTATATATTCTTATTAGGCTTATACATTAAGTATTATTTATACTATAACAAATCAAAGGAGAAGAAAAAACAAATGAAAGAAAGGCAACACCAAAAGAATTATATAGTCAGTTTATACAAAGTATTACATCACGACCTTCTAGATTTTCACGAGACGAAGTCTCTTATCCGGCCTGCGCACTCCATTAGTTCAAGTGTTTCTCCGCTAGCGCCACCAAACACGAAAATGCGGAAACGGATATATAACACGTAAACGCCAATTTCAAACTACGCTAACTTCGCGCGCTTTTATACTTTTTGTCGGTTTTGGGCGTATCGTCAATAAATTATATTTTCCTAATCTTTTAAGGCAGTTTTCTTTATTTTTTAATATAATTACGTTATTTCCTTATTTGTTTAGATTCTCGTAGTTTTGTTGCTGTTTTTTCGTTCGCTTTAGTAATGGCAAACACTAGCAGAAAAAAGCATAACTGCCGCAATGCAATGTGTAATAGTACTGATCCTACAAGATCATTTCACGAATTTCCTTCAAATTATACCTACCTTACGAGAAAAATGGTTTCAAATCTTACGTTGGGGTTATGGACACCAACACTCAACAGCAAAATAATATATACTTCTTTATTTCGACAGATCAACAATTACAGATACCTGAAAGAGTCAATTTCTACATCGAACTTCCTAAAAATATAACAGAATTAATAAAAGAACTCCAAACCTTATCTATGCATCTCGATTGCGAATTCTTTCAGCATCTGTAGCCCTTCTGGCAGGATACATTGCAAAAAAACTGAAGAAAGGATTGAATGTCAATAGCCTATTAGATTCTCTGTTAGCTGCCTCGTGTTCAAATTCACTGATAGGATTTGTAAATCTTCAAAACAGAGGTGCCTTAAAATACTCCACTAGAAGATTTACACTTTTAATCAACCAAATAATCGAACTTGTAATACATATTGTAGAACATTTACCTGGAGAATGTAATCCGTCTAACATCACTAGGTATTTCTAACTCCAATTGCTTTTTCACAGTTTTTGGTTTGCCACGACCACAAGCAGGAACTTAGTAATATAATTCTTTAAAAATTGCTAAAACCTTGTTTGGCAAACAGAAACATTGCAAAACGTGAACAGATAATGTACTTACTGCTCACTATCTCTATATCCTAAATCCAGCTCACGGGAAGTTATAAAATTGTAATTTCAATAATGTTATCGAACTTGTAAATTAATGTAATTAATTTTAATAACATAATTAATTTAGGGCCGATCTTTTTATCTGCTCTTAAATTTATCTGGAAGTTAATTGCTATGGTTACAATTGTTTCTACAATCGTAGATACGACAATTAACAGCCAGATAAATTTACAAGGAAGTGGAAAGATCGGCCCTTAATTATATAAATTTATTTAATTAATTCGCAAAATATTTACGTAAACATGCAATGCTTGACATTTGTAAGGGTTATCTAACCTAAATATCTTCAAGTGACAAATAAAGATCAGCGTGTCAGCTAGCGCCAAAACGGCGAGATTTTGCGTTTTCTCAGAAACAAAGTTTATATGGGAAATCGTAAAAGTGCCCAGGCCGGATAAGAGACTTCGTCTCGTGAAATCTAGAAGGTCGTGTATTACATATTACAATTTGTATGTTTCTATTTTTTATAGCAATTGTATATTTTAATGTGTACAAAGTTTAATTGTTCACTACATTTTAAAGGGATTTTAATTGTTCTTTTAATTTCATAAGATTTTGAACAACGTTCAAATGCGATCTGCTACAATATATCAGATTATACAACTCATAATAAAATTAGCCAATAGTAGTTGCGAATTATCCTAGTTACCACATATAGATAAGTGAATATACGCTTCACGACGTTGTATAATCGGGGATAATATAACTAGTGTTATGATTATCATCGGTGATAGCCCGAGTTAAAACCGACGAAAATTGACCGAGTGCGAAGCACGAGTTCAATTTTCTAAAGGTTTTAACGAGTGGTATCATCGTTGATTAATCATAACACGTGTTATATTTGGTGAGAGAATATAATGAACGTTGAAAGAAAATAAACACTGAAACTTTCTGTCACTTTGACAGTAAACAATTTTATTTATTAAAAACAGGTGACAGTCAACATGCGGTGATAGAATTATCATCGATTTGATAGCCTATTCTGCGAGTTTGTTTTTGTACTTTCACCAATGAAATTAATAAAAAATGTACCATGTGACACGTGAATTATATTCTCGTTTCGGTATTTCCAAGCCTGCAACACTATTGGTTCAAGCAATCGTTGTCAGAGTAACAATTATTTTGAAGTCATCGACATACCTGTGCATGCAATAAATTAAATTAATCTGTCAAAAAAGCATCAAAAAAGCATATTAATACCAATAAAAATAATAGTTGATTCTAAATTTTATTTGTTATATAATCGTATCGAATACCACTAGAGCAACCGAAAATAATCTTATACCTACCTCGCGACACGACGTATTCCTTAAAACACCACTCCAGCTACGCTGTCGTGGTGTTTCGCAGAATACGTCTCGTCGCTCGGTAGGTATAATCGATTATTTTCGTTTGCTCTCGTGGTATTAAAACTGAATAGTTTTAAAGTAATGTGTAATAAGTAAGTAATTACCTGCAAGAGTACTAGCTTGCTAACTAAACAACAAAAAATACGCCCGTACTTGTGCATGTCTACTCGATCGCCCAAAAACATAAGTGTGTGAACAGGAACGGCTGCAAGTTAATAGTAAAATTTGAGAGGTTAGAAAATTGAATAAAATAAATAATACTTTTATTTAAATGATAAGAAGAAACAATAATAAATTTTAAAAAAGATTTTTCAAATAAAAATTATTTTTAATTTACAGTTCACGCAAAACCGAATCAAAAAAATCGATTGGGTGCTCCGCACCAGGCAGGAGCTGTAAAAAAGCAACACTGCAATTTTACCCATATTTTCAAGGAGCACTAGATTGTATTTATTTCAAAACCATACAAAACAGAAGTTGACATTTCAAATCTTGCTTAGAATAATGTCATACAACTGTCACAGAGTTATCTTCTTAAGAAGTATTAGTAGATAGATAAATTAGTAGACTCCTGTGAAAATTAAGAATATCTCTGGATTAGTGTTTTAGTGTCCTTGTAAAATTTTAAAAATTGTATAAATAAAAAACGGAAAATAAGTTTATTATGAAACTAACCCTATTTACATAGTAGGTATATAAATCATTGTTAATTTGCTAATTCACAGCAGCTGATTTTGAAATTTCAAACGAAGATCTCTCAGTATATCACCATATATATTATTGGATAATTATACAGCTTTCAAAATTTGTAGTAAAGCCAACTGCAATACTTGTTTAAGTTTTTTTAAGAAGTGAGTCATATACCACTGACAATGACTATTTTAGCCAAATTAACAGGGGAAGGTTAACTAATCCGTCCAATTTAATCATATTGTTTAAATAACGTAAGAATGTTTACGAATACGATTTATGTACCTGTTATAGGTTATGTTTATTTTGTGAATTTTAGTTTGTTAACATGTAATTGAAGAATGTCCATCAGCCATTAATTACCCCTTGTTTTCTAGACCACAACTCAAACCTTCTTCGGTTTAGGTGGACTGGGAAATATTAAACTTGATTTATACCTACTATATAAATAGGTTAGTTTCATAATAAACTTATTCATTCTTATTAATAAAATCTCTTAAATATAAATTTGCGTTGTTTATTCATACAATTTTTAAAATTTTACAAGGACACTAAAACACTAATCCAGAGATATTCTTAATTTTCACAGGAGTCTACTAATTTATCTATCTACTAATACTTCTTAAGAAGATAACTCTGTGACAGTTGTATGACATTATTCTAACCAAGATTTGAAATGTCAACTTCTGTTTTGTATGGTTTTGAAATAAATACAATCTAGTGCTCCTTGAGAATATGGGTAAAACTGCAGTGTTGACTTTTTACAGCTCCTGCCTGGTACACTAAAGTCTGCCATGTCCGCACCCATAGCGAGAACGCTATGGGTGCTTCTGCACCCAGGGCCCCCGTGGTTTCGGCACCTCTGTGCACGGTCTTATATCAGTAGGTCGATAGCTCTCCAATGACACCGCACTTGATTAGGTTGAAGTTGAATTTTTGATATTTGCTGACCTCTGGAGGTCACTTTACACAGGCTGTGAAATAGAACGTCTTCTTTGCTTTGGTCCAAAGAATCTAGGTGATCCGTTGTTTTCAGATACTTCTTAAGGCTGATTCTCACTATACGGCAGGCTACCAACAGCCACCGGATCGACAAAACATGATACTCGGCAGGTAACCAACAGTCCCGTCCACCGACACCGTCCTGCAAAACATTCTCACAAACAATTGCGACCAACAACTGTTGGCGACAGGCCGTGTCTGTGATGGTTGATGTGAACACCTTCATATAAAATGTACAGTACAATGTTTTGTCGGTCCGGTGACTGTTGGTAGCCTGCCGTATAGTGTGAATCGGCCTTTACTCTGATCTACCGGCAGTGTAGGTGAGTAAATGGCTAAAAGTTCTCCAAGCTGCACTTTCTGCGCCAGATGAACAATTCGTCTCTCGTCTCCAAATGCAGCTTCTTTCTCCGAGAGCAGATAATGTATTAACCGATCACGTCATTAGGTACAGGGCGTTACATGGGGACAGGTGAAGATATGGACCTGTGCAGAGGGTACTGTAATGTTTTTTTCGTTTTGATTGAATGAAAGACTATTTTTTGCTAATAAATGCTTTATTCTTGTCTTTTTATGGTGAGAATTAATGCTTGAATTCGTTGGTTTTTGAATTATTGTTCTGACTCTGTTTATATTTCGTTGCCTTGGATACTACAATTTATCCAAGGCATCGGTGATCATTACAGAACTTTGCCATCTTGATAAAAACTTCATAGCCAAGGATGCCGTATTCAATCACCAACACCCTGAGATATTTCAAGTTGATGCAACTGTTCTAAGGCTGCCTCTTCGGGCTTATGCTGTGGTGCTTAACTGCTTCCTAGATATAATCTTGGTCATTAGCTTGGTTTTATGGAGACTTTCAGGTTTCACTGGTGCTTCTGGGGGGTCTGCTACCATGTCCTGGTAGTCCATAACTTAATAATATCCAACCTATACTTATTCTTAAATCCTGTTTATTTCTTTAAGGTCTCATCGTAAGAATGAAAAACAGAAATGAGCTTTTAGGTTTTACGTTTCAAAGGCAGAGTAAGGAGAGTAGATCAATTAGTCACACGTGACCAGCAAGTATATCGAGTGCAAAATATTGACTAGAACGGTATAGAGCACAGAAGATCTCAAGCGTAAAATTCATGAATAGCCTTAAAGAGAGACTACTCTCCTCTGTTGTATTTTTGGCCATAAAATATTTTTTACAGACAGTGATGATGACGACGCTAATTATTTCGCTTTTATCAAAACTTTGCAGTTTGAATTCTGAGCATTCAAATAATAGTCCCGAAATAGCCATTACAATTACAAAAAACAATTACCACATAAATATGTTCTACAACCCAACCTATAACCAAACTTGTAACGTAACTTAACCTAACTTAACCTGACCTGACCTAACATAACCTAACTTAGGTTTGCGTTGTTCATCAATTCATACGTGTTTTAATTTAATTTTGGTTAGATTAGGTGAGGTTAGGTTAGGACACTATTGTTCAACTCGATGAGACGCATCGAATGGTACATAGCATGTGTGGCTGCGAGTGGCGGACCTAATCTAAAGAACAGCTCTATATAACTTCAACTTTAAAATGTGGTTAAAACCTGATAAAATTAATATTTTAAACAAACGAACTTACTTATGAAGTGTCATTCCTTTCTTCGTCTTTGTCGCAGTTTGTGAATAACCCTAATTAATATAAAACTGTAGAAAGGAGCATAATCATCTACCACATACGACCGGGATGGCGTTTCAATATGGTGAAGTAGGTGTTTCTGGTTTAGTAATTAGATATTTCCATAGGCGGTTCTCACTGTCTCGAAATGAGCTAATAAACTGCATAACCTCAATTTTAAAATATAGTATTCTGAAATTAATCTTAGAATATAAATTTTATATTTAATATTTTAAACAGACGAATACTTATCAAATGTAATTCCCTTCTTCGTATTTGTTGGAGTTTGAGAGAAAAGCAGATTTAGGTGGTGTCTAATGGCGGCCAGTGTGACGTCACATCCGTCGCTGGTAAAGCCCATTGCGCCAGGTAGTTATGTTCCTTCCTGCTGGAACGCTGGAAGGAACATAATAAAGCTAAAACTGCTAAAAACAATAAACAGGATGAAAAATAGTTAAATGTTTTTATGAAATAAAATTTTTCCTCAATATCTATTTTTTTATATGTCTATGAATCAGCAAGCGCGGGTAAGAATCGCCGTTAAAAGATAAATACAACAGAAATCTTCTCACGATTCTTACCGAACTCTTGTCGCGGTTTTAAATCGAACTGTCAAGTTTCACTTTCGCCGAACTTATAGGTTATGTTAATTTTACAAATCCTCAATGATAATAATTTATGTAAAACAATAAACTAAAATGACAGAAAATCCAGATTCAAATCAAAAACGATGGGGGCACCTTCGAAAAGTCCTGGAACGTCCAGGCCCGTTTAGCCATCCGGATTTTGAACCGTCGTCGGAAATTTTAGATTTTGTAATGACAACATGTAAAGTACTAGTCATTGGAGCTGGTGGTTTAGGCTGTGAATTATTAAAAGATTTAGCCCTGATGGGTTTTAAACAACTTCATGTAATCGATATGGACACTATAGAATTATCAAATTTAAATCGACAGTTTCTATTCCGGCACAAAGATATTGGATCGTCCAAAGCAGAAATTGCTGCTGCATTTATTAATAAAAGAGTTAAAGGTTGCCAGGTTGTTCCACATTTTTGTAAGATTCAGGATTATGATGAGACGTTTTATAGACAGTTTCATATAATAGTATGCGGTTTGGATTCGATTGTAGCTAGAAGATGGATAAATGGTATGCTGATTTCGATGTTGAATTATGAAGATGGTACTCTAGATCAAACCAGTATTATTCCAATGATTGATGGAGGTATTAAATAAGTACTTATAATTGTTTTGTACAATCTGATTTACTTGTCTTCTTAGGTACGGAAGGTTTTAAAGGTCATGCACGTGTTATTATCCCAGGTATAAGTGCCTGCATTGATTGCACTTTAGATCTTTACCCTCCACAAGTAACTTATCCACTATGCACTATTGCAAATACCCCTCGCCTTCCTGAACACTGTATAGAATATGTAAAAATTATTCAGTGGCCAAAGGAGAATCCATGGGGAACAGTGATAGATGGTGACGATTCTCAACATATAAGTTGGATATATGAAAAGTCATTAGAACGAGCAACACATTTTAATATTACTGGAGTAACATATAGGCTTGTTCAAGGGGTTGTTAAAAATATTATTCCTGCTGTTGCTTCAACAAACGCCACCATTGCATCCATTTGTGCTACTGAAGTAATAGTTAACAAAATTCTAATTGTGTGAATCTTTAATAATAATAGTTTTATCATTTCAGGTTTTTAAAATAGCTACTAGTTGTTGCGTTTCTTTAAATAATTATTTGGTATTTAATGATGTTGATGGAATTTATTCCTATACATTTGAATATGAAAAAAAAGATGATTGCCTAGCCTGTTCACAGATCCCACAAACACTGCCAATAAAAGATCCAAACAAAATGAAACTGAAAAATCTAATTGAACTGTTTTGTGAAAGTACCACTTATCAGATGAAAAATCCAGGTTTAACAACAAGCATTAATGGAAAAAATAAAACTCTTTATATATCAACTATAAAAAGCATTGAAGAGCGTACACGTGAAAATTTAAATAAATCTTTGGTCGAATTAGGACTGAAAGACGGCTCTGAAATCATGGTCGTTGATTTAACATCACCTAATACCCTTACGGTGAAGTTGAAATTTCTAAGTGAAGACGTTGAAATGAGTAGTTAATTATTGTAATAATAATAACCATTTTATTGCCTTTTTTTTCTAATGTTTATTAAGCTTGTAAAGTTAATGGAAGAAATAAATAATTTAAAGTTTGTTAAGTTTTGGTGATAGAATTTTTTTTTATAAAAAAGGCTTAATTCTTTTCCAGAATGACAAGACTTTTAAGATAATAACTGGTCTTTTTTATTATCGAATTTCATAGTTTTGTTTATTGTTTCTAGCCTTATTTTGTGGAACTCCATAATCATGAAATAAATAAAGATTATTAAAAGTTTCACAGTTTTATTAAAATATACCTGACAATATTGTTTCGACAGCTATGCTGTCGAAACAATAACCATTTGTAACGGGTTAACACTGAGGCGGTGTTAATGTTACACTTATTATTAATTCTTTTAGACGGAATAAAACACAGTTTTATATCTAAGAATTATTTATTACCTTTGATAATGACAGCATAGCTGTCGAAACAATATTGTCAGGTATATTTTAATAAAACTGTGAAACTTTTAATAATCTTTATTTATTTCATGATTTATAGTTTTGATTAAAATTATTTTCTAGGTGGTAATTTCATGCCAAATCAACTAGAACCATGTGCTTCAATATATCAGATTTTGCTTTTCAATCTTTTCCTTGCATGGATACATATTGTAACGTTTTTTTAAAATAATAACAAAAATGCTGTTAAACGTCTATTAGCAAGAAAAATATTTACATAAACCAATTAAATCTTAACCAATTATTTAACACTATAATTATAAACTGTTTAACGAACTTAAACACTAGATATTTACAAAGTTAAAGTAGGCTATTTATTTTTAGTACAACATTTATTTATTCACTAATGTTTGACTATTAACTAATTACACAAAGCACATTTCAATTCACCGGTTGGATACTAACTGAACTCGCTTCTGTGCACGAACGTTAATTTATATCCCTATATAAAGTTCTAGACTGTACTGGATTAGACTAGTTGGTGTATTGTTTTGTGCAGCCGTCGATGACTCATGCCGATGAATTATAAATGCAGGTGTTGATGAATCATACATGCAAGTATTGATGAGTCATGCATGCAGGTGTTGATGAATCGTACATGCACGTGTTGATGAGTCATGCATGCAGGTGTTGATGAATCGCACATGCACGTGTTGATGGTCATGCATGCAGGTGTTGATAAATCGTACATGCACGTGTTGATGAGTCATGCATGCAGGTGTTGATGAATCATACATCTTGCCATCAGAATCTAGAATGTTCGCTGATGACATGTAGGGTTTTCCATTTGTTACAATATGAAATGACATTAAATTATGTTTTTCAGATTTTTCTTGATTAATAATGGCCGAAGTAGAAGTTTTGGAAAATCCCAATTTTTTGCAAATTCTGGTACCCGACAGTCTGCATCATCTAACTAAACTTGTTGTAACTCCCTTATTTTTTGTGTTATCTGACTCATTCATGTGTCAGATTCTAGCTAGTTCTTGGGTCTATCAGAGTTTATCAAGAAACATACAAAGATATTGCACATCAAAAAAGTAGCAGGCGCTGAAGGTAAATTAAAAAAAAACTACAAAAAACACCCTTATTATTTTTTAACCATACCAAGATGATTCTATAAAAAAATTTTCAAAGGGATGATAATTGTAGCACAGGAACAAAGTCAGAATTTGTAAAAACAGCAAAATTTGCCTTCACAGCCTACTACTTTTCTACTGTGTAATGTCTTTTGCACATTTCTTGATATATACTCTAAAAGATCCAAAAACTAGCTTTAATCTGACAGGACACCTGGATGAGCCAGATAACTCAAGAAATAAGGGACTTACGACAATTTTAGTTAGATTAGTTTATTTTTACTTCGGCCATTTTTCATCCAAGAAATCTGAAAAAAATTAAATGTTATTTTATATGTATCTATGCAAGGAAAAAGAATTGAAGAAAATCTTAGATATCGAAGCAAAAATTTTATATACAACTGCATTGTAAAGTACCATCTATAACATAGTTTTGCGGATATAAAGTAGCTTTTTATAGTACTAATAAAATACAGTAGTAGTAGCAAAATAAAGTATAGCAAAAGCACACTATAACATACCAGTTTTCCAACGCCAACTATATATTACATGTCCTATTTTCTTCTGTCAACAATAAACTGAATTTTTTTTGATAATGAGCCAATTTTAGCAGTCAAACATAACGCTTTGTATGCAACTTGTACATAATCGGACTGTACAGACTTGCTCTTTTTATAGGCCTGGCTCCCTTCCCTCGCTCGGCCATAAACTAGGCTCGTCCATAAAGCCCTACGGTATGTACTTGCTACATATTTAACTATTTTTTTCATTTATTTCATCATTAATAGTTTTACCTTGACTGTTATCTTCTCATTAGTAAATTGGTAATAATTGTCATTTTAGAAATTTTAAAATTCTTTAGAAGAAAAATAAAAAATGGTAAACCTATGCTTTCAAGCAGTATTTGCTATTAATATTAACAGACATGTTAACATGATGTGTTTGATATTAACAGGAATTTGAATCATGTTAACTAAAATTTTTCAAAACGCTGTCGTTTTAAAATGTCAAAGTAAACGTCTTTTTAAATCATAATTTATCTTTTGTTTTACTTTTGCTTTATGTTGCTGTTAGCTAATGTGTTTTCTGCTTTATTTATTTTGATGAATAATTAGTATGCGAAAAGTAGGACAAATCACGGAGATAAATCAAGCCAGTATACAACACACTAACCAAAGACCACCGTTACACCTACCATTTAACTGTGTAAAGTGCAGGAATTAGTTTCAAAAGATTTTAATAAGAGGTTTGATTACTGTTAAATGAATCCTTAAGAAACACAAAGAAGCCCCATATTTCTTACAGTCAGTATAACAAACAGATAAAGCTATATTTTCAAGAGGTGACATGTTCAACTCCCACAACAACATTGATGGGCAAATAAAAAGCCTTATGCTAAATTTCAAAAAAGGTATCCAGTAAGATTTAGTAGCTGAAATGTGTGGGAAGGCATTCTAGGTAACCGGATTATAGCTTAATTCATTTTACCAAAAAGTTTTGACTACAAATGACGACATAGTTTCCCACAGGTGATTAATCTTAATTTGCAACCTCCAAACCAAGGGATGGGAAGCTCAAGACCTGTCTAGTCTTGAAAGAGAGTCATTGTCAAGCCTGAACAACCATGGCGGAGCGGTTTCTTAAAATATTTTTAAGACAATTAATCGGACTTAATGGGCCGCAGTACATCTGACTGCATCACTTGCAGTAGTGCATTAACTTAACTAACGCACCACTTAACATTGACTGAACTCTTCATTAATAAGGGCAACAGCTCTGGTTAATCAAACTGCATCCAGTGGCATTTTATTAATGAAAATTAAAATAAAAGACTGAAAAAAAAATTAAAGTGAAATTTTTGTTGTTTGGTTAATAAAACAATTTTTAGTTAATTAGAAATTTTGATCTGAGATTCTGATTTAGGTGACATTTACACTGTAAATTTACGTGATCTGCTAGTTATTGACAATGAGGTTATAAAAAATTACTAAAATATTGCATTGCTGCACTTGCCATTGCCGCATTCAGCAGACTTACTGCAGATATACTGGTGGTGCTCACCGGTAGATTTTAACTGAATTATGTAAAACTGCTTACCGGTTGATATATTTAAATTTACTTGGCAAATTAGTGACATAACTTAATTTTTGTAATAACAATAATAATGGAGCAGCTAATATTAGATGAGGGTAATTTAAAACTACACAAATTGTAAATATCAACCGTCTTTCGGAAGAGGTCTTAAAAATATTTATTAAGCACACAACAAAATAAACATCAACGGGTGCTGTTGTAACCAAGGCCGTAGACATAAAATAAATTCGGGGGGTATTCCACACCCCTCTTCCTCAGAGGAGTATATGAGTATCCATCCCCAGAATGCTTTTTTAAAGCATTGAACATTTAAATAAGATTGAAGTAGAGTAAACATGTTTTAATTCTATTATTAATAATATTCTGATTGTATATGGATATATATTTTTTGTAATTAATTGTTGGGCTGTTTTGAAGCGTTTTCTAATACACCGTTTGTTTAAAGTTTTCATTTTCCATTTACGTCTAGTATTTTATGCAAAATATATTTTGCCAGAATTTCAGGAAGGGGGACAGTTATATCCCCATGATCCCCCTGTGGTTGTAACCTCACTTACATAAACAAACTGTATTTAAAATGTGGTAGGCAAAGCAACTACCGGTGACACAGAATGGTAAGTCACCGGTTTCATTCAGAGAATTTTTTTCCACCGGTTATGTGATCAGTAAATCTGCTGAATGCGACCATTGTATACTTGTATTTAATTTATAATACCAATAATTATTAAGTATAGTCAAAGAGTTGGTATAGTTATGTAAAATTTTGCAACTTTCACCATAAATAACTACTAATTAAAGTTATGAAATATTTAAATGTATATTGAGACTAAAAATGTAGATGGTCAAAACAAACATGTGAGCATCTGTTTACTTGATGCACAGAAGCACTTTTTTCGAATAAGGCTCCAATTATAACTGAAGTTCACAGTAAGCTAAGGCACAAGAAGGATAATACAATATACAAAAAAATACTTGTTGGAATTTATAACATTGTTGGTATTTATTGTTAGAAATAACAGTAAAGTCTAAGCAATATTAAAATTAATATAAATAATAAAGTCATATTTAAATCATAATTAGAAATAATAAAATTTTACTGTAAAAATCAATAAGTTTTTCTCCAGCCGGATTAAAACATGACAATTTTAATGACATTTTTAAAAGATAAAGTTGACGTTTTTGTAACAAGGAAAAGAAAAGTCATTTGCTAAGGCAACTAGTATTTTTAATCCTTCATCTAGCATAAACGATCTAGTCAGATCATGGCCACATTATATAGATTCATTTGTTGAAGTGAATCACTCCTCATACTTTAAATCATTGTTAGTCTAGTTCCTTGTGAGTTTTAGCACTTTCTACAATTTTCTTCCATTCTTTTCGATCACGTACTAATTCTTGCCAGTTCGTTACTTTCATAGCTTTAAGGTTTTCAGTAACATCCTCCAATACACTATTCTGCCGTGTTTGGCAAGAACACAGTATCTGCAAAAACTGCTATCTAGAAATGCGCTATGTTGAATCTTAATGAATGTTAATAAAAAATATGGTATATTTCTTAAGTTGCTCTTTTATAGATACTGCTTTCTTGCTAAGCACGACAGTATTATTCTTCGCTTTTAATATATGCCCATACCATGGTAGACACTGAGCCTCTATACATTTGACAATACATTTGTTTTGCATTTTTTGTCTTGTCTCGAAATTCGTTAGGGGATGCATTTGGTTGTCATCCATTTTTAAAAGACCTAGGCTTGTTCATAAAATTTTCCTCCTAAAACGTCTTTAAGTGTTTCTTCATCTGTTTTCATTTTTGTTTGTAATCCTAGACTTACAAATATTTTTAATTTTGTTACTATTTTAGTATTATATTTATATATATGCGAAATTTAATTAGCGAAGCGTACGTTCAAGTGACAGCGGAAAAATGGAACAATTATATTAACCATGTAATTAAAACAGAAGATAACATGTGGCAAATTGATGGATTGATGGACGATATTGAGCCAAAACTTATAAATTTGGAAAGTGATAGTGAAAGTGACGTAGAAGATAAAAGGATTTCGAGTGATTTGTGCCAATGCTGAACTTTTTATACTCATATTCAGGTGTATTCTGTAAGCAAATTGTTGAGATTGTTACGCTTGTTATGCTTGATATGCAACAAGCATAACAATTCATGTGTCAAAAACGGTATTCTGTAAGGATTTATTTTGTTCAAGTAATTGATATGGCTTAACAATTTATTGAAATCTATAGCAATTGTTGGGTAACAATTGTTATGAATAACAATTCATTACTTCGAGATTTTGATGTTAGTTTTTACTTTTAAAACGTATCGTATATGAACGAAAATACTTGGAAATTATTTAAAATATAAGTAATTTTAAAATAAACGCCCTAGCAATTGTTTTCAAAAAAATAATTTTCCTCTTCTAAAAACGTTCAGTGCATTTCGACTTCGTAGGTCGCGGTCAGCGGAACTGTTTGTTGTTATAAGTAGTATTGCTACTAAACGTAAATAAATTTTTTAATGATTGCCGTTGATTCTTATTACAATAATAATGGATTTGGAAGGAAACATGTTCCTGGGTAGAGTAGAAGAAGTGGAAGCAGCAAATGAACGGTAAAAATAAATAAATAGTATAGTATAAAAACTTAACCTAACATTCTACACAGAAATCGTATTTGTATATCGCAAGGCAAGTATGGGATAGTAATGACCTTTTCTCTTTGCCTGAACTTTGTCAGATGCATCCGAGGTAGCAAGGAATGATTTATCAAATGATGTTGATTGTAGAAGACAAATAAGAAACAACATATAAATCACTTCTTATAGAACGAGGTAATATTTATTTTATGTGATAAACTATCGAAACTGTTAGTACATTATTTCCTATTATTATTCTTTAGAAATTGTAGCAAATTGGCTACAGCATCAATAACAGCAGCCCTCTAATCTCTATATGATCTCTTTATGGCAGTAGTATTCTTGCATATGCAGTTGTAGTCCTCTTTGCAGCAGAGAGTAGTGCAGCAATACGACGAATGGTTCTTCATCGTTTGGAAAATGCTTCAGTGCTACCGTTTGCACCCCTGGATCTTTTAGTAACCTAAAAAGTCTAACTGGTTACTTGAACATCCTCTACTTTGACTTTCATCGTGGGAGATTGTACAAGTATGATTTCATTACCTTCCAAAACATCTTGTAAATTGTAATGTCTGCTGCAGTAATCACTTCTGCTGATATGTTGACGGAATTGGTGGTTCTAAGAAAAATGGCAAGTTCCAACCTTAAGGTTCGGGCTCTGTTTCTAGTGTTGCATTTATATACATTTTGTAAATTATTATAAATAAACTGTGAAAATGTTGATGTAGTTTTTTTTAATGAAGTGTTGAAGTATTATTTATCTTTAAGTTTAATTTTAATATCTTGGAAATATTAATTGCTGTCGTCGCTTGATATGTGTATTTTTTAGAAATTGTTGCGAAGCAATATTTTCTCTAGATTATAAATTCGGTAAATGAGTTTTTGCCCCCAATTTATTAATGCATACTAATACTTAGGTATGTATATTTCAAAGTCAATGTTTTAGATAAAAACAAATCACTTATTCAACTTACGACCTAAAGAACTGATTGTGACCTCAGATTCCCAAGAAATTGCATTATATTTTAATATCCATTGTGGTTCTTTCACACGATTTTGCAAAATTTAAGTATGGATAATAATAGGATTTCTTTCTTACTATTATTTACGTTATAAAACCGTAGATAATATTGTTTATTACCTTAGACTGAAAACACTGTTGCGACACACACAGTAATTTTTTAACGTTCATCCAGTCATCACCAGTTGTTGCTCTTGCTGGTCCATTTGAGACAATTTAGTATACTAGTAAGCTCTTTCCACAGTTTTTGTAAACATTCAGGACCTTTTCCCGGGCACAGTCTTTCCGTAAGCAATATTTCTTTGGTGGACATAAACTCCAACATTACATAAAATTGCTTTTCGGTGTGTCGGGTATTCTTCTCCATGTTTCAAATTGCACGTCTAACTATTCGAAACTGTCAAATGCAAATGTCACTGCTCGAACGCGCATGCACAGTCGGTAATATAGTTCATAATTAGTTTGCATTTCAGTTGTTGTGATTCATTTCAATTGGATCATAACAAGTGCAGTTACAGAATACCAAATATTGCAGGAATTGTTAAGATTTCGTAGCAATCGGGTTCATAACAATTATTGTTATACTTAACAATTGATATGAACCAGTGCTTGCAGAATACATGTAATTATTTTATTTGTTTTCAATTTATCTTATGATTTATATAAAAGCTGTACAATTAAAAAAGTGTAGTTTGATAGTATACAATAATTTATTAGTTTAACCAAATAACTATAACTTGTGTTGTACTTTTTTATTTACCTAAAATTCAAAAACTCGAAATAAAACGTTTGACTTTTAATTATACTCAAAATTATTAGTTTTGTAATAGTACTGGCGTTAACTGATAAAGTATGGAACTATCGAAATAAATCTTTTATTAAATATTTTTGAGAAAAATCCTCGAACACCTCGATTTTTATGTTAAATGAGACATATTTTAGTGTAATTGTTATTTGCAGATCATCTTTTGTTTTCGAGTTATGGCGATAGCGAAAATATTTTTAAATGGAAACCCCAATTTTTTATGATGGATTTGGAAAGCAACTTTCGAGATAATTGCTTTTAAAGTTTTAAAACAAAAATTAAAAAACAATCAAGAGTTCCAAGTTTTAGTAAAAAAAATTAAAAATTCTTTTAAAAACTGCCATAAATTTAACGCTAAGTCAATTGTTACATGGCTACTTGATTTTTTATCAAGAAATTTGAACTTTGATTGAATAACAATCAAGAGTTTAATTTTCTTAATAAAAAAATCAAGTATCCATGTAACAAGTGACTTAGCGTTAAACTTATGACAGTTCTTCAAAGAATTATTTTTTTTATTAAAACTTGGAACTCTTGATTGTTTTTTAATTTTCATTTTAAAACTTTAAAAGCAATTATCTCGGAAATTTCGTAATACAGTATCATACTTTTTTAGCATATTTGATCTTAGTATTACATTATCTTTCCAAATCCATCATAAGAAATTAGGGTTTCCATTTAAAAAAAATTTCGTTATCGTCATAACTCGGAAACAAAAGACGATCTACAAATAACGATTACACTAAAATATGTCTCCTTTAAGATAAAAGTCAACGTGTTCGAAGACTCAAAAATATTTAATAAAAAGATTTATTTCGATAGTTCCAGACTTTATTTGCGCACTACATGAACAGCAACAAATTTTGAAATTTTGTTTTACTACCGCTGTCAGAAAAAGTGACTACCTGCAATATAACTTGCTCGAACAATAGGGATTATAAAGGTTCATGCAGTTACAACTACAATATTTAGAAAGTGTTTTAAAAAGTTGCTTGCAAGATGTTTGGCAACCCCGTTGTCCATAAAAACACACGCTGTAGTCTCAACGTGAGACGATCAATAGGTTGTTATACAGTACGCACGTAAAATTTGGAAACGTACAATCTCTTTTCCATTAATATTTTCGGGAAAGCTCAGTCGTCAATTTTATTTTTTAAACACTTTCTTCAACAAATTAAATTTTTTATCCCCTCTTGTTTACGAATGATGGTCATCATAGCCATATTCTTAAATGGAACCCCCCATATTTTTTCACAGTGTTGACTAGGTCTTTGATAAATCCATTTCCATAAATAAACATTTGCTACTCTTTAGTATCTATGGAGATATTGGGGGTTGTATTTTGAAAAATGCCAAAATTGAATTTCTATTTTGTATCTTGTAACTATAAGAGTTACACAGATCATGGTTGTAATGTTTATAGTTTTCAAGATATATTTTTGAAAATTCCCCTGCTGATATCTCCAAAATTCATAAAATTATGGGTGGCAAGTTATTTGTTTTTAAATTATTTTTTAAGGACCTACTTAAAAAATGTAAAAACATATTGGGGGTTGCATTTAAAAAATATGGATGACGTAGTTGCTTGAGAACGAGTGGGGATGGCAAGTTTTGACGTGTATCTTTTAAAAAAATAAAATTGACCTCTCAGCTTTTCCTGACATCAACAAAAAAAAATATTTACATACTTCCAGACTTTCCATGTGCCACTGTATAAACTAGGGCTGATCAACATTAACAATGAAAACGGTTCTGTTTTCATTGTGAAAGAATGTGGACCACCTACATAAAATACACAATTCATCAAAGCAAATTTATGTGCAGTATCATGCTGGTTCAGCATTAGTCAAGGCAAAATCAAAACTTGAGTTCAAATTTAGTTTATGTTTGGAAATTGTCATTTGAACTAATACTCTGTTTCCCCAATATAAGTAAAACCACAAGAACAAGGAATGCTGTAGTTACATGGCTTCAGGGCCATAGCCAGAAATTTATTTTCGGGGGGGGGGGGTTCTGGGGGAATAGAAATTTAATTTTTGTCATTTTATTAAGTTTAGTTTCGGGGGGGGGGGGTTCAGAACCCCTAAACCCCCCCTTGAATGCCTTAGATCATAGGGGTCCAAGGTCGAGCTCGACTTTAAGCGAGACCTTCCCTTACTCTACTAGCGTGACAATTGCATTTCAATCCACCTATAATACCCCTACTTAGTAGAATCTCTACCAGTTTGATTTGATTAGGCATGTGCCCTTTTGTTAAAAATTTAATGACTGAGTCATACACAATTTTCGTTAGCTTAGACATTTTCATGCACTCGTCACGATGCTCGAGTGGCTACTAAAATCTATTATGTTTCTGCCGTAATATATATAGTGTAAGCCTCTTACATGTTCAACTATGACACAACCGAGTTTGAACATGTTGGCACCTGTAGTAGCCTGCTGAGCCAAGAATTTATGGCTCTTACCTCGTATATACTTATTTGATTATATCCGCAGGGGCAGGAAGAAAATTACACGATTTGGTTGTTATCAAATTGTTATAAAATATTTATTAGCATTAGTTACAACACAATTCAGTAGAGTCGCAGATCAAGCAATCCAAAATCGTTCAACAAAGAATTAAATAATAATTGCTATGAATGTAGGGTTTATGAATTACTTCTTCAGTTATAATTTTAGGAAAGTTGTATGCTCAGAAACCAAACATTAATTTTCAATTTATATAATTTATACGTGTTACTACAAGGAATTTAACTAACGAGGTGGGAGACGAGTAGGGGAATAGTGAGAGTTAGGACAACCCACACGATTAAAAAATGATGCCGTAGTGAGAGCGAGAGTTGCGTAAGGGGCTCTTCCAGTGGCCCAGCCTGCTTTAGATAATAAAGCAAGAAGCAGAAGATATTGCTGATGAAGGTATTGTTCACATATCCCAACCAAACTTTAGGTTTATACTCTGGTTGACCGACTGTTTCAAAGGATTCCATAAAAATATTTGGAGGAAAAAAAATAGTAGCTGTGCTGGACACTAGTTGATAGAATTGATTGTGATACAAAAGTTGAACACTTTTCTACTGAATTCTCTATACTAGTTGACAAATGATGACGACAGAATCTTTCATGAATAGAGAAATCACGTCAAAACTAACAAAGTAGTTTACAGTGAATTCCTTCATTGTTCTCAATTTGATATGATCCAAACCAAGCCTTGTCCACTGATTCAGGCCATGAAAGTCTTCATATTCATCAATTATTCTGCTTAATTTTATTATAACCAGTAAAAGATTACAATGAAAACTTGTTTAAATCTATCAAATGTCATGGCCATTACGCGATACTTAAAAGGTATCTGGTCGAAACATTACAAGCTCTAGTATTGTAAATAGATTTAAAACATTGTTAGCGACCAAGCCAGTTTGGAGTGTAGTTGCAATGTTTCCTTTTGCAAACATTGCCCATTACAATATTTCTTATCTTGCAATGTTTTGACCTCAATACCCCTACAAGCTAGAAAACAGGTCCTACTGTACTCCAAAAAAACTGTTTAATGTCCTGTTAATCCTTTAATGTTAAATATTAGTGTTTTCTGTAAATTTTGTATAGTTTTTCTAAATAATTATCTACTTTGCAGTTGTTAAGTTAGTGCTTACTTTCACACCATCATCCAATTTAAGGAACTACTCACAAAAAATATACAAAACACCTCAAGTTTGATAATGATTAATTATTATAAACGTCCACTTCTGAATTTTAAAATGCCAAATTTTTTTATTGACCATTATTAATTACAAATTTTAACGTCATAAATAATTTCCTACAGGAAGCGTTAATGTACAAATACATTATAACAGTAAAAAAAAAAAGAAAAAATTACATAGGTGCATTTAACATCTCTTTATGCATCTATCAAAACAGATTGTGATTTATAATAATAATACAAGTAAAACTTAACCATTAATTAAAGTCATTCAGTTTGCGTTGATTGTACAAAAGAATACAGTTGAAACCTAATTAGCTATGAATTAATAAAAAATTGTATTTTTCTTTGAAATTTACATTACTTTTGATGTTATTCATTTTAACTGCTAAGTATAAGAATAAAATTTAGTTTTATTTTCCAGTTTTATAAAAATTATGGCAATTATTATTTTTTATAAATTTGAACTACAGAGAAGTTATTATTTTGAAAACTGTAGGTACAAGACGTAATATTTTGTTATAATGATCACTGGGATGATTAAAAATAAGAGCAAAAATTAAAGAAAATTAAAAAATGTGACTTGTCCAAATGAAAATTTACATCGAATTTGTTAACAAAAAAAAAACTATCTAATTGCCGTGGTATCAGAAAAGAAATAGTTGTTAGTGTATAAATCAAAAGCGGATAAAATCCATATTTAAAAATGACATCTAAGCTGCGGCTTCTTCTTCCATTGGGGTCTCATTTTCCGACTTCTTCTTTTTCTTCTTGGCCGCTTTTGGATTTGCAGAACTGTTCAATAAAGATTTGAGTTCGGGATCGGCAATCGAATATTCTGACTGATACTGATCAGTTTCAAATGGTATACCCGTTATTTTATGGGGGCCGTTGGGCATTAACAAAACAGTGAACTTGAAATGTGCAATGTATTCCCCTGCAACCAAATTTCATTAAATGTAGTGTTTAAAAATGCATACACGACAATAATTCCATACCAGGTTTTTCATAGAGTACTTGAAATGGTTCGATGAGTTTGTGATTAACACATTCCACAACTGCCATTTTGGCTTTCGTTTCTTCTTGGAAAGAACGAAGATTGAAAGGCATATTTCCATGTTTAGTACGTACCTCACTATAAAACATTCGTGAAGCTTTCAATTTTAACTGATACACTTCATCAGTTTTCTTATAAATTGCTACTCTCGCATCTCCTTCCTTTCCTATAAATCCATTTAAATTAATTTTACTCATATAAATTAAATGCCATTTGGCCATGGCAAGTTTGACAAGTGTCAGGCTAGGTTAGGTTTTATGTAAATTGAAGGTTAATAAGACTTACCAACACCTTCTCCTGTACTTATAAGTACATCCATAGCATAAACTTCATATTTTTCAAATTCGAACTTTTCGTGTTCCTTTTTCTGAGCCTCATTTGGATTTTGAATGATAGTTTTCTCGCCGTCGATTTTAAATTGTTTAAGTTGATGACTCAACATGCCTTCTACTGGCTTGCACTGGTAGGCTTCAGCAACTCTTTGCACTATATCGGTTATCGCATATGTTTCATTCCCAGGCTTTAACAATCGTAACGCTGCCTGTGATGCGTAATGAGCTGCTAAGATAACGTCAGCTTTCCTACCAGTTATTTTATTTTCACTACATGATCCTACTACAATTGTGTGTGCTACTACAGCAATAAATCCATCTATATGGGCTCCAAGATCTCTAAAGCAAAAACACGGCAATGAAAATATAACACTAATCAACACAAAACAATCATTAAAGATTATTAATGCCTAATCAGATACGTTCACTCGTCACAATAAAAGTTCTCAGTGGGATCAATTGGAGTTATATGAAATCATCATATTAAAAATTATTTTAAAGTTTTAAAACATTTCCGTGTTTACTTACACTTTTGCAACATCTTCATCTTTAAGTGTATAATCTGGTTCACTAGGCACCGGCGAGAAGTGGCAAATGCAATTATTTACAGAGACACATGTAGGGAAAGCAATACCCTTCTTAAGTTCCTTCTCCTTTTTGAAAACTTTACTGGTTTCATCTATTAATAATTGGTCACCGAACTCGCATATTTCTCTAACTGATGCACCAGCCACGCATTTGTCTACTACTTGCTTTAAAACACCTGCAACAAAGTATAGGATTCTTTTTAAAAAATTACCCACAAGTTTTCCATATAACAAAGAAAATTTCAAGAAAACATGCGTGTTGTTATTTCGCTTATAAAGTTGGCAGGTAAGAAGTGAGGTTAGTTTCAATGATACCTACATTATAACAATTCTTAACAACATTTTTTGCATTGTACGATTTAAATAAATGAAATAAGGTGTAAAAATGTAAAGAAGCCACATGGTTTATGTGACCCGGTGGCGTAATCCATATGGCGTTGATGTTTGAAGAAGTTTTTGTAGTGCATATAAAAAAGCTATTTCCAAAAGGTAACTGTACACTATTAAAGCGTACTTTACAGAACTGAAACTCACGATTTACTATTTCTCCTGCCATTTTATACTTGGTAACCACCAAGTCTTCAGAGATGGTTTTCTCGGGCACATCTTTGTCGTCCGCCATTGCTTCGTCAACTAACGTCACGTGACTGTTAAATGTGGCGCGGAAACGATGATGGCGTTGTCAGGGAAAGTGGCTCTTAGCACACACAAGTTATTACAGTTACAAAAAATTAAATTAAATGATATAGCTTGTTTTTTTCGGTTAAACAAGGCATAAAGTAAGCCTAAAAAATAGCACTATAGTTTATTTCATAATTATATAATTTAGAGAAGGCTATGATCAGGTACAGAGCAAACGAATTTCATATAAGGATCACTTATGATATTGGCACCAGTCGCGTGCGGTGCGAATTTAGGCTAGGGAAGCAACCACGATTTTAATTTTAATATACCTATACTGTATTCAAAACAACGAACAACTCAAAATAAACACAACTAACATAATCTCATAGGCCATGACTGAGTCAGTTTTATACTCAACAATTTTTTCTCCTAATGTCAAAATTGCTTATTGACAGATTTATGTGCGTTGATTGCAAAAGAAATAATGGAAAATAAAAGTCGTTTAAACAAAAAATGAGAAAAATACGATTCTCAACACTTATACGACATTATTAAAAAACAATCCAAAAATATAATTAAAAGCTATAGTAAAACAAACAGCAGATGTGGCAGGTAAGAGGTTTTTTAGCATTATCTCACAAAACATATACATACATATCGATCTCCGATAGCTCAGCGGTAGAGCATCTGCCTAGATAGCAGTAAGCCCGGGTTCGAATCTGGTCAGAGATAATAATTTTTCATAATTCAAATTATGTCTTCATTAATATACATTAATCTTGGTGCTAAAACACGATATTTCTAAATCATTAAAATATTAATATTATATGCCTTATGGTAATAATTCAAAAATCTAATTTAGCTGTGATTGTGGGTTAAATTGTCGCTAACCAGCGACAGCCTACTTTAACATAGCAAATTATAATTAGTACTCTCTTATGTGTTTACACATTATTATAACTTATTATATGAAGAATTATTACTTCACCAGTAATCGATCTCCGATAGCTCAGCGGTAGAGCATCTGCCTAGATAGCAGTAAGCCCGGGTTCGAATCCTGGTCAGAGATAATAATTTTTCATAATTCAAATTATGTCTTCATTAATATACATACATAGCTTATTGCAGGTATTTCATGGGGAACAGTGTATAAAGTCATCAACGAATACATAAGTATATAAAAAAAACGCAACCTTTCGCCGCTGAAAAAGGATAGAGTGAAAAAAGTTTATTGATATGATTGACTCCGACACAAGTTATGCGATTCATAAAATTGTTCATCAGTACATTTTTAAAAATGATATGCTTACAATAATTGACAAAATATTACGTGATGTTAATGCCGACGAAGATTTGCCCAACTTTAGACAAACTTTTTAAAAACTATTGAAGATTGTTGGATTTTGATTTTTGCAAAGGTCTCGAAACAAATACAAATAATACAATACGTATGATATTGATGAGATGGCGAAGGGTAAAAAGATAACCGTTTCGCGACTACTTCCTTATCATAGTGAACTTAATCCCATCGAGTTAGTATGGACACAAATCAAACAAGAGGTTGCTCAAGAAAATGTATGTTTTAAATGTATTCGTGTGTTTTTCATGTATTCAAACTTTTATTTGAGCAGGCAGTTCAAAATGTAACAATGGGAAATTAAAAAATTAAAGTAGACTCTTCTTGCTCATCCGCCCTATGGTCCAGACCTTGCTCCCTCAGATTTCCACGTGTTCGCAACCTTAAAAGAATTTTTAGAGGGACAAAAGTTTTACTCTAATGTAAAGTCGTCGAAGCTGTTCGAAATTCAAGATTTTTTTCGAGGAATACGGAAGCTGCCTGAACGATGGATACGTATTCAAAAGGAGGGAGAGCTAAATAAAGAATTACTATATTGAAAAATGAGATGTCATTTTAGTTTCGTTTGTTAATTTCCATATAGTTATTGAATTATTCTTATACTTATACTTATGGAATTTGTTGACTATTATCCAGAGAATTATTTTGAGGGGAGGTGGAGAATTTTTGAAAAAATAATTTTTTGAAATAAATAATAATTAAACAAACATTATTGTTTGGTCCTATGCATATTTATTTATAAATGTTATACAGGGTGATTCATAAATAAAGGTAATCCTTTAAATGGTAGATAGAGGGGAGGCAGTAGAGCTAGTTTACTTTGACAAGTATAGGCCAAAAAGTTTTCCAGAAAATTAATTTTTAAGTTTTATTGAATTTTGGACCCGGTTCTCACGTTGGATCCTTTTGGATCCAAAATTTATTAAACTTTAAACTTCATTTTCTGGAAAACTATTCGTTTTTGACCTATACTTGTCAAGGTAAATTAGCTTTACTACCTCCCCTCTACCTACCATTTAAAGGATTACCTCTATTTCTGAATAACCCTGTATATTGCACAATATTTAATAAACATCAACTACTTTTATATTTAAAATTTATTTAACTAAGTATACTACTAAAGTATATAACATCAAAAATTCTGGGGATGGGAGAATTTCCGCCCTTTGGATCCGCGCCTGATTTATTTATAATGCAACTCGATTTTCCGGTCTTTTTTAGCAAAACACCTGGTGCAGGTTTTAATATTTGTTGTTAAATTTGAAAGTTCTGATTTTGATCAGCCTTTCTCAACAATTTGTAATTTTTCTCTAAAACTGTATGCAGAAAATTCTTTATCTAATAAGTTACAAGGGATGTATCGGAAGTACTCGAACCTTCCATCGAAGTAGCTGAATTTGCAGTCATGACGATAATACAATTTTAAATTTGCATACAGAGCAAACTGATTAGAATTATTTGTCTTTAAAAAAATTCCAACTTATATAAATTTAAATAATAAAATGTTTCAAAATACAGTCTCACTTACTTAAGTCAGCAGATTTACATTACTTAAGTAACACTAAATTTAACAAACACTAAATCGAACAAATAACCCAATTATAATAAACATTTGGTCATGGAGCACACTAATAGTAACATGCGATGTCAACGGCATCGTCCGTGTCACCACAACGCAACCGTCCGTTAACGAAGGCGTGGCGAGGGGAAGAGCAGTAAACAACGAAATCAGTGCTTATATGCAGTGTATGTAACACATTTGAAGCGGTATTACCTTTCCGCGCAAGTTTAATGAGCCTGATTTAAAATAGTACTCTGATTATAGTACTTTTTGCTGTACGGAATTGATATTGAGCTTTAAGTTGATTAAATATTACAAATATAAATAAACGGTGCCAACCAACCACCTGTCAAATGTTGTTTTTGTGGCGCCGCCGACGGGAATATTTGTCCATAGAGTCATTTTGGTTTGGATTGATTGGACATGGATTAGAACAATTAGGTAATCCAAAAATCTGACAAATGGTAATTTTATGGCGTAATCGTGTGTTTGTCCCACAGTTTGTTCACAGCGCCATATTTGTTTGGATTGTCTAAGTTGAAAAATGAAGGAAAAATATATATCTCTCTGAAAATGTAAAAGAAATTAGTGCAATTGATAGATTTTAATGCACAAAATTATTTTCTGAAAAATCTTTAATGTTTAGGAAGTTTGTTTATGCATAAATTGTGTTTGAATATAACACGCGATCTAATGCAAAATGGTAAGTAATTGATACATTCATTATAATAACTTCATAAAAAATGATAAACAAAATTGACACCAAAACATTTTACGGAAAAACGTTGTAAGATTGTGCCGTTAAAGTTTCAAATTTGCTAGAAAGATACTTTTGGCAAAAAAAATTAATACGAAGAATTTATTGAAGAAGAATCTATTGAACGCTTGATATAGCTCGCAAAGTAACAACGTTGCAATGCGACAAACGAGCGGGAAACTTAAATGCTTTATATAGCTACATGCAGCACCACTGGCCGCTCTAATTTACATCTCGAAAACAAAATCAGCTGTATTAAATAAAAAGAAACATAATTCGGAAGTTTTTCACTGCTACTTTTTAAATGAATCTGAATAAATAGTGTTTCATCCATTGTTTTATATAAATATATTTGCAAAGATAACCTCAAAACTTGAGTGAACGTCATTTAGTGCATTAATCTGTTTTCATTAGAGCAACAAACGAAATACTGGTGCCAATTTAAGGCAAAGTTGTCACTTTTTCATTACTCTAGAAGCGTATAATTTATTTATATTCTAGATAGATTTCTTTATTTTTTAGTGTTTACATAGTAATATTATTTTATTTTTACTTATAAAAAAGTAAACTTGAATGAAATCTCTACTTAGAATAATTGTTTTTTCGTCATATTTTCACGTTCTTAAGTTTGGACTAGACATTTAAAAGTTAATCTCTGACTTTAAAAAGACTAATAATTAATTAAAAACTTATATAAATAATAACTAAACTGCTTTCACATGCATTCTAATAAAACTAGTATCGTTTGAGCCATTATTTGAAGCAAAACTATGTAATTATTTCTATTTGTAAAAATAGCAAAGCTCCATAACTTTTGGCTTAGAATATCCCACAGCAACTCCCTTAAGGACGACAGAGATCCACTTGTTTGTTGTTATATAGTGTATTCTGTTCACAACGTTAACCACGTAAGTTTTCGTAATAGGATCGTTGCTTGGAACTTAAATTTTGACTCAACTTGTATATTTTATTAGTAGTATAATACTGTTATCTAATGTACAGATCCACATAAAATTGATAAATGATTTAAACGACATATAGTAGCAATTCGTAGGGGGGGGGGGATTTTTAAGAAAAAATTATAATTTCCGCAAGAATGAACATTTTTTAAAACTATTTACATTTGTCTCCCAAATCATTAACCTTTTTTTTGCGTATTTAAAAGTATACAGAGGGGCCCCGTTAGTCGGACCTACCCGTGGGCACCTCGAAGGATAGTTACGCCACTGAGTCGGAACTACAACTAAATTTATGACTTTATAGGTTAATTACTTCAGTTCGGATTATTTTAGTAATTATGTAGTTGTTTCTATTTATTGGAACTATATAGTTCCATTACTTCTGAGCAGTGATTTGCCGTATAATTTACAACAATTTTTTGCGCTTTTAATTACGCGTCAACAATTTATTCTTTACATAATTTATTCTTTACGTCAAAAATGTAAATAACGTAAAGAAAGTAAAATACATATAAAAAACATAGGATTTGAGTTTTTAGATTTTTTTTTATTAGATTTAAAACATTTAATCTTTTATTTTTGTACACATTCACTAAAAGCTACATATTACTTCTTGTTTATTTTAATTAAAGAAAATTCAAGTCCCACATACAGATCAGTATTTTGTCTCCTACCAACCATATTTATCTAGATAACTGTTATACCTATAGATAAACAACAACTGATAACACATGATTGATACAAAAACATAACATATAATTTTTAGTTTTTTACATTTTTTACTAATTATTTATATTCTCTACTGATTATGTACATGTACAGTTGCGATCATTCGCTAAGGAACGATGACAAAATTATAACCGCCGATTTTCCAGTTTTTTGAACAATGTACGCTGTAACTCGACCTGATTTATGAACTAGGCAATTAAAATGTTAAAGAATGAAATGTTCTTGAATGCCATATAATTAATTTTTATTTACATTGTACAAAAAACTAGAAAATCGGCGGTTATAATTTTGTCATCGTTCCTTAGCGAATGATCGCAACTGTACATTGTTTACATTATTTATTTTTTACGCCAAACGTAAAGAATGAATTCTTTACGCGTAAAGGCACATCACAGCTTCTGAGTGATGTAACCTTTAAAGTATGTGAAACGATATTGGCACTTACAAGGGGACCGACCTTACACCTTTAAGTTGACGTGTCGCCGATTTCAAAATGTAAATTGGTAGGTTTAAAACGTTATGTCAATTATTCGAATATATATAAATAAATCATTTTATTAAATTTATGGTAACTCTAACTATAGTGTATGATTCGTAGGTTCTTGTTCTAATTTTCTGCATAATAATTGGAGAGAGTTACAATTAAGATCTAGGATCTAGGCAGTACACCACTTTCGTGGTGTAATAACGTCGTAATAATGTTTATAGAATTATTTAAAAGCGTAAGAAAAGCCCAACTGTAAACAGGGGTGCATTTTTACTAAAAAACTAATTAAAAAAATAGTAACGCAGCTAGTGGGAATCGAACCTGAGGCCACCGTATATAAAGGTACGTTAACCACGCCGCCACCCTATCTGTTGCAAGTAACGTTTTTATTCCAAGTACATAAATATGTTGCGTCTTGTTTGTGTTAATTTGTTATTTTTGAAAATAAGCCGCATTAGACTAAATGCAGAAACAGGTATTTCTTTATTTTTTTACTTTTGATTAACTAATAGTTATGATTTACTTTTATTTAAAAAAGAATTTTTGAAATCAGCGACACATCAGTTGTAAGATTCTATTGATAGTATAATTACTTTAAAGTCGTACTGAAAGTTCCTGCCACCTGTCTGAAACCATTGCTTAGCCCTTTAAAGGGGGTGTAGTGCAAAAAAATAAATTCTAGAATAAAAAATCTAACAACAGTGAAAACCGCACATTTTTAAGATAACCGAGATAGAGCCGCTAGAAGTTTGTCAGAGTTCGTTCGTGACGTCACACCGACACGGAGCCGTGAAACCTCAATAGTATTACATGCATTTTAGATGCAGGCGCTCTTCGCGTTGATCATATTTCTTTAACAATGGCGTTTAGGGTTGAACCAAAATATACACAGGCTCAATTAAGGCAAATAAAGGAATACAAAAAAGAGAGAAGATGAAAATCAATCGAATATTACAAGATTAAACAATCTAAATGGTGCAAATGCAATAATTGTATGCTTATGTCAACTGTAAGGGGATGCATTTGCTGCAAGGAAAATGCTCTTGAAAATGGAGTAAGTGAAGAAAACGTGCATTATTTTTCACGAATCATTTGTAAATGTAGTTTTACACTTTTAGATAGTTTAAATATGATAAGGCACAGCTTACTTTTAAAGTGTAAAACAGAAGAACAAAGACAACGATACTATAATTGTTGCGGCATTTAGCTTGTCGCAATTTTGTCTGTTGCAACCAAATCTTAACAAACGCTTTTCTTTTGGTTAATTGGTTTAGTTGGATTTCAGTTGTACGATTTATTTTCATATTTGTTTTTGAAATGCCAAACGTCATTTATCACTGAAAATGTTCCTAATTTTAATAATAAAAATGCGGAAACAAAAAAACGATTTTTGATGCCAAAAGCGATTTCGACAAAAAAACGGTTTTTTTGTTATTGCACTTTTATTGTTAAAATTCGGAACATTTTTTTAAAGAAAATAATGTCTACATACGAAAAGTGTTAATTTACCTAAAAAAAATTTGACACTATCTCCATTAATAAACAAGAACGCATAGTTCACTATTTTTTCATATAAATCTTAACTAAAACACTTTTTTGTGCGAAAATTAATAGGATAACAACCGTAAGGCTTCTTTCTAACCTCTACAAAAATCTCATAGATATATGAGTTATAGTTTTTGAGAAAAAAATATTTAACTTTCAATGAAATTATCCCTAAAAATGGGTACCTTTTATTATGTATCGTCCGATAAAAATAAAAGTATATCAGTTAGAAATATGATATTTTACTGTTTCATGTAGAAATAAATTTACTATTTGGTCGTTTTTAAAATATTTAATTTGGTTCAGTGGTTCTGGAGCAATAAGGTATCAAAGTCAGAGGACCCTAGAAAAAAATGGATAGTAGTCGAGGCTACGAAACTACTATCACCAGAAAAGTGCGGTTTTCATTTTCATTCTTAGAATTTTTTATTCTAGATGATATTAAAAAATAATTTTTTGCGCCACACCCTTTAAAGCAATGGAACCTTACAATAGTATTGAAAGTAAAACTTACGTTTTTGCTACCCAGGAGAATCACTTTAAGGTGATTTTTCGTAAACTACTCTCCATATTTACTTGTAAAATGCTGGAGACCATTAATCAATTTGCAATTTGTTATGATTATTAATAGATGTTTTACTATATAACCTTCAATAAAAATAACAAATTGATGTCAAATTGTGCATTAGGAATAATATAATAGTATATTATATACCAAGGTTGTGAAGAGTTTTTTCTAGAGCCGAGCATTATTAGATCCCGAGATGCGCAGCATCGAGGGATATAAGATGAGAGGCTCTAGAAAACACTTCACAACCGTGGTGTATATATTATTTTTTTCACTACTAGTACTTTTATTCCTTTTATTCTTCTCACATAAAAAACGTACTATCGCGATCACGGATTTTTTCCTGGATGCCAGTGTGTAATGGGATGAATTTTTGCCCCGTGTTACACTAAAATCTGGATTATTGACTAGTAGTCAATAATAAAAAATTATTTACCACTAGGCAAGAAGGCTAACTTCACAAGGTGACAACAGACTAGATAATAGTATGTTTTAAAGCTAGTAGTGAAAAAAAATAGTTTCATGTGTATCAACTTATAAATATTTTTGTCATATTTTATTAAAGACTATTTTACTTTTTATTAAAAAATATATTTAAAGAAGGCGCGTTGTTATTTTTCGATCTATCGTCATCACATTTAAGGGAGTTGTGGTGAGATAGTCCCGCTCGTTTGTCGCAATGCAACGTTGTTACTTTGCGAGCTGTATCAAGTGTTCAATAGACAAATTCTTGGTATTAATCTTTTTTTGCCAAAAGTATCGTTCTAACAAATTTGAAACTTTCACGGTACAATCTTACGTTTTTATGTGAAATGTTTTGGTGTCAATTTTTTTGTTATTATTCTTTATGAAGTTATTATAATAAATGTATCAACAACTTACCATTTTGCATAAGATCGCGTGTTATCTTCAAATGCAATTTATGCATAAACAAACTTCCTAAACATTAAAGATTTTTCAGAAAATAATTTTGTGCATTAAAATCTATCAACTGCACTAACTTCTTTTAAATTTTCATCATTTTTTTCTACCGCCACAACTTCCTTAACAGAAAAGTTGCAATGGTTTTTAATTTGGGTATACTGGAATGACAAAATAATTAAACATTTCATCGCTCTTTGTATTATAAAGTACGCATTACAAATAAAATAGTAATCCATTTTGTGACACGATCGCAGCATTAGTATAGAAAATGATAGAATATTTGCTAAGTTGTAAGAGTAAGAGAGAGCAACTACGCGACACGATGTGTCAAGTCAACACAAGTTCCACGAAAGGAGCAATTACTACGACGCCACGTTCCCGCTACGTAGCTGGACAAGTTTCAGAGACGTTACTGCAACGTATCTGCTACCTAAAAATTGTTCCCCATTTTGGTTCCAGGCACGTAATAAAATCGGGGCAATTACGTGCTTGTGACTAGTGGCAAAAACTTAATAGTTCTACCGGTAGTTGCTGGTACGTAGCGATGACTAAAAATGCTGCTTGGGTCTAGTTTTCAGTTTCGACTTTCATTTCGGTGTTTTAGGACACCGTATACTATATTTCTACAATTTATTGAAATTCTGAACAATACTTTATATTAGTTATTCTATCTATTTATCTCATCATTTCTGTAAATAAGTATATAGTATCTACTTAAAACATTTGTTTCACAGAAAGAGGTATTACTCATAGTATATTCATATTAGCTTTTATCATACAGATTATTGCAACATTTTCCTGTGATAGAACATTTTTACTAAGCATTGAGTTTACGCACTGCATATTATCGTTGATATTATCTATTCAGAACTGTGACGTGTCTTAAGCGTTGCAATTCTTTTGTGGTATTGGATAATCCCAATATGATTTATGAATCATCTAACAAAGAATTCCCGGTTCCTGAAGTAAATATTTCCTTTTTTTTATAGGAGTAATAAATTTATTTTGATATCAAATATTTTGAAATTAAATAGGAACGTGATAAAAGATCAAGATTTGCATTTCAAAATGACGACTCATATGAATTTCGAAAATATATTTTTTGCTATTGCGCGCATTTAAAACATACCTTTTTTAAGGATTGTTTTCCATTGCTAAAGCAATCCATTAATCCATATGGAATTAAAGTTTGCTTTAACTTCCTACAGAGTTAAAAGAATATCTATTTATTATATATTGGGGGGGGGGGAAGTACAGATTTTAGCGCAAGGTGTGGTTTGTATAAATATATAGCACTTAAAACATTTTTTTCGCATAAAGAGGCATCAATTCATATCAGCTTTTATCATGCAGGTTACAGCAACATTTTCCTGTGCTAGAGCATATATATATATATATATATATATATATATATATATATATATATATATATATATATATATATATATATATATATATATATAATCCACCAAGAGGGGTAATTTTATTTAATTTTTTAGATACACATGCTCCTGTATAGTGCGCGTTCGTGTCAGCCTCCGTACATAGACCGCTCCTATTCACCTCCGTGTATATAATTTTGACAAATCAAGCGTTCGAATGCGCCTCCATCAACGTTGTCAAGTTTACAAGGTACAAAACTATGGCACTTATCACTATTCAGCAGATTCTGTTTATCAAGTCCATGTTTATGTCTGCTATAATTGCTGAGTTCGAGGACACCTGCTAAAAGTATGCCGTCAAACAAAACGAACCTTTAAATTTATACATATAAGATATTTCGGGATATAGTTCTATTAGAAACGAATTTGCAGATTGTAATAATTAAATTTGTTTCGTTTATATTCTAATGAAAGAAAATCATTAATGTTTAATATTTTATTAAATAATATAATGTTACACCTACAATATTTGTATTTTTAAATAATTAACAAAGGTTGACAGTCCTTACTGTATAAGGTATGTGCGATGTGATAAGCAGCTAGAATCATTTCAGAACTTAACAAATGTCTCAAAAGTTTCGGCACAATGTTTAGGGCTTTGTAATTTATTTTTAACAGGTTGTTATTGGAAACAAAACAAGCTCGTTGTTACGTCATTTCAATGTCATTTCAGTTTTGGGGTTTAAATTTGTCATTAAATTTTATGAGATAGAAGTTTTATCTATAATCTTGTTGGACGGATGCCCAAACCTCAAACTGTACTACTCTTTGCGAATTAATATATTACGAAGAGCCGGTGGAAAACAGAATGATAAATAGAGCCAAAGGCAGGATCGCAATTTCAACTCGTAAATGATTTCACCAATTCAACGTTTCTAGATCAACAATTTTAACGGAAGTGTCCAGACATGATCAAAAATACAGAAAAAAGGAAAAATGTCCAAATAAGTATATCCAAATACAGCTGCAATAGATACCTGTATGTTGTTCACTGAGCAGAAACTATTTTTCGGAAAATAGAGTCATTATTAAGAATGATGAGACATTTTTTACTCTTGGTAATTCCTGAATAAAAGGAAATGAATGTTTCTTTGATAACATCTGATAACATCAATGAACTACCAGATAATGTAAACTATAAGGCAAAAGCTATTCCGGATAAAATATTGGTGTGGTGTGCGATATCCGAAGCAGGCAGGGATTTCGGCCGTATGTAGGACAAGAAAGAGAAGAAACGGTAGCTACCACATACATGACGATTAGCTTATACTCATAAGTTTTATTAAAATTTATTGGATGGAATTAAGCCTAATCTTTGAAACTTAGCATACAGGGTGGATATTTGCTTAATTTCTAAAGATTAGACCATCTAAGTGACCCTCACCGACATTCATTACCCAGTCGAGTGAACCTTCATTTATTACGGCGATTTCGCTATAAATGTATACTGTTAGTTCCTCAATGGTTCTAAGACGACTTACTTTCGCTTTCAAATAGATTAGATTCTAGTTAAATCGGCCAAGGTAAATATTCAAAACGTGAATTGATTTGGCCATTAAAATATTTCCTGAGGATCTTCATTGAATTTCCAGCTGTATGAGTTGTCGCATTCTGCTGGAACAACAGGCCAATAGTTAGTAATCCCCGTCTTCTTAATCCGGGAACAGCATAGGTTTTTAGTAATGTGAGTAGTAGAGTTGGAAGGTTACTGTAACGGAATGTCATTTTCGTCTTTGAAAACGTATTGACCTATAATTCCAAACGATCCTAAAGTATATAGTCCAATAACCAGAGCAATAAAAGTAGATTCATAATGCAATCTTGTGTTCTACAAACTTGGTTATTACCATTTTTAATGTATCATCAACCGTTAACTATATATTTAGCAATAACCATGTTGAAAAAAGTTTGGTGCGCTATGAATATAAACCTATGCGCTATACAGAAAAAGTTTTGAATAAAAGTTGTAGAAAATGCTATTATCTACGAAAACGATTTGTACTATTTTTGTCGTACGATGAACGGTTCACGAGATATACGATAAAACGTGTTTTCCAAGATGACTGCTAACGCTCAACCGCCCCCATCCCGCCAACTTGACATTACATTCAGGGAACACCTCCGAACATTTTCCAAAAATAAAATAAATTCTGTAGAAGATTGCAGAAATAAATTACCCGGTTACTGGCCTAATACCAAACAATGACTTTCGGGCTATATAGGTTTTTTGTTAACGCTTGTCAGTATTTTCACCTGTCCAATGACTAAAATTTTGTTGGTTAATTACACCATTCTGCATAAAAGTCTGTGACGCTCAAGTCGGATATTTCTATGACAACACGATCATTCAAGACAAAAAAATGCTTTATACAATAATTAATTTCAACAGAATCTCTGACAGGTACCTACTGGATGACTGCATGTGAACATAAATCTCAAAGATATATACAAGATATCCATACATAAGGTTGTAGGGAAAAAAGTCTGCAAAAATTGGTCGATCTCTAATTCGCTTGCATTCACCTAGAATGCTATGAATACTTTCTGGTTTTTTACTTAAAGTGTAGTTTACTTAGTAGAATTAATTTTTAATTCATAAATAATCAAGAATTTAAACAAGAATTAACTCAAAGATAATTGACAAATTTTATGCTTAGCATCGAATTTTAAAAAACTCTTCTGCTATAAACTTTTCTGAAATTGAAATTCTGGAAGCAACATGCAGCTTCTGAAAAGCTTAATCAAACAATACAAATCCTAGGTCAAAGATTCAATATTGCAATAAAGTATGGTAGGATTTACAACAAAAAAAGGTTTGTTATTAGCAACTCCAAAATATATACCAAATTACAATCAAATACCTACTAAAAGGTTTGTAAAAATACTCTTATAAACCGGTACAACTTTTTGACAATTCCATAAATCAACCAATAGCATGAATATTGTAAACGAGAAATTCGCTGTACAGATTAGGAGACCACAAGACAGGGATTGTTAAAAAGAAAAAGTAGGGGAGAGTCTGGAACATTGGCCATGCAGGAACAGTGGCCACCTTCCCGCCATTTTCTTATTTATTAGGTGCTGCTCAAGATTAGGTGCTGTCATCTAGCACTTGGGTGTTCGGGAGACCACACTACGTTCACCCATAAAACTGTCCGTCTTCTACCCTTGGATCCTGGAAACAGGAAACTGGGCAATGGATGAAGCAGTCAGGTCAAGTGTGTGGTAGACAAATTCGTGAGAATTCTCGACGGTCATTCATACCGATCAGGGGGAGCCCTTTTTATATGATACCGGTGTGGGCGGATTTCAGTCTCGCCTTGGAGAAGGTCATTTATGGTCACCGAACGGAACCCGCTGTTTGACCAAGGTCATCTATGGTCACCAAAGAAACCCGCTGTTTGACTGAATCTTTGACTGAATGTTTGACTGAATAGGACACTAAGTATATTAACAAAGTATTTCCATTTAAATCTCAAGATTTTTATTTTAAAATAAACTCAACCTGAAATTTTGTACTTGAAGTAAAATACAACAGGCAAGTGAAATAATTGTTAGTGGCTAAATAAATAAACGTTGAAAGGAACTAGAGTTGACCGCTTATACCTACTACATGTAAATATTTATTGGTATAATAATATTTTGATTGTGTTGGGTAGTTTTTGTTTTTTCCTACTTTTTAAAAGACATGAAGTTGATGTTAAAAACATTTTATTATTAAATGATTAAAAACATGTAGTTGATTAGTGGCCATGTTAAATGTAGGTACAGTGGCCACTTCTTTGTTATGTAGGTCCCTGTACTATTATTTAGTACAATATTTTATTTATTTCAGATATTATTTCCTAGATGTTCCTGATGATTTGTACATTATTTATCTCAACCTGTAAAAATAGGCGGCACTACTAAAACAGCAAATTTGTTTATTTCCATTAATTTATCTATGTATAATGTTTGTTAGCTTTTGCCTGGTTTTTTAAATTTAAGTTGCCTTTTTTTTAATACAAACTATTTTTTACAAAATAAATCATTATTCTGTAAATGTCTGTGTACTTGTTTTTACTATTCCCATCTTCTACACAGTAGTGGCCACAGTACCATACTCTAATGGCTACTGTACCATCACTGTAGGTACAGTGGCCACTTTTATCTTAAGTTCTTCCAACTCCAAAATCTTTGTTATAATTTTATTTTTTTCAGTTCTAGAATGCAATGGTGTAGAAGTAAAAACAGTATTTGTTATCTAATGGTAACAGATTCTATAAAAAAGGGTTAATCTTGGTTGTTATTGATGTTATTAAAAAAGGTGGCCAATGTTCCAGACTCTCCCGGCTCCTGACTAACTAAAAACTCCGGAAAACTCCAAAATTGCCATTTATAAATCTAGTGAATCAGCAAAGACAAAACATCGTGTAGGAATTGACAATTTAAAATATAAAAGATTTACTAAGACTATTTAAGATGATTAACTCAGAGTAAAAATGAAATGCGTGGAATTCACAAGTGATACCCTAGGACATACTTTTTTGAGTTTGTTGCATTTTCATCAGCTGGAGCTAATCACCTGTGAACCCCACACACCGATTCCTGGCTTATATACAAGCTAATGACTAACATTAGTACCAAATGCTAACCGATGCGACACCTATAAAATTACGGTCTTTATAGGTTGCACCATATTTGATAATTATGCAATCATTAATATTATCCACTATAAACAAGTACATAAAGGGAGCTCTTCGGCTCGGTAGTTATTGTCTAGGGTATCAATGAGAATAATAGATGTTGAACTAATTAGTGATTTTAAGATGTAAATGAAATGAAAAGCCAATCACCAATAACAATTTACAAGTTTATTTAATCAAATACAATTAGATGGAATAATCGTTAAAGTGTTCAGTATAAATTGAACTTTGACAATTAAAATGTCAAAATTTACTAACTAAATCAAATAAAAAAGAAAGGTCTTCTGACTATTCTCAGTTTTCATTAATTATTTAAACACTTACCTTGTTAAATACATGTATTTAGCGTGGTGTTATATTATATAGTATTCAGAAATTAAAGAAAAACCTCTTTTTCTTTTCTTTAGTTGTAAAAAAAATTAAAGTTTTGTTAATTATTTAAATGATAAGTAATGTCTTTGTTTTTAATTTAAGATTTTAAAGGGTTATAGTTTATTGCAAGTTATATATTGAAAACAAATTATTAACCAATCTAATGCCCCAATTATCCACAGGACAGATTAATCAACGTAACCGTTGATAATCCTCAAGACCACTACATCCATATCTTTCCATCAAGCAGCGTCTCCAATTGTCCATAATGTAAAACACTTTATGTATACCATAAGGGAAACCAAATAATGTTTTCCAATATCTTTTTGATTACAAGGAAAACTAAAGCAGCCGCCTCCAATCAAATCCAAATCAAGTTTCTCATAATAAAAAGTTACACATAATGACAAGTTGTCCATAATGACAGGTTGCCCATTATGAAAAGTTATACGTAATGAAAGTTTCTCCTAATGCAAGTTTACCATATTGAAAGTTGCACATATGACAGTTCATCATATAAATAGTTATACGTATGACAGTTCACCATATAGAAAGTTATACGTATGACAGGTCACCATATAGAAAATTATACGTATGACAGTTCACCATATAGAAAATTGCTAGATCAAAAATTGATAATATAAGAAAATATATTTTTGAAGTATAATTTGCTTACCCAATAATTGCGGGCATTTTTATATCCTGTATATTCTTTAATTTAAAATATCTTAAAGATATTATGGAGACTCTTAAAAAAATATTTTCTGTTTACAGAAAATTCTGTTTTTCTTTTTCTCTTCTTTTCTTTTTTCTACACCCTCTTGATCTTTTATGAAAAAGCCTCCTTTATAATGATAGGTTATTGCAATAGCAATAATATATACAACCTGAAACGGAATTAACCGTTACAAGGTTGCCAAGGAGAAGATAACCGAAAGTTTCTAAGGTGCTGATTCTGTTGTATGAACATCTCGTTATCTGTTTAAAAATTGCAGCTTATCTAAACTCAATAGTAAAAGAATTATTCATATTTCAAATTTGTGCAGATTTCTTTCTCCCCAGACACTTAGAAATATTCTGGTACCCTACTAGATGCAACGACGATAGAAATACATTTATAGTCATATCTGTAGCGAATGTACATGTTCAATGATGTCAAACGAATGCGTTTTCAAAACGAAAAAGATTTTAAAAGTGCATCCTCCCACAAGTTGCAAAATAGCATAATCGGACAAACAGTCGAGGTTTAAAAAGTAACATCTCCCTACCACACTAGTACAAACACCGAGTCAGGTTTTCTTTAAAAATTGTGGTATATGCTTTGTTTCCTGAAATGAACTGGTTTCTTGTAAATCTACAAGACAAGATTCAACAATGAAACTTTCATTAGACATTTACAACTTTTTCCGGAATGTGAACGACTGCACCTAGATAAATATTATTGTAGTTTTTGGATAGCAATACATCGCATCGTTCTCGACAAGCTTAAAGGTTCTCATAATTAATTTACTAAAACGTTGTCCTAATTTTATTTCAGCCAAGCATTTGCCTTCAAATTCGCCAGAGCTTAATTCTTTTGATTACTAAGTTGGGACGCTTTACAGAGAAAAGTGAGCAGTATCCTGAAACCGTTTAAAAATAGGGAAGAACTGAAAGGGAGAGATTTAGATTTTCAAGAAACTATTCCGTGAGCTATTATGCAGTGGGAAGCGCCAATGAAAATGATCATAACTGAAAATGGGGAAAATAGTGTCATTTTATTGGTGAAACTAGTATATATGTAAACTCTAATACAATATATTGTATTAGAAGTGCTATTAATTAAATATGTATTGTAATTATCTAGACTTTTAAAATTATACTTTAACGAACGCGCAGCTATTTTGAGGTTGGTAACAATCGTCATAAGAAGAACAAAAATGAACAGAACGGGTAGTATAATCAGTAATAGATTCCAATGTCTAGCTTATGCCGACGATTTAGTAATATTTGCTAAAAGTAAAGAAGATCTAACGAAGATAGTAAAGGAAGTAGAAGAAAAGGCAGCGGAGGTGGGACTGTATATTAACGAAAAAAGTCAAAGTATATGGTGCTGGAGAAGCAGAAAAGTACAGGTGGGGACCTAAATCTAATAATCAAACAACAAGGAGCAGAAACACGGGAGATAAAGAAAGTCAGAGTTGTCACATACCTAGGAGTACAGATCACAGAAGATGGAAGAGACGAAGAAGAATTAAAATCAACAATGATAAAAGGAGATAAAGCAGCAGGAGCAATGACAACAATATTGAAATCAAAACATATATTGCAAAAAACAAAGATCCACATACACAAAACTGTATTAAGGCCAATAATTACATACGGGAGTGAGGTATGGAAACTAGGATCAGTAAAACAGGCAAAACTACTTATCTGGGAACGCAAGATTTTAAGGAGAATCTATACCCTAACCTCTTTCCATTCATGTGATCCTAATCAAACTTTTCTACAAAACCATGCGTTGGGATAGCTTCGTGCTTTAAAAAATTTTTCGTACCCTAACCTCTTTCCATTCATGTGATCCTAATCAAACTTTTCTACAAAACATGCATTGAGATAGATTTGTACCTTTACAAATTTCTTCGTATCCTAAACTCTTTCCATTCATGTGATCCTAATCAAACTTTTCTACAAAACCATGCGTTGGGATAGCTTCGTGCTTTAAAAATTACTTCGTACCCTAACATCTATCCATTCATGTGATCCTAATCAAACTATTCTACAAAACCATGCGTTGGGATAGCTTAGTGTTTTAAAAATTTCTTCGTACCCTAACCTCTTTCCATTCATGTGATCCTAATCAAACGTTTCTACAAAACCATGCGTTAGAATAGCTTCGTGCTTTAAAAATTTCTTCGTACCCTAACCTCTATCCATTCATGTGATCCTAATCAAACTTTTCTACAAAACCATGCGTTGGGATAGCTTCGTGCTTTAAAAATTTCTTCGTACCCTAACCTCTTTCCATTCATGTGATCCTAATCAAACTTTTCTACAAAAACATGCGTTAGGATAGCTTCGTGCTTCAAAAATTTCTACGTACCCTAACCTCTTTCCATTTATGTGATCCTAATCAAACTTTTCTACAAAACCATGCGTTGGGATAGCTTCGTGCTTTAAAAATTTCTTCGTCTCCTAACCTCTTTCCATTCATGTGATCCTAATCAAACTTTTCTATAAAACCATGCATTGGGATAGAACTGTACCTTTACAAATTTCTTCGTACCCTAACCTCTTTCCATTCATGTGATCCTAATCAGAGTTTTCTACAAAACGTGCGTTGGGATAGATTTGTGCTTTTACAAATTTCTTCGTACCCTAACCTCTTCCCATTCATGTGATCCTAATCAAACTTTTCTACAAAACATGCATTTGGATAGATTTGTACCTTTACAAATTTCTTCGTATCCTAACCTCTTTCCATTCATGTGATCCTAATCAGAGTTTTCTACAAAACGTGCGTTGGGGTAGATTTGTGCTTTTACAAATTTCTTCGTACCCTAACCTCTTCCCATTCATGTGATCCTAATCACACTTTTCTACAACACGTGCGTTGGGATAGATTTGTGCTTTTACAAATTTCTTCCTAGCCTAACCTCTTTTCATTAATCTGATCCTAATCAAAGTTTTCTATAAAACCATGCATTGGGATATATTTGTACCTTTACAAATTTCTTCGTATCCTAACCTCTTACCATTCATGTGATCCTAATCACAGGTTTCTACAACACGTGCGTTGGGATAGATTTGTACTTTTACAAATTTCTTCCTACACTAACCTCTTTTCATTAATCTGATCCTAATCAAATTGTTCTATAAAACCATGCGTTGTGATATATTTGTACCTTTACAAATTTCTTCGTATCCTAACCTCTTTCCATTCATGTGATCCTAATCAAACTTTTCTACAAAACATGTATTGGGATAGATTTGTACCTTTACAAATTTCTTCGTATCCTAACCTCTTTCCATTCATGTGATCCTAATCAGAGTTTTCTACAAAACATGTATTGGGATAGATTTGTACCTTTACAAATTTCTTCGAATCCTAACCTCTTTCCATTCATGTGATCCTAATCAGCGTTTTCTACAAAACGTGGGTTGGGATAGATTTGTGCTTTTACAAATTTCTTCGTACCCTAACCTCTTTCCATTCATGTGATCCTAATCAAACTTTTCTACAAAATCATGCGTTGGGATAGCTTCGTGCTTTAAAAATTTCTTCGTACCCTAACCTCTTTCCATTCATGTGATACTAATCAAACTTTTCTGCAAAACCATGCGTTGGTATAGCTTGGTGCTTTAAAAATTTCTTCGTACCCTAACCTCTTTCTATTCACGTGATCATAATCAAAGTTTTCTATAAAACCATGCATTGGGACAGATTTGTACCTTTACAAATTTCTTCGTATCCTAACCTCTTTCCATTCATGTGATCCTAATCAAACTTTTCTACAAAACATGCATTGAGATAGATTTGTACCTTTACAAATTTCTTCGTATCCTAACCTCTTTCCATTCATGTGATCCTAATCAAACTTTTCTACAAAACCATGTGTTGGGATAGCTTCGTGCTTTAAAAATTACTTCGTACCCTAACATCTATCTATTCATGTGATCCTAATCAAACGTTTCTACAAAACCATGCGTTAGGATAGCTTCGTGCTTTAAAAATTTCTTCGTACCCTAACCTCTATCCATTCATGTGATCCTAATCAAACTTTTCTACAAAACCATGCGTTGGGATAGCTTCGTGCTTTAAAAATTTCTTCGTACCCTAACCTCTTTCCATTCATGTGATCCTAATCAAACTTTTCTACAAAAACATGCGTTAGGATAGCTTCGTGCTTTAAAAATTTCTACGTACCCTAACCTCTTTCCATTTATGTGATCCTAATCAAACTTTTCTACAAAACCATGCGTTGCGATAGCTTCGTGCTTTAAAAATTTCTTCGTATCCTAACCTCTTTCCATTCATGTGATCCTAATCAAACTTTTCTATAAAACCATGCTGTACCTTTACAAATTTTTAAATTACCAATTAAAATACAAATTACCAGAACTGTACCTTTACAAATTTCTTCGTACCCTAACCTCTTTCCATTCATGTGATCCTAATCAGAGTTTTCTACAAAACGTGCGTTGGGATAGATTTGTGCTTTTACAAATTTCTTCGTACCCTAACCTCTTCCCATTCATGTGATCCTAATCAAACTTTTCTACAAAACATGCATTTGGATAGATTTGTACCTTTACAAATTTCTTCGTATCCTAACCTCTTTCCATTCATGTGATCCTAATCAGAGTTTTCTACAAAACGTGCGTTGGGGTAGATATGTGCTTTTACAAATTTCTTCGTACCCTAACCTCTTCCCATTCATGTGATCCTAATCACACTTTTCTACAACACGTGCGTTGGGATAGATTTGTGCTTTTACAAATTTCTTCCTAGCCTAACCTCTTTACATTAATCTGATCCTAATCAAAGTTTTCTATAAAACCATGCATTGGGATATATTTGTACCTTTACAAATTTCTTCGTATCCTAACCTCTTACCATTTATGTGATCCTAATCACAGGTTTCTACAACACGTGCGTTGGGATAGATTTGTACTTTTACAAATTTCTTCCTACACTAACCTCTTTTCATTAATCTGATCCTAATCAAATTGTTCTATAAAACCATGCGTTGGGATATATTTGTACCTTTACAAATTTCTTCGTATCCTAACCTCTTTCCATTCATGTGATCCTAATCAAACTTTTCTACAAAACATGTATTGGGATAGAATTGTACCTTTACAAATTACTTCGTATCCTAACCTCTTTCCATTCATGTGATCCTAATCAGAGTTTTCTACAAAACGTGTGTTGGGAGAGATTTGTGCTTTTACATATTTCTTCGTACCCTAACCTCTTTCCATTCATGTGATCCTAATCAAACTTTTCTACAAAACCATGCGTTGGGATAGCTTCGTGCTTTAAAAATTTCTTCGTACCCTAACCTCTTTCCATTCATGTGATCCTAATCAAACTCTTCTACAAAACATGCATTGAGATAGATTTGTACCTTTACAAAATTCTTCGTATCCTAACCTCTTTCCATTTATGTGATCCTAATCAAACTTTTCTACAAAACATGCATTGAGATAGATTCGTACCTTTACAAATTTCTTCGTATCCTGACCTCTTTCCATTTATGTGATCCTAATCAAACTTTTCTACAAAACATGCATTGAGATAGATTCGTACCTTTACAAATTTCTTCGTATCCTAACCTCTTTCCATTCATGTGATCCTAATCTAACTTTTCTACAAAACATGCATTTAATAGATTCGTACCTTTACAAATTTCTTCGTATCCTAACCTCTTTCCATTCATGAGATCCTAATCAAACTTTTCTACAAAACCATGCATTGGGATAGCTTCGTGCTTTAATGATTTCTTTGTACCCTAACCTCTTCCCATTCATCTGGTCCTAATCAGAGTTTTGTACAAAACGTGCGTTGGGATAGATGTGTGCTTTTACAAATTTCTTCGTACCCTAACCTCTTTCCATTCATGTGATCCTAATCAAAGTTTTCTATAAAACCATGCATTGGGATAGAATTGTACCTTTACAAATTTCTTCGTACCCTAACATCTTTCCATTCATGTGATCCTAATAAAACTTTTCTACAAAACCATGAATTGTGATAGATTTGTACCTTTACAAATTTCTTCGTATCCTAACCTCTTTCCATTCATGTGATCCTAATCAGAGATTTCTACAAAACGTGCGTTGGGATAGATTTGTGCTTTTACAAATTTCTTCGTACCCTAACCTCTTCCCATTCATGTGATCCTAATCAAACTTTTCTACAAAACATGCATTTGGATAGATTTGTACCTTTACAAATTTCTTCGTATCCTAACCTCTTTCCATTCATGTGATCCTAATCAAACTTTTCTACAAAACATGCATTGAGATAGATTTGTACCTTTACAAATTTCTTCGTATCCTAACCTCTTTCCATTCATGTGATCCTAATCAAACTTTTCTACAAAACCATGCGTTGGGATAGCTTCGTGCTTTAAAAATTACTTCGTACCCTAACATCTATCCATTCATGTGATCCTAATCAAACGTTTCTACAAAACCATGCGTTAGGATAGCTTCGTGCTTTAAAAATTTCTTCGTACCCTAACCTCTATCCATTCATGTGATCCTAATCAAACTTTTCTACAAAACCATGCGTTGGGATAGCTTCGTGCTTTAAAAATTTCTTCGTACCCTAACCTCTTTCCATTCATGTGATCCTAATCAAACTTTTCTACAAAAACATGCGTTAGGATAGCTTCGTGCTTTAAAAATTTCTACGTACCCTAACCTCTTTCCATTTATGTGATCCTAATCAAACTTTTCTACAAAACCATGCGTTGGGATAGCTTCGTGCTTTAAAAATTTCTTCGTATCCTAACCTCTTTCCATTCATGTGATCCTAATCAAACTTTTCTATAAAACCATGCTGTACCTTTACAAATTTTTAAATTACCAATTAAATTACAAATTACCAGAACTGTACCTTTACAAATTTCTTCGTACCCTAACCTCTTTCCATTCATGTGATCCTAATCAGAGTTTTCTACAAAACGTGCGTTGGGATAGATTTGTGCTTTTACAAATTTCTTCGTACCCTAACCTCTTCCCATTCATGTGATCCTAATCAAACTTTTCTACAAAACATGCATTTGGATAGATTTGTACCTTTACAAATTTCTTCGTATCCTAACCTCTTTCCATTCATGTGATCCTAATCAGAGTTTTCTACAAAACGTGCGTTGGGGTAGATATGTGCTTTTACAAATTTCTTCGTACCCTAACCTCTTCCCATTCATGTGATCCTAATCACACTTTTCTACAACACGTGCGTTGGGATAGATTTGTGCTTTTACAAATTTCTTCCTAGCCTAACCTCTTTACATTAATCTGATCCTAATCAAAGTTTTCTATAAAACCATGCATTGGGATATATTTGTACCTTTACAAATTTCTTCGTATCCTAACCTCTTACCATTCATGTGATCCTAATCACAGGTTTCTACAACACGTGCGTTGGGATAGATTTGTACTTTTACAAATTTCTTCCTACACTAACCTCTTTTCATTAATCTGATCCTAATCAAATTGTTCTATAAAACCATGCGTTGAGATATATTTGTACCTTTACAAATTTCTTCGTACCCTAACCTCTTTCCATTCATGTGATCCTAATCAAACTTTTCTACAAAACCATGAGTTGGGATAGCTTCGTGCTTTAAAAATTTCTTCGTACCCTAACCTCTTTCCATTCATGTGATCCTAATCAAACTCTTCTACAAAACATGCATTGAGATAGATTTGTACCTTTACAAAATTCTTCGTATCCTAACCTCTTTCCATTTATGTGATCCTAATCAAACTTTTCTACAAAACATGCATTGAGATAGATTCGTACCTTTACAAATTTCTTCGTATCCTGACCTCTTTCCATTTATGTGATCCTAATCAACCTTTTCTACAAAACATGCATTGAGATAGATTCGTACCTTTACAAATTTCTTCGTATCCTAACCTCTTTCCATTCATGTGATCCTAATCTAACTTTTCTACAAAACATGCATTTAATAGATTCGTACCTTTACAAATTTCTTCGTATCCTAACCTCTTTCCATTCATGAGATCCTAATCAAACTTTTCTACAAAACCATGCATTGGGATAGCTTCGTGCTTTAATGATTTCTTTGTACCCTAACCTCTTCCCATTCATCTGGTCCTAATCAGAGTTTTGTACAAAACGTGCGTTGGGATAGATGTGTGCTTTTACAAATTTCTTCGTACCCTAATCTCTTTCCATTCATGTGATCCTAATCAAAGTTTTCTATAAAACCATGCATTGGGATAGAATTGTACCTTTACAAATTTCTTCGTACCCTAACCTCTTTCCATTCATGTGATCCTAATAAAACTTTTCTACAAAACCATGAATTGTGATTAATTTGTACCTTTACAAATTTCTTCGTATTCTAACCTCTTTCCATTCATGTGATCCTAATCAGAGATTTCTACAAAACGTGCGTTAGGATAGATTTGTGCTTTTACAAATTTCTTCGTACCCTAACCTCTTCCCATTCATGTGATCCTAATCACACTTTTCTACAACACGTGCGTTGGGATAGATTTGTGCTTTTACAAATTTCTTCCTAGCCTAACCTCTTTTCATTAATCTGATCCTAATCAAAGTTTTCTATTAAACCATGCATTGGGATATATTTGTACCTTTACAAATTTCTTCGTATCCTAACCTCTTCCCATTCATGTGATCCTAAACACAGGTTTCTACAACACGTGCGTTGGGATAGATTTGTACTTTTACAAATTTTTTCCTACACTAACCTCTTTTCATTAATCTGGTCCTAATCAAATTGTTCTATAAAACCATGCGTTGGGATATATTTGTACCTTTACAAATTTCTTCGTATCCTAACCTCTTTCCATTCATGTGATCCTAATCAAACTTTTTTTACAAAACATGTATTGGGATAGATTTGTACCTTTACAAATTTCTTCGTATCCTAACCTCGTTCCATTCATGTGATCCTAATCAGGGTTTTCTACAAAACATGCATTGAGATAGATTCGTACCTTTACAAATTTCTTCGTATCCTAACATCTTTCCATTCATGTGATCCTAATCAAACTTTTCTACAAAACATGCATTGAGATAGATTCGTATCTTTACAAATTTCTTCGTATCCTAACCTCTTTCCATTCATGTGATCCTAATCAAACTTTTCTACAAAACATGCATTGAGATAGATTAGTACCTTTACAAATTTCTTCGTATCCTAACCTCTTTCCATTCATGTAATCCTAATCAGAGTTTTCTACAAAACGTGTGTTGGGATAGATTTGTGCTTTTACAAATTTCTTCGTACCCTAACCTCTTTCCATTCATGTGATCCTAATCAAACTTTTCTACAAAACCATGCTTTGGGATAGCTTCGTGCTTTAAAAATTTCTTCGTACCCTAACCTCTTTCCATTCATGTGATCCTAATCAAACTTTGCTACAAAACCATGCGTTGGGATAGCTTCGTGCTTTAAAAATTTCTTCGTACCCTAACCGCTTTCCATTCATGTGATCCTAATCAAACTCTTCTACAAAACATGCATTGAGATAGATTTGTACCTTTACAAATTTCTTCGTATCCTAACCTCTTTCCATTCATGTGATCCTAATCAAACTTTTCTACAAAACATGCATTGAGATAGATTCGTACCTTTACAAATTTCTTCGTATCCTAACCTCTTTCCATTCATGAGATCCTAATCAAACTTTTCTACAAAACCATGCATTGGGATAGCTTCGTGCTTTAAAGATTTCTTTGTACCCTAATCTCTTCCCATTCATCTGGTCCTAATCAGAGTTTTCTACATAACGTGCGTTGGGATAGATGTGTGCTTTTACAAATTTCTTCGTACCTTAACCTCTTTCCATTCATGTGATCCTAATCAAAGTTTTCTATAAAACCATGCATTGGGATAGAATTGTACCTTTACAAATTTCTTCGTATCCTAACCTCTTTCCATTCATGTGATCCTAATAAAACTTTTCTACAAAACCATGAATTGGGATAGATTTGTACCTTTACAAATTTCTTCTTATCCTAACCTCTTTCCATTCATGTGATCCTAATCAAACTTTTCTACAAAACATGCATTGGGATAGATTTGTACCTTTACAAATTTCTTCGTATCCTAACCTCTTTCCATTCATGTGATCCTAATCAGAGTTTTCTACAAAACGTGCGTTGGGATAGATGTGTGCTTTTACAAATTTCTTCGTACCCTAACCTCTTTCTATTCATGTGATCCTAATCAAAGTTTTCTATAAAACCATGCATTGGGATAGAATTGTACCTTTACAAATTTCTTCGTACCCTATCCTCTTTCCATTCATGTGATCCTAATCAAACTTTTCTACAAAACATGCATTGAGATAGATTCGTACCTTTACAAATTTCTTCGTATCCTAACCTCTTTCCATTCATGTGATCCTAATCAGAGATTTCTACAAAACGTGCGTTGGGATAGATTTGTGCTTTTACAAATTTCTTCGTACCCTAACCTCTTCCCATTCATGTGATCCTAATCACACTTTTCTACAACACGTGCGTTGGGATAGATTTGTGCTTTTACAAATTTCTTCCTAGCCTAACCTCTTTTCATTAATCTGATCCTAATCAAAGTTTTCTATAAAACCTTGCATTGGGATATATTTGTACCTTTACAAATTTCTTCGTATCCTAACCTCTTCCCATTCATGTGATCCTAAACACAGGTTTCTACAACACGTGCGTTGGGATAGATTTGTACTTTTACAAATTTCTTCCTACACTAACCTCTTTTCATTAATCTGATCCTAATCAAATTGTTCTATAAAACCATGCGTTGGGATATATTTGTACCTTTACAAAATTCTTCGTATCCTAACCTCTTTCCATTCATGTGATCCTAATCAAACTTTTTTTACAAAACATGTATTGGGATAGATTTGTACCTTTACAAATTTCTTCGTATCCTAACCTCGTTCCATTCATGTGATCCTAATCAGGGTTTTCTACAAAACATGCATTGAGATAGATTCGTACCTTTACAAATTTCTTCGTATCCTAACATCTTTCCATTCATGTGATCCTAATCAAACTTTTCTACAAAACATGCATTGAGATAGATTCGTATCTTTACAAATTTCTTCGTATCCTAACCTCTTTCCATTCATGTGATCCTAATCAAACTTTTCTACAAAACATGCATTGAGATAGATTCGTACCTTTACAAATTTCTTCGTATCCTAACCTCTTTCCATTCATGTAATCCTAATCAGAGTTTTCTACAAAACGTGTGTTGGGATAGATTTGTGCTTTTACAAATTTCTTCGTACCCTAACCTCTTTCCATTCATGTGATCCTAATCAAACTTTTCTACAAAACCATGCTTTGGGATAGCTTCGTGCTTTAAAAATTTCTTCGTACCCTAACCTCTTTCCATTCATGTGATCCTAATCAAACTTTGCTACAAAACCATGCGTTGGGATAGCTTCGTGCTTTAAAAATTTCTTCGTACCCTAACCTCTTTCCATTCATGTGATCCTAATCAAACTCTTCTACAAAACATGCATTGAGATAGATTTGTACCTTTACAAATTTCTTCGTATCCTAACCTCTTTCCATTCATGTGATCCTAATCAAACTTTTCTACAAAACATGCATTGAGATAGATTCGTACCTTTACAAATTTCTTCGTATCCTAACCTCTTTCCATTCATGAGATCCTAATCAAACTTTTCTACAAAACCATGCATTGGGATAGCTTCGTGCTTTAAAGACTTCTTTGTACCCTAATCTCTTCCCATTCATCTGGTCCTAATCAGAGTTTTCTACATAACGTGCGTTGGGATAGATGTGTGCTTTTACAAATTTCTTCGTACCTTAACCTCTTTCCATTCATGTGATCCTAATCAAAGTTTTCTAACATACCATGCATTGGGATAGAATTGTACCTTTACAAATTTCTTCGTACCCTAACCTCTTTCCATTCATGTGATCCTAATAAAACTTTTCTACAAAACCATGAATTGGGATAGATTTGTACCTTTACAAATTTCTTCTTATCCTAACCTCTTTCCATTCATGTGATCCTAATCAAACTTTTCTACAAAACATGCATTGGGATAGATTTGTACCTTTACAAATTTCTTCGTATCCTAACCTCTTTCCATTCATGTGATCCTAATCAGAGTTTTCTACAAAACGTGCGTTGGGATAGATGTGTGCTTTTACAAATTTCTTCGTACCCTAACCTTTTTCTATTCATGTGATCCTAATCAAAGTTTTCTATAAAACCATGCATTGGGATAGAATTGTACCTTTACAAATTTCTTCGTACCCTAACCTCTTTCCATTCATGTGATCCTAATCAAACTTTTCTACAAAACATGCATTGAGATAGATTCGTACCTTTACAAATTTCTTCGTATCCTAACCTCTTTCCATTCATGTAATCCTAATCAGAGTTTTCTACAAAACGTGTGTTGGGATAGATTTGTGCTTTTACAAATTTCTTCGTACCCTAACCTCTTTCCATTCATGTGATCCTAATCAAACTTTTCTACAAAACCATGCGTTGGGATAGCTTCGTGCTTTAAAAATTTCTTCGTACCCTAACCTCTTTCCATTCATGTGATCCTAATCAAACTTTGCTACAAAACCATGCGTTGGGATAGCTTCGTGCTTTAAAAATTTCTTCGTACCCTAACCTCTTTCCATTCATGTGATCCTAATCAAACTCTTCTACAAAACATGCATTGAGATAGATTTGTACCTTTACAAATTTCTTCGTATCCTAACCTCTTTCCATTCATGTGATCCTAATCAAACTTTTCTACAAAACATGCATTGAGATAGAATCGTACCTTTACAAATTTCTTCGTATCCTAACCTCTTTCCATTCATGAGATCCTAATCAAACTTTTCTACAAAACCATGCATTGGGATAGCTTCGTGCTTTAAAGATTTCTTTGTACCCTAATCTCTTCCCATTCATCTGGTCCTAATCAGAGTTTTCTACATAACGTGCGTTGGGATAGATGTGTGCTTTTACAAATTTCTTCGTACCTTAACCTCTTTCCATTCATGTGATCCTAATCAAAGTTTTCTATAAAACCATGCATTGGGATAGAATTGTACCTTTACAAATTTCTTCGTACCCTAACCTCTTTCCATTCATGTGATCCTAATAAAACTTTTCTACAAAACCATGAATTGGGATAGATTTGTACCTTTACAAATTTCTTCTTATCCTAACCTCTTTCCATTCATGTGATCCTAATCAAACTTTTCTACAAAACATGCATTGGGATAGATTTGTACCTTTACAAATTTCTTCGTATCCTAACCTCTTTCCATTCATGTGATCCTAATCAGAGTTTTCTACAAAACGTGCGTTGGGATAGATGTGTGCTTTTACAAATTTCTTCGTACCCTAACCTCTTTCTATTCATGTGATCCTAATCAAAGTTTTCTATAAAACCATGCATTGGGATAGAATTGTACCTTTACAAATTTCTTCGTACCCTAACCTCTTTCCATTCATGTGATCCTAATCAAACTTTTCTACAAAACCATGAATTGGGATAGATTTGTACCTTTACAAATTTCTTCGTATCCTAACCTCTTTCCATTCATGTGATCCTAATCAAACTTATCTATAAAACCATGCATTGGGATAGAATGGTACATTTACAAATTTCTTCGTACCCTAACCTCTTTCCATTCATGTGATCCTAATCAAACTTTTCTACAAAACCATGAATTGGGACAGATTTGTACCTTTACAAATTTCGTCGTATCCTAACCTCTTTCCATTCATGTAATCCTAATCAGAGTTTTCTTCAAAACGTGCGTTGGGATAGATTTGTGCTTTTACAAATTTCTTTGTACCCTAACCTCTTCCCATTCATGTGATCCTAATCACACTTTTCTACAAAACGTGCGTTGGGATAGATTTGTGCTTTTACAAATTTCTTCCTAGCCTAACCTCTTTTCATTAATCTGATCCTAATCAAAGTTTTCTATAAAACCATGCATTGGGATATATTTGTACCTTTACAAATTTCTTCGTATCCTAACCTCTTTACATTCATGTGATCCTAATCAAACTTTTCTACAAAACCATGCGTTGGGATAGCTTCGTGCTTTAAAAATTTCTTCGTACCCTAACCTCTTCCCATTCATGTGATCCTAATCAGAGTTTTCTACAAAAAGTGTGTTGGGATAGATTTGTGCTTTTACAAATTTCTTCGTACCCTAACCTCTTTCCATTCATGTGATCCTAATCAAACTTTTCTACAAAACGTGCGTTGGGATAGATTTGTGATTTTACTAATTTCTTCGTACCCTAACCTCTTTCGATTCATGTGATCCTAATCAAAGTTTTCTATAAAACCATGCATTGGGATAGATTTGTTCCTTTACAAATTTCTTCGAATCCTAACCTCTTTCCATTCATGTGATCCTAATCAGCGTTTTCTACAAAACGTGGGTTGGGATAGATTTGTGCTTTTACAAATTTCTTCGTACCCTAACCTCTTTCCATTCATGTGATCCTAATCAAACTTTTCTACAAAACCATGCGTTGGGATAGCTTCGTGCTTTAAAAATTTCTTCGTACCCTAACCTCTTTCCATTCATGTGATACTAATCAAACTTTTCTGCAAAACCATGCGTTGGTATAGCTTCGTGCTTTAAAAATTTCTTCGTACCCTAACCTCTTTCCATTCATGTGATCCTAATAAAACTTTTCTACAAAACCATGAATTGGGATAGATTTGAACCTTTACAAATTTCTTCGTATCCTAACCTCTTTCCATTCATGTGATCCTAATCAAACTTTTCTACAAAACATGCATTGGGATAGATTTGTACCTTTACAAATTTCTTCGTATCCTAACCTCTTTCCATTCATGTGATCCTAATCAGAGTTTTCTACAAAACGTGCGTTGGGATATATGTGTGCTTTTACAAATTTCTTCGTACCCTAACCTCTTTCTATTCATGTGATCCTAATCAAAGTTTTCTATAAAACCATGCATTGGGATAGAATTGTACCTTTACAAATTTCTTCGTACCCTAACCTCTTTCCATTCATGTGATCCTAATCAAACTTTTCTACAAAACCATGAATTGGGATAGATTTGTACCTTTACAAATTTCTTCGTATCCTAACCTCGTTCCATTCATGTGATCCTAATCAGGGTTTTCTACAAAACATGCATTGAGATAGATTCGTACCTTTACAAATTTCTTCGTATCCTAACATCTTTCCATTCATGTGATCCTAATCAAACTTTTCTACAAAACATGCATTGAGATAGATTCGTATCTTTACAAATTTCTTCGTATCCTAACCTCTTTCCATTCATGTGATCCTAATCAAACTTTTCTACAAAACATGCATTGAGATAGATTAGTACCTTTACAAATTTCTTCGTATCCTAACCTCTTTCCATTCATGTAATCCTAATCAGAGTTTTCTACAAAACGTGTGTTGGGATAGATTTGTGCTTTTACAAATTTCTTCGTACCCTAACCTCTTTCCATTCATGTGATCCTAATCAAACTTTTCTACAAAACCATGCTTTGGGATAGCTTCGTGCTTTAAAAATTTCTTCGTACCCTAACCTCTTTCCATTCATGTGATCCTAATCAAACTTTGCTACAAAACCATGCGTTGGGATAGCTTCGTGCTTTAAAAATTTCTTCGTACCCTAACCGCTTTCCATTCATGTGATCCTAATCAAACTCTTCTACAAAACATGCATTGAGATAGATTTGTACCTTTACAAATTTCTTCGTATCCTAACCTCTTTCCATTCATGTGATCCTAATCAAACTTTTCTACAAAACATGCATTGAGATAGATTCGTACCTTTACAAATTTCTTCGTATCCTAACCTCTTTCCATTCATGAGATCCTAATCAAACTTTTCTACAAAACCATGCATTGGGATAGCTTCGTGCTTTAAAGATTTCTTTGTACCCTAATCTCTTCCCATTCATCTGGTCCTAATCAGAGTTTTCTACATAACGTGCGTTGGGATAGATGTGTGCTTTTACAAATTTCTTCGTACCTTAACCTCTTTCCATTCATGTGATCCTAATCAAAGTTTTCTACAAAACCATGCATTGGGATAGAATTGTACCTTTACAAATTTCTTCGTACCCTAACCTCTTTCCATTCATGTGATCCTAATAAAACTTTTCTACAAAACCATGAATTGGGATAGATTTGTACCTTTACAAATTTCTTCTTATCCTAACCTCTTTCCATTCATGTGATCCTAATCAAACTTTTCTACAAAACATGCATTGGGATAGATTTGTACCTTTACAAATTTCTTCGTATCCTAACCTCTTTCCATTCATGTGATCCTAATCAGAGTTTTCTACAAAACGTGCGTTGGGATAGATGTGTGCTTTTACAAATTTCTTCGTACCCTAACCTCTTTCTATTCATGTGATCCTAATCAAAGTTTTCTATAAAACCATGCATTGGGATAGAATTGTACCTTTACAAATTTCTTCGTACCCTAACCTCTTTCCATTCATGTGATCCTAATCAAACTTTTCTACAAAACATGCATTGAGATAGATTCGTACCTTTACAAATTTCTTCGTATCCTAACCTCTTTCCATTCATGTGATCCTAATCAGAGATTTCTACAAAACGTGCGTTGGGATAGATTTGTGCTTTTACAAATTTCTTCGTACCCTAACCTCTTCCCATTCATGTGATCCTAATCACACTTTTCTACAACACGTGCGTTGGGATAGATTTGTGCTTTTACAAATTTCTTCCTAGCCTAACCTCTTTTCATTAATCTGATCCTAATCAAAGTTTTCTATAAAACCTTGCATTGGGATATATTTGTACCTTTACAAATTTCTTCGTATCCTAACCTCTTCCCATTCATGTGATCCTAAACACAGGTTTCTACAACACGTGCGTTGGGATAGATTTGTACTTTTACAAATTTCTTCCTACACTAACCTCTTTTCATTAATCTGATCCTAATCAAATTGTTCTATAAAACCATGCGTTGGGATATATTTGTACCTTTACAAAATTCTTCGTATCCTAACCTCTTTCCATTCATGTGATCCTAATCAAACTTTTTTTACAAAACATGTATTGGGATAGATTTGTACCTTTACAAATTTCTTCGTATCCTAACCTCGTTCCATTCATGTGATCCTAATCAGGGTTTTCTACAAAACATGCATTGAGATAGATTCGTACCTTTACAAATTTCTTCGTATCCTAACATCTTTCCATTCATGTGATCCTAATCAAACTTTTCTACAAAACATGCATTGAGATAGATTCGTATCTTTACAAATTTCTTCGTATCCTAACCTCTTTCCATTCATGTGATCCTAATCAAACTTTTCTACAAAACATGCATTGAGATAGATTCGTACCTTTACAAATTTCTTCGTATCCTAACCTCTTTCCATTCATGTAATCCTAATCAGAGTTTTCTACAAAACGTGTGTTGGGATAGATTTGTGCTTTTACAAATTTCTTCGTACCCTAACCTCTTTCCATTCATGTGATCCTAATCAAACTTTTCTACAAAACCATGCTTTGGGATAGCTTCGTGCTTTAAAAATTTCTTCGTACCCTAACCTCTTTCCATTCATGTGATCCTAATCAAACTTTGCTACAAAACCATGCGTTGGGATAGCTTCGTGCTTTAAAAATTTCTTCGTACCCTAACCTCTTTCCATTCATGTGATCCTAATCAAACTCTTCTACAAAACATGCATTGAGATAGATTTGTACCTTTACAAATTTCTTCGTATCCTAACCTCTTTCCATTCATGTGATCCTAATCAAACTTTTCTACAAAACATGCATTGAGATAGATTCGTACCTTTACAAATTTCTTCGTATCCTAACCTCTTTCCATTCATGAGATCCTAATCAAACTTTTCTACAAAACCATGCATTGGGATAGCTTCGTGCTTTAAAGATTTCTTTGTACCCTAATCTCTTCCCATTCATCTGGTCCTAATCAGAGTTTTCTACATAACGTGCGTTGGGATAGATGTGTGCTTTTACAAATTTCTTCGTACCTTAACCTCTTTCCATTCATGTGATCCTAATCAAAGTTTTCTAACAAACCATGCATTGGGATAGAATTGTACCTTTACAAATTTCTTCGTACCCTAACCTCTTTCCATTCATGTGATCCTAATAAAACTTTTCTACAAAACCATGAATTGGGATAGATTTGTACCTTTACAAATTTCTTCTTATCCTAACCTCTTTCCATTCATGTGATCCTAATCAAACTTTTCTACAAAACATGCATTGGGATAGATTTGTACCTTTACAAATTTCTTCGTATCCTAACCTCTTTCCATTCATGTGATCCTAATCAGAGTTTTCTACAAAACGTGCGTTGGGATAGATGTGTGCTTTTACAAATTTCTTCGTACCCTAACCTTTTTCTCTTCATGTGATCCTAATCAAAGTTTTCTATAAAACCATGCATTGGGATAGAATTGTACCTTTACAAATTTCTTCGTACCCTAACCTCTTTCCATTCATGTGATCCTAATCAAACTTTTCTACAAAACATGCATTGAGATAGATTCGTACCTTTACAAATTTCTTCGTATCCTAACCTCTTTCCATTCATGTAATCCTAATCAGAGTTTTCTACAAAACGTGTGTTGGGATAGATTTGTGCTTTTACAAATTTCTTCGTACCCTAACCTCTTTCCATTCATGTGATCCTAATCAAACTTTTCTACAAAACCATGCTTTGGGATAGCTTCGTGCTTTAAAAATTTCTTCGTACCCTAACCTCTTTCCATTCATGTGATCCTAATCAAACTTTGCTACAAAACCATGCGTTGGGATAGCTTCGTGCTTTAAAAATTTCTTCGTACCCTAACCTCTTTCCATTCATGTGATCCTAATCAAACTCTTCTACAAAACATGCATTGAGATAGATTTGTACCTTTACAAATTTCTTCGTATCCTAACCTCTTTCCATTCATGTGATCCTAATCAAACTTTTCTACAAAACATGCATTGAGATAGAATCGTACCTTTACAAATTTCTTCGTATCCTAACCTCTTTCCATTCATGAGATCCTAATCAAACTTTTCTACAAAACCATGCATTGGGATAGCTTCGTGCTTTAAAGATTTCTTTGTACCCTAATCTCTTCCCATTCATCTGGTCCTAATCAGAGTTTTCTACATAACGTGCGTTGGGATAGATGTGTGCTTTTACAAATTTCTTCGTACCTTAACCTCTTTCCATTCATGTGATCCTAATCAAAGTTTTCTATAAAACCATGCATTGGGATAGAATTGTACCTTTACAAATTTCTTCGTACCCTAACCTCTTTCCATTCATGTGATCCTAATAAAACTTTTCTACAAAACCATGAATTGGGATAGATTTGTACCTTTACAAATTTCTTCTTATCCTAACCTCTTTCCATTCATGTGATCCTAATCAAACTTTTCTACAAAACATGCATTGGGATAGATTTGTACCTTTACAAATTTCTTCGTATCCTAACCTCTTTCCATTCATGTGATCCTAATCAGAGTTTTCTACAAAACGTGCGTTGGGATAGATGTGTGCTTTTACAAATTTCTTCGTACCCTAACCTCTTTCTATTCATGTGATCCTAATCAAAGTTTTCTATAAAACCATGCATTGGGATAGAATTGTACCTTTACAAATTTCTTCGTACCCTAACCTCTTTCCATTCATGTGATCCTAATCAAACTTTTCTACAAAACCATGAATTGGGATAGATTTGTACCTTTACAAATTTCTTCGTATCCTAACCTCTTTCCATTCATGTGATCCTAATCAAACTTATCTATAAAACCATGCATTGGGATAGAATGGTACATTTACAAATTTCTTCGTACCCTAACCTCTTTCCATTCATGTGATCCTAATCAAACTTTTCTACAAAACCATGAATTGGGACAGATTTGTACCTTTACAAATTTCGTCGTATCCTAACCTCTTTCCATTCATGTAATCCTAATCAGAGTTTTCTTCAAAACGTGCGTTGGGATAGATTTGTGCTTTTACAAATTTCTTTGTACCCTAACCTCTTCCCATTCATGTGATCCTAATCACACTTTTCTACAACACGTGCGTTGGGATAGATTTGTGCTTTTACAAATTTCTTCCTAGCCTAACCTCTTTTCATTAATCTGATCCTAATCAAAGTTTTCTATAAAACCATGCATTGGGATATATTTGTACCTTTACAAATTTCTTCGTATCCTAACCTCTTTACATTCATGTGATCCTAATCAAACTTTTCTACAAAACCATGCGTTGGGATAGCTTCGTGCTTTAAAAATTTCTTCGTACCCTAACCTCTTCCCATTCATGTGATCCTAATCAGAGTTTTCTACAAAAAGTGTGTTGGGATAGATTTGTGCTTTTACAAATTTCTTCGTACCCTAACCTCTTTCCATTCATGTGATCCTAATCAAACTTTTCTACAAAACGTGCGTTGGGATAGATTTGTGATTTTACAAATTTCTTCGTACCCTAACCTCTTTCGATTCATGTGATCCTAATCAAAGTTTTCTATAAAACCATGCATTGGGATAGATTTGTTCCTTTACAAATTTCTTCGAATCCTAACCTCTTTCCATTCATGTGATCCTAATCAGCGTTTTCTACAAAACGTGGGTTGGGATAGATTTGTGCTTTTACAAATTTCTTCGTACCCTAACCTCTTTCCATTCATGTGATCCTAATCAAACTTTTCTACAAAACCATGCGTTGGGATAGCTTCGTGCTTTAAAAATTTCTTCGTACCCTAACCTCTTTCCATTCATGTGATACTAATCAAACTTTTCTGCAAAACCATGCGTTGGTATAGCTTCGTGCTTTAAAAATTTCTTCGTACCCTAACCTCTTTCCATTCATGTGATCCTAATAAAACTTTTCTACAAAACCATGAATTGGGATAGATTTGAACCTTTACAAATTTCTTCGTATCCTAACCTCTTTCCATTCATGTGATCCTAATCAAACTTTTCTACAAAACATGCATTGGGATAGATTTGTACCTTTACAAATTTCTTCGTATCCTAACCTCTTTCCATTCATGTGATCCTAATCAGAGTTTTCTACAAAACGTGCGTTGGGATATATGTGTGCTTTTACAAATTTCTTCGTACCCTAACCTCTTTCTATTCATGTGATCCTAATCAAAGTTTTCTATAAAACCATGCATTGGGATAGAATTGTACCTTTACAAATTTCTTCGTACCCTAACCTCTTTCCATTCATGTGATCCTAATCAAACTTTTCTACAAAACCATGAATTGGGATAGATTTGTACCTTTACAAATTTCTTCGTATCCTAACCTCTTTCCATTCATGTGATCCTAATCAAACTTTTCTACAAAACATGCATTGGGATAGATTTGTACCTTTACAAATTTCTTCGTATCCTAACCTCTTTCCATTCATGTGATCCTAATCAAACTTTTCTATAAAACCATGCATTGGGATAGAATGGTACATTTACAAATTTCTTCGTACCCTAACCTCTTTCCATTCATCTGATCCTAATCAAACTTTTCTACAAAACCATGAATTGGGATAGATTTGTACCTTTACAAATTTCATCGTATCCTAACCTCATTCCATTCATGTGATCCTAATCAAACTTTTCTACAAAACATGCATCTGGATAGATTTGTACCTTTACAAATTTCTTCGTATCCTAACCTCTTTCCATTCATGTAATCCTAATCAGAGTTTTCTTCAAAACGTGCGTTGGGATAGATTTGTGCTTTTACAAATTTCTTTGTACCCTAACCTCTTCCCATTCATGTGATCCTAATCACACTTTTCTACAACACGTGCGTTGGGATAGATTTGTGCTTTTACAAATTTCTTCCTAGCCTAACCTCTTTTCATTAATCTGATCCTAATCAAAGTTTTCTATAAAACCATGCATTGGGATATATTTGTACCTTTACAAATTTCTTCGTATCCTAACCTGTTTACATTCATGTGATCCTAATCAAACTTTTCTACAAAACCATGCGTTGGGATAGCTTCGTGCTTTAAAAATTTCTTCGTACCCTAACCTCTTTCCATTCATGTGATCTTAATCACACTTTTCTACAAAACATGCATTGGGATAGTTTAGTACCTTTACAAATTTATTCGTACCCTAACCTCTTTCCATTCATGTGATCCTAATCAAACTTTTCTACAAAACCATGCGTTGGGATAGCTTTGTGCTTTAAAAATTTCTTCGTACCCTAACCTCTTTCCATTCATGTGATCCTAATCAAACTTTTCTACAAAACCATGCATTGGGATAGCTTCGTGCTTTAAAAATTTCTTCGTACACTAACCTCTTTCCATTCACGTGATCCTAATCAAAGTTTTCTATAAAACCATGCATTGGGACAGATTTGTACCTTTACAAATTTCTTCGTATCCTAACCTCTTTCCATTCATGTGATCCTAATCAAACTTTTCTACAAAACATGCATTGAGATAGATTTGTACCGTTACAAATTTCTTCGTATCTTAACCTCTTTCCATTCATGTGATCCTAATCAAACTTTTCTACAAAACCATGCGTTGGGATAGCTTCGTGCTTTAAAAATTTCTTCGTACACTAACCTCTGTCCATTCATGTGATCCTAATCAAGCTTTTCAACAAAACATGCATTGGGATAGATTTGTACCTTTACAAATTTCTTCGTACCCTAATCTCTTTCCAATCATGTGATCCTAATCAAACTTTTCTACAAAACCATGCGTTGGGATAGCTTCGTGCTTTAAAAATTTCTTCGTACCCTAACCTCTTTCCATTCACGTGATCCTAATCAAAGTTTTCTTTAAACCATGCATTGGGACAGATTTGTAACTTTACAAATTTCTTCGTATCCTAACCTCTTTCCATTCACGTGATCCTAATAAAACTTTTCTACAAAACATGCATTGAGATAGATTTGTACCTTTACAAATTTCTTCGTATCCTAACCTCTTTCCATTCATGTGATCCTAATCATACTTTTCTACAAAACCATGCGTTCGGATAGCTTGGTGCTTTAAAAATTTCTTTGTACCCTAACCTCTTTCCATTCATGTGATCCTAATCACACTTTTCTACAACACGTGCGTTGGGATAGATTTGTGCTTTTAAAAATTTCTTCCTAGCCTAACCTCTTTTCATTAATCTGATCCTAATCAAAGTTTTCTATAAAACCATGCATTGGGATAGATTTGTGCTTTTACAAATTTCTTCGTACCCTAACCTCTTTCCATTCATGTGATCCTAATCAAACTTTTCTACAAAACCATGCGTTGGGATAGCTTCGTGCTTTAAAAATTTCTTCGTATCCTAACCTCTTTCCATTCATGTGATCCTAATCAGAGTTTTCTACAAAACGTGCGTTGGGATAGATTTGTGCTTTTACAAATTTCTTCGTACCCTAACCTGTTTCCATTCATGTGATCCTAATCAAACTTTTCTACAAAACCATGCATTGGGATGGATTTGTACCTTTACAAATTTCTTCGTATCCTAACCTCTTTCCATTCATGTGATCCTAATAAAACTTTTCTACAAAACATGCATTGGGATAGATTTGCACCTTTACAAATTTCTTCGTATCCTAACCTCTTTTCATTCATCTGATCCTAATCAGAGTTTTCTACAAAACATGCGTACGGATAGCTTCGTGCTTTAAAAATTTCTTCGTACCCTAACCTCTTTCCATTCATGTGATCCTAATCAAACTCTTCTACAAAACATGCATTAAGATAGATTTGTACCTTTACAAATTTCTTCGTATCCTAACCTCTTTCCATTCATGTGATCCTAATCAAACTTTTCTACAAAACATGCATTGAGATAGATTCGTACCTTTACAAATTTCTTCGTATCCTAACCTCTTTCCATTCATGAGATCCTAATCAAACTTTTCTACAAAACCATGCATTGGGATAGCTTCGTGCTTTAAAGATTTCTTTGTACCCTAATCTCTTCCCATTCATCTGGTCCTAATCAGAGTTTTCTACATAACGTGCGTTGGGATAGATGTGTGCTTTTACAAATTTCTTCGTACCTTAACCTCTTTCCATTCATGTGATCCTAATCAAAGTTTTCTATAAAACCATGCATTGGGATAGAACTGTACCTTTACAAATTTCTTCGTACCCTAACCTCTTTCCATTCATGTGATCCTAATAAAACATTTCTACAAAACCATGAATTGGGATAGATTTGTACCTTTACAAATTTCTTCTTATCCTAACCTCTTTCCATTCATGTGATCCTAATCAAACTTTTCTACAAAACATGCATTGGGATAGATTTGTACCTTTACAAATTTCTTCGTATCCTAACCTCTTTCCATTCATGTGATCCTAATCAGAGTTTTCTACAAAACGTGCGTTGGGATAGATGTGTGCTTTTACAAATTTCTTCGTACCCTAACCTCTTTCTATTCATGTGATCCTAATCAAAGTTTTATATAAAACCATGCATTGGGATAGAATTGTACCTTTACAAATTTCTTCGTACCCTAACCTCTTTCCATTCATGTGATCCTAATCAAACTTTTCTACAAAACCATGAATTGGGATAGATTTGTACCTTTACAAATTTCTTCGTATCCTAACCTCTTTCCATTCATGTGATCCTAATCAAACTTATCTATAAAACCATGCATTGGGATAGAATGGTACATTTACAAATTTCTTCGTACCCTAACCTCTTTCCATTCATGTGATCCTAATCAAACTTTTCTACAAAACCATGAATTGGGACAGATTTGTACCTTTACAAATTTCGTCGTATCCTAACCTCTTTCCATTCATGTAATCCTAATCAGAGTTTTCTTCAAAACGTGCGTTGGGATAGATTTGTGCTTTTACAAATTTCTTTGTACCCTAACCTCTTCCCATTCATGTGATCCTAATCACACTTTTCTACAACACGTGCGTTGGGATAGATTTGTGCTTTTACAAATTTCTTCCTAGCCTAACCTCTTTTCATTAATCTGATCCTAATCAAAGTTTTCTATAAAACCATGCATTGGGATATATTTGTACCTTTACAAATTTCTTCGTATCCTAACCTCTTTACATTCATGTGATCCTAATCAAACTTTTCTACAAAACCATGCGTTGGGATAGCTTCGTGCTTTAAAAATTTCTTCGTACCCTAACCTCTTCCCATTCATGTGATCCTAATCAGAGTTTTCTACAAAAAGTGTGTTGGGATAGATTTGTGCTTTTACAAATTTATTCGTACCCTAACCTCTTTCCATTCATGTGATCCTAATCAAACTTTTCTACAAAACGTGCGTTGGGATAGATTTGTGATTTTACAAATTTCTTCGTACCCTAACCTCTTTCGATTCATGTGATCCTAATCAAAGTTTTCTATAAAACCATGCATTGGGATAGATTTGTTCCTTTACAAATTTCTTCGAATCCTAACCTCTTTCCATTCATGTGATCCTAATCAGCGTTTTCTACAAAACGTGGGTTGGGATAGATTTGTGCTTTTACAAATTTCTTCGTACCCTAACCTCTTTCCATTCATGTGATCCTAATCAAACTTTTCTACAAAACCATGCGTTGGGATAGCTTCGTGCTTTAAAAATTTCTTCGTACCCTAACCTCTTTCCATTCATGTGATACTAATCAAACTTTTCTGCAAAACCATGCGTTGGTATAGCTTCGTGCTTTAAAAATTTCTTCGTACCCTAACCTCTTTCCATTCACGTGATCATAATCAAAGTTTTCTATAAAACCATGCATTGGGACAGATTTGTACCTTTACAAATTTCTTCGTATCCTAACCTCTTTCCATTCATGTGATCCTAATCAAACTTTTCTACAAAACATGCATTGAGATAGATTTGTACCTTTACAAATTTCTTCGTACCCTAACCTCTTTCCATTCATGTGATCCTAATCAAACTTTTCTACAAAACCATGCGTTGGGATAGCTTCGTGCTTTAAAAATTTCTTCGTACCCTAACATCTATCCATTCATGTGATCCTAATCAAACTTTTCTACAAAACCATGCGTTGGGATAGCTTAGTGCTTTAAAAATTTCTTCGTACCCTAACCTCTTTCCATTCATGTGATCCTAATCAAACTTTTCTACAAAACCATGCGTTAGGATAGCTTCGTGCTTTAAAAATTTCTTCGTACCCTAACCTCTATCCATTCATGTGATCCTAATCAAACTTTTCTACAAAACCATGCGTTGGGATAGCTTCGTGCTTTAAAAATTTCTTCGTACCCTAACCTCTTTCCATTCATGTGATCCTAATCAAACTTTTCTACAAAAACATGCGTTAGGATAGCTTCGTGCTTTAAAAATTTCTACGTACCCTAACCTCTTTCCATTTATGTGATCCTAATCAAACTTTTCTACAAAACATGCATTGAGATAGATTCGTACCTTTACAAATTTCTTCGTATCCTAACCTCTTTCCATTCATGTGATCCTAATCAAACTTTTCTACAAAACATGCATTGAGATAGATTCGTACCTTTACAAATTTCTTCGTATCCTAACCTCTTTCCATTCATGTAATCCTAATCAGAGTTTTCTACAAAACCTGTGTTGGGATAGATTTGTGCTTTTACAAATTTCTTCGTACCCTAACCTCTTTCCATTCATGTGATCCTAATCAAACTTTTCTACAAAACCATGCGTTGGGATAGCTTCGTGCTTTAAAAATTTTTCGTACCCTAACCTCTTTCCATTCATGTGATCCTAATCAAACTTTGCTACAAAACCATGCGTTGGGATAGCTTCGTGCTTTAAAAATTTCTTCGTACCCTAACCTCTTTCCATTCATGTGATCCTAATCAAACTCTTCTACAAAACATGCATTGAGATAGATTTGTACCTTTACAAATTTCTTCGTATCCTAACCTCTTTCCATTCATGTGATCCTAATCAAACTTTTCTACAAAACATGCATTGCGATAGATTCGTACCTTTACTAATTTCTTCGTATCCTAACCTCTTTCCATTCATGTGATCCTAATCAAATTTTTCTACAAAACATGCATTGAGATAGATTCGTACCTTTACAAATTTCTTCGTATCCTAACCTCTTTCCATTCATGAGATCCTAATCAAACTTTTCTACAAAACCATGCATTGGGATAGCTTCGTGCTTTAAAGATTTCATTGTACCCTAACCTCTTCCCATTCATCTGGTCCTAATCAGAGTTTTCTACATAACGTGCGTTGGGATAGATGTGTGCTTTTACAAATTTCTTCGTACCTTAACCTCTTTCCATTCATGTGATCCTAATCAAAGTTTTCTATAAAACCATGCATTGGGATAGAATTGTACATTTACAAATTTCTTCGTACCCTAACCTCTTTCCATTCATGTGATCCTAATAAAACTTTTCTACAAAACCATGAATTGGGATAGATTTGAACCTTTACAAATTTCTTCGTATCCTAACCTCTTTCCATTCATGTGATCCTAATCAAACTTTTCTACAAAACATGCATTGAGATAGATTTGTACCTTTACAAATTTCTTCGTATCCTAACCTCTTTCCATTCATGTGATCCTAATCAGAGTTTTCTACAAAACGTGCGTTGGGATATATGTGTGCTTTTACAAATTTCTTCGTACCCTAACCTCTTTCTATTCATGTGATCCTAATCAAAGTTTTCTATAAAACCATGCATTGGGATAGAATTGTACCTTTACAAATTTCTTCGTACCCTAACCTCTTTCCATTCATGTGATCCTAATCAAACTTTTCTACAAAACCATGAATTGGGATAGATTTGTACCTTTACAAATTTCTTCGTATCCTAACCTCTTTCCATTCATGTGATCCTAATCAAACTTTTCTACAAAACATGCATTGGGATAGATTTGTACCTTTACAAATTTCTTCGTATCCTAACCTCTTTCCATTCATGTGATCCTAATCAAACTTTTCTATAAAACCATGCATTGGGATAGAATGGTACATTTACAAATTTCTTCGTACCCTAACCTCTTTCCATTCATCTGATCCTAATCAAACTTTTCTACAAAACCATGAATTGGGATAGATTTGTACCTTTACAAATTTCATCGTATCCTAACCTCATTCCATTCATGTGATCCTAATCAAACTTTTCTACAAAACATGCATCTGGATAGATTTGTACCTTTACAAATTTCTTCGTATCCTAACCTCTTTCCATTCATGTAATCCTAATCAGAGTTTTCTTCAAAACGTGCGTTGGGATAGATTTGTGCTTTTACAAATTTCTTTGTACCCTAACCTCTTCCCATTCATGTGATCCTAATCACACTTTTCTACAACACGTGCGTTGGGCTAGATTTGTGCTTTTACAAATTTCTTCCTAGCCTAACCTCTTTTCATTAATCTGATCCTAATCAAAGTTTTCTATAAAACCATGCATTGGGATATATTTGTACCGTTACAAATTTCTTCGTATCCTAACCTGTTTACATTCATGTGATCCTAATCAAACTTTTCTACAAAACCATGCGTTGGGATAGCTTCGTGCTTTAAAAATTTCTTCGTACCCTAACCTCTTTCCATTCATGTGATCTTAATCACACTTTTCTACAAAACATGCATTGGGATAGTTTAGTACCTTTACAAATTTATTCGTACCCTAACCTCTTTCCATTCATGTGATCCTAATCAAACTTTTCTACAAAACCATGCGTTGGGATAGCTTTGTGCTTTAAAAATTTCTTCGTACCCTAACCTCTTTCTATTCATGTGATCCTAATCAAACTTTTCTACAAAACCATGCATTGGGATAGCTTCGTGCTTTAAAAATTTCTTCGTACACTAACCTCTTTCCATTCACGTGATCCTAATCAAAGTTTTCTATAAAACCATGCATTGGGACAGATTTGTACCTTTACAAATTTCTTCGTATCCTAACCTCTTTCCATTCATGTGATCCTAATCAAACTTTTCTACAAAACATGCATTGAGATAGATTTGTACCGTTACAAATTTCTTCGTATCTTAACCTCTTTCCATTCATGTGATCCTAATCAAACTTTTCTACAAAACCATGCGTTGGGATAGCTTCGTGCTTTAAAAATTTCTTCGTACACTAACCTCTGTCCATTCATGTGATCCTAATCAAGCTTTTCAACAAAACATGCATTGGGATAGATTTGTACCTTTACAAATTTCTTCGTACCCTAATCTCTTTCCAATCATGTGATCCTAATCAAACTTTTCTACAAAACCATGCGTTGGGATAGCTTCGTGCTTTAAAAATTTCTTCGTACCCTAACCTCTTTCCATTCACGTGATCCTAATCAAAGTTTTCTTTAAACCATGCATTGGGACAGATTTGTAACTTTACAAATTTCTTCGTATCCTAACCTCTTTCCATTCACGTGATCCTAATAAAACTTTTCTACAAAACATGCATTGAGATAGATTTGTACCTTTACAAATTTCTTCGTATCCTAACCTCTTTCCATTCATGTGATCCTAATCATACTTTTCTACAAAACCATGCGTTCGGATAGCTTGGTGCTTTAAAAATTTCTTTGTACCCTAACCTCTTTCCATTCATGTGATCCTAATCACACTTTTCTACAACACGTGCGTTGGGATAGATTTGTGCTTTTAAAAATTTCTTCCTAGCCTAACCTCTTTTCATTAATCTGATCCTAATCAAAGTTTTCTATAAAACCATGCATTGGGATAGATTTGTGCTTTTACAAATTTCTTCGTACCCTAACCTCTTTCCAATCATGTGATCCTAATCAAACTTTTCTACAAAACCATGCGTTGGGATAAGTAGATAGGCTAGGACAGTTCTAGCACAAAATCCCATGTTATTTCTTATGGAGGTTCAAAACGCCGAAAACGTGACAAATGATAGTGCGCCGACTCGCGACTCGAGGTCATCCGCGGTTCATCCAGACACGCGGCAGTAATTTCATATTACCTTTTTAATAATTATCTGTTATATTAATAATAATAATAAAACATTTAATATTTATTAAAATCCCTAAAAATTAATTCCCCTTCTCTTAGTCTCATATAAAATTATTGGATTTTAATAAATATTAAATGTTTTATTATTATTATTAATATAACAGATAATTATTAAAAAGGTAATATGAAATTACTGCCGCGTGTCTGGATGAACCGCGGAAAATCCCATGTTATTTCTTATGGAGGTTCGTTTTGCATTTCAAGGTCATCCGCGGCCAGACTCGCGCTCGCGAGTAAGATCTTCCGCGATCCAACCAAGCGCGCGGCAACGTTGCTAACTTCACACTGTTACATGACATGAGTCGACTTAGTAACTATGGAATTTTATTGATAAAAGTAATTACCTAATAAATTATTATTATTATTGGTAGAACATTTTATTAATAACGAATTAAAAAAATCCTGAGAACATTCGAACATAATCCCACTTTAATGTACCTTAACAGTCAACAGGTAGAAGGACCTGCATTTTTCCCATATATTACCATTAAAACGTAACATTTAACAAAATTTCGAATAAAATTAATCACTCCGTTTCTCTACGTACTTCTTATTAAAATACTAATAATAGACTTACCCCCCCCCCCCCAGGTAGGAATATTTTTATAAACACTATTAAATTAATTCAGAAAACTGCATATTTTAGACACTGATTAAAACATCACTCAAGCCACTATAAGATAATTTCTCTATCACATATGTAACTGCAATTATACGTAAATAATTTAACCAATGAAGCGCACGTATTCTGTATAACACACACAATGTTTAATTCCCCATTAAAAATAGCTTAAATTTAACCAACTGAAACTATTCAGGACCCAGATCAAATGCAAACACCAACGATCTCGGATACCTGCTGCAAACTAAATATAATGCAATATTACTCACCCCCTTTATATACGATAAGAAATATTCGAGCTCAGACAGTCCAGATCCTGTATCAACACGCACAATCGTGTCTGTATACACCCAAACGTAAAGGTTAACTCATTATAGTTTACAAACAATTAAATATGATGCAGGTAAGAACGCGGGACCCTATTTCAATAAAAGATAAAGATCTTACCCTTTACAATAAGTTTCTCCTTTTTAAAATCGATAATAAATAACACGAATTCAACCTTATAATGACATCCAGTCTGTTTATATATGTGCAGATCGGATAACCTGATAACTGAGATCTTCTTAAAATGTATTACGACATAAATTAAAACAGCCCTTTTGTATATGCCATCATCAAATATTTAAATCCGTCTTGAAATTATAAAATGTATCACTGTTTTTAAAAAGGAGAACTATTGCAATGGATCTTACCCACTGCAAGATTGCATGAGCGCATATCTATTCAATTTAATTCACACCTCATTGCATATTAACAAAATCACCAATAAAATTAATTCCCCTCTCTTATGAATGATCCCTTGACGAATATACCTGTATGTTTTTGAAAGAGCTAGGGATAAATTGAAATTCCACCACAGTTAAATTATAATCATGTTAGTACTAAAAATAACTTAATGTGAATTCCGGGCCTTTGTTCATATTTACAAGATATCTCATATGCAAGAATTATGGAATATTATAATACTTTAATTACATATAATAATTTAAGATAATTAATTCGGCATTAAAATTTCACTTGGTATTGTTATGTCTGTTTGTGTTGGTGAATATTTCACCATTTACAACATAATCATGAATAAAGTGGTTGGTGTATTTTTGCATACGAAACAATGGAACATTTATTTACGTTTAAATTTAGGCGATTAGCTTTACACCAATCACATAGAAAGTTAATGTTAGACTGCAAATATAAGCAATCATCATATCTCGTACTTGATGATTAGCTACTGACCACGGCCTATTTGATAAGTTAACTAATTCCCAATAGTTTTCTCTCTCTAGTAATTAAGCCTTATCCACAATTAGTTTGTAACAGCTGATACACCATCCATCTTGAGATTTAATAACCTTACATTTAAAAGATTCCACATTTAAAAGTATACAAAAGCAGAATCTATTAGTCATTTCATTTAAATCTACAGCATAATAAACAGTTTCCGCATAGCATTTTAATATATGAACTGATTTATGTATCGTATTATTTAAATTCCACCTTATTACATCCAGTAACTCGGTAATTTTTCCTAGCTTTTAGCTGTTTTCTCGGCGGTACGTGTAAACGGGATATAGAACGAAATTCTAACTCTAGATTTCAGTCTCAGTGCAGCAACTGAACGAGTAACACTTATCTCTCTTCACATCCATATTTAACCTTGATAATAAAAACATGTCTTTCGCCAGCGAACTTGTTGAAGAGTTAAGGAGACTTGTCTACGACTCACAGATAAATGATGATAGTAATGCTATCCTCAGAGCCTTAAAACAATGTACCATAACAATAAGAAAACTTAATAAGGCACTAGATTCAGCGTCATCATTGGGAGCGAAGAATCATCTATTAGCCTGCTTGGCTCAAGCGAAATCTTATCGAGAGACAGTCAAAGCCTTAAAAACTGTAGGCGAGGGATATAACCAGCGAAAAGAGACAGCCTGTAGCCGAGTCAAATGGTCAGACATGAAATCAGCATTTAAGGGACGTATGCGAACTGCTGCAATAACTAACATCAGGCATATTGATCCGAAGACTTTCATGGAAGACCGTTTAGTCATTTTTCAGAGACGTATGCTAAATGCGTTGAAGAAGGATGCGGCGTTAAAGGTGAACACGGCTTTAACAGGCATGTTAGAAGTCAAAAAAGGGGATACTATTATGGAAGAAATAAAATATATAAACACTAAAAATGTAGCCATATACCGATATAGTAATTTAGCCCAATGGTTCAAGATCAATATTCAAGATCCTATCCTTAAGGATCTCGAAGAGTTTCAAGTAAGTATAGACATTGTAGAAAGTTAGAAATAAACTAACACACATATATTTCTTTATCTAGCAAAAAGATAGCGGATGGACGCTTAAATCAATCATTAACCTCCAGCTCAATATCAATAAGTATACCCAACAGCTCGTCGCATCCTATTAAATCTGAAGCTCAACATAAATCACATAATACAGCGAGTGTACTTGAGGTCCTCTACAAGCGTCCGAAGAAATTGAAGAAGATACAAAACTTGTTTAAAAGTGTTTAAAATGTATATAATTTAGATAATTGTTCTCATATTTATCCTGTATTAATAAAACTCAACAAATGTTTTATTGTCTTTTATTTTATTTTTATGTTTTATTCTGTAAGTTACTACAAGTCTACGAGTAATCAACTTATGCATTGCATTCGATGACCTAGTGACGGGGAGATAGGAGTAGGTACAATCGGTTTATGTTATGCTCCCTCGTAGTCTTAACAGAGTAATTATACTATGCAGGGGTAAGCACTATCTTTTTCCTTGAGGTTATGTTTTAGTTCGAGTTTAAGCTTAAATAACTTTACTATTGACGGCATAGACCCTTTATTTTCATATAGTAGCGACAACGATCGATCTCGCCGCTAGCTCAAAAGCATCAGAACGATGTTGACAACATTGACGATGACTATCTCAGTAGCCGGCATAGAAGCTTCTGCAGGTCTCGGAAAACTCCTGCTGCTGCTGCCTCTGGTAATGCTATGAAATAAAAACGTATCAAGATGATGGAGGAACTCAAAAGGATCATCTACCAGAACGTTTACTGTGAGAGGTAAAGAAATAAGAAACATATATAGAATGTATGTCGTTTATTTTATCATCAGTGTTAAAATATCATGTTACATATAATTAGCAGTACAACAAGATCATTTTACATAGTACAAATTAAATATTTACTTATTCTATGATTTTTCTCGTTTTAAGCTCTGTGATGACTGAAATTATTTCGTTGTCGTTTTCGAGATTGCTGCTATGAGCTTTCTTTGCGGCGTACAACAATTGTAGTCGATCCACTAGTTGATCAGGCGTACTCTGATGTATCCAATTCGGTTTCATCATCTTGTTTAACTTTTTGGGAAGACTAACCTCAAAGTCTGTAATTCTGTATAAATTTGGTCTGATTACATTTTCGTATTTCCAATGTTTAACGCTTATTAGTCGACCGTTGCGCCTATAGTCTTTCTTATGAGCATTAGTAAGTGAGATTATTTTCATATAGTTGTCGATATCTTCCTCTGTTGGACTAGGAGAGCTTATTCGTTTAAGCGTTAGTAAATTAAACAGGCCGGATGTTCCATTGAAAAGGTTATTTTTAATTAAAATATCTTTTCCCTGAAACTGTACTCGCGAACAACCAAATCGCCACTCATCGATGTCGTTATATAGAGCGTACCTAGTTTTGTCTACGTTTTTGTTTTTTCCGCTAACTAATAATGCTCTATAATGGTTAGAGAATTCGTGATAATCTTTTAAGCTAGAATCGCATTCTTCTTCTTCATCATCAGCAGATGTAGCGAGAGATGATTGTTCAAGCTCTGGTGAGAGATTGATAGCAACGGTCTCCGATCGCGGTATAACACGATTATCATGAGGTTCTGCTTTATCACAGTGAAAGTAGGCTAATTTCTTACGGATAGCATTACGAGCGTTTATTACTTCATCATCATCATCGAGCCTTATTTCTTTATTTATGTCACAAGGTTCATTGGTATGCATACGTTTCAGATTCATGTCTTTAAATATTTCATTATTTCTAGGTGACGACTTATTATCAACAACTATGGTATTATGAACTGTGTTCAAATGACTTCTATAGTTATCAAGGCGTGTAAAATACTTTAAACAAATAGAACACTGAACTTTATACCCCTGGTGTATCTTCAAATGGCGAGCAAACCCTGAGCGTAAAACACTCATACAACATACGTCACACTTGCGTCGCTGGTTCATATCGACTAATAATTGATCATGAACTCCTATTTATATAACATGTTCTTCAGGTCACTCTTAATTAACCCTAGCACTACGTCTATCATCACCCGGTCAATCTTCCTTTATCATCACTAATTAACCCTGGCTAGCCGTCCTTAAGCATGAATTCACCCTTGGCACGGGTCAATGCTTCGATAAATACCTGAGAAACCCAGGTTATGAGTAATAATAATAATAATAATAATGTTTATGCGTCTGTTTCTCTAATCTACTAACTTTATCAATAGATCTCTTCGGTAGAGCTATGGAGAGCATGACGTCATCAGATGACAGTTACAAGCATTCAGGGATACATAGTTTAGAACCAGTGCATGATTCTCGTACACGAGAATTTGCAGACATTCAGGGTAGACATAATAGCGCCACATACAAATTTCTTTTTATACTCCAAATACCATCAGTATGAGATTCTTGTAATCAAAGATGGCTGCCAACAAATCACAGCGTAGTAGGCGTGATCCAAGATAGGTTAGGTTAGAACACGTGATGTTTCATTTACTAGCACGACTAAGGGCGAAGGGTGAAGCGACTAGTATGACTAAGGGTGAAGAGACTAGCATGACTAAGGGTGAAGGGTGACGAGACTAGCATGGCTAAGGGTGAAGGGAGAAGGGTGACTATATATAAAAGGTAGATCGTTATCAGCGAGAGAGTACACGAATAAAGCCGAATCTTTCCGATGGCGAACATCCTAGGTTACAGAGCTGGTAAGTAGTCATCCTATGAGAGAGAAAGAGTTTCCGCTTAGTGAAAGGAGGATCCAATCCCAGAGTTAGCGCTAAATCTATGGAATTCCAAGATGGCTCCTTCAAATGACAAATTCAAAATGACACATGCAAAATTGTCAGATTTAATAGGTTAGGTTAGAACACGTGATGTTTTATTTAAATTATAGCAAAATTGACAGCTTTAAATTTTAGCGCTAACTCTGGGGTTGGATCCTTTTACTAAGCTGAAACTCTTTCTCTCTCTCATAGTATGACTACTTACCGGCTCTGTAGCTTAGGATGTTTGCCGTCGGAAATCTTCGGCTTTATTCGTGTACTCTCTCTCGCTGATACGATCTACCTTTTATATAGTAACCTCCCTTCACCCTTAGCCATGCTAGTCTCGTCATCCTTCAGCCTTAGTCATGCTAGTCTCTTCACCCTTAGTCATGCTAGTCTCATGTATAATTTAAATAAAACATCACGTGTTCTAACCTAACCTATTAAATCTGACAATTTTGCATGTGTCATTTTGAATTTGTCATTTGAAGGAGCCATCTTGGAATTCCATAGATTTAGCGCTAACTCTGGGATTGGATCCTCCTTTCACTAAGCGGAAACTCTTTCTCTCTCATAGGATGACTACTTACCAGCTCTGTAACCTAGGATGTTCGCCATCGGAAAGATTCGGCTTTATTCGTGTACTCTCTCGCTGATAACGATCTACCTTTTATATATAGTCGCCCTTCTCCCTTCACCCTTAGCCATGCTAGTCTCGTCACCCTTCACCCTTAGTCATGCTAGTCTCTTCACCCTTAGTCATACTAGTCGCTTCACCCTTCGCCCTTAGTCGTGCTAGTAAATGAAACATCACGTGTTCTAACCTAACCTATCTTGGATCACGCCTACTACGCTGTGATTTGTTGGCAGCCATCTTTGATTACAAGAATCTCATACTGATGGTATTTGGAGTATAAAAAGAAATTTGTATGTGGCGCTATTATGTCTACCCTGAATGTCTGCAAATTCTCGTGTACGAGAATCATGCACTGGTTCTAAACTATGTATCCCTGAATGCTTGTAACTGTCATCTGATGACGTCATGCTCTCCATAGCTCTACCGAAGAGATCTATTGATAAAGTTAGTAGATTAGAGAAACAGACGCATAAACATTATTATTATTATTATTATTACTCATAACCTGGGTTTCTCAGGTATTTATCGAAGCATTGACCCGTGCCAAGGGTGAATTCATGCTTAAGGACGGCTAGCCAGGGTTAATTAGTGATGATAAAGGAAGATTGACCGGGTGATGATAGACGTAGTGCTAGGGTTAATTAAGAGTGACCTGAAGAACATGTTATATAAATAGGAGTTCATGATCAATTATTAGTCGATATGAACCAGCGACGCAAGTGTGACGTATGTTGTATGAGTGTTTTACGCTCAGGGTTTGCTCGCCATTTGAAGATACACCAGGGGTATAAAGTTCAGTGTTCTATTTGTTTAAAGTATTTTACACGCCTTGATAACTATAGAAGTCATTTGAACACAGTTCATAATACCATAGTTGTTGATAATAAGTCGTCACCTAGAAATAATGAAATATTTAAAGACATGAATCTGAAACGTATGCATACCAATGAACCTTGTGACATAAATAAAGAAATAAGGCTCGATGATGATGATGAAGTAATAAACGCTCGTAATGCTATCCGTAAGAAATTAGCCTACTTTCACTGTGATAAAGCAGAACCTCATGATAATCGTGTTATACCGCGATCGGAGACCGTTGCTATCAATCTCTCACCAGAGCTTGAACAATCATCTCTCGCTACATCTGCTGATGATGAAGAAGAAGAATGCGATTCTAGCTTAAAAGGTTATCACGAATTCTCTAACCATTATAGAGCATTATTAGTTAGCGGAAAAAACAAAAACGTAGACAAAACTAGGTACGCTCTATATAACGACATCGATGAGTGGCGATTTGGTTGTTCGCGAGTACAGTTTCAGGGAAAAGATATTTTAATTAAAAATAACCTTTTCAATGGAACATCCGGCCTGTTTAATTTACTAACGCTTAAACGAATAAGCTCTCCTAGTCCAACAGAGGAAGATATCGACAACTATATGAAAATAATCTCACTTACTAATGCTCATAAGAAAGACTATAGGCGCAACGGTCGACTAATAAGCGTTAAACATTGGAAATACGAAAATGTAATCAGACCAAATTTATACAGAATTACAGACTTTGAGGTTAGTCTTCCCAAAAAGTTAAACAAGATGATGAAACCGAATTGGATACATCAGAGTACGCCTGATCAACTAGTGGATCGACTACAATTGTTGTACGCCGCAAAGAAAGCTCATAGCAGCAATCTCGAAAACGACAACGAAATAATTTCAGTCATCACAGAGCTTAAAACGAGAAAAATCATAGAATAAGTAAATATTTAATTTGTACTATGTAAAATGATCTTGTTGTACTGCTAATTATATGTAACATGATATTTTAACACTGATGATAAAATAAACGACATACATTCTATATATGTTTCTTATTTCTTTACCTCTCACAGTAAACGTTCTGGTAGATGATCCTTTTGAGTTCCTCCATCATCTTGATACGTTTTTATTTCATAGCATTACCAGAGGCAGCAGCAGCAGGAGTTTTCCGAGACCTGCAGAAGCTTCTATGCCGGCTACTGAGATAGTCATCGTCAATGTTGTCAACATCGTTCTGATGCTTTTGAGCTAGCGGCGAGATCGATCGTTGTCGCTACTATATGAAAATAAAGGGTCTATGCCGTCAATAGTAAAGTTATTTAAGCTTAAACTCGAACTAAAACATAACCTCAAGGAAAAAGATAGTGCTTACCCCTGCATAGTATAATTACTCTGTTAAGACTACGAGGGAGCATAACATAAACCGATTGTACCTACTCCTATCTCCCCGTCACTAGGTCATCGAATGCAATGCATAAGTTGATTACTCGTAGACTTGTAGTAACTTACAGAATAAAACATAAAAATAAAATAAAAGACAATAAAACATTTGTTGAGTTTTATTAATACAGGATAAATATGAGAACAATTATCTAAATTATATACATTTTAAACACTTTTAAACAAGTTTTGTATCTTCTTCAATTTCTTCGGACGCTTGTAGAGGACCTCAAGTACACTCGCTGTATTATGTGATTTATGTTGAGCTTCAGATTTAATAGGATGCGACGAGCTGTTGGGTATACTTATTGATATTGAGCTGGAGGTTAATGATTGATTTAAGCGTCCATCCGCTATCTTTTTGCTAGATAAAGAAATATATGTGTGTTAGTTTATTTCTAACTTTCTACAATGTCTATACTTACTTGAAACTCTTCGAGATCCTTAAGGATAGGATCTTGAATATTGATCTTGAACCATTGGGCTAAATTACTATATCGGTATATGGCTACATTTTTAGTGTTTATATATTTTATTTCTTCCATAATAGTATCCCCTTTTTTGACTTCTAACATGCCTGTTAAAGCCGTGTTCACCTTTAACGCCGCATCCTTCTTCAACGCATTTAGCATACGTCTCTGAAAAATGACTAAACGGTCTTCCATGAAAGTCTTCGGATCAATATGCCTGATGTTAGTTATTGCAGCAGTTCGCATACGTCCCTTAAATGCTGATTTCATGTCTGACCATTTGACTCGGCTACAGGCTGTCTCTTTTCGCTGGTTATATCCCTCGCCTACAGTTTTTAAGGCTTTGACTGTCTCTCGATAAGATTTCGCTTGAGCCAAGCAGGCTAATAGATGGTTCTTCGCTCCCAATGATGACGCTGAATCTAGTGCCTTATTAAGTTTTCTTATTGTTATGGTACATTGTTTTAAGGCTCTGAGGATAGCATTACTATCATCATTTATCTGTGAGTCGTAGACAAGTCTCCTTAACTCTTCAACAAGTTCGCTGGCGAAAGACATGTTTTTATTATAAAGGTTAAATATGGATGTGAAGAGAGATAAGTGTTACTCGTTCAGTTGCTGCACTGAGACTGAAATCTAGAGTTAGAATTTCGTTCTATATCCCGTTTACACGTACCGCCGAGAAAACAGCTAAAAGCTAGGAAAAATTACCGAGTTACTGGATGTAATAAGGTGGAATTTAAATAATACGATACATAAATCAGTTCATATATTAAAATGCTATGCGGAAACTGTTTATTATGCTGTAGATTTAAATGAAATGACTAATAGATTCTGCTTTTGTATACTTTTAAATGTGGAATCTTTTAAATGTAAGGTTATTAAATCTCAAGATGGATGGTGTATCAGCTGTTACAAACTAATTGTGGATAAGGCTTAATTACTAGAGAGAGAAAACTATTGGGAATTAGTTAACTTATCAAATAGGCCGTGGTCAGTAGCTAATCATCAAGTACGAGATATCAATGATTGCTTATATTTGCAGTCTAACATTAACTTTCTATGTGATTGGTGTAAAGCTAATCGCCTAAATTTAAACGTAAATAAATGTTCCATTGTTTCGTATGCAAAAATACACCAACCACTTTATTCATGATTATGTTGTAAATGGTGAAATATTCACCAACACAAACAGACATAACAATACCAAGTGAAATTTTAATGCCGAATTAATTATCTTAAATTATTATATGTAATTAAAGTATTATAATATTCCATAATTCTTGCATATGAGATATCTTGTAAATATGAACAAAGGCCCGGAATTCACATTAAGTTATTTTTAGTACTAACATGATTATAATTTAACTGTGGTGGAATTTCAATTTATCCCTAGCTCTTTCAAAAACATACAGGTATATTCGTCAAGGGATCATTCATAAGAGAGGGGAATTAATTTTATTGGTGATTTTGTTAATATGCAATGAGGTGTGAATTAAATTGAATAGATATGCGCTCATGCAATCTTGCAGTGGGTAAGATCCATTGCAATAGTTCTCCTTTTTAAAAACAGTGATACATTTTATAATTTCAAGACGGATTTAAATATTTGATGATGGCATATACAAAAGGGCTGTTTTAATTTATGTCGTAATACATTTTAAGAAGATCTCAGTTATCAGGTTATCCGATCTGCACATATATAAACAGACTGGATGTCATTATAAGGTTGAATTCGTGTTATTTATTATCGATTTTAAAAAGGAGAAACTTATTGTAAAGGGTAAGATCTTTATCTTTTATTGAAATAGGGTCCCGCGTTCTTACCTGCATCATATTTAATTGTTTGTAAACTATAATGAGTTAACCTTTACGTTTGGGTGTATACAGACACGATTGTGCGTGTTGATACAGGATCTGGACTGTCTGAGCTCGAATATTTCTTATCGTATATAAAGGGGGTGAGTAATATTGCATTATATTTAGTTTGCAGCAGGTATCCGAGATCGTTGGTGTTTGCATTTGATCTGGGTCCTGAATAGTTTCAGTTGGTTAAATTTAAGCTATTTTTAATGGGGAATTAAACATTGTGTGTGTTATACAGAATACGTGCGCTTCATTGGTTAAATTATTTACGTATAATTGCAGTTACATATGTGATAGAGAAATTATCTTATAGTGGCTTGAGTGATGTTTTAATCAGTGTCTAAAATATGCAGTTTTCTGAATTAATTTAATAGTGTTTATAAAAATATTCCTACCTGGGGGGGGGGGGGTAAGTCTATTATTAGTATTTTAATAAGAAGTACGTAGAGAAACGGAGTGATTAATTTTATTCGAAATTTTGTTAAATGTTACGTTTTAATGGTAATATATGGGAAAAATGCAGGTCCTTCTACCTGTTGACTGTTAAGGTACATTAAAGTGGGATTATGTTCGAATGTTCTCAGGATTTTTTTAATTCGTTATTAATAAAATGTTCTACCAATAATAATAATAATTTATTAGGTAATTACTTTTATCAATAAAATTCCATAGTTACTAAGTCGACTCATGTCATGTAACAGTGTGAAGTTAGCAACGTTGCCGCGCGCTTGGTTGGATCGCGGAAGATCTTACTCGCGAGCGCGAGTCTGGCCGCGGATGACCTTGAAATGCAAAACGAACCTCCATAAGAAATAACATGGGATTTTCCGCGGTTCATCCAGACACGCGGCAGTAATTTCATATTACCTTTTTAATAATTATCTGTTATATTAATAATAATAATAAAACATTTAATATTTATTAAAATCCAATAATTTTATATGAGACTAAGAGAAGGGGAATTAATTTTTAGGGATTTTAATAAATATTAAATGTTTTATTATTATTATTAATATAACAGATAATTATTAAAAAGGTAATATGAAATTACTGCCGCGTGTCTGGATGAACCGCGGATGACCTCGAGTCGCGAGTCGGCGCACTATCATTTGTCACGTTTTCGGCGTTTTGAACCTCCATAAGAAATAACATGGGATTTTGTGCTAGAACTGTCCTAGCCTATCTACTGGGATAACTTCGTGCTTTAAAAATTTCTTCGTATCCTAACCTCTTTCCATTCATGTGATCCTAATCAGAGTTTTCTACAAAACATGCATTGGGATAGATTTGTACCTTTACAAATTTCTTCGTATCTTAACCTCTTCCCATTCATGTGATCCTAATCAGAGTTTTCTACAAAACGTGCGTTGGGATAGATTTGTGGTTTTACAAATTTCTTCGTACCCTAACCTGTTTCCATTCATGTGATCCTAATCAAACTTTTCTACAAAACCATGCATTGGGATAGATTTGTACCTTTACAAATTTCTTCGTATCCTAACCTCTTTCCATTCATGTGATCCTAATCAGAGTTTTCTACAAAACGTGTGTTGGGATAGATTTGTGCTTTTACAAATTTCTTCGTACCCTAACCTCTTCCCATTCATGTGATCCTAATCACACTTTTCTACAAAACATGCATTTGGATAGATTTGTACTTTTACAAATTTCTTCGTATCCTAACCTCTTTCCATTCATGTGATCCTAATCAAACTTTTCTACAAAACATGCATTGAGATAGATTTGTACCTTTACAAATTTCTTCGTATCCTAACCTCTTTTCATTCATGTGATCCTAATCAAACTTTTCTACAAAACCATGCGTTGGGATAGCTTCGTGCTTTAAAAATTTCTTCGTACCCTAACATCTATCCATTCATGTGATCCTAATCAAACTTTTCTACAAAACCATGCGTTGGGATAGCTTAGTGTTTTAAAAATTTCTTCGTACCCTAACCTCTTTCCATTCATGTGATCCTAATCAAACTTTTCTACAAAACCATGCGTTAGGATAGCTTCGTGCTTTAAAAATTTCTTCGTACCCTAACCTCTATCCATTCATGTGATCCTAATCAAACTTTTCTACAAAACCATGCGTTGGGATAGCTTCGTGCTTTAAAAATTTCTTCGTACCCTAACCTCTTTCCATTCATGTGATCCTAATCAAACTTTTCTACAAAAACATGCGTTAGGATAGCTTCGTGCTTTAAAAATTTCTACGTACCCTAACCTCTTTCCATTTATGTGATCCTAATCAAACTTTTCTACAAAACATGCATTGAGATAGATTCGTACCTTTACAAATTTCTTCGTATCCTAACCTCTTTCCATTCATGTGATCCTAATCAAACTTTTCTACAAAACATGCATTGAGATAGATTCGTACCTTTACAAATTTCTTCGTATCCTAACCTCTTTCCATTCATGTAATCCTAATCAGAGTTTTCTACAAAACCTGTGTTGGGATAGATTTGCGCTTTTACAAATTTCTTCGTACCCTCACCTCTTTCCATTCATGTGATCCTAATCAAACTTTTCTACAAAACCATGCGTTGGGATAGCTTCGTGCTTTAAAAATTTTTCGTAACCTAACCTCTTTCCATTCATGTGATCCTAATCAAACTTTGCTACAAAACCATGCGTTGGGATAGCTTCGTGCTTTAAAAATTTCTTCGTACCCTAACCTCTTTCCATTCATGTGATCATAATCAAACTCTTCTACAAAACATGCATTGAGATAGATTTGTACCTTTACAAATTTCTTCGTATCCTAACCTCTTTCCATTCATGTGATCCTAATCAAACTTTTCTACAAAACATGCACTGCGATAGATTCGTACCTTTACTAATTTCTTCGTATCCTAACCTCTTTCCATTCATGTGATCCTAATCAAACTTTTCTACAAAACATGCATTGAGATAGATTCGTACCTTTACAAATTTCTTCGTATCATAACCTCTTTCCATTCATGAGATCCTAATCAAACTTTTCTACAAATCATGCATTGGGATAGCTTCGTGCTTTAAAGATTTCTTTGTACCCTAACCTCTTCCCATTCATCTGGTCCTAATCAGAGTTTTCTACATAACGAGCGTTGGGATAGATGTTTGCTTTTACAAATTTCTTCGTACCTTAACCTCTTTCCATTCATGTGATCCTAATCAAAGTTTTCTATAAAACCATGCATTGGGATAGAATTGTACATTTACAAATTTCTTCGTACCCTAACCTCTTTCCATTCATGTGATCCTAATAAAACTTTTCTACAAAACCATGAATTGGGATAGATTTGTACCTTTACAAATTTTCGTATCCTAACCTCTTTCCATTCATGTGATCCTAATCAAACTTTTCTACAAAACATGCATTGGGATAGATTTGTACCTTTACAAATTTCTTCGTATCCTAACCTCTTTCCATTCATGTGATCCTAATCAGAGTTTTCTACAAAACGTGCGTTGGGATATATGTGTGCTTTTACAAATTTCTTCGTACCCTAACCTCTTTCTATTCATGTGATCCTAATCAAAGTTTTCTATAAAACCATGCATTGGGATAGAATTGTACCTTTACAAATTTCTTCGTACCCTAACCTCTTTCCATTCATGTGATCCTAATCAAACTTTTCTACAAAACCATGAATTGGGATAGATTTGTACCTTTACAAATTTCTTCGTATCCTAACCTCTTTCCATTCATGTGATCCTAATCAAACTTTTCTACAAAACATGCATTGGGATAGATTTGTACCTTTACAAATTTCTTCGTATCCTAACCTCTTTCCATTCATGTGATCCTAATCAAACTTTTCTACAAAACCATGCGTTGGGATAGCTTCGTGCTTTAAAAATTTCTTCGTACCCTAACATCTATCCATTCATGTGATCCTAATCAAACTTTTCTACAAAACCATGCGTTGGGATAGCTTAGTGCTTTAAAAATTTCTTCGTACCCTAACCTCTTTCCATTCATGTGATCCTAATCAAACTTTTCTACAAAACCATGCGTTAGGATAGCTTCGTGCTTTAAAAATTTCTTCGTACCCTAACCTCTATCCATTCATGTGATCCTAATCAAACTTTTCTACAAAACCATGCGTTGGGATAGCTTCGTGCTTTAAAAATTTCTTCGTACCCTAACCTCTTTCCATTCATGTGATCCTAATCAAACTTTTCTACAAAAACATGCGTTAGGATAGCTTCGTGCTTTAAAAATTTCTACGTACCCTAACCTCTTTCCATTTATGTGATCCTAATCAAACGTTTCTACAAAACATGCATTGAGATAGATTCGTACCTTTACAAATTTCTTCGTATCCTAACCTCTTTCCATTCATGTGATCCTAATCAAACTTTTCTACAAAACCATGCGTTGGGATAGCTTCGTGCTTTAAAAATTTCTTCGTACCCTAACCTCTTTCCATTCATGTGATCCTAATCAAACTTTTCTACAAAAACATGCGTTAGGATAGCTTCGTGCTTTAAAAATTTCTACGTACCCTAACCTCTTTCCATTTATGTGATCCTAATCAAACTTTTCTACAAAACATGCATTGAGATAGATTCGTACCTTTACAAATTTCTTCGTATCCTAACCTCTTTCCATTCATGTGATCCTAATCAAACTTTTCTACAAAACATGCATTGAGATAGATTCGTACCTTTACAAATTTCTTCGTATCCTAACCTCTTTCCATTCATGTAATCCTAATCAGAGTTTTCTACAAAACCTGTGTTGGGATAGATTTGTGCTTTTACAAATTTCTTCGTACCCTAACCTCTTTCCATTCATGAGATCCTAATCAAACTTTTCTACAAAACCATGCATTGGGATAGCTTCGTGCTTTAAAGATTTCTTTGTACCCTAACCTCTTCCCATTCATCTGGTCCTAATCAGAGTTTTCTACATAACGTGCGTTGGGATAGATGTGTGCTTTTACAAATTTCTTCGTACCTTAACCTCTTTCCATTCATGTGATCCTAATCAAAGTTTTCTATAAAACCATGCATTGGGATAGAATTGTACATTTACAAATTTCTTCGTACCCTAACCTCTTTCCATTCATGTGATCCTAATAAAACTTTTCTACAAAACCATGAATTGGGATAGATTTGTACCTTTACAAATTTCTTCGTATCCTAACCACTTTCCATTCATGTGATCCTAATCAAACTTTTCTACAAAACATGCATTGGGATAGATTTGTACCTTTACAAATTTCTTCGTATCCTAACCTCTTTCCATTCATGTGATCCTAATCAGAGTTTTCTACAAAACGTGCGTTGGGATATGTGTGCTTTTACAAATTTCTTCGTACCCTAACCTCTTTCTATTCATGTGATCCTAATCAAAGTTTTCTATAAAACCATGCATTGGGATAGAATTGTACCTTTACAAATTTCTTCGTACCCTAACCTCTTTCCAATCATGTGATCCTAATCAAACTTTTCTACAAAACCATGAATTGGGATAGATTTGTACCTTTACAAATTTCTTCGTATCCTAACCTCTTTCCATTCATGTGATCCTAATCAAACTTTTCTACAAAACATGCATTGGGATAGATTTGTACCTTTACAAATTTCTTCGTATCCTAACCTCTTTCCATTCATGTGATCCTAATCAAACTTTTCTATAAAACCATGCATTGGGATAGAATGGTACATTTACAAATTTCTTCGTACCCTAACCTCTTTCCATTCATCTGATCCTAATCAAACTTTTCTACAAAACCATGAATTGGGATAGATTTGTACCTTTACAAATTTCATCGTATCCTAACCTCATTCCATTAATGTGATCCTAATCAAACTTTTCTACAAAACATGCATTTGGATAGATTTGTACCTTTACAAATTTCTTCGTATCCTAACCTCTTTCCATTCATGTAATCCTAATCAGAGTTTTCTTCAAAACGTGCGTTGGGATAGATTTGTGCTTTTACAAATTTCTTTGTACCCTAACCTCTTCCCATTCATGTGATCCTAATCACACTTTTCTACAACACGTGCGTTGGGATAGATTTGTGCTTTTACAGATTTCTTCCTAGCCTAACCTCTTTTCATTAATCTGATCCTAATCAAAGTTTTCTATAAAACCATGCATTGGGATATATTTGTACCTTTACAAATTTCTTCGTATCCTAACCTCTTTACATTCATGTGATCCTAATCAAACTTTTCTACAAAACCATGCGTTGGGATAGCTTCGTGCTTTAAAAATTTCTTCGTACCCTAACCTCTTTCCATTCATGTGATCTTAATCACACTTTTCTACAAAACATGCATTGGGATAGTTTAGTACCTTTACAAATTTATTCGTACCCTAACCTCTTTCCATTCATGTGATCCTAATCAAACTTTTCTACAAAACCATGCGTTGGGATAGCTTTGTGCTTTAAAAATTTCTTCGTACCCTAACCTCTTTCCATTCATGTGATCCTAATCAAACTTTTCTACAAAACCATGCATTGGGATAGCTTCGTGCTTTAAAAATTTCTTCGTACACTAACCTCTTTCCATTCACGTGATCCTAATCAAAGTTTTCTATAAAACCATGCATTGGGACAGATTTGTACCTTTACAAATTTCTTCGTATCCTAACCTCTTTCCATTCATGTGATCCTAATCAAACTTTTCTACAAAACATGCATTGAGATAGATTTGTACCGTTACAAATTTCTTCGTATCTTAACCTCTTTCCATTCATGTGATCCTAATCAAACTTTTCTACAAAACCATGCGTTGGGATAGCTTCGTGCTTTAAAAATTTCTTCGTACACTAACCTCTGTCCATTCATGTGATCCTAATCAAACTTTTCTACAAAACCATGCGTTTTCATACTTTTCTACAAAACCATGCGTTCGGATAGCTTGGTGCTTTAAAAATTTCTTTGTACCCTAACCTCTTTCCATTCATGTGATCCTAATCACACTTTTCTACAACACGTGCGTTGGGATAGATTTGTGCTTTTAAAAATTTCTTCCTAGCCTAACCTCTTTTCATTAATCTGATCCTAATCAAAGTTTTCTATAAAACCATGCATTGGGATAGATTTGTGCTTTTACAAATTTCTTCGTACCCTAACCTCTTTCCAATCATGTGATCCTAATCAAACTTTTCTACAAAACCATGCGTTGGGATAGCTTCGTGCTTTAAAAATTTCTTCGTATCCTAACCTCTTTCCATTCATGTGATCCTAATCAGAGTTTTCTACAAAACGTGCGTTGGGATAGATTTGTGCTTTTACAAATTTCTTCGTACCCTAACCTGTTTCCATTCATGTGATCCTAATCAAACTTTTCTACAAAACCATGCATTGGGATGGATTTGTACCTTTACAAATTTCTTCGTATCCTAACCTCTTTCCATTCATGTGATCCTAATAAAACTTTTCTACAAAACATGCATTGGGATAGATTTGCACCTTTACAAATTTCTTCGTATCCTAACCTCTTTTCATTCATCTGATCCTAATCAGAGTTTTCTACAAAACATGCGTACGGATAGCTTCGTGCTTTAAAAATTTCTTCGTACCCTAACCTCTTTCCATTCATGTGATCCTAATCAAACTCTTCTACAAAACATGCATTAAGATAGATTTGTACCTTTACAAATTTCTTCGTATCCTAACCTCTTTCCATTCATGTGATCCTAATCAAACTTTTCTACAAAACATGCATTGAGATAGATTCGTACCTTTACAAATTTCTTCGTATCCTAACCTCTTTCCATTCATGAGATCCTAATCAAACTTTTCTACAAAACCATGCATTGGGATAGCTTCGTGCTTTAAAGATTTCTTTGTACCCTAATCTCTTCCCATTCATCTGGTCCTAATCAGAGTTTTCTACATAACGTGCGTTGGGATAGATGTGTGCTTTTACAAATTTCTTCGTACCTTAACCTCTTTCCATTCATGTGATCCTAATCAAAGTTTTCTATAAAACCATGCATTGGGATAGAACTGTACCTTTACAAATTTCTTCGTACCCTAACCTCTTTCCATTCATGTGATCCTAATAAAACATTTCTACAAAACCATGAATTGGGATAGATTTGTACCTTTACAAATTTCTTCTTATCCTAACCTCTTTCCATTCATGTGATCCTAATCAAACTTTTCTACAAAACATGCATTGGGATAGATTTGTACCTTTACAAATTTCTTCGTATCCTAACCTCTTTCCATTCATGTGATCCTAATCAGAGTTTTCTACAAAACGTGCGTTGGGATAGATGTGTGCTTTTACAAATTTCTTCGTACCCTAACCTCTTTCTATTCATGTGATCCTAATCAAAGTTTTCTATAAAACCATGCATTGGGATAGAATTGTACCTTTACAAATTTCTTCGTACCCTAACCTCTTTCCATTCATGTGATCCTAATCAAACTTTTCTACAAAACCATGAATTGGGATAGATTTGTACCTTTACAAATTTCTTCGTATCCTAACCTCTTTCCATTCATGTGATCCTAATCAAACTTATCTATAAAACCATGCATTGGGATAGAATGGTACATTTACAAATTTCTTCGTACCCTAACCTCTTTCCATTCATGTGATCCTAATCAAACTTTTCTACAAAACCATGAATTGGGACAGATTTGTACCTTTACAAATTTCGTCGTATCCTAACCTCTTTCCATTCATGTAATCCTAATCAGAGTTTTCTTCAAAACGTGCGTTGGGATAGATTTGTGCTTTTACAAATTTCTTTGTACCCTAACCTCTTCCCATTCATGTGATCCTAATCACACTTTTCTACAACACGTGCGTTGGGATAGATTTGTGCTTTTACAAATTTCTTCCTAGCCTAACCTCTTTTCATTAATCTGATCCTAATCAAAGTTTTCTATAAAACCATGCATTGGGATATATTTGTACCTTTACAAATTTCTTCGTATCCTAACCTCTTTACATTCATGTGATCCTAATCAAACTTTTCTACAAAACCATGCGTTGGGATAGCTTCGTGCTTTAAAAATTTCTTCGTACCCTAACCTCTTCCCATTCATGTGATCCTAATCAGAGTTTTCTACAAAAAGTGTGTTGGGATAGATTTGTGCTTTTACAAATTTATTCGTACCCTAACCTCTTTCCATTCATGTGATCCTAATCAAACTTTTCTACAAAACGTGCGTTGGGATAGATTTGTGATTTTACAAATTTCTTCGTACCCTAACCTCTTTCGATTCATGTGATCCTAATCAAAGTTTTCTATAAAACCATGCATTGGGATAGATTTGTTCCTTTACAAATTTCTTCGAATCCTAACCTCTTTCCATTCATGTGATCCTAATCAGCGTTTTCTACAAAACGTGGGTTGGGATAGATTTGTGCTTTTACAAATTTCTTCGTACCCTAACCTCTTTCCATTCATGTGATCCTAATCAAACTTTTCTACAAAACCATGCGTTGGGATAGCTTCGTGCTTTAAAAATTTCTTCGTACCCTAACCTCTTTCCATTCATGTGATACTAATCAAACTTTTCTGCAAAACCATGCGTTGGTATAGCTTCGTGCTTTAAAAATTTCTTCGTACCCTAACCTCTTTCCATTCACGTGATCATAATCAAAGTTTTCTATAAAACCATGCATTGGGACAGATTTGTACCTTTACAAATTTCTTCGTATCCTAACCTCTTTCCATTCATGTGATCCTAATCAAACTTTTCTACAAAACATGCATTGAGATAGATTTGTACCTTTACAAATTTCTTCGTATCCTAACCTCTTTCCATTCATGTGATCCTAATCAAACTTTTCTACAAAACCATGCGTTGGGATAGCTTCGTGCTTTAAAAATTTCTTCGTACCCTAACATCTATCCATTCATGTGATCCTAATCAAACTTTTCTACAAAACCATGCGTTGGGATAGCTTAGTGCTTTAAAAATTTCTTCGTACCCTAACCTCTTTCCATTCATGTGATCCTAATCAAACTTTTCTACAAAACCATGCGTTAGGATAGCTTCGTGCTTTAAAAATTTCTTCGTACCCTAACCTCTATCCATTCATGTGATCCTAATCAAACTTTTCTACAAAACCATGCGTTGGGATAGCTTCGTGCTTTAAAAATTTCTTCGTACCCTAACCTCTTTCCATTCATGTGATCCTAATCAAACTTTTCTACAAAAACATGCGTTAGGATAGCTTCGTGCTTTAAAAATTTCTACGTACCCTAACCTCTTTCCATTTATGTGATCCTAATCAAACTTTTCTACAAAACATGCATTGAGATAGATTCGTACCTTTACAAATTTCTTCGTATCCTAACCTCTTTCCATTCATGTGATCCTAATCAAACTTTTCTACAAAACATGCATTGAGATAGATTCGTACCTTTACAAATTTCTTCGTATCCTAACCTCTTTCCATTCATGTAATCCTAATCAGAGTTTTCTACAAAACCTGTGTTGGGATAGATTTGTGCTTTTACAAATTTCTTCGTACCCTAACCTCTTTCCATTCATGTGATCCTAATCAAACTTTTCTACAAAACCATGCGTTGGGATAGCTTCGTGCTTTAAAAATTTTTCGTACCCTAACCTCTTTCCATTCATGTGATCCTAATCAAACTTTGCTACAAAACCATGCGTTGGGATAGCTTCGTGCTTTAAAAATTTCTTCGTACCCTAACCTCTTTCCATTCATGTGATCCTAATCAAACTCTTCTACAAAACATGCATTGAGATAGATTTGTACCTTTACAAATTTCTTCGTATCCTAACCTCTTTCCATTCATGTGATCCTAATCAAACTTTTCTACAAAACATGCATTGCGATAGATTCGTACCTTTACTAATTTCTTCGTATCCTAACCTCTTTCCATTCATGTGATCCTAATCAAATTTTTCTACAAAACATGCATTGAGATAGATTCGTACCTTTACAAATTTCTTCGTATCCTAACCTCTTTCCATTCATGAGATCCTAATCAAACTTTTCTACAAAACCATGCATTGGGATAGCTTCGTGCTTTAAAGATTTCATTGTACCCTAACCTCTTCCCATTCATCTGGTCCTAATCAGAGTTTTCTACATAACGTGCGTTGGGATAGATGTGTGCTTTTACAAATTTCTTCGTACCTTAACCTCTTTCCATTCATGTGATCCTAATCAAAGTTTTCTATAAAACCATGCATTGGGATAGAATTGTACATTTACAAATTTCTTCGTACCCTAACCTCTTTCCATTCATGTGATCCTAATAAAACTTTTCTACAAAACCATGAATTGGGATAGATTTGAACCTTTACAAATTTCTTCGTATCCTAACCTCTTTCCATTCATGTGATCCTAATCAAACTTTTCTACAAAACATGCATTGAGATAGATTTGTACCTTTACAAATTTCTTCGTATCCTAACCTCTTTCCATTCATGTGATCCTAATCAGAGTTTTCTACAAAACGTGCGTTGGGATATATGTGTGCTTTTACAAATTTCTTCGTACCCTAACCTCTTTCTATTCATGTGATCCTAATCAAAGTTTTCTATAAAACCATGCATTGGGATAGAATTGTACCTTTACAAATTTCTTCGTACCCTAACCTCTTTCCATTCATGTGATCCTAATCAAACTTTTCTACAAAACCATGAATTGGGATAGATTTGTACCTTTACAAATTTCTTCGTATCCTAACCTCTTTCCATTCATGTGATCCTAATCAAACTTTTCTACAAAACATGCATTGGGATAGATTTGTACCTTTACAAATTTCTTCGTATCCTAACCTCTTTCCATTCATGTGATCCTAATCAAACTTTTCTATAAAACCATGCATTGGGATAGAATGGTACATTTACAAATTTCTTCGTACCCTAACCTCTTTCCATTCATCTGATCCTAATCAAACTTTTCTACAAAACCATGAATTGGGATAGATTTGTACCTTTACAAATTTCATCGTATCCTAACCTCATTCCATTCATGTGATCCTAATCAAACTTTTCTACAAAACATGCATCTGGATAGATTTGTACCTTTACAAATTTCTTCGTATCCTAACCTCTTTCCATTCATGTAATCCTAATCAGAGTTTTCTTCAAAACGTGCGTTGGGATAGATTTGTGCTTTTACAAATTTCTTTGTACCCTAACCTCTTCCCATTCATGTGATCCTAATCACACTTTTCTACAACACGTGCGTTGGGCTAGATTTGTGCTTTTACAAATTTCTTCCTAGCCTAACCTCTTTTCATTAATCTGATCCTAATCAAAGTTTTCTATAAAACCATGCATTGGGATATATTTGTACCGTTACAAATTTCTTCGTATCCTAACCTGTTTACATTCATGTGATCCTAATCAAACTTTTCTACAAAACCATGCGTTGGGATAGCTTCGTGCTTTAAAAATTTCTTCGTACCCTAACCTCTTTCCATTCATGTGATCTTAATCACACTTTTCTACAAAACATGCATTGGGATAGTTTAGTACCTTTACAAATTTATTCGTACCCTAACCTCTTTCCATTCATGTGATCCTAATCAAACTTTTCTACAAAACCATGCGTTGGGATAGCTTTGTGCTTTAAAAATTTCTTCGTACCCTAACCTCTTTCTATTCATGTGATCCTAATCAAACTTTTCTACAAAACCATGCATTGGGATAGCTTCGTGCTTTAAAAATTTCTTCGTACACTAACCTCTTTCCATTCACGTGATCCTAATCAAAGTTTTCTATAAAACCATGCATTGGGACAGATTTGTACCTTTACAAATTTCTTCGTATCCTAACCTCTTTCCATTCATGTGATCCTAATCAAACTTTTCTACAAAACATGCATTGAGATAGATTTGTACCGTTACAAATTTCTTCGTATCTTAACCTCTTTCCATTCATGTGATCCTAATCAAACTTTTCTACAAAACCATGCGTTGGGATAGCTTCGTGCTTTAAAAATTTCTTCGTACACTAACCTCTGTCCATTCATGTGATCCTAATCAAGCTTTTCAACAAAACATGCATTGGGATAGATTTGTACCTTTACAAATTTCTTCGTACCCTAATCTCTTTCCAATCATGTGATCCTAATCAAACTTTTCTACAAAACCATGCGTTGGGATAGCTTCGTGCTTTAAAAATTTCTTCGTACCCTAACCTCTTTCCATTCACGTGATCCTAATCAAAGTTTTCTTTAAACCATGCATTGGGACAGATTTGTAACTTTACAAATTTCTTCGTATCCTAACCTCTTTCCATTCACGTGATCCTAATAAAACTTTTCTACAAAACATGCATTGAGATAGATTTGTACCTTTACAAATTTCTTCGTATCCTAACCTCTTTCCATTCATGTGATCCTAATCATACTTTTCTACAAAACCATGCGTTCGGATAGCTTGGTGCTTTAAAAATTTCTTTGTACCCTAACCTCTTTCCATTCATGTGATCCTAATCACACTTTTCTACAACACGTGCGTTGGGATAGATTTGTGCTTTTAAAAATTTCTTCCTAGCCTAACCTCTTTTCATTAATCTGATCCTAATCAAAGTTTTCTATAAAACCATGCATTGGGATAGATTTGTGCTTTTACAAATTTCTTCGTACCCTAACCTCTTTCCAATCATGTGATCCTAATCAAACTTTTCTACAAAACCATGCGTTGGGATAAGTAGATAGGCTAGGACAGTTCTAGCACAAAATCCCATGTTATTTCTTATGGAGGTTCAAAACGCCGAAAACGTGACAAATGATAGTGCGCCGACTCGCGACTCGAGGTCATCCGCGGTTCATCCAGACACGCGGCAGTAATTTCATATTACCTTTTTAATAATTATCTGTTATATTAATAATAATAATAAAACATTTAATATTTATTAAAATCCCTAAAAATTAATTCCCCTTCTCTTAGTCTCATATAAAATTATTGGATTTTAATAAATATTAAATGTTTTATTATTATTATTAATATAACAGATAATTATTAAAAAGGTAATATGAAATTACTGCCGCGTGTCTGGATGAACCGCGGAAAATCCCATGTTATTTCTTATGGAGGTTCGTTTTGCATTTCAAGGTCATCCGCGGCCAGACTCGCGCTCGCGAGTAAGATCTTCCGCGATCCAACCAAGCGCGCGGCAACGTTGCTAACTTCACACTGTTACATGACATGAGTCGACTTAGTAACTATGGAATTTTATTGATAAAAGTAATTACCTAATAAATTATTATTATTATTGGTAGAACATTTTATTAATAACGAATTAAAAAAATCCTGAGAACATTCGAACATAATCCCACTTTAATGTACCTTAACAGTCAACAGGTAGAAGGACCTGCATTTTTCCCATATATTACCATTAAAACGTAACATTTAACAAAATTTCGAATAAAATTAATCACTCCGTTTCTCTACGTACTTCTTATTAAAATACTAATAATAGACTTACCCCCCCCCCCCCAGGTAGGAATATTTTTATAAACACTATTAAATTAATTCAGAAAACTGCATATTTTAGACACTGATTAAAACATCACTCAAGCCACTATAAGATAATTTCTCTATCACATATGTAACTGCAATTATACGTAAATAATTTAACCAATGAAGCGCACGTATTCTGTATAACACACACAATGTTTAATTCCCCATTAAAAATAGCTTAAATTTAACCAACTGAAACTATTCAGGACCCAGATCAAATGCAAACACCAACGATCTCGGATACCTGCTGCAAACTAAATATAATGCAATATTACTCACCCCCTTTATATACGATAAGAAATATTCGAGCTCAGACAGTCCAGATCCTGTATCAACACGCACAATCGTGTCTGTATACACCCAAACGTAAAGGTTAACTCATTATAGTTTACAAACAATTAAATATGATGCAGGTAAGAACGCGGGACCCTATTTCAATAAAAGATAAAGATCTTACCCTTTACAATAAGTTTCTCCTTTTTAAAATCGATAATAAATAACACGAATTCAACCTTATAATGACATCCAGTCTGTTTATATATGTGCAGATCGGATAACCTGATAACTGAGATCTTCTTAAAATGTATTACGACATAAATTAAAACAGCCCTTTTGTATATGCCATCATCAAATATTTAAATCCGTCTTGAAATTATAAAATGTATCACTGTTTTTAAAAAGGAGAACTATTGCAATGGATCTTACCCACTGCAAGATTGCATGAGCGCATATCTATTCAATTTAATTCACACCTCATTGCATATTAACAAAATCACCAATAAAATTAATTCCCCTCTCTTATGAATGATCCCTTGACGAATATACCTGTATGTTTTTGAAAGAGCTAGGGATAAATTGAAATTCCACCACAGTTAAATTATAATCATGTTAGTACTAAAAATAACTTAATGTGAATTCCGGGCCTTTGTTCATATTTACAAGATATCTCATATGCAAGAATTATGGAATATTATAATACTTTAATTACATATAATAATTTAAGATAATTAATTCGGCATTAAAATTTCACTTGGTATTGTTATGTCTGTTTGTGTTGGTGAATATTTCACCATTTACAACATAATCATGAATAAAGTGGTTGGTGTATTTTTGCATACGAAACAATGGAACATTTATTTACGTTTAAATTTAGGCGATTAGCTTTACACCAATCACATAGAAAGTTAATGTTAGACTGCAAATATAAGCAATCATCATATCTCGTACTTGATGATTAGCTACTGACCACGGCCTATTTGATAAGTTAACTAATTCCCAATAGTTTTCTCTCTCTAGTAATTAAGCCTTATCCACAATTAGTTTGTAACAGCTGATACACCATCCATCTTGAGATTTAATAACCTTACATTTAAAAGATTCCACATTTAAAAGTATACAAAAGCAGAATCTATTAGTCATTTCATTTAAATCTACAGCATAATAAACAGTTTCCGCATAGCATTTTAATATATGAACTGATTTATGTATCGTATTATTTAAATTCCACCTTATTACATCCAGTAACTCGGTAATTTTTCCTAGCTTTTAGCTGTTTTCTCGGCGGTACGTGTAAACGGGATATAGAACGAAATTCTAACTCTAGATTTCAGTCTCAGTGCAGCAACTGAACGAGTAACACTTATCTCTCTTCACATCCATATTTAACCTTGATAATAAAAACATGTCTTTCGCCAGCGAACTTGTTGAAGAGTTAAGGAGACTTGTCTACGACTCACAGATAAATGATGATAGTAATGCTATCCTCAGAGCCTTAAAACAATGTACCATAACAATAAGAAAACTTAATAAGGCACTAGATTCAGCGTCATCATTGGGAGCGAAGAATCATCTATTAGCCTGCTTGGCTCAAGCGAAATCTTATCGAGAGACAGTCAAAGCCTTAAAAACTGTAGGCGAGGGATATAACCAGCGAAAAGAGACAGCCTGTAGCCGAGTCAAATGGTCAGACATGAAATCAGCATTTAAGGGACGTATGCGAACTGCTGCAATAACTAACATCAGGCATATTGATCCGAAGACTTTCATGGAAGACCGTTTAGTCATTTTTCAGAGACGTATGCTAAATGCGTTGAAGAAGGATGCGGCGTTAAAGGTGAACACGGCTTTAACAGGCATGTTAGAAGTCAAAAAAGGGGATACTATTATGGAAGAAATAAAATATATAAACACTAAAAATGTAGCCATATACCGATATAGTAATTTAGCCCAATGGTTCAAGATCAATATTCAAGATCCTATCCTTAAGGATCTCGAAGAGTTTCAAGTAAGTATAGACATTGTAGAAAGTTAGAAATAAACTAACACACATATATTTCTTTATCTAGCAAAAAGATAGCGGATGGACGCTTAAATCAATCATTAACCTCCAGCTCAATATCAATAAGTATACCCAACAGCTCGTCGCATCCTATTAAATCTGAAGCTCAACATAAATCACATAATACAGCGAGTGTACTTGAGGTCCTCTACAAGCGTCCGAAGAAATTGAAGAAGATACAAAACTTGTTTAAAAGTGTTTAAAATGTATATAATTTAGATAATTGTTCTCATATTTATCCTGTATTAATAAAACTCAACAAATGTTTTATTGTCTTTTATTTTATTTTTATGTTTTATTCTGTAAGTTACTACAAGTCTACGAGTAATCAACTTATGCATTGCATTCGATGACCTAGTGACGGGGAGATAGGAGTAGGTACAATCGGTTTATGTTATGCTCCCTCGTAGTCTTAACAGAGTAATTATACTATGCAGGGGTAAGCACTATCTTTTTCCTTGAGGTTATGTTTTAGTTCGAGTTTAAGCTTAAATAACTTTACTATTGACGGCATAGACCCTTTATTTTCATATAGTAGCGACAACGATCGATCTCGCCGCTAGCTCAAAAGCATCAGAACGATGTTGACAACATTGACGATGACTATCTCAGTAGCCGGCATAGAAGCTTCTGCAGGTCTCGGAAAACTCCTGCTGCTGCTGCCTCTGGTAATGCTATGAAATAAAAACGTATCAAGATGATGGAGGAACTCAAAAGGATCATCTACCAGAACGTTTACTGTGAGAGGTAAAGAAATAAGAAACATATATAGAATGTATGTCGTTTATTTTATCATCAGTGTTAAAATATCATGTTACATATAATTAGCAGTACAACAAGATCATTTTACATAGTACAAATTAAATATTTACTTATTCTATGATTTTTCTCGTTTTAAGCTCTGTGATGACTGAAATTATTTCGTTGTCGTTTTCGAGATTGCTGCTATGAGCTTTCTTTGCGGCGTACAACAATTGTAGTCGATCCACTAGTTGATCAGGCGTACTCTGATGTATCCAATTCGGTTTCATCATCTTGTTTAACTTTTTGGGAAGACTAACCTCAAAGTCTGTAATTCTGTATAAATTTGGTCTGATTACATTTTCGTATTTCCAATGTTTAACGCTTATTAGTCGACCGTTGCGCCTATAGTCTTTCTTATGAGCATTAGTAAGTGAGATTATTTTCATATAGTTGTCGATATCTTCCTCTGTTGGACTAGGAGAGCTTATTCGTTTAAGCGTTAGTAAATTAAACAGGCCGGATGTTCCATTGAAAAGGTTATTTTTAATTAAAATATCTTTTCCCTGAAACTGTACTCGCGAACAACCAAATCGCCACTCATCGATGTCGTTATATAGAGCGTACCTAGTTTTGTCTACGTTTTTGTTTTTTCCGCTAACTAATAATGCTCTATAATGGTTAGAGAATTCGTGATAATCTTTTAAGCTAGAATCGCATTCTTCTTCTTCATCATCAGCAGATGTAGCGAGAGATGATTGTTCAAGCTCTGGTGAGAGATTGATAGCAACGGTCTCCGATCGCGGTATAACACGATTATCATGAGGTTCTGCTTTATCACAGTGAAAGTAGGCTAATTTCTTACGGATAGCATTACGAGCGTTTATTACTTCATCATCATCATCGAGCCTTATTTCTTTATTTATGTCACAAGGTTCATTGGTATGCATACGTTTCAGATTCATGTCTTTAAATATTTCATTATTTCTAGGTGACGACTTATTATCAACAACTATGGTATTATGAACTGTGTTCAAATGACTTCTATAGTTATCAAGGCGTGTAAAATACTTTAAACAAATAGAACACTGAACTTTATACCCCTGGTGTATCTTCAAATGGCGAGCAAACCCTGAGCGTAAAACACTCATACAACATACGTCACACTTGCGTCGCTGGTTCATATCGACTAATAATTGATCATGAACTCCTATTTATATAACATGTTCTTCAGGTCACTCTTAATTAACCCTAGCACTACGTCTATCATCACCCGGTCAATCTTCCTTTATCATCACTAATTAACCCTGGCTAGCCGTCCTTAAGCATGAATTCACCCTTGGCACGGGTCAATGCTTCGATAAATACCTGAGAAACCCAGGTTATGAGTAATAATAATAATAATAATAATGTTTATGCGTCTGTTTCTCTAATCTACTAACTTTATCAATAGATCTCTTCGGTAGAGCTATGGAGAGCATGACGTCATCAGATGACAGTTACAAGCATTCAGGGATACATAGTTTAGAACCAGTGCATGATTCTCGTACACGAGAATTTGCAGACATTCAGGGTAGACATAATAGCGCCACATACAAATTTCTTTTTATACTCCAAATACCATCAGTATGAGATTCTTGTAATCAAAGATGGCTGCCAACAAATCACAGCGTAGTAGGCGTGATCCAAGATAGGTTAGGTTAGAACACGTGATGTTTCATTTACTAGCACGACTAAGGGCGAAGGGTGAAGCGACTAGTATGACTAAGGGTGAAGAGACTAGCATGACTAAGGGTGAAGGGTGACGAGACTAGCATGGCTAAGGGTGAAGGGAGAAGGGTGACTATATATAAAAGGTAGATCGTTATCAGCGAGAGAGTACACGAATAAAGCCGAATCTTTCCGATGGCGAACATCCTAGGTTACAGAGCTGGTAAGTAGTCATCCTATGAGAGAGAAAGAGTTTCCGCTTAGTGAAAGGAGGATCCAATCCCAGAGTTAGCGCTAAATCTATGGAATTCCAAGATGGCTCCTTCAAATGACAAATTCAAAATGACACATGCAAAATTGTCAGATTTAATAGGTTAGGTTAGAACACGTGATGTTTTATTTAAATTATAGCAAAATTGACAGCTTTAAATTTTAGCGCTAACTCTGGGGTTGGATCCTTTTACTAAGCTGAAACTCTTTCTCTCTCTCATAGTATGACTACTTACCGGCTCTGTAGCTTAGGATGTTTGCCGTCGGAAATCTTCGGCTTTATTCGTGTACTCTCTCTCGCTGATACGATCTACCTTTTATATAGTAACCTCCCTTCACCCTTAGCCATGCTAGTCTCGTCATCCTTCAGCCTTAGTCATGCTAGTCTCTTCACCCTTAGTCATGCTAGTCTCATGTATAATTTAAATAAAACATCACGTGTTCTAACCTAACCTATTAAATCTGACAATTTTGCATGTGTCATTTTGAATTTGTCATTTGAAGGAGCCATCTTGGAATTCCATAGATTTAGCGCTAACTCTGGGATTGGATCCTCCTTTCACTAAGCGGAAACTCTTTCTCTCTCATAGGATGACTACTTACCAGCTCTGTAACCTAGGATGTTCGCCATCGGAAAGATTCGGCTTTATTCGTGTACTCTCTCGCTGATAACGATCTACCTTTTATATATAGTCGCCCTTCTCCCTTCACCCTTAGCCATGCTAGTCTCGTCACCCTTCACCCTTAGTCATGCTAGTCTCTTCACCCTTAGTCATACTAGTCGCTTCACCCTTCGCCCTTAGTCGTGCTAGTAAATGAAACATCACGTGTTCTAACCTAACCTATCTTGGATCACGCCTACTACGCTGTGATTTGTTGGCAGCCATCTTTGATTACAAGAATCTCATACTGATGGTATTTGGAGTATAAAAAGAAATTTGTATGTGGCGCTATTATGTCTACCCTGAATGTCTGCAAATTCTCGTGTACGAGAATCATGCACTGGTTCTAAACTATGTATCCCTGAATGCTTGTAACTGTCATCTGATGACGTCATGCTCTCCATAGCTCTACCGAAGAGATCTATTGATAAAGTTAGTAGATTAGAGAAACAGACGCATAAACATTATTATTATTATTATTATTACTCATAACCTGGGTTTCTCAGGTATTTATCGAAGCATTGACCCGTGCCAAGGGTGAATTCATGCTTAAGGACGGCTAGCCAGGGTTAATTAGTGATGATAAAGGAAGATTGACCGGGTGATGATAGACGTAGTGCTAGGGTTAATTAAGAGTGACCTGAAGAACATGTTATATAAATAGGAGTTCATGATCAATTATTAGTCGATATGAACCAGCGACGCAAGTGTGACGTATGTTGTATGAGTGTTTTACGCTCAGGGTTTGCTCGCCATTTGAAGATACACCAGGGGTATAAAGTTCAGTGTTCTATTTGTTTAAAGTATTTTACACGCCTTGATAACTATAGAAGTCATTTGAACACAGTTCATAATACCATAGTTGTTGATAATAAGTCGTCACCTAGAAATAATGAAATATTTAAAGACATGAATCTGAAACGTATGCATACCAATGAACCTTGTGACATAAATAAAGAAATAAGGCTCGATGATGATGATGAAGTAATAAACGCTCGTAATGCTATCCGTAAGAAATTAGCCTACTTTCACTGTGATAAAGCAGAACCTCATGATAATCGTGTTATACCGCGATCGGAGACCGTTGCTATCAATCTCTCACCAGAGCTTGAACAATCATCTCTCGCTACATCTGCTGATGATGAAGAAGAAGAATGCGATTCTAGCTTAAAAGATTATCACGAATTCTCTAACCATTATAGAGCATTATTAGTTAGCGGAAAAAACAAAAACGTAGACAAAACTAGGTACGCTCTATATAACGACATCGATGAGTGGCGATTTGGTTGTTCGCGAGTACAGTTTCAGGGAAAAGATATTTTAATTAAAAATAACCTTTTCAATGGAACATCCGGCCTGTTTAATTTACTAACGCTTAAACGAATAAGCTCTCCTAGTCCAACAGAGGAAGATATCGACAACTATATGAAAATAATCTCACTTACTAATGCTCATAAGAAAGACTATAGGCGCAACGGTCGACTAATAAGCGTTAAACATTGGAAATACGAAAATGTAATCAGACCAAATTTATACAGAATTACAGACTTTGAGGTTAGTCTTCCCAAAAAGTTAAACAAGATGATGAAACCGAATTGGATACATCAGAGTACGCCTGATCAACTAGTGGATCGACTACAATTGTTGTACGCCGCAAAGAAAGCTCATAGCAGCAATCTCGAAAACGACAACGAAATAATTTCAGTCATCACAGAGCTTAAAACGAGAAAAATCATAGAATAAGTAAATATTTAATTTGTACTATGTAAAATGATCTTGTTGTACTGCTAATTATATGTAACATGATATTTTAACACTGATGATAAAATAAACGACATACATTCTATATATGTTTCTTATTTCTTTACCTCTCACAGTAAACGTTCTGGTAGATGATCCTTTTGAGTTCCTCCATCATCTTGATACGTTTTTATTTCATAGCATTACCAGAGGCAGCAGCAGCAGGAGTTTTCCGAGACCTGCAGAAGCTTCTATGCCGGCTACTGAGATAGTCATCGTCAATGTTGTCAACATCGTTCTGATGCTTTTGAGCTAGCGGCGAGATCGATCGTTGTCGCTACTATATGAAAATAAAGGGTCTATGCCGTCAATAGTAAAGTTATTTAAGCTTAAACTCGAACTAAAACATAACCTCAAGGAAAAAGATAGTGCTTACCCCTGCATAGTATAATTACTCTGTTAAGACTACGAGGGAGCATAACATAAACCGATTGTACCTACTCCTATCTCCCCGTCACTAGGTCATCGAATGCAATGCATAAGTTGATTACTCGTAGACTTGTAGTAACTTACAGAATAAAACATAAAAATAAAATAAAAGACAATAAAACATTTGTTGAGTTTTATTAATACAGGATAAATATGAGAACAATTATCTAAATTATATACATTTTAAACACTTTTAAACAAGTTTTGTATCTTCTTCAATTTCTTCGGACGCTTGTAGAGGACCTCAAGTACACTCGCTGTATTATGTGATTTATGTTGAGCTTCAGATTTAATAGGATGCGACGAGCTGTTGGGTATACTTATTGATATTGAGCTGGAGGTTAATGATTGATTTAAGCGTCCATCCGCTATCTTTTTGCTAGATAAAGAAATATATGTGTGTTAGTTTATTTCTAACTTTCTACAATGTCTATACTTACTTGAAACTCTTCGAGATCCTTAAGGATAGGATCTTGAATATTGATCTTGAACCATTGGGCTAAATTACTATATCGGTATATGGCTACATTTTTAGTGTTTATATATTTTATTTCTTCCATAATAGTATCCCCTTTTTTGACTTCAAACATGCCTGTTAAAGCCGTGTTCACCTTTAACGCCGCATCCTTCTTCAACGCATTTAGCATACGTCTCTGAAAAATGACTAAACAGTCTTCCATGAAAGTCTTCGGATCAATATGCCTGATGTTAGTTATTGCAGCAGTTCGCATACGTCCCTTAAATGCTGATTTCATGTCTGACCATTTGACTCGGCTACAGGCTGTCTCTTTTCGCTGGTTATATCCCTCGCCTACAGTTTTTAAGGCTTTGACTGTCTCTCGATAAGATTTCGCTTGAGCCAAGCAGGCTAATAGATGGTTCTTCGCTCCCAATGATGACGCTGAATCTAGTGCCTTATTAAGTTTTCTTATTGTTATGGTACATTGTTTTAAGGCTCTGAGGATAGCATTACTATCATCATTTATCTGTGAGTCGTAGACAAGTCTCCTTAACTCTTCAACAAGTTCGCTGGCGAAAGACATGTTTTTATTATAAAGGTTAAATATGGATGTGAAGAGAGATAAGTGTTACTCGTTCAGTTGCTGCACTGAGACTGAAATCTAGAGTTAGAATTTCGTTCTATATCCCGTTTACACGTACCGCCGAGAAAACAGCTAAAAGCTAGGAAAAATTACCGAGTTACTGGATGTAATAAGGTGGAATTTAAATAATACGATACATAAATCAGTTCATATATTAAAATGCTATGCGGAAACTGTTTATTATGCTGTAGATTTAAATGAAATGACTAATAGATTCTGCTTTTGTATACTTTTAAATGTGGAATCTTTTAAATGTAAGGTTATTAAATCTCAAGATGGATGGTGTATCAGCTGTTACAAACTAATTGTGGATAAGGCTTAATTACTAGAGAGAGAAAACTATTGGGAATTAGTTAACTTATCAAATAGGCCGTGGTCAGTAGCTAATCATCAAGTACGAGATATCAATGATTGCTTATATTTGCAGTCTAACATTAACTTTCTATGTGATTGGTGTAAAGCTAATCGCCTAAATTTAAACGTAAATAAATGTTCCATTGTTTCGTATGCAAAAATACACCAACCACTTTATTCATGATTATGTTGTAAATGGTGAAATATTCACCAACACAAACAGACATAACAATACCAAGTGAAATTTTAATGCCGAATTAATTATCTTAAATTATTATATGTAATTAAAGTATTATAATATTCCATAATTCTTGCATATGAGATATCTTGTAAATATGAACAAAGGCCCGGAATTCACATTAAGTTATTTTTAGTACTAACATGATTATAATTTAACTGTGGTGGAATTTCAATTTATCCCTAGCTCTTTCAAAAACATACAGGTATATTCGTCAAGGGATCATTCATAAGAGAGGGGAATTAATTTTATTGGTGATTTTGTTAATATGCAATGAGGTGTGAATTAAATTGAATAGATATGCGCTCATGCAATCTTGCAGTGGGTAAGATCCATTGCAATAGTTCTCCTTTTTAAAAACAGTGATACATTTTATAATTTCAAGACGGATTTAAATATTTGATGATGGCATATACAAAAGGGCTGTTTTAATTTATGTCGTAATACATTTTAAGAAGATCTCAGTTATCAGGTTATCCGATCTGCACATATATAAACAGACTGGATGTCATTATAAGGTTGAATTCGTGTTATTTATTATCGATTTTAAAAAGGAGAAACTTATTGTAAAGGGTAAGATCTTTATCTTTTATTGAAATAGGGTCCCGCGTTCTTACCTGCATCATATTTAATTGTTTGTAAACTATAATGAGTTAACCTTTACGTTTGGGTGTATACAGACACGATTGTGCGTGTTGATACAGGATCTGGACTGTCTGAGCTCGAATATTTCTTATCGTATATAAAGGGGGTGAGTAATATTGCATTATATTTAGTTTGCAGCAGGTATCCGAGATCGTTGGTGTTTGCATTTGATCTGGGTCCTGAATAGTTTCAGTTGGTTAAATTTAAGCTATTTTTAATGGGGAATTAAACATTGTGTGTGTTATACAGAATACGTGCGCTTCATTGGTTAAATTATTTACGTATAATTGCAGTTACATATGTGATAGAGAAATTATCTTATAGTGGCTTGAGTGATGTTTTAATCAGTGTCTAAAATATGCAGTTTTCTGAATTAATTTAATAGTGTTTATAAAAATATTCCTACCTGGGGGGGGGGGGGTAAGTCTATTATTAGTATTTTAATAAGAAGTACGTAGAGAAACGGAGTGATTAATTTTATTCGAAATTTTGTTAAATGTTACGTTTTAATGGTAATATATGGGAAAAATGCAGGTCCTTCTACCTGTTGACTGTTAAGGTACATTAAAGTGGGATTATGTTCGAATGTTCTCAGGATTTTTTTAATTCGTTATTAATAAAATGTTCTACCAATAATAATAATAATTTATTAGGTAATTACTTTTATCAATAAAATTCCATAGTTACTAAGTCGACTCATGTCATGTAACAGTGTGAAGTTAGCAACGTTGCCGCGCGCTTGGTTGGATCGCGGAAGATCTTACTCGCGAGCGCGAGTCTGGCCGCGGATGACCTTGAAATGCAAAACGAACCTCCATAAGAAATAACATGGGATTTTCCGCGGTTCATCCAGACACGCGGCAGTAATTTCATATTACCTTTTTAATAATTATCTGTTATATTAATAATAATAATAAAACATTTAATATTTATTAAAATCCAATAATTTTATATGAGACTAAGAGAAGGGGAATTAATTTTTAGGGATTTTAATAAATATTAAATGTTTTATTATTATTATTAATATAACAGATAATTATTAAAAAGGTAATATGAAATTACTGCCGCGTGTCTGGATGAACCGCGGATGACCTCGAGTCGCGAGTCGGCGCACTATCATTTGTCACGTTTTCGGCGTTTTGAACCTCCATAAGAAATAACATGGGATTTTGTGCTAGAACTGTCCTAGCCTATCTACTGGGATAACTTCGTGCTTTAAAAATTTCTTCGTATCCTAACCTCTTTCCATTCATGTGATCCTAATCAGAGTTTTCTACAAAACATGCATTGGGATAGATTTGTACCTTTACAAATTTCTTCGTATCTTAAACTCTTCCCATTCATGTGATCCTAATCAGAGTTTTCTACAAAACGTGCGTTGGGATAGATTTGTGGTTTTACAAATTTCTTCGTACCCTAACCTGTTTCCATTCATGTGATCCTAATCAAACTTTTCTACAAAACCATGCATTGGGATAGATTTGTACCTTTACAAATTTCTTCGTATCCTAACCTCTTTCCATTCATGTGATCCTAATCAGAGTTTTCTACAAAACGTGTGTTGGGATAGATTTGTGCTTTTACAAATTTCTTCGTACCCTAACCTCTTCCCATTCATGTGATCCTAATCACACTTTTCTACAAAACATGCATTTGGATAGATTTGTACTTTTACAAATTTCTTCGTATCCTAACCTCTTTCCATTCATGTGATCCTAATCAAACTTTTCTACAAAACATGCATTGAGATAGATTTGTACCTTTACAAATTTCTTCGTATCCTAACCTCTTTTCATTCATGTGATCCTAATCAAACTTTTCTACAAAACCATGCGTTGGGATAGCTTCGTGCTTTAAAAATTTCTTCGTACCCTAACATCTATCCATTCATGTGATCCTAATCAAACTTTTCTACAAAACCATGCGTTGGGATAGCTTAGTGTTTTAAAAATTTCTTCGTACCCTAACCTCTTTCCATTCATGTGATCCTAATCAAACTTTTCTACAAAACCATGCGTTAGGATAGCTTCGTGCTTTAAAAATTTCTTCGTACCCTAACCTCTATCCATTCATGTGATCCTAATCAAACTTTTCTACAAAACCATGCGTTGGGATAGCTTCGTGCTTTAAAAATTTCTTCGTACCCTAACCTCTTTCCATTCATGTGATCCTAATCAAACTTTTCTACAAAAACATGCGTTAGGATAGCTTCGTGCTTTAAAAATTTCTACGTACCCTAACCTCTTTCCATTTATGTGATCCTAATCAAACTTTTCTACAAAACATGCATTGAGATAGATTCGTACCTTTACAAATTTCTTCGTATCCTAACCTCTTTCCATTCATGTGATCCTAATCAAACTTTTCTACAAAACATGCATTGAGATAGATTCGTACCTTTACAAATTTCTTCGTATCCTAACCTCTTTCCATTCATGTAATCCTAATCAGAGTTTTCTACAAAACCTGTGTTGGGATAGATTTGCGCTTTTACAAATTTCTTCGTACCCTCACCTCTTTCCATTCATGTGATCCTAATCAAACTTTTCTACAAAACCATGCGTTGGGATAGCTTCGTGCTTTAAAAATTTTTCGTAACCTAACCTCTTTCCATTCATGTGATCCTAATCAAACTTTGCTACAAAACCATGCGTTGGGATAGCTTCGTGCTTTAAAAATTTCTTCGTACCCTAACCTCTTTCCATTCATGTGATCATAATCAAACTCTTCTACAAAACATGCATTGAGATAGATTTGAACCTTTACAAATTTCTTCGTATCCTAACCTCTTTCCATTCATGTGATCCTAATCAAACTTTTCTACAAAACATGCACTGCGATAGATTCGTACCTTTACTAATTTCTTCGTATCCTAACCTCTTTCCATTCATGTGATCCTAATCAAACTTTTCTACAAAACATGCATTGAGATAGATTCGTACCTTTACAAATTTCTTCGTATCATAACCTCTTTCCATTCATGAGATCCTAATCAAACTTTTCTACAAATCATGCATTGGGATAGCTTCGTGCTTTAAAGATTTCTTTGTACCCTAACCTCTTCCCATTCATCTGGTCCTAATCAGAGTTTTCTACATAACGAGCGTTGGGATAGATGTTTGCTTTTACAAATTTCTTCGTACCTTAACCTCTTTCCATTCATGTGATCCTAATCAAAGTTTTCTATAAAACCATGCATTGGGATAGAATTGTACATTTACAAATTTCTTCGTACCCTAACCTCTTTCCATTCATGTGATCCTAATAAAACTTTTCTACAAAACCATGAATTGGGATAGATTTGTACCTTTACAAATTTTCGTATCCTAACCTCTTTCCATTCATGTGATCCTAATCAAACTTTTCTACAAAACATGCATTGGGATAGATTTGTACCTTTACAAATTTCTTCGTATCCTAACCTCTTTCCATTCATGTGATCCTAATCAGAGTTTTCTACAAAACGTGCGTTGGGATATATGTGTGCTTTTACAAATTTCTTCGTACCCTAACCTCTTTCTATTCATGTGATCCTAATCAAAGTTTTCTATAAAACCATGCATTGGGATAGAATTGTACCTTTACAAATTTCTTCGTACCCTAACCTCTTTCCATTCATGTGATCCTAATCAAACTTTTCTACAAAACCATGAATTGGGATAGATTTGTACCTTTACAAATTTCTTCGTATCCTAACCTCTTTCCATTCATGTGATCCTAATCAAACTTTTCTACAAAACATGCATTGGGATAGATTTGTACCTTTACAAATTTCTTCGTATCCTAACCTCTTTCCATTCATGTGATCCTAATCAAACTTTTCTACAAAACCATGCGTTGGGATAGCTTCGTGCTTTAAAAATTTCTTCGTACCCTAACATCTATCCATTCATGTGATCCTAATCAAACTTTTCTACAAAACCATGCGTTGGGATAGCTTAGTGCTTTAAAAATTTCTTCGTACCCTAACCTCTTTCCATTCATGTGATCCTAATCAAACTTTTCTACAAAACCATGCGTTAGGATAGCTTCGTGCTTTAAAAATTTCTTCGTACCCTAACCTCTATCCATTCATGTGATCCTAATCAAACTTTTCTACAAAACCATGCGTTGGGATAGCTTCGTGCTTTAAAAATTTCTTCGTACCCTAACCTCTTTCCATTCATGTGATCCTAATCAAACTTTTCTACAAAAACATGCGTTAGGATAGCTTCGTGCTTTAAAAATTTCTACGTACCCTAACCTCTTTCCATTTATGTGATCCTAATCAAACGTTTCTACAAAACATGCATTGAGATAGATTCGTACCTTTACAAATTTCTTCGTATCCTAACCTCTTTCCATTCATGTGATCCTAATCAAACTTTTCTACAAAACCATGCGTTGGGATAGCTTCGTGCTTTAAAAATTTCTTCGTACCCTAACCTCTTTCCATTCATGTGATCCTAATCAAACTTTTCTACAAAAACATGCGTTAGGATAGCTTCGTGCTTTAAAAATTTCTACGTACCCTAACCTCTTTCCATTTATGTGATCCTAATCAAACTTTTCTACAAAACATGCATTGAGATAGATTCGTACCTTTACAAATTTCTTCGTATCCTAACCTCTTTCCATTCATGTGATCCTAATCAAACTTTTCTACAAAACATGCATTGAGATAGATTCGTACCTTTACAAATTTCTTCGTATCCTAACCTCTTTCCATTCATGTAATCCTAATCAGAGTTTTCTACAAAACGTGTGTTGGGATAGATTTGTGCTTTTACAAATTTCTTCGTACCCTAACCTCTTTCCATTCATGAGATCCTAATCAAACTTTTCTACAAAACCATGCATTGGGATAGCTTCGTGCTTTAAAGATTTCTTTGTACCCTAACCTCTTCCCATTCATCTGGTCCTAATCAGAGTTTTCTACATAACGTGCGTTGGGATAGATGTGTGCTTTTACAAATTTCTTCGTACCTTAACCTCTTTCCATTCATGTGATCCTAATCAAAGTTTTCTATAAAACCATGCATTGGGATAGAATTGTACATTTACAAATTTCTTCGTACCCTAACCTCTTTCCATTCATGTGATCCTAATAAAACTTTTCTACAAAACCATGAATTGGGATAGATTTGTACCTTTACAAATTTCTTCGTATCCTAACCACTTTCCATTCATGTGATCCTAATCAAACTTTTCTACAAAACATGCATTGGGATAGATTTGTACCTTTACAAATTTCTTCGTATCCTAACCTCTTTCCATTCATGTGATCCTAATCAGAGTTTTCTACAAAACGTGCGTTGGGATATGTGTGCTTTTACAAATTTCTTCGTACCCTAACCTCTTTCTATTCATGTGATCCTAATCAAAGTTTTCTATAAAACCATGCATTGGGATAGAATTGTACCTTTACAAATTTCTTCGTACCCTAACCTCTTTCCAATCATGTGATCCTAATCAAACTTTTCTACAAAACCATGAATTGGGATAGATTTGTACCTTTACAAATTTCTTCGTATCCTAACCTCTTTCCATTCATGTGATCCTAATCAAACTTTTCTACAAAACATGCATTGGGATAGATTTGTACCTTTACAAATTTCTTCGTATCCTAACCTCTTTCCATTCATGTGATCCTAATCAAACTTTTCTATAAAACCATGCATTGGGATAGAATGGTACATTTACAAATTTCTTCGTACCCTAACCTCTTTCCATTCATCTGATCCTAATCAAACTTTTCTACAAAACCATGAATTGGGATAGATTTGTACCTTTACAAATTTCATCGTATCCTAACCTCATTCCATTAATGTGATCCTAATCAAACTTTTCTACAAAACATGCATTTGGATAGATTTGTACCTTTACAAATTTCTTCGTATCCTAACCTCTTTCCATTCATGTAATCCTAATCAGAGTTTTCTTCAAAACGTGCGTTGGGATAGATTTGTGCTTTTACAAATTTCTTTGTACCCTAACCTCTTCCCATTCATGTGATCCTAATCACACTTTTCTACAACACGTGCGTTGGGATAGATTTGTGCTTTTACAGATTTCTTCCTAGCCTAACCTCTTTTCATTAATCTGATCCTAATCAAAGTTTTCTATAAAACCATGCATTGGGATATATTTGTACCTTTACAAATTTCTTCGTATCCTAACCTCTTTACATTCATGTGATCCTAATCAAACTTTTCTACAAAACCATGCGTTGGGATAGCTTCGTGCTTTAAAAATTTCTTCGTACCCTAACCTCTTTCCATTCATGTGATCTTAATCACACTTTTCTACAAAACATGCATTGGGATAGTTTAGTACCTTTACAAATTTATTCGTACCCTAACCTCTTTCCATTCATGTGATCCTAATCAAACTTTTCTACAAAACCATGCGTTGGGATAGCTTTGTGCTTTAAAAATTTCTTCGTACCCTAACCTCTTTCCATTCATGTGATCCTAATCAAACTTTTCTACAAAACCATGCATTGGGATAGCTTCGTGCTTTAAAAATTTCTTCGTACACTAACCTCTTTCCATTCACGTGATCCTAATCAAAGTTTTCTATAAAACCATGCATTGGGACAGATTTGTACCTTTACAAATTTCTTCGTATCCTAACCTCTTTCCATTCATGTGATCCTAATCAAACTTTTCTACAAAACATGCATTGAGATAGATTTGTACCGTTACAAATTTCTTCGTATCTTAACCTCTTTCCATTCATGTGATCCTAATCAAACTTTTCTACAAAACCATGCGTTGGGATAGCTTCGTGCTTTAAAAATTTCTTCGTACACTAACCTCTGTCCATTCATGTGATCCTAATCAAACTTTTCAACAAAACATGCATTGGGATAGATTTGTACCTTTACAAATTTCTTCGTACCCTAATCTTTTTCCATTCATGTGATCCTAATCAAACTTTTCTACAAAACCATGCGTTGGGATAGCTTCGTGCTTTAAAAATTTCTTCGTACCCTAACCTCTTTCCATTCACGTGATCCTAATCAAAGTTTTCTTTAAACCATGCATTGGGACAGATTTGTACCTTTACAAATTTCTTCGTATCCTAACCTCTTTCCATTCACGTGATCCTAATAAAACTTTTCTACAAAACATGCATTGAGATAGATTTGTACCTTTACAAATTTCTTCGTATCCTAACCTCTTTCCATTCATGTGATCCTAATCATACTTTTCTACAAAACCATGCGTTCGGATAGCTTGGTGCTTTAAAAATTTCTTTGTACCCTAACCTCTTTCCATTCATGTGATCCTAATCACACTTTTCTACAACACGTGCGTTGGGATAGATTTGTGCTTTTAAAAATTTCTTCCTAGCCTAACCTCTTTTCATTAATCTGATCCTAATCAAAGTTTTCTATAAAACCATGCATTGGGATAGATTTGTGCTTTTACAAATTTCTTCGTACCCTAACCTCTTTCCAATCATGTGATCCTAATCAAACTTTTCTACAAAACCATGCGTTGGGATAGCTTCGTGCTTTAAAAATTTCTTCGTATCCTAACCTCTTTCCATTCATGTGATCCTAATCATACTTTTCTACAAAACCATGCGTTCGGATAGCTTGGTGCTTTAAAAATTTCTTTGTACCCTAACCTCTTTCCATTCATGTGATCCTAATCACACTTTTCTACAACACGTGCGTTGGGATAGATTTGTGCTTTTAAAAATTTCTTCCTAGCCTAACCTCTTTTCATTAATCTGATCCTAATCAAAGTTTTCTATAAAACCATGCATTGGGATAGATTTGTGCTTTTACAAATTTCTTCGTACCCTAACCTGTTTCCATTCATGTGATCCTAATCAAACTTTTCTACAAAACCATGCATTGGGATGGATTTGTACCTTTACAAATTTCTTCGTATCCTAACCTCTTTCCATTCATGTGATCCTAATAAAACTTTTCTACAAAACATGCATTGGGATAGATTTGCACCTTTACAAATTTCTTCGTATCCTAACCTCTTTTCATTCATCTGATCCTAATCAGAGTTTTCTACAAAACATGCGTAGGGATAGATTTGTGCTTTAAAAATTTCTTTGTACCCTAACCTCTTCCCATTCATGTGATCCTAATCAGAGTTTTCTACAAAACATGCATTGGGATAGATTTGTACCTTTACAAATTTCTTCGTATCTTAAACTCTTCCCATTCATGTGATCCTAATCAGAGTTTTCTACAAAACGTGCGTTGGGATAGATTTGTGGTTTTACAAATTTCTTCGTACCCTAACCTGTTTCCATTCATGTGATCCTAATCAAACTTTTCTACAAAACCATGCATTGGGATAGATTTGTACCTTTACAAATTTCTTCGTATCCTAACCTCTTTCCATTCATGTGATCCTAATCAGAGTTTTCTACAAAACGTGCGTTGGGATAGATTTGTGCTTTTACAAATTTCTTCGTACCCTAACCTCTTCCCATTCATGTGATCCTAATCACACTTTTCAACAAAACATGCATTTGGATAGATTTGTACTTTTACAAATTTCTTCGTATCCTAACCTCTTTCCATTCATGTGATCCTAATCAAACTTTTCTACAAAACATGCATTGAGATAGATTTGTACCTTTACAAATTTCTTCGTATCCTAACCTCTTTCCATTCATGTGATCCTAATCAAACTTTTCTACAAAACCATGCGTTGGGATAGCTTCGTGCTTTAAAAATTTCTTCGTACCCTAACATCTATCCATTCATGTGATCCTAATCAAACTTTTCTACAAAACCATGCGTTGGGATAGCTTAGTGCTTTAAAAATTTCTTCGTACCCTAACCTCTTTCCATTCATGTGATCCTAATCAAACTTTTCTACAAAACATGCATTTGGATAGATTTGTACCTTTACAAATTTCTTCGTATCCTAACCTCTTTCCATTCATGTAATCCTAATCAGAGTTTTCTTCAAATCGTGCGTTGGGATAGATTTGTGCTTTTACAAATTTCTTTGTACCCTAACCTCTTCCCATTCATGTGATCCTAATCACACTTTTCTACAACACGTGCGTTGGGATAGATTTGTGCTTTTACAAATTTCTTCGTATCCTAACCTCTTTTCATTAATCTGATCCTAATCAAACTTTTCTGCAAAACATGCATTGAGATAGATTTGTACCTTTACAAATTTCTTCGTATCCTAACCTCTTTCCATTCATGTGATCCTAATCAAACTTTTCTACAAAACCATGCGTTGGGATAGCTTCGTGCTTTAAAAATTTCTTCGTACCCTAACATCTATCCATTCATGTGATCCTAATCAAACTTTTCTACAAAACCATGCGTTGGGATAGCTTAGTGCTTTACAAATTTCTTCGTACCCTAACCTCTTCCCATTCATGTGATCCTAATCAGAGTTTTCTACAAAACATGCATTGGGATAGATTTGTACCTTTACAAATTTCTTCGTATCTTAAACTCTTCCCATTCATGTGATCCTAATCAAACTTTTCTACAAAACCATGAATTGGGATAGATTTGTACCTTTACAAATTTCATCGTATCCTAACCTCATTCCATTCATGTGATCCTAATCAAACTTTTCTACAAAACATGCATTTGGATAGATTTGTACCTTTACAAATTTCTTCGTATCCTAACCTCTTTCCATTCATGTAATCCTAATCAGAGTTTTCTTCAAAACGTGCGTTGGGATAGATTTGTGCTTTTACAAATTTCTTTGTACCCTAACCTCTTCCCATTCATGTGATCCTAATCACACTTTTCTACAACACGTGCGTTGGGATAGATTTGTGCTTTTACAAATTTCTTCCTAGCCTACCTCTTTTCATTAATCTGATCCTAATCAAAGTTTTCTATAAAACCATGCATTGGGATATATTTGTACCTTTACAAATTTCTTCGTATCCTAACCTCTTTACATTCATGTGATCCTAATCAAACTTTTCTACAAAACCATGCGTTGGGATAGCTTCGTGCTTTAAAAATTTCTTCGTACCCTAACCTCTTTCCATTCATGTGATCTTAATCACACTTTTCTACAAAACATGCATTGGGATAGTTTAGTACCTTTACAAATTTATTCGTACCCTAACCTCTTTCCATTCATGTGATCCTAATCAAACTTTTCTACAAAACCATGCGTTGGGATAGCTTTGTGCTTTAAAAATTTCTTCGTACCCTAACCTCTTTCCATTCATGTGATCCTAATCAAACTTTTCTACAAAACCATGCATTGGGATAGCTTCGTGCTTTAAAAATTTCTTCGTACACTAACCTCTGTCCATTCATGTGATCCTAATCAAACTTTTCAACAAAACATGCATTGGGATAGATTTGTACCTTTAAAAATTTCTTCGTACCCTAATCTCTTTCCATTCATGTGATCCTAATCAAACTTTTCTACAAAACCATGCGTTGGGATAGCTTCGTGCTTTAAAAATTTCTTGGTACCCTAACCTCTTTCCATTCACGTGATCCTAATCAAAGTTTTCTTTAAACCATGCATTGGGACAGATTTGTACCTTTACAAATTTCTTCGTATCCTAACCTCTTTCCATTCACGTGATCCTAATAAAACTTTTCTACAAAACATGCATTGAGATAGATTTGTACCTTTACAAATTTCTTCGTATCCTAACCTCTTTCCATTCATGTGATCCTAATCATACTTTTCTACAAAACCATGCGTTCGGATAGCTTGGTGCTTTAAAAATTTCTTTGTACCCTAACCTCTTTCCATTCATGTGATCCTAATCACACTTTTCTACAACACGTGCGTTGGGATAGATTTGTGCTTTTAAAAATTTCTTCCTAGCCTAACCTCTTTTCATTAATCTGATCCTAATCAAAGTTTTCTATAAAACCATGCATTGGGATAGATTTGTGCTTTTACAAATTTCTTCGTACCCTAACCTCTTTCCAATCATGTGATCCTAATCAAACTTTTCTACAAAACCATGCGTTGGGATAGCTTCGTGCTTTAAAAATTTCTTCGTATCCTAACCTCTTTCCATTCATGTGATCCTAATCAGAGTTTTCTACAAAACGTGCGTTGGGATAGATTTGTGCTTTTACAAATTTCTTCGTACCCTAACCTGTTTCCATTCATGTGATCCTAATCAAACTTTTCTACAAAACCATGCATTGGGATGGATTTGTACCTTTACAAATTTCTTCGTATCCTAACCTCTTTCCATTCATGTGATCCTAATAAAACTTTTCTACAAAACATGCATTGGGATAAATTTGCACCTTTACAAATTTCTTCGTATCCTAACCTCTTTTCATTCATCTGATCCTAATCAGAGTTTTCTACAAAACATGCGTAGGGATAGATTTGTGCTTTAAAAATTTCTTTGTACCCTAACCTCTTCCCATTCATGTGATCCTAATCAGAGTTTTCTACAAAACATGCATTGGGATAGATTTGTACCTTTACAAATTTCTTCGTATCTTAAACTCTTCCCATTCATGTGATCCTAATCAGAGTTTTCTACAAAACGTGCGTTGGGATAGATTTGTGGTTTTACAAATTTCTTCGTACCCTAACCTGTTTCCATTCATGTGATCCTAATCAAACTTTTCTACAAAACCATGCATTGGGATAGATTTGTACCTTTACAAATTTCTTCGTATCCTAACCTCTTTCCATTCATGTGATCCTAATCAGAGTTTTCTACAAAACGTGCGTTGGGATAGATTTGTGCTTTTACAAATTTCTTCTAACCCTAACCTCTTCCCATTCATGTGATCCTAATCACACTTTTCTACAAAACATGCATTTGGATAGATTTGTACTTTTACAAATTTCTTCGTATCCTAACCTCTTTCCATTCATGTGATCCTAATCAAACTTTTCTACAAAACATGCATTGAGATAGATTTGTACCTTTACAAATTTCTTCGTATCCTAACCTCTTTACATTCATGTGATCCTAATCAAACTTTTCTACAAAACCATGCGTTGGGATAGCTTCGTGCTTTAAAAATTTCTTCGTACCCTAACCTCTTTCCATTCATGTGATCCTAATCAAACTTTTCTACAAAACCATGCATTGGGATAGCTTCGTGCTTTAAAAATTTCTTCGTACACTAACCTCTTTCCATTCACGTGATCCTAATCAAAGTTTTCTATAAAACCATGCATTGGGACAGATTTGTACCTTTACAAATTTCTTCGTATCCTAACCTCTTTCCATTCATGTGATCCTAATCAAACTTTTCTACAAAACATGCATTGAGATAGATTTGTGCTTTAAAAATTTCTTCGTACCCTAACCTCTTTCCATTCATGTGATCCTAATCAAACTTTTCTACAAAACCATGCATTGGGATAGCTTCGTGCTTTAAAAATTTCTTCGTACACTAACCTCTTTCCATTCACGTGATCCTAATCAAAGTTTTCTATAAAACCATGCATTGGGACAGATTTGTACCTTTACAAATTTCTTCGTATCCTAACCTCTTTCCATTCATGTGATCCTAATCAAACTTTTCTACAAAACATGCATTGAGATAGATTTGTACCGTTACAAATTTCTTCGTATCTTAACCTCTTTCCATTCATGTGATCCTAATCAAACTTTTTTACAAAACCATGCGTTGGGATAGCTTCGTGCTTTAAAAATTTCTTCGTACACTAACCTCTGTCCATTCATGTGATCCTAATCAAACTTTTCAACAAAACATGCATTGGGATAGATTTGTACCTTTACAAATTTCTTCGTACCCTAATCTCTTTCCATTCATGTGATCCTAATCAAACTTTTCTACAAAACCATGCGTTGGGATAGCTTCGTGCTTTAAAAATTTCTTCGTACCCTAACCTCTTTCCATTCACGTGATCCTAATCAAAGTTTTCTTTAAACCATGCATTGGGACAGATTTGTACCTTTACAAATTTCTTCGTATCCTAACCTCTTTCCATTCACGTGATCCTAATAAAACTTTTCTACAAAACATGCATTGAGATAGATTTGTACCTTTACAAATTTCTTCGTATCCTAACCTCTTTCCATTCATGTGATCCTAATCATACTTTTCTACAAAACCATGCGTTCGGATAGCTTGGTGCTTTAAAAATTTCTTTGTACCCTAACCTCTTTCCATTCATGTGATCCTAATCACACTTTTCTACAACACGTGCGTTGGGATAGATTTGTGCTTTTAAAAATTTCTTCCTAGCCTAACCTCTTTTCATTAATCTGATCCTAATCAAAGTTTTCTATAAAACCATGCATTGGGATAGATTTGTGCTTTTACAAATTTCTTCGTACCCTAACTTCTTTCCAATCATGTGATCCTAATCAAACTTTTCTACAAAACCATGCGTTGGGATAGCTTCGTGCTTTAAAAATTTCTTCGTATCCTAACCTCTTTCCATTCATGTGATCCTAATCAGAGTTTTCTGCAAAACGTGCGTTGGGATAGATTTGTGCTTTTACAAATTTCTTCGTACCCTAACCTGTTTCCATTCATGTGATCCTAATCAAACTTTTCTACAAAACCATGCATTGGGATGGATTTGTACCTTTACAAATTTCTTCGTATCCTAACCTCTTTCCATTCATGTGATCCTAATAAAACTTTTCTACAAAACATGCATTGGGATAGATTTGCACCTTTACAAATTTCTTCGTATCCTAACCTCTTTTCATTCATCTGATCCTAATCAGAGTTTTCTACAAAACATGCGTAGGGATAGATTTGTGCTTTAAAAATTTTTTTGTACCCTAACCTCTTCTCATTCATGTGATCCTAATCAGAGTTTTCTACAAAACATGCATTGGGATAGATTTGTACCTTTACAAATTTCTTCGTATCTTAAACTCTTCCCATTCATGTGATCCTAATCAGAGTTTTCTACAAAACGTGCGTTGGGATAGATTTGTGGTTTTACAAATTTCTTCGTACCCTAACCTGTTTCCATTCATGTGATCCTAATCAAACTTTTCTACAAAACCATGCATTGGGATAGATTTGTACCTTTACAAATTTCTTCGTATCCTAACCTCTTTCCATTCATGTGATCCTAATCAGAGTTTTCTACAAAACGTGCGTTGGGATAGATTTGTGCTTTTACAAATTTCTTCGTACCCTAACCTCTTCCCATTCATGTGATCCTAATCACACTTTTCAACAAAACATGCATTTGGATAGATTTGTACTTTTACAAATTTCTTCGTATCCTAACCTCTTTCCATTCATGTGATCCTAATCAAACTTTTCTACAAAACATGCATTGAGATAGATTTGTACCTTTACAAATTTCTTCGTATCTTAAACTCTTCCCATTCATGTGATCCTAATCAGAGTTTTCTACAAAACGTGCGTTGGGATAGATTTGTGGTTTTACAAATTTCTTCGTACCCTAACCTGTTTCCATTCATGTGATCCTAATCAAACTTTTCTACAAAACCATGCATTGGGATAGATTTGTACCTTTACAAATTTCTTCGTATCCTAACCTCTTTCCATTCATGTGATCCTAATCAGAGTTTTCTACAAAACGTGCGTTGGGATAGATTTGTGCTTTTACAAATTTCTTCGTACCCTAACCTCTTCCCATTCATGTGATCCTAATCACACTTTTCAACAAAACATGCATTTGGATAGATTTGTACTTTTACAAATTTCTTCGTATCCTAACCTCTTTCCATTCATGTGATCCTAATCAAACTTTTCTACAAAACATGCATTGAGATAGATTTGTACCTTTACAAATTTCTTCGTATCCTAACCTCTTTCCATTCATGTGATCCTAATCAAACTTTTCTACAAAACCATGCGTTGGGATAGCTTCGTGCTTTAAAAATTTCTTCGTACCCTAACATCTATCCATTCATGTGATCCTAATCAAACTTTTCTACAAAACCATGCGTTGGGATAGCTTTGTGCTTTAAAAATTTCTTCGTACCCTAACCTCTTTCCATTCATGTGATCCTAATCAAACTTTTCTACAAAACCATGCATTGGGATAGCTTCGTGCTTTAAAAATTTCTTCGTACACTAACCTCTTTCCATTCACGTGATCCTAATCAAAGTTTTCTATAAAACCATGCATTGGGACAGATTTGTACCTTTACAAATTTCTTCGTATCCTAACCTCTTTCCATTCATGTGATCCTAATCAAACTTTTCTACAAAACATGCATTGAGATAGATTTGTACCGTTACAAATTTCTTCGTATCTTAACCTCTTTCCATTCATGTGATCCTAATCAAACTTTTTTACAAAACCATGCGTTGGGATAGCTTCGTGCTTTAAAAATTTCTTCGTACACTAACCTCTGTCCATTCATGTGATCCTAATCAAACTTTTCAACAAAACATGCATTGGGATAGATTTGTACCTTTACAAATTTCTTCGTACCCTAATCTCTTTCCATTCATGTGATCCTAATCAAACTTTTCTACAAAACATGAATTGAGATAGATTTGTAACTTTACAAATTTCCTCGCATCCTAACCTCTTTCCATTCATGTGATCCTAAGCAAACTTTTCTACAAAACCATGCGTTGGGATAGCTTCGTGCTTTAAAAATTTCTTCGTACCCTAACATCTATCCATTCATGTGATCCTAATCAAACTTTTCTACAAAACCATGCGTTGGGATAGCTTAGTGCTTTAAAAATTTCTTCGTACCCTAACCTCTTTCCATTCATGTGATCCTAATCAAACTTTTCTACAAAACATGCATTTGGATTGATTTGTACCTTTACAAATTTCTTCGTATCCTAACCTCTTTCCATTCATGTGATCCTAATCAAACTTTTCTACAAAACCATGCGTTGGGATAGCTTAGTGCTTTAAAAATTTCTTCGTACCCTAACCTCTTTCCATTTATGTGATCCTAATCAAACTTTTCTACAAAACCATGCGTTGGGATAGCTTCGTGCTTTAAAAATTTCTTCGTACCCTAACCTCTTTCCATTCATGTGATCCTAATCAAACTCTTCTACAAAACATGCATTGAGATAGATTCGTACCTTTACAAATTTCTTCGTATCCTAACCTCTTTCCATTTATGTGATCCTAATCAGACTTTTCTACAAAACATGCATTGAGATAGATTCGTACCTTTACAAATTTCTTCGTATCCTAACCTCTTTCCATTCATGTGATCCTAATCTAACTTTTCTACAAAACATGCATTTAATAGATTCGTACCTTTACAAATTTCTTCGTATCCTAACCTCTTTCCATTCATGAGATCCTAATCAAACTTTTCTACAAAACCATGCATTGGGATAGCTTCGTGCTTTAATGATTTCTTTGTACCCTAACCTCTTCCCATTCATCTGGTCCTAATCAGAGTTTTGTACAAAACGTGCGTTGGGATAGATGTGTGCTTTTACAAATTTCTTCGTACCCTAACCTCTTTCCATTCATGTGATCCTAATCAAAGTTTTCTATAAAACCATGCATTGGGATAGAATTGTACCTTTACAAATTTCTTCGTACCCTAACCTCTTTCCATTCATGTGACCCTAATAAAACTTTTCTACAAAACCATGAATTGTGATAGATTTGTACCTTTACAAATTTCTTCGTATCCTAACCTCTTTCCATTCATGTGATCCTAATCAGAGATTTCTACAAAACGTGCGTTGGGATAGATTTGTGCTTTTACAAATTTCTTCGTACCCTAACCTCTTCCCATTCATGTGATCCTAATCACACTTTTCTACAACACGTGCGTTGGGATAGATTTGTGCTTTTACAAATTTCTTCCTAGCCTAACCTCTTTTCATTAATCTGATCCTAATCAAAGTTTTCTATTAAACCATGCATTGGGATATATTTGTACCTTTACAAATTTCTTCGTATCCTAACCTCTTCCCATTCTTGTGATCCTAAACACAGGTTTCTACAACACGTGCGTTGGGATAGATTTGTACTTTTACAAATTTCTTCCTACACTAACCTCTTTTCATTAATCTGATCCTAATCAAATTGTTCTATAAAACCATGCGTTGGGATATATTTGTACCTTTACAAATTTCTTCGTATCCTAACCTCTTTCCATTCATGTGATCCTAATCAAACTTTTTTTACAAAACATGTATTGGGATAGATTTGTACCTTTACAAATTTCTTCGTATCCTAACCTCGTTCCATTCATGTGATCCTATTCAGGGTTTTCTACAAAACATGCATTGAGATAGATTCGTACCTTTACAAATTTCTTCGTATCCTAACATCTTTCCATTCATGTGATCCTAATCAAACTTTTCTACAAAACATGCATTGAGATAGATTCGTACCTTTACAAATTTCTTCGTATCCTAACCTCTTTCCATTCATGTGATCCTAATCATACTTTTCTACAAAACATGCATTGAGATAGATTCGTACCTTTACAAATTTCTTCGTATCCTAACCTCTTTCCATTCATGTAATCCTAATCAGAGTTTTCTACAAAACGTGTGTTGGGATAGATTTGTGCTTTTACAAATTTCTTCGTACCCTAACCTCTTTCCATTCATCAGATCCTAATCAAACTTTTCTACAAAACCATGCTTTGGGATAGCTTCGTGCTTTAAAAATTTCTTCGTACCCTAACCTCTTTCCATTCATGTGATCCTAATCAAACTTTGCTACAAAACCATGCGTTGGGATAGCTTCGTGCTTTAAAAATTTCATCGTACCCTAACCTCTTTCCATTCATGTGATCCTAATCAAACTCTTCTACAAAACATGCATTGAGATAGATTTGTACCTTTACAAATTTCTTCGTAACCTAACCTCTTTCCATTCATGTGATCCTAATCAAACTTTTCTACAAAACATGCATTGAGATAGATTCGTACCTTTACAAATTTCTTCGTATCCTAACCTCTTTCCATTCATGTGATCCTAATCAAACTTTTCTACAAAACCATGCATTGGGATAGCTTCGTGCTTTAAAGATTTCTTTGTACCCAAACCTCTTCCCATTCATCTGGTCCTAATCAGAGTTTTCTACATAACGTGCGTTGGGATAGATGTGTGCTTTTACAAATTTCTTCGTACCTTAACCTCTTTCCATTCATGTGATCCTAATCAAAGTTTTCAATAAAACCATGCATTGGGATAGAATTGTACCTTTACAAATTTCTTCGTACCCTAACCTCTTCCCATTCATGTGATCCTAATAAAACTTTTCTACAAAACCATGAATTGGGATAGATTTGTACCTTTACAAATTTCTTCTTATCCTAACCTCTTTCCATTCATGTGATCCTAATCAAACTTTTCTACAAAACATGCATTGGGATAGATTTGTACCTTTACAAATTTCTTCGTATCCTAACCTCTTTCCATTCATGTGATCCTAATCAGAGTTTTCTACAAAACGTGCGTTGGGATAGATGTGTGCTTTTACAAATTTCTTCGTACCCTAACCTCTTTCTATTCATGTGATCCTAATCAAAGTTTTCTATAAAACCATGCATTGGGATAGAATTGTACCTTTACAAATTTCTTCGTACCCTAACCTCTTTCCATTCATGTGATCCTAATCAAACTTTTCTACAAAACCATGAATTGGGATAGATTTGTACCTTTACAAATTTCTTCGTATCCTAACCTCTTTCCATTCATGTGATCCTAATCAAACTTTTCTACAAAACATGCATTGGGATAGATTTGTACCTTTATAAATTTCTTCGTATCCTAACCTCTTTCCATTCATGTGATCCTAATCAAACTTTTCTATAAAACCATGCATTGGGATAGAATGGTACATTTACAAATTTCTTCGTACCCTAACCTCTTTCCATTCATGTGATATTAATCACACTTTTCTACAAAACATGCATTGGGATAGTTTAGTACCTTTACAAATTTATTCGTACCCTAACCTCTTTCCATTCATGTGATCCTAATCAAACTTTTCTACAAAACCATGCGTTGGGATAGCTTTGTGCTTTAAAAATTTCTTCGTACCCTAACCTCTTTCCATTCATGTGATCCTAATCAAACTTTTCTACGAAACCATGCATTGGGATAGCTTCGTGCTTTAAAAATTTCTTCGTACACTAACCTCTTTCCATTCACGTGATCCTAATCAAAGTTTTCTATAAAACCATGCATTGGGACAGATTTGTACCTTTACAAATTTCTTCGTATCCTAACCTCTTTCCATTCATGTGATCCTAATCAAACTTTTCTACAAAACATGCATTGAGATAGATTTGTACCGTTACAAATTTCTTCGTATCTTAACCTCTTTCCATTCATGTGATCCTAATCAAACTTTTCAACAAAACATGCATTGGGATAGATTTGTACCTTTACAAATTTCTTCGTACCCTAATCTCTTTCCATTCATGTGATCCTAATCAAACTTTTCTACAAAACCATGCGTTGGGATAGCTTCGTGCTTTAAAAATTTCTTCGTACCCTTATCTCTTTCCATTCACGTGATCCTAATCAAAGTTTTCTTTAAACCATGCATTGGGACAGATTTGTACCTTTACAAATTTCTTCGTATCCTAACCTCTTTCCATTCACGTAATCCTAATAAAACTTTTCTACAAAACATGCATTGAGATAGATTTGTACCTTTACAAATTTCTTCGTATCCTAACCTCTTTCCATTCATGTGATCCTAATCATACTTTTCTACAAAACCATGCGTTCGGATAGCTTGGTGCTTTAAAAATTTCTTTGTACCCTAACCTCTTTCCATTCATGTGATCCTAGTCAAACTTTTCTACAAAACCATGCGTTGGGATAGCTTCGTGCTTTAAAAATTTCTTCGTACCCTAACCTCTTTCCATTCATGTGATCCTAGTCAAACTTTTCTACAAAACCATGCGTTGGGATAGCTTCGTGCTTTAAAAATTTCTTCGTACCCTAACCTCTTTCCATTCATGTGATCCTAATCACACTTTTCTACAACACGTGCGTTGGGATAGATTTGTGCTTTTAAAAATTTCTTCCTAGCCTAACCTCTTTTCATTAATCTGATCCTAATCAAAGTTTCCTATAAAACCATGCATTGGGATAGATTTGTGCTTTTACAAATTTCTTCGTACCCTAACCTCTTTCCAATCATGTGATCCTAATCAAACTTTTCTAAAAAACCATGCGTTGGGATAGCTTCGTGCTTTAAAAATTTCTTCGTATCCTAACCTCTTTCCATTCATGTGATCCTAATCAGAGTTTTCTACAAAACGTGCGTTGGGATAGATTTGTGCTTTTACAAATTTCTTCGTACCCTAACCTGTTTCCATTCATGTGATCCTAATCAAACTTTTCTACAAAACCATGCATTGGGATGGATTTGTACCTTTACAAATTTCTTCGTATCCTAACCTCTTTCCATTCATGTGATCCTAATAAAACTTTTCTACAAAACATGCATTGGGATAGATTTGCACCTTTACAAATTTCTTCGTATCCTAACCTCTTTTCATTCATCTGATCCTAATCAGAGTTTTCTACAAAACATGCGTAGGGATAGATTTGTGCTTTAAAAATTTCTTTGTACCCTAACCTCTTCCCATTCATGTGATCCTGATCAGAGTTTTCTACAAAACGTGCGTTGGGATAGATTTGTGGTTTTACAAATTTCTTCGTACCCTAACCTGTTTCCATTCATGTGATCCTAATCAAACTTTTCTACAAAACCATGCATTGGGATAGATTTGTACCTTTACAAATTTCTTCGTATCCTAACCTCTTTCCATTCATGTGATCCTAATCAGAGTTTTCTACAAAACGTGTGTTGGGATAGATTTGTGCTTTTACAAATTTCTTCGTACCCTAACCTCTTCCCATTCATGTGATCCTAATCACACTTTTCTACAAAACATGCATTTGGATAGATTTGTACTTTTACAAATTTCTTCGTATCCTAACCTCTTTCCATTCATGTGATCCTAATCAAACTTTTCTACAAAACATGCATTGAGATAGATTTGTACCTTTACAAATTTCTTCGTATCCTAACCTCTTTCCATTCATGTGATCCTAATCAAACTTTTCTACAAAACCATGCGTTGGGATAGCTTCGTGCTTTAAAAATTTCTTCGTACCCTAACCTCTTTCCATTCATGTGATCCTAATCAAACTTTTCTACAAAACCATGCGTTAGGATAGCTTCGTGCTTTAAAAATTTCTTCGTACCCTAACCTCTATCCATTCATGTGATCCTAATCAAACTTTTCTACAAAACCATGCGTTGGGATAGCTTCGTGCTTTAAAAATTTCTTCGTACCCTAACCTCTTTCCATTCATGTGATCCTAATCAAACTTTTCTACAAAAACATGCGTTAGGATAGCTTCGTGCTTTAAAAATTTCTACGTACCCTAACCTCTTTCCATTTATGTGATCCTAATCAAACTTTTCTACAAAACATGCATTGAGATAGATTCGTACCTTTACAAATTTCTTCGTATCCTAACCTCTTTCCATTCATGTGATCCTAATCAAACTTTTCTACAAAACATGCATTGAGATAGATTCGTACCTTTACAAATTTCTTCGTATCCTAACCTCTTTCCATTCATGTAATCCTAATCAGAGTTTTCTACAAAACCTGTGTTGGGTTAGATTTGCGCTTTTACAAATTTCTTCGTACCCTCACCTCTTTCCATTCATGTGATCCTAATCAAACTTTTCTACAAAACCATGCGTTGGGATAGCTTCGTGCTTTAAAAATTTTTCGTAACCTAACCTCTTTCCATTCATGTGATCCTAATCAAACTTTGCTACAAAACCATGCGTTGGGATAGCTTCGAGCTTTAAAAATTTCTTCGTACCCTAACCTCTTTCCATTCATGTGATCCTAATCAAACTCTTCTACAAAACATGCATTGAGATAGATTTGTACCTTTACAAATTTCTTCGTATCCTAACCTCTTTCCATTCATGTGATCCTAATCAAACTTTTCTACAAAACATGCACTGCGATAGATTCGTACCTTTACAAATTTCTTCGTATCCTAACCTCTTTCCATTCATGAGATCCTAATCAAACTTTTCTACAAATCATGCATTGGGATAGCTTCGTGCTTTAAAGATTTCTTTGTACCCTAACCTCTTCCCATTCATCTGGTCCTAATCAGAGTTTTCTACATAACGAGCGTTGGGATAGATGTGTGCTTTTACAAATTTCTTCGTACCTTAACCTCTTTCCATTCATGTGATCCTAATCAAAGTTTTCTACAAAACATGCATTGGGATAGATTTGCACCTTTACAAATTTCTTCGTATCCTAACCTCTTTTCATTCATCTGATCCTAATCAGAGTTTTCTACAAAACATGCGTAGGGATAGATTTGTGCTTTAAAAATTTCTTTGTACCCTAACCTCTTCCCATTCATGTGATCCTAATCAGAGTTTTCTACAAAACGTGCGTTGGGATAGATTTGTGGTTTTACAAATTTCTTCGTACCCTAACCTGTTTCCATTCATGTGATCCTAATCAAACTTTTCTACAAAACCATGCATTGGGATAGATTTGTACCTTTACAAATTTCTTCGTATCCTAACCTCTTTCCATTCATGTGATCCTAATCAGAGTTTTCTACAAAACGTGTGTTGGGATAGATTTGTGCTTTTACAAATTTCTTCGTACCCTAACCTCTTCCCATTCATGTGATCCTAATCACACTTTTCTACAAAACATGCACTTGGATAGATTTGTACTTTTACAAATTTCATCGTATCCTAACCTCTTTCCATTCATGTGATCCTAATCAAACTTTTCTACAAAACATGCATTGAGATAGATTTGTACCTTTACAAATTTCTTCGTATCCTAACCTCTTTCCATTCATGTGATCCTAATCAAACTTTTCTACAAAACCATGCGTTGGGATAGCTTCGTGCTTTAAAAATTTCTTCGTACCCTAACATCTATCCATTCATGTGATCCTAATCAAACTTTTCTACAAAACCATGCGTTGGGATAGCTTAGTGTTTTAAAAATTTCTTCGTACCCTAACCTCTTTCCATTCATGTGATCCTAATCAAACTTTTCTACAAAACCATGCGTTAGGATAGCTTCGTGCTTTAAAAATTTCTACGTACCCTAACCTCTATCCATTCATGTGATCCTAATCAAACTTTTCTACAAAACCATGCGTTGGGATAGCTTCGTGCTTTAAAAATTTCTTCGTACCCTAACCTCTTTCCATTCATGTGATCCTAATCAAACTTTTCTACAAAAACATGCGTTAGGATAGCTTCGTGCTTTAAAAATTTCTACGTACCCTAACCTCTTTCCATTTATGTGATCCTAATCAAACTTTTCTACAAAACATGCATTGAGATAGATTCGTACCTTTACAAATTTCTTCGTATCCTAACCTCTTTCCATTCATGTGATCCTAATCAAACTTTTCTACAAAACCATGCGTTGGGATAGCTTCGTGCTTTAAAAATTTTTCGTAACCTAACCTCTTTCCATTCATGTGATCCTAATCAAACTTTGCTACAAAACCATGCGTTGGGATAGCTTCGAGCTTTAAAAATTTCTTCGTACCCTAACCTCTTTCCATTCATGTGATCCTAATCAAACTCTTCTACAAAACATGCATTGAGATAGATTTGTACCTTTACAAATTTCTTTGTATCCTAACCTCTTTCCATTCATGTGATCCTAATCAAACTTTTCTACAAAACATGCACTGCGATAGATTCGTACCTTTACTAATTTCTTCGTATCCTAACCTCTTTCCATTCATGTGATCCTAATCAAACTTTTCTACAAAACATGCATTGAGATAGATTCGTACCTTTACAAATTTCTTCGTATCCTAACCTCTTTCCATTCATGAGATCCTAATCAAACTTTTCTACAAATCATGCATTGGGATAGCTTCGTGCTTTAAAGATTTCTTTGTACCCTAACCTCTTCCCATTCATCTGGTCCTAATCAGAGTTTTCTACGTAACGAGCGTTGGGATAGATGTGTGCTTTTACAAATTTCTTCGTACCTTAACCTCTTTCCATTCATGTGATCCTAATCAAAGTTTTCTATAAAACCATGCATTGGGATAGAATTGTACATTTACAAATTTCTTCGTACCCTAACCTCTTTCCATTCATGTGATCCTAATAAAACTTTTCTACAAAACCATGAATTGGGATAGATTTGTACCTTTACAAATTTTCGTATCCTAACCTCTTTCCATTCATGTGATCCTAATCAAACTTTTCTACAAAACATGCATTGGGATAGATTTGTACCTTTACAAATTTCTTCGTATCCTAACCTCTTTCCATTCATGTGATCCTAATCAGAGTTTTCTACAAAACGTGCGTTGGGATATATGTGTGCTTTTACAAATTTCTTCGTACCCTAACCTCTTTCTATTCATGTGATCCTAATCAAAGTTTTCTATAAAACCATGCATTGGGATAGAATTGTACCTTTACAAATTTCTTCGTACCCTAACCTCTTTCCATTCATGTGATCCTAATCAAACTTTTCTACAAAACCATGAATTGGGATAGATTTGTACCTTTACAAATTTCTTCGTATCCTAACCTCTTTCCATTCATGTGATCCTAATCAAACTTTTCTACAAAACATGCATTGGGATAGATTTGTACCTTTACAAATTTCTTCGTATCCTAACCTCTTTCCATTCATGTGATCCTAATCAAACTTTTCTACAAAACCATGCGTTGGGATAGCTTCGTGCTTTAAAAATTTCTTCGTACCCTAACATCTATGCATTCATGTGATCCTAATCAAACTTTTCTACAAAACCATGCGTTGGGATAGCTTAGTGCTTTAAAAATTTCTTCGTACCCTAACCTCTTTCCATTCATGTGATCCTAATCAAACTTTTCTACAAAACCATGCGTTAGGATAGCTTCGTGCTTTAAAAATTTCTTCGTACCCTAACCTCTATCCATTCATGTGATCCTAATCAAACTTTTCTACAAAACCATGCGTTGGGATAGCTTCGTGCTTTAAAAATTTCTTCGTACCCTAACCTCTTTCCATTCATGTGATCCTAATCAAACTTTTCTACAAAAACATGCGTTAGGATAGCTTCGTGCTTTAAAAATTTCTACGTACCCTAACCTCTTTCCATTTATGTGATCCTAATCAAACGTTTCTACAAAACATGCATTGAGATAGATTCGTACCTTTACAAATTTCTTCGTATCCTAACCTCTTTCCATTCATGTGATCCTAATCAAACTTTTCTACAAAACCATGCTTTGGGATAGCTTCGTGCTTTAAAAATTTCTTCGTACCCTAACCTCTTTCCATTCATGTGATCCTAATCAAACTTTTCTACAAAAACATGCGTTAGGATAGCTTCGTGCTTTAAAAATTTCTACGTACCCTAACCTCTTTCCATTTATGTGATCCTAATCAAACTTTTCTACAAAACATGCATTGAGATAGATTCGTACCTTTACAAATTTCTTCGTATCCTAACCTCTTTCCATTCATGTGATCCTAATCAAACTTTTCTACAAAACATGCATTGAGATAGATTCGTACCTTTACAAATTTCTTCGTATCCTAACCTCTTTCCATTCATGTAATCCTAATCAGAGTTTTCTACAAAACCTGTGTTGGGATAGATTTGTGCTTTTACAAATTTCTTCGTACCCTAACCTCTTTCCATTCATGTGATGCTAATCAAACTTTTCTACAAAACCATGCGTTGGGATAGCTTCGTGCTTTAAAAATTTTTCGTACCCTAACCTCTTTCCATTCATGTGATCCTAATCAAACTTTGCTACAAAACCATGCGTTGGGATAGCTTCGTGCTTTAAAAATTTCTTCGTACCCTAACCTCTTTCCATTCATGTGATCCTAATCAAACTCTTCTACAAAACATGCATTGAGATAGATTTGTACCTTTACAAATTTCTTCGTATCCTAACCTCTTTCCATTCATGTGATCCTAATCAAACTTTTCTACAAAACATGCATTGCGATAGATTCGTACCTTTACTAATTTCTTCGTATCCTAACCTCTTTCCATTCATGTGATCCTAATCAAACTTTTCTACAAAACATGCATTGAGATAGATTCGTACCTTTACAAATTTCTTCGTATCCTAACCTCTTTCCATTCATGAGATCCTAATCAAACTTTTCTACAAAACCATGCATTGGGATAGCTTCGTGCTTTAAAGATTTCTTTGTACCCTAACCTCTTCCCATTCATCTGGTCCTAATCAGAGTTTTCTACATAACGTGCGTTGGGATAGATGTGTGCTTTTACAAATTTCTTCGTACCTTAACCTCTTTCCATTCATGTGATCCTAATCAAAGTTTTCTATAAAACCATGCATTGGGATAGAATTGTACATTTACAAATTTCTTCGTACCCTAACCTCTTTCCATTCATGTGATCCTAATAAAACTTTTCTACAAAACCATGAATTGGGATAGATTTGTACCTTTACAAATTTCTTCGAATCCTAACCTCTTTCCATTCATGTGATCCTAATCAAACTTTTCTACAAAACATGCATTGGGATAGATTTGTACCTTTACAAATTTCTTCGTATCCTAACCTCTTTCCATTCATGTGATCCTAATCAGAGTTTTCTACAAAACGTGCGTTGGGATATGTGTGCTTTTACAAATTTCTTCGTACCCTAACCTCTTTCTATTCATGTGATCCTAATCAAAGTTTTCTATAAAACCATGCATTGGGATAGAATTGTACCTTTACAAATTTCTTCGTACCCTAACCTCTTTCCAATCATGTGATCCTAATCAAACTTTTCTACAAAACCATGAATTGGGATAGATTTGTACCTTTACAAATTTCTTCGTATCCTAACCTCTTTCCATTCATGTGATCCTAATCAAACTTTTCTACAAAACATGCATTGGGATAGATTTGTACCTTTACAAATTTCTTCGTATCCTAACCTCTTTCCATTCATGTGATCCTAATCAAGCTTTTCTATAAAACCATGCATTGGGATAGAATGGTACATTTACAAATTTCTTCGTACCCTAACCTCTTTCCATTCATCTGATCCTAATCAAACTTTTCTACAAAACCATGAATTGGGATAGATTTGTACCTTTACAAATTTCATCGTATCCTAACCTCATTCCATTCATGTGATCCTAATCAAACTTTTCTACAAAACATGCATTTGGATAGATTTGTACCTTTACAAATTTCTTCGTATCCTAACCTCTTTCCATTCATGTAATCCTAATCAGAGTTTTCTTCAAAACGTGCGTTGGGATAGATTTGTGCTTTTACAAATTTCTTTGTACCCTAACCTCTTCCCATTCATGTGATCCTAATCACACTTTTCTACAACACGTGCGTTGGGATAGATTTGTGCTTTTACAGATTTCTTCCTAGCCTAACCTCTTTTCATTAATCTGATCCTAATCAAAGTTTTCTATAAAACCATGCATTGGGATATATTTGTACCTTTACAAATTTCTTCGTATCCTAACCTCTTTACATTCATGTGATCCTAATCAAACTTTTCTACAAAACCATGCGTTGGGATAGCTTCGTGCTTTAAAAATTTCTTCGTACCCTAACCTCTTTCCATTCATGTGATCTTAATCACACTTTTCTACAAAACATGCATTGGGATAGTTTAGTACCTTTACAAATTTATTCGTACCCTAACCTCTTTCCATTCATGTGATCCTAATCAAACTTTTCTACAAAACCATGCGTTGGGATAGCTTTGTGCTTTAAAAATTTCTTCGTACCCTAACCTCTTTCCATTCATGTGATCCTAATCAAACTTTTCTACAAAACCATGCATTGGGATAGCTTCGTGCTTTAAAAATTTCTTCGTACACTAACCTCTTTCCATTCACGTGATCCTAATCAAAGTTTTCTATAAAACCATGCATTGGGACAGATTTGTACCTTTACAAATTTCTTCGTATCCTAACCTCTTTCCATTCATGTGATCCTAATCAAACTTTTCTACAAAACATGCATTGAGATAGATTTGTACCGTTACAAATTTCTTCGTATCTTAACCTCTTTCCATTCATGTGATCCTAATCAAACTTTTCTACAAAACCATGCGTTGGGATAGCTTCGTGCTTTAAAAATTTCTTCGTACACTAACCTCTGTCCATTCATGTGATCCTAATCAAACTTTTCAACAAAACATGCATTGGGATAGATTTGTACCTTTACAAATTTCTTCGTACCCTAATCTCTTTCCATTCATGTGATCCTAATCAAACTTTTCTACAAAACCATGCGTTGGGATAGCTTCGTGCTTTAAAAATTTCTTCGTACCCTAACCTTTTTCCATTCACGTGATCCTAATCAAAGTTTTCTTTAAACCATGCATTGGGACAGATTTGTACCTTTACAAATTTCTTCGTATCCTAACCTCTTTCCATTCACGTGATCCTAATAAAACTTTTCTACAAAACATGCATTGAGATAGATTTGTACCTTTACAAATTTCTTCGTATCCTAACCTCTTTCCATTCATGTGATCCTAATCATACTTTTCTACAAAACCATGCGTTCGGATAGCTTGGTGCTTTAAAAATTTCTTTGTACCCTAACCTCTTTCCATTCATGTGATCCTAATCACACTTTTCTACAACACGTGCGTTGGGATAGATTTGTGCTTTTAAAAATTTCTTCCTAGCCTAACCTCTTTTCATTAATCTGATCCTAATCAAAGTTTTCTATAAAACCATGCATTGGGATAGATTTGTGCTTTTACAAATTTCTTCGTACCCTAACCTCTTTCCAATCATGTGATCCTAATCAAACTTTTCTACAAAACCATGCGTTGGGATAGCTTCGTGCTTTAAAAATTTCTTCGTATCCTAACCTCTTTCCATTCATGTGATCCTAATCAGAGTTTTCTACAAAACGTGCGTTGGGATAGATTTGTGCTTTTACAAATTTCTTCGTACCCTAACCTGTTTCCATTCATGTGATCCTAATCAAACTTTTCTACAAAACCATGCATTGGGATGGATTTGTACCTTTACAAATTTCTTCGTATCCTAACCTCTTTCCATTCATGTGATCCTAATAAAACTTTTCTACAAAACATGCATTGGGATAGATTTGCACCTTTACAAATTTCTTCGTATCCTAACCTCTTTCCATTCATGAGATCCTAATCAAACTTTTCTACAAAACCATGCATTGGGATAGCTTCGTGCTTTAATGATTTCTTTGTACCCTAACCTCTTCCCATTCATCTGGTCCTAATCAGAGTTTTGTACAAAACGTGCGTTGGGATAGATGTGTGATTTTACAAATTTCTTCGTACCCTAACCTCTTTCCATTCATGTGATCCTAATCAAAGTTTTCTATAAAACCATGCATTGGGATAGAATTGTACCTTTACAGATTTCTTCGTACCTTAACCTCTTTCCATTCATGTGATCCTAATAAAACTTTTCTACAAAACCATGAATTGTGATAGATTTGTACCTTTACAAATTTCTTCGTATCCTAACCTCTTTCCATTCATGTGATCCTAATCAGAGATTTCTACAAAACGTGCGTTGGGATAGATTTGTGCTTTTACAAATTTCTTCGTACCCTAACCTCTTCCCATTCATGTGATCCTAATCACACTTTTCTACAACACGTGCGTTGGGATAGATTTGTGCTTTTACAAATTTCTTCCTAGCCTAACCTCTTTTCATTAATCTGATCCTAATCAAAGTTTTCTATTAAACCATGCATTGGGATATATTTGTACCTTTACAAATTTCTTCGTATCCTAACCTCTTCCCATTCATGTGATCCTAAACACAGGTTTCTACAACACGTGCGTTGGGATAGATTTGTACCTTTACAAATTTCTTCGTATCCTAACCTCTTTCCATTCATGTGATCCTAATCAAACTTTTCTACAAAACCATGCGTTGGGATAGCTTAGTGCTTTACAAATTTCTTCGTACCCTAACCTCTTCCCATTCATGTGATCCTAATCAGAGTTTTCTACAAAACATGCATTGGGATAGATTTGTACCTTTACAAATTTCTTCGTATCTTAAACTCTTCCCATTCATGTGATCCTAATCAGAGTTTTCTACAAAACGTGCGTTGGGATAGATTTGTGCTTTTACAAATTTCTTCGTACCCTAACCTGTTTCCATTCATGTGATCCTAATCAAACTTTTCTACAAAACCATGCGTTGGGTTAGCTTTGTGCTTTACAAATTTCTTCGTACCCTAACCTCTTCCCATTCATGTGATCCTAATCAAAGTTTTCTACAAAACATGCATTGGGATAGATTTGTACCTTTACAAATTTCTTCGTATCTTAAACTCTTCCCATTCATGTGATCCTAATCAGAGTTTTCTACAAAACGTGCGTTGGGATAGATTTGTGCTTTTACAAATTTCTTCGTATCCTAACCTCTTTCCATTCATGTAATCCTAATCAGTGTTTTCTACAAAACGTGCGTTGGGATAGATTTGTGCTTTTACAAATTTCTTCATACCCTAACCTCTTCCCATTCATGTGATCCAAATCACACTTTTCTACAAAAAATGCATTTGGATAGATTTGTACCTTTACAAATTTCTTCGTATCCTAACCTCTTTCCATTCATGTGATCCTAATCAAACTTTTCTACAAAACATGAATTGAGATAGATTTGTAACTTTACAAATTTCCTCGCATCCTAACCTCTTTCCATTCATGTGATCCTAAGCAAACTTTTCTACAAAACCATGCGTTGGGATAGCTTCGTGCTTTAAAAATTTCTTCGTACCCTAACATCTATCCATTCATGTGATCCTAATCAAACTTTTCTACAAAACCATGCGTTGGGATAGCTTAGTGCTTTAAAAATTTCTTCGTACCCTAACCTCTTTCCATTCATGTGATCCTAATCAAACTTTTCTACAAAACATGCATTTGGATAGATTTGTACCTTTACAAATTTCTTCGTATCCTAACCTCTTTCCATTCATGTGATCCTAATCAAACTTTTCTACAAAACCATGCGTTGGGATAGCTTAGTGCTTTAAAAATTTCTTCGTACCCTAACCTCTTTCCATTTATGTGATCCTAATCAAACTTTTCTACAAAACCATGCGTTGGGATAGCTTCGTGCTTTAAAAATTTCTTCGTACCCTAACCTCTTTCCATTCATGTGATCCTAATCAAACTCTTCTACAAAACATGCATTGAGATAGATTTGTACCTTTACAAAATTCTTCGTATCCTAACCTCTTTCCATTTATGTGATCCTAATCAAACTTTTCTACAAAACATGCATTGAGATAGATTCGTACCTTTACAAATTTCTTCGTATCCTAACCTCTTTCCATTTATGTGATCCTAATCAGACTTTTCTACAAAACATGCATTGAGATAGATTCGTACCTTTACAAATTTCTTCGTATCCTAACCTCTTTCCATTCATGTGATCCTAATCTAACTTTTCTACAAAACATGCATTTAATAGATTCGTACCTTTACAAATTTCTTCGTATCCTAACCTCTTTCCATTCATGAGATCCTAATCAAACTTTTCTACAAAACCATGCATTGGGATAGCTTCGTGCTTTAATGATTTCTTTGTACCCTAACCTCTTCCCATTCATCTGGTCCTAATCAGAGTTTTGTACAAAACGTGCGTTGGGATAGATGTGTGCTTTTACAAATTTCTTCGTACCCTAACCTCTTTCCATTCATGTGATCCTAATCAAAGTTTTCTATAAAACCATGCATTGGGATAGAATTGTACCTTTACAAATTTCTTCGTACCCTAACCTCTTTCCATTCATGTGACCCTAATAAAACTTTTCTACAAAACCATGAATTGTGATAGATTTGTACCTTTACAAATTTCTTCGTATCCTAACCTCTTTCCATTCATGTGATCCTAATCAGAGATTTCTACAAAACGTGCGTTGGGATAGATTTGTGCTTTTACAAATTTCTTCGTACCCTAACCTCTTCCCATTCATGTGATCCTAATCACACTTTTCTACAACACGTGCGTTGGGATAGATTTGTGCTTTTACAAATTTCTTCCTAGCCTAACCTCTTTTCATTAATCTGATCCTAATCAAAGTTTTCTATTAAACCATGCATTGGGATATATTTGTACCTTTACAAATTTCTTCGTATCCTAACCTCTTCCCATTCTTGTGATCCTAAACACAGGTTTCTACAACACGTGCGTTGGGATAGATTTGTACTTTTACAAATTTCTTCCTACACTAACCTCTTTTCATTAATCTGATCCTAATCAAGTTGTTCTATAAAACCATGCGTTGGGATATATTTGTACCTTTACAAATTTCTTCGTATCCTAACCTCTTTCCATTCATGTGATCCTAATCAAACTTTTTTTACAAAACATGTATTGGGATAGATTTGTACCTTTAAAAATTTCTTCGTATCCTAACCTCGTTCCATTCATGTGATCCTATTCAGGGTTTTCTACAAAACATGCATTGAGATAGATTCGTACCTTTACAAATTTCTTCGTATCCTAACATCTTTCCATTCATGTGATCCTAATCAAACTTTTCTACAAAACATGCATTGAGATAGATTCGTACCTTTACAAATTTCTTCGTATCCTAACCTCTTTCCATTCATGTGATCCTAATCAAACTTTTCTACAAAACATGCATTGAGATAGATTCGTACCTTTACAAATTTCTTCGTATCCTAACCTCTTTCCATTCATGTAATCCTAATCAGAGTTTTCTACAAAATGTGTGTTGGGATAGATTTGTGCTTTTACAAATTTCTTCGTACCCTAACCTCTTTCCATTCATCAGATCCTAATCAAACTTTTCTACAAAACCATGCTTTGGGATAGCTTCGTGCTTTAAAAATTTCTTCGTACCCTAACCTCTTTCCATTCATGTGATCCTAATCAAACTTTGCTACAAAACCATGCGTTGGGATAGCTTCGTGCTTTAAAAATTTCTTCGTACCCTAACCTCTTTCCATTCATGTGATCCTAATCAAACTCTTCTACAAAACATGCATTGAGATAGATTTGTACCTTTACAAATTTCTTCGTAACCTAACCTCTTTCCATTCATGTGATCCTAATCAAACTTTTCTACAAAACATGCATTGAGATAGATTCGTACCTTTACAAATTTCTTCGTATCCTAACCTCTTTCCATTCATGTGATCCTAATCAAACTTTTCTACAAAACATGCATTGAGATAGATTCGTACCTTTACAAATTTCTTCGTATCCTAACCTCTTTCCATTCATGAGATCCTAATCAAACTTTTCTACAAAACCATGCATTGGGATAGCTTCGTGCTTTAAAGATTTCTTTGTACCCTAACCTCTTCCCATTCATCTGGTCCTAATCAGAGTTTTCTACATAACGTGCGTTGGGATAGATGTGTGCTTTTACAAATTTCTTCGTACCTTAACCTCTTTCCATTCATGTGATCCTAATCAAAGTTTTCAATAAAACCATGCATTGGGATAGAATTGTACCTTTACAAATTTCTTCGTACCCTAACCTCTTTCCATTCATGTGATCCTAATAAAACTTTTCTACAAAACCATGAATTGGGATAGATTTGTACCTTTACAAATTTCTTCGTATCCTAACCTCTTTCCATTCATGTGATCCTAATCAAACTTTTCTACCAAACCTTGCGTTGGGATAGCTTCGTGCTTTAAAAATTTCTTCGTACCCTAACATCTATCCATTCATGTGATCCTAATCAAACTTTTCTACAAAACCATGCGTTGGGATAGCTTAGTGCTTTAAAAATTTCTTCGTACCCTAACCTCTTTCCATTCATGTGATCCTAATCAAACTTTTCTACAAAACATGCATTTGGATAGATTTGTACCTTTACAAATTTCTTCGTATCCTAACCTCTTTCCATTCATGTGATCCTAATCAAACTTTTCTACAAAACATGAATTGAGATAGATTTGTAACTTTACAAATTTCCTCGCATCCTAACCTCTTTCCATTCATGTGATCCTAATCAAACTTTTCTACAAAACATGCATTGGGATAGATTTGTACCTTTACAAATTTCTTCGTATCCTAACCTCTTTCCATTCATGTGATCCTAATCAGAGTTTTCTACAAAACGTGCGTTGGGATAGATGTGTGCTTTTACAAATTTCTTCGTACCCTAACCTCTTTCTATTCATGTGATCCTAATCAAAGTTTTCTATAAAACCATGCATTGGGATAGAATTGTACCTTTACAAATTTCTTCGTACCCTAACCTCTTTCCATTCATGTGATCCTAATCAAACTTTTCTACAAAACCATGAATTGGGATAGATTTGTACCTTTACAAATTTCTTCGTATCCTAACCTCTTTCCATTCATGTGATCCTAATCAAACTTTTCTACAAAACATGCATTGGGATAGATTTGTACCTTTATAAATTTCTTCGTATCCTAACCTCTTTCCATTCATGTGATCCTAATCAAACTTTTCTATAAAACCATGCATTGGGATAGAATGGTACATTTACAAATTTCTTCGTACCCTAACCTCTTTCCATTCATGTGATCCTAATCAAACTTTTCTACAAAACCATGAATTGGGATAGATTTGTACCTTTACAAATTTCATCGTATCCTAACCTCTTTCCATTCATGTAATCCTAATCAGAGTTTTCTTCAAAACGTGCGTTGGGATAGATTTGTGCTTTTACAAATTTCTTTGTACCCTAACCTCTTCCCATTCATGTGATCCTAATCACACTTTTCTACAACACGTGCGTTGGGATAGATTTGTGCTTTTACAAATTTCTTCCTAGCCTAACCTCTTTTCATTAATCTGATCCTAATCAAAGTTTTCTATAAAACCATGCATTGGGATATATTTGTACCTTTACATATTTCTTCGTATCCTAACCTCTTTACATTCATGTGATCCTTATCAAACTTTTCTACAAAACCATGCGTTGGGATAGCTTCGTGCTTTAAAAATTTCTTCGTACCCTAACCTCTTCCCATTCATGTGATCCTAATCAGAGTTTTCTACAAAAAGTGTGTTGGGATGGATTTGTGCTTTTACAAATTTCTTCGTACCCTAACCTCTTTCCATTCATGTGATCCTAATCAAACTTTTCTACAAAACGTGCGTTGGGATAGATTTGTGATTTTACAAATTTCTTCGTACCCTAACCTCTTTCGATTCATGTGATCCTAATCAAAGTTTTCTATAAAACCATGCATTGGGATAGATTTGTTCCTTTACAAATTTCTTCGAATCCTAACCTCTTTCCATTCATGTGATCCTAATCAGCGTTTTCTACAAAACTTGGGTTGGGATAGATTTGTGCTTTTACAAATTTCTTCGTACCCTAACCTCTTTCCATTCATGTGATCCTAATCAAACTTTTCTACAAAACCATGCGTTGGGATAGCTTCGTGCTTTAAAAATTTCTTCGTACCCTAACCTCTTTCCATTCATGTGATACTAATCAAATTTTTCTGCAAAACCATGCGTTGGTATAGCTTCGTGCTTTAAAAATTTCTTCGTACCCTAACCTCTTTCCATTCACGTGATCATAATCAAAGTTAAAATTTCTTCGTACCCTAACATCTATCCATTCATGTGATCCTAACCAAACTTTTCTACAAAACCATGCGTTGGGATAGCTTAGTGCTTTAAAAATTTCTTCCTACCCTAACCTCTTTCCATTTATGTGATCCTAATCAAACTTTTCTACAAAACCATGCGTTCGATAGCTTCGTGCTTTAAAAATTTCTTCGTACCCTAACCTCTATCCATTCATGTGATCCTAATCAAACTTTTCTACAAAACCATGCGTTAGGATAGCTTCGTGCTTTAAAAATTTCTTCGTACCCTAACCTCTATCCATTCATGTGATCCTAATCAAACTTTTCTACATAAACATGCGTTAGGATAGCTTCGTGCTTTAAAAATTTCTACGTACCCTAACCTCTTTCCATTTATGTGATCCTAATCAAACTTTTCTACAAAACATGCATTGAGATAGATTCGTACCTTTACAAATTTCTTCGTATCCTAACCTCTTTCCATTCATGTGATCCTAATCAAACTTTTCTACAAAACATGCATTGAGATAGATTCGTACCTTTACAAATTTCTTCGTATCCTAACCTCTTTCCATTCATGTAATCCTAATCAGAGTTTTCTACAAAACCTGTGTTGGGATAGATTTGTGCTTTTACAAATTTCTTCGTACCCTAACCTCTTTCCATTCATGTGATCCTAATCAAACTTTTCTACAAAACATGCATTGAGATAGATTTGTACCTTTACAAATTTCTTCGTATCCTAACCTCTTTCCATTCATGTGATCCTAATCAAACTTTTCTACAAAACCTTGCGTTGGGATAGCTTCGTGCTTTAAAAATTTCTTCGTACCCTAACATCTATCCATTCATGTGATCCTAATCAAACTTTTCTAGAAAACCATGCGTTGGGATAGCTTAGTGCTTTAAAAATTTCTTCGTACCCTAACCTCTTTCCATTCATGTGATCCTAATCAAACTTTTCTACAAAACATGCATTTGGATAGATTTGTACCTTTACAAATTTCTTCGTATCCTAACCTCTTTCCATTCATGTGATCCTAATCAAACTTTTCTACAAAACATGAATTGAGATAGATTTGTAACTTTACAAATTTCCTCGCATCCTAACCTCTTTCCATTCATGTGATCCTAAGCAAACTTTTCTACAAAACCATGCGTTGGGATAGCTTCGTGCTTTAAAAATTTCTTCGTACCCTAACATCTATCCATTCATGTGATCCTAATCAAACTTTTCTACAAAACCATGCGTTGGGATAGCTTAGTGCTTTAAAAATTTCTTCGTACCCTAACCTCTTTCCATTCATGTGATCCTAATCAAACTTTTCTACAAAACATGCATTTGGATAGATTTGTACCTTTACAAATTTCTTCGTATCCTAACCTCTTTCCATTCATGTGATCCTAATCAAACTTTTCTACAAAACCATGCGTTGGGATAGCTTAGTGCTTTAAAAATTTCTTCGTACCCTAACCTCTTTCCATTTATGTGATCCTAATCAAACTTTTCTACAAAACCATGCGTTGGGATAGCTTCGTGCTTTAAAAATTTCTTCGTATCCTAACCTCTTTCCATTCATGTGATCCTAATCAAACTTTTCTATAAAACCATGCATTGGGATAGAACTGTACCTTTACAAATTTCTTCGTATCCTAACCTCTTTCCATTCATGTGATGCTAATCAGAGTTTTCTACAAAACGTGCGTTGGGATAGATTTGTGCTTTTACAAATTTCTTCCTAGCCTAACCTCTTTTCATTAATCTGATCCTAATCAAAGTTTTCTATAAAACCATGCATTGGGATATATTTGTACCTTTACAAATTTCTTCGTATCCTAACCTCTTACCATTCATGTGATCCTAATCACAGGTTTCTACAACACGTGCGTTGGGATAGATTTGTACTTTTACAAATTTCTTCCTACACTAACCTCTTTTCATTAATCTGATCCTAATCAAATTGTTCTATAAAACCATGCGTTGGGATATATTTGTACCTTTACAAATTTCTTCGTATCCTAACCTCTTTCCATTCATGTGATCCTAATCAAACTTTTCTACAAAACATGTATTGGGATAGAATTGTACCTTTGCAAATTACTTCGTATCCTAACCTCTTTAAATTCATGTGATCCTAATCAGAGTTTTCTACAAAACGTGTGTTGGGATAGATTTGTGCTTTTACATATTTCTTCGTACCCTAACCTCTTTCCATTCATGTGATCCTAATCAAACTTTTCTACAAAACCATGCGTTGGGATAGCTTCGTGCTTTAAAAATTTCTTCGTACCCTAACCTCTTTCCATTTATGTGATCCTAATCAAACTCTTCTACAAAACATGCATTGAGATAGATTTGTACCTTTACAAAGTTCTTCGTATCCTAACCTCTTTCCATTTATGTGATCCTAATCAAACTTTTCTACAAAACATGCATTGAGATAGATTCGTACCTTTACAAATTTCTTCGTATCCTAACCTCTTTCCATTTATGTGATCCTAATCAGACTTTTCTACAAAACATGCATTGAGATAGATTCGTACCTTTACAAATTTCTTCGTATCCTAACCTCTTTCCATTCATGTGATCCTAATCTAACTTTTCTACAAAACATGCATTTAATAGATTCGTACCTTTACAAATTTCTTCTTATCCTAACCTCTTTCCATTCATGAGATCCTAATCAAACTTTTCTACAAAACCATGCATTGGGATAGCTTCGTGCTTTAATGATTTCTTTGTACCCTAACCTCTTCCCATTCATCTGGCCCTAATCAGAGTTTTGTACAAAACGTGCGTTGGGATAGATGTGTGCTTTTACAAATTTCTTCGTACCCTAACCTCTTTCCATTCATGTGATCCTAATCAAAGTTTTCTATAAAACCATGCATTGGGATAGAATTGTACCTTTACAAATTTCTTCGTACCCTAACCTCTTTCCATTCATGTGACCCTAATAAAACTTTTCTACAAAACCATGAATTGTGATAGATTTGTACCTTTACAAATTTCTTCGTATCCTAACCTCTTTCCATTCATGTGATCCTAATCAGAGATTTCTACAAAACGTGCGTTGGGATAGATTTGTGCTTTTACAAATTTCTTCGTACCCTAACCTCTTCCCATTCATGTGATCCTAATCACACTTTTCTACAACACTTGCGTTGGGATAGATTTGTGCTTTTACAAATTTCTTCCTAGCCTAACCTCTTTTCATTAATCTGATCCTAATCAAAGTTTTCTATTAAACCATGCATTGGGATATATTTGTACCTTTACAAATTTCTTCGTATCCTAACCTCTTCCCATTCATGTGATCCTAAACACAGGTTTCTACAACACGTGCGTTGGGATAGATTTGTACTTTTACAAATTTCTTCCTACACTAACCTCTTTTCATTAATCTGATCCTAATCAAATTGTTCTATAAAACCATGCGTTGGGATATATTTGTACCTTTACAAATTTCTTCGTATCCTAACCTCTTTCCATTCATGTGATCCTAATCAAACTTTTTTTTACAAAACATGTATTGGGATAGATTTGTACCTTTATAAATTTCTTCGTATCCTAACCTCGTTCCATTCATGTGATCCTATTCAGGGTTTTCTACAAAACATGCATTGAGATAGATTCGTACCTTTACAAATTTCTTCGTATCCTAACATCTTTCCATTCATGTGATCCTAATCAAACTTTTCTACAAAACATGCATTGAGATAGATTCGTACCTTTACAAATTTCTTCGTATCCTAACCTCTTTCCATTCTTGTGATCCTAATCAAACTTTTCTACAAAACCATGCTTTGGGATAGCTTCGTGCTTTAAAAATTTCTTCGTACCCTAACCTCTTTCCATTCATGTGATCCTAATCAAACTTTGCTACAAAACCATGCGTTGGGATAGCTTCGTGCTTTAAAAATTTCTTCGTACCCTAACCTATTTCCATTCATGTGATCCTAATCAAACTCTTCTACAAAACATGCATTGAGATAGATTTGTACCTTTACAAATTTCTTCGTAACCTAACCTCTTTCCATTCATGTGATCCTAATCAAACTTTTCTACAAAACATGCATTGAGAAAGATTCGTACCTTTACAAATTTCTTCGTATCCTAACCTCTTTCCATTCATGTGATCCTAATCAAACTTTTCTACAAAACCATGCTTTGGGATAGCTTCGTGCTTTAAAAATTTCTTCGTACCCTAACCTCTTTCCATTCATGTGATCCTAATCAAACTTTGCTACAAAACCATGCGTTGGGATAGCTTCGTGCTTTAAAAATTTCTTCGTACCCTAACCTCTTTCCATTCATGTGATCCTAATCAAACTTTTCTACAAAACCATGCTTTGGGATAGCTTCGTGCTTTAAAAATTTCTTCGTACCCTAACCTCTTTCCATTCATGTGATCCTAATCAAACTTTGCTACAAAACCATGCGTTGGGATAGCTTCGTGCTTTAAAAATTTCTTCGTACCCTAACCTCTTTCCATTCATGTGATCCTAATCAAACTCTTCTACAAAACATGCATTGAGATAGATTTGTACCTTTACAAATTTCTTCTATAGTATCCTAACCTCTTTCCATTCATGTGATCCTAATCAAACATTTCTACAAAACATGCATTGAGATAGATTTGTACCTTTACAAATTTCTTCGTATCCTAACCTCTTTCCATTCATGTGATCCTAATCAAACTTTTCTACAAAACATGCATTGAGATAGATTCGTACCTTTACAAATTTCTTCGTATCCTAACCTCTTTCCATTCATGAGATCCTAATCAAACTTTTCTACAAAACCATGCATTGGGATAGCTTCGTGCTTTAAAGATTTCTTTGTACCCTAACTTCTTCCCATTCATCTGGTCCTAATCAGAGTTTTCTACATAACGTGCGTTGGGATAGATGTGTGCTTTTACAAATTTCTTCGTACCTTAACCTCTTTCCATTCATGTGATCCTAATCAAAGTTTTCTATAAAACCATGCATTGCGATAGAATTGTACCTTTACAAATTTCTTCGTACCCTAACCTCTTTCCATTCATGTGATCCTAATAAAACTTTTCTACAAAACCATGAATTGGGATAGATTTGTACCTTTACAAATTTTTTCTTATCTTAACCTCTTTCCATTCATGTGATCCTAATCAAACTTTTCTACAAAACATGCATTGGGATAGATTTGTACCTTTACAAATTTCTTCGTATCCTAACCTCTTTCCATTCATGTGATCCTAATCAGAGCTTTCTACAAAACGTGCGTTGGGATAGATGTGTGCTTTTACAAATTTCTTCGTACCCTAACCTCTTTCTATTCATGTGATCCTAATCAAAGTTTTCTATAAAACCATGCATTGGGATAGAATTGTACCTTTACAAATTTCTTCGTACCCTAACCTCTTTCCATTCATGTGATCCTAATCAAACTTTTCTACAAAACCATGAATTGGGATAGATTTGTACCTTTAGAAATTTCTTCGTATCCTAACCTCTTTCCATTCATGTGATCCTAATCAAACTTTTCTACAAAACATGCATTGGGATAGATTTGTACCTTTATAAATTTCTTCGTATCCTAACCTCTTTCCATTCATGTGATCCTAATCAAACTTTTCTATAAAACCATGCATTGGGATAGAATGGTACATTTACAAATTTCTTCGTACCCTAACCTCTTTCCATTCATGTGATCCTAATCAAACTTTTCTACAAAACCATGAATTGGGATAGATTTGTACCTTTACAAATTTCATCGTATCCTAACCTCTTTCCATTCATGTAATCCTAATCAGAGTTTTCTTCAAAACGTGCGTTGGGATAGATTTGTGCTTTTACAAATTTCTTCCTAGCCTAACCTCTTTTCATTAATCTGATCCTAATCAAAGTTTTCTATAAAACCATGCATTGGGATATATTTGTACCTTTACAAATTTCTTCGTATCCTAACCTCTTTACATTCATGTGATCCTTATCAAACTTTTCTACAAAACCATGCGTTGGGATAGCTTCGTGCTTTAAAAATTTCTTCGTACCCTAACCTCTTCCCATTCATGTGATCCTAATCAGAGTTTTCTACAAAAAGTGTGTTGGGATGGATTTGTGCTTTTACAAATTTCTTCGTACCCTAACCTCTTTCCATTCATGTGATCCTAATCAAACTTTTCTACAAAACGTGCGTTGGGATAGATTTGTGATTTTACAAATTTCTTCGTACCCTAACCTCTTTCGATTCATGTGATCCTAATCAAAGTTTTCTATAAAACCATGCATTGGGATAGATTTGTTCCTTTACAAATTTCTTCGAATCCTAACCTCTTTCCATTCATGTGATCCTAATCAGCGTTTTCTACAAAACGTGGGTTGGGATAGATTTGTGCTTTTACAAATTTCTTCGTACCCTAACCTCTTTCCATTCATGTGATCCTAATCAAACTTTTCTACAAAACCATGCGTTGGGATAGCTTCGTGCTTTAAAAATTTCTTCGTACCCTAACCTCTTTCCATTCATGTGATACTAATCAAACTTTTCTGCAAAACCATGCGTTGGTATAGCTTCGTGCTTTAAAAATTTCTTCGTACCCTAACCTCTTTCCATTCACGTGATCATAATCAAAGTTTTCTATAAAACCATGCATTGGGACAGATTTGTACCTTTACAAATTTCTTCGTATCCTAACCTCTTTCCATTCATGTGATCCTAATCAAACTTTTCTACAAAACATGCATTGAGATAGATTTGTACCTTTACAAATTTCTTCGTATCCTAACCTCTTTCCATTCATGTGATCCTAATCAAACTTTTCTACAAAACCATGCGTTGGGATAGCTTCGTGCTATAAAAATTTCTTCGTACCCTAACATCTATCCATTCATGTGATCCTAACCAAACTTTTCTACAAAACCATGCGTTGGGATAGCTTAGTGCTTTAAAAATTTCTTCGTACCCTAACCTCTTTCCATTCATGTGATCCTAATCAAACTTTTCTACAAAACCTTGCGTTCGATAGCTTCGTGCTTTAAAAATTTCTTCGTACCCTAACCTCTATCCATTCATGTGATCCTAATCAAACTTTTCTACAAAACCATGCGTTAGGATAGCTTCGTGCTTTAAAAATTTCTTCGTACCCTAACCTCTATCCATTCATGTGATCCTAATCAAACTTTTCTACATAAACATGCGTTAGGATAGCTTCGTGCTTTAAAAATTTCTACGTACCCTAACCTCTATCCATTCATGTGATCCTAATCAAACTTTTCTACAAAACCATGCGTTCGATAGCTTCGTGCTTTAAAAATTTCTTCGTACCCTAACCTCTATCCATTCATGTGATCCTAATCAAACTTTTCTACAAAACCATGCGTTAGGATAGCTTCGTGCTTTAAAAATTTCTTCGTACCCTAACCTCTATCCATTCATGTGATCCTAATCAAACTTTTCTACAAAACCATGCGTTCGATAGCTTCGTGCTTTAAAAATTTCTTCGTACCCTAACCTCTTTCCATTCATGTGATCCTAATCAAACTTTTCTACAAAACCATGCGTTCGATAGCTTCGTGCTTTAAAAATTTCTTCGTACCCTAACCTCTATCCATTCATGTGATCCTAATCAAACTTTTCTACAAAACCATGCGTTAGGATAGCTTCGTGCTTTAAAAATTTCTTCGTACCCTAACCTCTATCCATTCATGTGATCCTAATCAAACTTTTCTACAAAACCATGCGTTCGATAGCTTCGTGCTTTAAAAATTTCTTCGTACCCTAACCTCTTTCCATTCATGTGATCCTAATCAAACTTTTCTACAAAACCATGCGTTCGATAGCTTCGTGCTTTAAAAATTTCTTCGTACCCTAACCTCTTTCCATTCATGTGATCCTAATCAAAGTTTTCTACAAAACCATGCGTTAGGATAGCTTCGTGCTTTAAAAATTTCTTCGTACCCTAACCTCTATCCATTCATGTGATCCTAATCAAACTTTTCTACAAAACCATGCGTTAGGATAGCTTCGTGCTTTAAAAATTTCTTCGTACCCTAACCTCTATCCATTCATGTGATCCTAATCAAACTTTTCTACAAAACCATGCGTTAGGATAGCTTCGTGCTTTAAAAATTTCTTCGTACCCTAACCTCTATCCATTCATGTGATCCTAATCAAACTTTTCTACAAAACATGCATTGAGATAGATTCGTACCTTTACAAATTTCTTCGTATCCTAACCTCTTTCCATTCATGTGATCCTAATCAAACTTTTCTACAAAACATGCATTGAGATAGATTCGTACCTTTACAAATTTCTTCGTATCCTAACCTCTTTCCATTCATGTAATCCTAATCAGAGTTTTCTACAAAACCTGTGTTGGGATAGATTTGTGCTTTTACAAATTTCTTCGTACCCTAACCTCTTTCCATTCATGTGATCCTAATCAAACTTTTCTACAAAACATGCATTGAGATAGATTTGTACCTTTACAAATTTCTTCGTATCCTAACCTCTTTCCATTCATGTGATCCTAATCAAACTTTTCTACAAAACCTTGCGTTGGGATAGCTTCGTGCTTTAAAAATTTCTTCGTACCCTAACATCTATCCATTCATGTGATCCTAATCAAACTTTTCTACAAAACCATGCGTTGGGATAGCTTAGTGCTTTACAAATTTCTTCGTACCCTAACCTCTTCCCATTCATGTGATCCTAATCAGAGTTTTCTACAAAACATGCATTGGGATAGATTTGTACCTTTACAAATTTCTTCGTATCTTAAACTCTTCCCATTCATGTGATCCTAATCAAACTTTTCTACAAAACCATGAATTGGGATAGATTTGTACCTTTACAAATTTCATCGTATCCTAACCTCATTCCATTCATGTGATCCTAATCAAACTTTTCTACAAAACATGCATTTGGGTAGATTTGTACCTTTACAAATTTCTTCGTATCCTAACCTCTTTCCATTCATGTAATCCTAATCAGAGTTTTCTTCAAAACGTGCGTTGGGATAGATTTGTGCTTTTACAAATTTCTTTGTACCCTAACCTCTTCCCATTCATGTGATCCTAATCACACTTTTCTACAACACGTGCGTTGGGATAGATTTGTGCTTTTACAAATTTCTTCCTAGCCTAACCTCTTTTCATTAATCTGATCCTAATCAAAGTTTTCTATAAAACCATGCATTGGGATATATTTGTACCTTTACAAATTTCTTCGTATCCTAACCTCTTTACATTCATGTGATCCTAATCAAACTTTTCTACAAAACCATGCGTTGGGATAGCTTTGTGCTTTAAAAATTTCTTCGTACCCTAACCTCTTTCCATTCATGTGATCCTAATCAAACTTTTCTACAAAACCATGCATTGGGATAGCTTCGTGCTTTAAAAATTTCTTCGTACACTAACCTCTGTCCATTCATGTGATCCTAATCAAACTTTTCAACAAAACATGCATTGGGATAGATTTGTACCTTTAAAAATTTCTTCGTACCCTAATCTCTTTCCATTCATGTGATCCTAATCAAACTTTTCTACAAAACCATGCGTTGGGATAGCTTCGTGCTTTAAAAATTTCTTGGTACCCTAACCTCTTTCCATTCACGTGATCCTAATCAAAGTTTTCTTTAAACCATGCATTGGGACAGATTTGTACCTTTACAAATTTCTTCGTATCCTAACCTCTTTCCATTCACGTGATCCTAATAAAACTTTTCTACAAAACATGCATTGAGATAGATTTGTACCTTTACAAATTTCTTCGTATCCTAACCTCTTTCCATTCATGTGATCCTAATCATACTTTTCTACAAAACCATGCGTTCGGATAGCTTGGTGCTTTAAAAATTTCTTTGTACCCTAACCTCTTTCCATTCATGTGATCCTAATCACACTTTTCTACAACACGTGCGTTGGGATAGATTTGTGCTTTTAAAAATTTCTTCCTAGCCTAACCTCTTTTCATTAATCTGATCCTAATTAAAGTTTTCTATAAAACCATGTATTGGGATAGATTTGTGCTTTTACAAATTTCTTCGTACCCTAACCTCTTTCCAATCATGTGATCCTAATCAAACTTTTCTACAAAACCATGCGTTGGGATAGCTTCGTGCTTTAAAAATTTCTTCGTATCCTAACCTCTTTCCATTCATGTGATCCTAATCAGAGTTTTCTACAAAACGTGCGTTGGGATAGATTTGTGCTTTTACAAATTTCTTCGTACCCTAACCTGTTTCCATTCATGTGATCCTAATCAAACTTTTCTACAAAACCATGCATTGGGATGGATTTGTACCTTTACAAATTTCTTCGTATCCTAACCTCTTTCCATTCATGTGATCCTAATAAAACTTTTCTACAAAACATGCATTGGGATAGATTTGCACCTTTACAAATTTCTTCGTATCCTAACCTCTTTTCATTCATCTGATCCTAATCAGAGTTTTCTACAAAACATGCGTAGGGATAGATTTGTGCTTTAAAAATTTCTTTGTACCCTAACCTCTTCCCATTCATGTGATCCTAATCAGAGTTTTCTACAAAACATGCATTGGGATAGATTTGTACCTTTACAAATTTCTTCGTATCTTAAACTCTTCCCATTCATGTGATCCTAATCAGAGTTTTCTACAAAACGTGCGTTGGGATAGATTTGTGGTTTTACAAATTTCTTCGTACCCTAACCTGTTTCCATTCATGTGATCCTAATCAAACTTTTCTACAAAACCATGCATTGGGATAGATTTGTACCTTTACAAATTTCTTCGTATCCTAACCTCTTTCCATTCATGTGATCCTAATCAGAGTTTTCTACAAAACGTGCGTTGGGATAGATTTGTGCTTTTACAAATTTCTTCCTAGCCTAACCTCTTTTCATTAATCTGATCCTAATCAAAGTTTTCTATAAAACCATGCATTGGGATATATTTGTACCTTTACAAATTTCTTCGTATCCTAACCTCTTTACATTCATGTGATCCTAATCAAACTTTTCTACAAAACCATGCGTTGGGATAGCTTCGTGCTTTAAAAATTTCTTCGTACCCTAACCTCTTTCCATTCATGTGATCTTAATCACACTTTTCTACAAAACATGCATTGGGATAGTTTAGTACCTTTACAAATTTATTCGTACCCTAACCTCTTTCCATTCATGTGATCCTAATCAAACTTTTCTACAAAACCATGCGTTGGGATAGCTTTGTGCTTTAAAAATTTCTTCGTACCCTAACCTCTTTCCATTCATGTGATCCTAATCAAACTTTTCTACAAAACCATGCATTGGGATAGCTTCGTGCTTTAAAAATTTTTTCGTACACTAACCTCTGTCCATTCATGTGATCCTAATCAAACTTTTCAACAAAACATGCATTGGGATAGATTTGTACCTTTAAAAATTTCTTCGTACCCTAATCTCTTTCCATTCATGTGATCCTAATCAAACTTTTCTACAAAACCATGCGTTGGGATAGCTTCGTGCTTTAAAAATTTCTTGGTACCCTAACCTCTTTCCATTCACGTGATCCTAATCAAAGTTTTCTTTAAACCATGCATTGGGACAGATTTGTACCTTTACAAATTTCTTCGTATCCTAACCTCTTTCCATTCACGTGATCCTAATAAAACTTTTCTACAAAACATGCATTGAGATAGATTTGTACCTTTACAAATTTCTTCGTATCCTAACCTCTTTCCATTCATGTGATCCTAATCATACTTTTCTACAAAACCATGCGTTCGGATAGCTTGGTGCTTTAAAAATTTCTTTGTACCCTAACCTCTTTCCATTCATGTGATCCTAATCACACTTTTCTACAACACGTGCGTTGGGATAGATTTGTGCTTTTAAAAATTTCTTCCTAGCCTAACCTCTTTTCATTAATCTGATCCTAATCAAAGTTTTCTATAAAACCATGCATTGGGATAGATTTGTGCTTTTACAAATTTCTTCGTACCCTAACCTCTTTCCAATCATGTGATCCTAATCAAACTTTTCTACAAAACCATGCGTTGGGATAGCTTAGTGCTTTAAAAATTTCTTCGTATCCTAACCTCTTTCCATTCATGTGATCCTTATCAGAGTTTTCTACAAAACGTGCGTTGGGATAGATTTGTGCTTTTACAAATTTCTTCGTACCCTAACCTGTTTCCATTCATGTGATCCTAATCAAACTTTTCTACAAAACCATGCATTGGGATGGATTTGTACCTTTACAAATTTCTTCGTATCCTAACCTCTTTCCATTCATGTGATCCTAATAAAACTTTTCTACAAAACATGCATTGGGATAGATTTGCACCTTTACAAATTTCTTCGTATCCTAACCTCTTTTCATTCATCTGATCCTAATCAGAGTTTTCTACAAAACATGCGTAGGGATAGATTTGTGCTTTAAAAATTTCTTTGTACCCTAACCTCTTCCCATTCATGTGATCCTAATCAGAGTTTTCTACAAAACATGCATTGGGATAGATTTGTACCTTTACAAATTTCTTCGTATCTTAAACTCTTCCCATTCATGTGATCCTAATCAGAGTTTTCTACAAAACGTGCGTTGGGATAGATTTGTGGTTTTACAAATTTCTTCGTACCCTAACCTCTTTCCATTCATGTGATCCTAATCAAACTTTTCTACAAAACCATGCATTGGGATAGATTTGTACCTTTACAAATTTCTTCGTATCCTAACATCTTTCCATTCATGTGATCCTAATCAGAGTTTTCTACAAAACGTGCGTTGGGATAGATTTGTGCTTTTACAAATTTCTTCGTACCCTAACCTCTTCCCATTCATGTGATCCTAATCACACTTTTCTACAAAACATGCATTTGGATAGATTTGTACTTTTACAAATTTCTTCGTATCCTAACCTCTTTCCATTCATGTGATCCTAATCAAACTTTTCTACAAAACATGCATTGAGATAGATTTGTACCTTTACAAATTTCTTCGTATCCTAACCTCTTTCCATTCATGTGATCCTAATCAAACTTTTCTACAAAACCATGCGTTGGGATAGCTTCGTGCTTTAAAAATTTCTTCGTACCCTAACATCTATCCATTCATGTGATCCTAATCAAACTTTACTACAAAACCATGCGTTGGGATAGCTTAGTGCTTTAAAAATTTCTTCGTACCCTAACCTCTTTCCATTCATGTGATCCTAATCAAACTTTTCTACAAAACATGCATTTGGATAGATTTGTACCTTTACAAATTTCTTCGTATCCTAACCTCTTTCCATTCATGTAATCCTAATCACACTTTTCTACAACACGTGCGTTGGGATAGATTTGTGCTTTTACAAATTTCTTCGTATCCTAACCTCTTTTCATTAATCTGATCCTAATCAAACTTTTCTGCAAAACATGCATTGAGATAGATTTGTACCTTTACAAATTTCTTCGTATCCTAACCTCTTTCCATTCATGTGATCCTAATCAAACTTTTCTACAAAACCATGCGTTGGGATAGCTTCGTGCTTTAAAAATTTCTTCGTACCCTACCATCTATCCATTCATGTGATCCTAATCAAACTTTTCTACAAAACCATGCGTTGGGATAGCTTAGTGCTTTACAAATTTCTTCGTACCCTAACCTCTTCCCATTCATGTGATCCTAATCAGAGTTTTCTACAAAACATGCATTGGGATAGATTTGTACCTTTACAAATTTCTTCGTATCTTAAACTCTTCCCATTCATGTGATCCTAATCAGAGTTTTCTACAAAACGTGCGTTGGGATAGATTTGTGTTTTTACAAATTTCTTCGTACCCTAACCTGTTTCCATTCATGTGATCCTAATCAAACTTTTCTACAAAACCATGCGTTGGGATAGCTTAGTGCTTTACAAATTTCTTCGTACCCTAACCTCTTCCCATTCATGTGATCCTAATCAGAGTTTTCTACAAAACATGCATTGGGATAGATTTGTACCTTTCCAAATTTCTTCGTATCTTAAACTCTTCCCATTCATGTGATCCTAATCAGAGTTTTCTACAAAACGTGCGTTGGGATAGATTTGTGCTTTTACAAATTTCTTCGTATCCTAACCTCTTTCCATTCATGTGATCCTAATCAGTGTTTTCTACAAAACGTGCGTTGGGATAGATTTGTGCTTTTACAAATTTCTTCGTACCCTAACCTCTTCCCATTCATGTGATCCTAAGCAAACTTTTCTACAAAACCATGCGTTGGGATAGCTTCGTGCTTTAAAAATTTCTTCGTACCCTAACATCTATCCATTCATGTGATCCTAATCAAACTTTTCTACAAAACCATGCGTTGGGATAGCTTAGTGCTTTAAAAATTTCTTCGTACCCTAACCTCTTTCCATTCATGTGATCCTAATCAAACTTTTCTACAAAACATGCATTTGGATAGATTTGTACCTTTACAAATTTCTTCGTATCCTAACCTCTTTCCATTCATGTGATCCTAATCAAACTTTTCTACAAAACCATGCGTTGGGATAGCTTAGTGCTTCAAAAATTTCTTCGTACCCTAACCTCTTTCCATTTATGTGATCCTAATCAAACTTTTCTACAAAACCATGCGTTGGGATAGCTTCGTGCTTTAAAAATTTCTTCGTATCCTAACCTCTTTCCATTCATGTGATCCTAATCAAACTTTTCTATAAAACCATGCATTGGGATAGAACTGTACCTTTACAAATTTCTTCGTACCCTAACCTCTTTCCATTCATGTGATCCTAATCAGAGTTTTCTACAAAACGTGCGTTGGGATAGATTTGTGCTTTTACAAATTTCTTCGTACCCTAACCTCTTCCCATTCATGTGATCCTAATCACACTTTTCTACAAAACATGCATTTGGATAGATTTGTACTTTTACAAATTTCTTCGTATCCTAACCTCTTTCCATTCATGTGATCCTAATCAAACTTTTCTACAAAACATGCATTGAGATAGATTTGTACCTTTACAAATTTCTTCGTATCCTAACCTCTTTCCATTCATGTGATCCTAATCAAACTTTTCTACAAAACCATGCGTTGGGATAGCTTCGTGCTTTAAAAATTTCTTCGTACCCTAACATCTATCCATTCATGTGATCCTAATCAAACTTTTCTACAAAACCATGCGTTGGGATAGCTTAGTGCTTTAAAAATTTCTTCGTACCCTAACCTCTTTCCATTCATGTGATCCTAATCAAACTTTTCTACAAAACATGCATTTGGATAGATTTGTACCTTTACAAATTTCTTCGTATCCTAACCTCTTTCCATTCATGTAATCCTAATCACACTTTTCTACAACACGTGCGTTGGGATAGATTTGTGCTTTTACAAATTTCTTCGTATCCTAACCTCTTTTCATTAATCTGATCCTAATCAAACTTTTCTGCAAAACATGCATTGAGATAGATTTGTACCTTTACAAATTTCTTCGTATCCTAACCTCTTTCCATTCATGTGATCCTAATCAAACTTTTCTACAAAACCATGCGTTGGGATAGCTTAGTGCTTTAAAAATTTCTTCGTACCCTAACCTCTTTCCATTCATGTGATCCTAATCAAACTTTTCTACAAAACATGCATTTGGATAGATTTGTACCTTTACAAATTTCTTCGTATCCTAACCTCTTTCCATTCATGTGATCCTAATCAAACTTTTCTACAAAACCATGCGTTGGGATAGCTTAGTGCTTCAAAAATTTCTTCGTACCCTAACCTCTTTCCATTTATGTGATCCTAATCAAACTTTTCTACAAAACCATGCGTTGGGATAGCTTCGTGCTTTAAAAATTTCTTCGTATCCTAACCTCTTTCCATTCATGTGATCCTAATCAAACTTTTCTATAAAACCATGCATTGGGATAGAACTGTACCTTTACAAATTTCTTCGTACCCTAACCTCTTTCCATTCATGTGATCCTAATCAGAGTTTTCTACAAAACGTGCGTTGGGATAGATTTGTGCTTTTACAAATTTCTTCGTACCCTAACCTCTTCCCATTCATGTGATCCTAATCACACTTTTCTACAACACGTGCGTTGGGATAGATTTGTACTTTTACAAATTTCTTCGTATCCTAACCTCTTTCCATTCATGTGATCCTAATCAAACTTTTCTACAAAACATGCATTGAGATAGATTTGTACCTTTACAAATTTCTTCGTATCCTAACCTCTTTCCATTCATGTGATCCTAATCAAACTTTTCTACAAAACCATGCGTTGGGATAGCTTCGTGCTTTAAAAATTTCTTCGTACCCTAACATCTATCCATTCATGTGATCCTAATCAAACTTTTCTACAAAACCATGCGTTGGGATAGCTTAGTGCTTTAAAAATTTCTTCGTACCCTAACCTCTTTCCATTCATGTGATCCTAATCAAACTTTTCTACAAAACATGCATTTGGATAGATTTGTACCTTTACAAATTTCTTCGTATCCTAACCTCTTTCCATTCATGTAATCCTAATCACACTTTTCTACAACACGTGCGTTGGGATAGATTTGTGCTTTTACAAATTTCTTCGTATCCTAACCTCTTTTGATTAATCTGATCCTAATCAAACTTTTCTGCAAAACATGCATTGAGATAGATTTGTACCTTTACAAATTTCTTCGTATCCTAACCTCTTTCCATTCATGTGATCCTAATCAAACTTTTCTACAAAACCATGCGTTGGGATAGCTTCGTGCTTTAAAAATTTCTTCGTACCCTACCATCTATCCATTCATGTGATCCTAATCAAACTTTTCTACAAAACCATGCGTTGGGATAGCTTAGTGCTTTACAAATTTCTTCGTACCCTAACCTCTTCCCATTCATGTGATCCTAATCAGAGTTTTCTACAAAACATGCATTGGGATAGATTTGTACCTTTACAAATTTCTTCGTATCTTAAACTCTTCCCATTCATGTGATCCTAATCAGAGTTTTCTACAAAACGTGCGTTGGGATAGATTTGTGTTTTTACAAATTTCTTCGTACCCTAACCTGTTTCCATTCATGTGATCCTAATCAAACTTTTCTACAAAACCATGCGTTGGGATAGCTTAGTGCTTTACAAATTTCTTCGTACCCTAACCTCTTCCCATTCATGTGATCCTAATCAGAGTTTTCTACAAAACATGCATTGGGATAGATTTGTACCTTTCCAAATTTCTTCGTATCTTAAACTCTTCCCATTCATGTGATCCTAATCAGAGTTTTCTACAAAACGTGCGTTGGGATAGATTTGTGCTTTTACAAATTTCTTCGTATCCTAACCTCTTTCCATTCATGTGATCCTAATCAGTGTTTTCTACAAAACGTGCGTTGGGATAGATTTGTGCTTTTACAAATTTCCTCGCATCCTAACCTCTTTCCATTCATGTGATCCTAAGCAAACTTTTCTACAAAACCATGCGTTGGGATAGCTTCGTGCTTTAAAAATTTCTTCGTACCCTAACATCTATCCATTCATGTGATCCTAATCAAACTTTTCTACAAAACCATGCGTTGGGATAGCTTAGTGCTTTAAAAATTTCTTCGTACCCTAACCTCTTTCCATTCATGTGATCCTAATCAAACTTTTCTACAAAACATGCATTTGGATAGATTTGTACCTTTACAAATTTCTTCGTATCCTAACCTCTTTCCATTCATGTGATCCTAATCAAACTTTTCTACAAAACCATGCGTTGGGATAGCTTAGTGCTTCAAAAATTTCTTCGTACCCTAACCTCTTTCCATTTATGTGATCCTAATCAAACTTTTCTACAAAACCATGCATTGGGATAGAACTGTACCTTTACAAATTTCTTCGTACCCTAACCTCTTTCCATTCATGTGATCCTAATCAGAGTTTTCTACAAAACGTGCGTTGGGATAGATTTGTGCTTTTACAAATTTCTTCGTACCCTAACCTCTTCCCATTCATGTGATCCTAATCAAACTTTTCTACAAAACATGCATTTGGATAGATTTGTACCTTTACAAATTTCTTCGTATCCTAACCTCTTTCCATTCATGTGATCCTAATCAGAGTTTTCTACAAAACGTGCGTTGGGGTAGATATGTGCTTTTACAAATTTCTTCGTACCCTAACCTCTTCCCATTCATGTGATCCTAATCACACTTTTCTACAACACGTGCGTTGGGATAGATTTGTGCTTTTACAAATTTCTTCCTAGCCTAACCTCTTTTCATTAATCTGATCCTAATCAAAGTTTTCTATAAAACCATGCATTGGGATATATTTGTACCTTTACAAATTTCTTCGTATCCTAACCTCTTACCATTCATGTGATCCTAATCACAGGTTTCTACAACACGTGCGTTGGGATAGATTTGTACTTTTACAAATTTCTTCCTACACTAACCTCTTTTCATTAATCTGATCCTAATCAAATTGTTCTATAAAACCATGCGTTGGGATATATTTGTACCTTTACAAATTTCTTCGTATCCTAACCTCTTTCCATTCATGTGATCCTAATCAAACTTTTCTACAAAACATGTATTGGGATAGAATTGTACCTTTACAAATTACTTCGTATCCTAACCTCTTTAAATTCATGTGATCCTAATCAGAGTTTTCTACAAAACGTGTGTTGGGAGAGATTTGTGCATTTACATTTTTCTTCGTACCCTAACCTCTTTCCATTCATGTGATCCTAATCAAACTTTTCTACAAAACCATGCGTTGGGATAGCTTCGTGCTTTAAAAATTTCTTCGTACCCTAACCTCTTTCCATTCATGTGATCCTAATCAAACTCTTCTACAAAACATGCATTGAGATAGATTTGTACCTTTACAAAATTCTTCGTATCCTAACCTCTTTCCATTTATGTGATCCTAATCAAACTTTTCTACAAAACATGCATTGAGATAGATTCGTACCTTTACAAATTTCTTCGTATCCTAACCTCTTTCCATTTATGTGATCCTAATCAGACTTTTCTACAAAACATGCATTGAGATAGATTCGTACCTTTACAAATTTCTTCGTATCCTAACCTCTTTCCATTCATGTGATCCTAATCTAACTTTTCTACAAAACATGCATTTAATAGATTCGTACCTTTACAAATTTCTTCGTATCCTAACCTCTTTCCATTCATGAGATCCTAATCAAACTTTTCTACAAAACCATGCATTGGGATAGCTTCGTGCTTTAATGATTTCTTTGTACCCTAACCTCTTCCCATTCATCTGGTCCTAATCAGAGTTTTGTACAAAACGTGCGTTGGGATAGATGTGTGATTTTACAAATTTCTTCGTACCCTAACCTCTTTCCATTCATGTGATCCTAATCAAAGTTTTCTATAAAACCATGCATTGGGATAGAATTGTACCTTTACAAATTTCTTCGTACCCTAACCTCTTCCCATTCATGTGATCCTAATCACACTTTTCTACAACACGTGCGTTGGGATAGATTTGTGCTTTTACAAATTTCTTCCTAGCCTAACCTCTTTTCATTAATCTGATCCTAATCAAAGTTTTCTATTAAACCATGCATTGGGATATATTTGTACCTTTACAAATTTCTTCGTATCCTAACCTCTTCCCATTCATGTGATCCTAAACACAGGTTTCTACAACACGTGCGTTGGGATAGATTTGTACCTTTACAAATTTCTTCGTATCCTAACCTCTTTCCATTCATGTGATCCTAATCAAACTTTTCTACAAAACCATGCGTTGGGATAGCTTAGTGCTTTACAAATTTCTTCGTACCCTAACCTCTTCCCATTCATGTGATCCTAATCAAAGTTTTCTACAAAACATGCATTGGGATAGATTTGTACCTTTACAAATTTCTTCGTATCTTAAACTCTTCCCATTCATGTGATCCTAATCAGAGTTTTCTACAAAACGTGCGTTGGGATAGATTTGTGCTTTTACAAATTTCTTCGTACCCTAACCTGTTTCCATTCATGTGATCCTAATCAAACTTTTCTACAAAACCATGCGTTGGGTTAGCTTAGTGCTTTACAAATTTCTTCGTACCCTAACCTCTTCCCATTCATGTGATCCTAATCAAAGTTTTCTACAAAACATGCATTGGGATAGATTTGTACCTTTACAAATTTCTTCGTATCTTAAACTCTTCCCATTCATGTGATCCTAATCAGAGTTTTCTACAAAACGTGCGTTGGGATAGATTTGTGCTTTTACAAATTTCTTCGTATCCTAACCTCTTTCCATTCATGTAATCCTAATCAGTGTTTTCTACAAAACGTGCGTTGGGATAGATTTGTGCTTTTACAAATTTCTTCGTACCCTAACCTCTTCCCATTCATGTGATCCAAATCACACTTTTCTACAAAACATGCATTTGGATAGATTTGTACCTTTACAAATTTCTTCGTATCCTAACCTCTTTCCATTCATGTGATCCTAATCAAACTTTTCTACAAAACATGAATTGAGATAGATTTGTAACTTTACAAATTTCCTCGCATCCTAACCTCTTTCCATTCATGTGATCCTAAGCAAACTTTTCTACAAAACCATGCGTTGGGATAGCTTCGTGCTTTAAAAATTTCTTCGTACCCTAACATCTATCCATTCATGTGATCCTAATCAAACTTTTCTACAAAACCATGCGTTGGGATAGCTTAGTGCTTTAAAAGTTTCTTCGTACCCTAACCTCTTTCCATTCATGTGATCCTAATCAAACTTTTCAACAAAACATGCATTTGGATAGATTTGTACCTTTACAAATTTCTTCGTATCCTAACCTCTTTCCATTCATGTGATCCTAATCAAACTTTTCTACAAAACCATGCGTTGGGATAGCTTAGTGCTTTAAAAATTTCTTCGTACCCTAACCTCTTTCCATTTATGTGATCCTAATCAAACTTTTCTACAAAACCATGCGTTGGGATAGCTTCGTGCTTTAAAAATTTCTTCGTACCCTAACCTCTTTCCATTCATGTGATCCTAATCAAACTCTTCTACAAAACATGCATTGAGATAGATTTGTACCTTTACAAAATTCTTCGTATCCTAACCTCTTTCCATTTATGTGATCCTAATCAAACTTTTCTACAAAACATGCATTGAGATAGATTCGTACCTTTACAAATTTCTTCGTATCCTAACCTCTTTCCATTTATGTGATCCTAATCAGACTTTTCTACAAAACATGCATTGAGATAGATTCGTACCTTTACAAATTTCTTCGTATCCTAACCTCTTTCCATTCATGTGATCCTAATCTAACTTTTCTACAAAACATGCATTTAATAGATTCGTACCTTTACAAATTTCTTCGTATCCTAACCTCTTTCCATTCATGAGATCCTAATCAATCTTTTCTACAAAACCATGCATTGGGATAGCTTCGTGCTTTAATGATTTCTTTGTACCCTAACCTCTTCCCATTCATCTGGTCCTAATCAGAGTTTTGTACAAAACGTGCGTTGGGATAGATGTGTGCTTTTACAAATTTCTTCGTACCCTAACCTCTTTCCATTCATGTGATCCTAATCAAAGTTTTCTATAAAACCATGCATTGGGATAGAATTGTACCTTTACAAATTTCTTCGTACCCTAACCTCTTTCCATTCATGTGACCCTAATAAAACTTTTCTACAAAACCATGAATTGTGATAGATTTGTACCTTTACAAATTTCTTCGTATCCTAACCTCTTTCCATTCATGTGATCCTAATCAGAGATTTCTACAAAACGTGCGTTGGGATAGATTTGTGCTTTTACAAATTTCTTCGTACCCTAACCTCTTCCCATTCATGTGATCCTAATCACACTTTTCTACAACACGTGCGTTGGGATAGATTTGTGCTTTTACAAATTTCTTCCTAGCCTAACCTCTTTTCATTAATCTGATCCTAATCAAAGTTTTCTATTAAACCATGCATTGGGATATATTTGTACCTTTACAAATTTCTTCGTATCCTAACCTCTTCCCATTCTTGTGATGCTAAACACAGGTTTCTACAACACGTGCGTTGGGATAGATTTGTACTTTTACAAATTTCTTCCTACACTAACCTCTTTTCATTAATCTGATCCTAATCAAATTGTTCTATAAAACCATGCGTTGGGATATATTTGTACCTTTACAAATTTATTCGTATCCTAACCTCTTTCCATTCATGTGATCCTAATCAAACTTTTTTTACAAAACATGTATTGGGATAGATTTGTACCTTTAAAAATTTCTTCGTACCCTAACCTCTTTCCATTCATGTGATCCTAATCAAACTTTTCTACAAAACATGCATTTGGATAGATTTGTACCTTTACAAATTTCTTCGTATCCTAACCTCTTTCCATTCATGTAATCCTAATCACACTTTTCTACAACACGTGCGTTGGGATAGATTTGTGCTTTTACAAATTTCTTCGTATCCTAACCTCTTTTCATTAATCTGATCCTAATCAAACTTTTCTGCAAAACATGCATTGAGATAGATTTGTACCTTTACAAATTTCTTCGTATCCTAACCTCTTTCCATTCATGTGATCCTAATCAAACTTTTCTACAAAACCATGCGTTGGGATAGCTTCGTGCTTTAAAAATTTCTTCGTACCCTACCATCTATCCATTCATGTGATCCTAATCAAACTTTTCTACAAAACCATGCGTTGGGATAGCTTAGTGCTTTACAAATTTCTTCGTACCCTAACCTCTTCCCATTCATGTGATCCTAATCAGAGTTTTCTACAAAACATGCATTGGGATAGATTTGTACCTTTACAAATTTCTTCGTATCTTAAACTCTTCCCATTCATGTGATCCTAATCAGAGTTTTCTACAAAACGTGCGTTGGGATAGATTTGTGTTTTTACAAATTTCTTCGTACCCTAACCTGTTTCCATTCATGTGATCCTAATCAAACTTTTCTACAAAACCATGCGTTGGGATAGCTTAGTGCTTTACAAATTTCTTCGTACCCTAACCTCTTCCCATTCATGTGATCCTAATCAGAGTTTTCTACAAAACATGCATTGGGATAGATTTGTACCTTTCCAAATTTCTTCGTATCTTAAACTCTTCCCATTCATGTGATCCTAATCAGAGTTTTCTACAAAACGTGCGTTGGGATAGATTTGTACCTTTCCAAATTTCTTCGTATCTTAAACTCTTCCCATTCATGTGATCCTAATCAGAGTTTTCTACAAAACATGCATTGGGATAGATTTGTACCTTTCCAAATTTCTTCGTATCTTAAACTCTTCCCATTCATGTGATCCTAATCAGAGTTTTCTACAAAACATGCATTGGGATAGATTTGTACCTTTCCAAATTTCTTCGTATCCTAACCTCTTTCCATTCATGTGATCCTAATCAGTGTTTTCTACAAAACGTGCGTTGGGATAGATTTGTGCTTTTACAAATTTCTTCGTACCCTAACCTCTTCCCATTCATGTGATCCAAATCACACTTTTCTACAAAACATGCATTTGGATAGATTTGTACCTTTACAAATTTCCTCGCATCCTAACCTCTTTCCATTCATGTGATCCTAAGGAAACTTTTCTACAAAACCATGCGTTGGGATAGCTTCGTGCTTTAAAAATTTCTTCGTACCCTAACATCTATCCATTCATGTGATCCTAATCAAACTTTTCTACAAAACCATGCGTTGGGATAGCTTAGTGCTTTAAAAATTTCTTCGTACCCTAACCTCTTTCCATTCATGTGATCCTAATCAAACTTTTCTACAAAACATGCATTTGGATAGATTTGTACCTTTACAAATTTCTTCGTATCCTAACCTCTTTCCATTCATGTGATCCTAATCAAACTTTTCTACAAAACCATGCGTTGGGATAGCTTAGTGCTTCAAAAATTTCTTCGTACCCTAACCTCTTTCCATTTATGTGATCCTAATCAAACTTTTCTACAAAACCATGCGTTGGGATAGCTTCGTGCTTTAAAAATTTCTTCGTATCCTAACCTCTTTCCATTCATGTGATCCTAATCAAACTTTTCTATAAAACCATGCATTGGGATAGAACTGTACCTTTACAAATTTCTTCGTACCCTAACCTCTTTCCATTCATGTGATCCTAATCAGAGTTTTCTACAAAACGTGCGTTGGGATAGATTTGTGCTTTTACAAATTTCTTCGTACCCTAACCTCTTCCCATTCATGTGATCCTAATCAAACTTTTCTACAAAACATGCATTTGGATAGATTTGTACCTTTACAAATTTCTTCGTATCCTAACCTCTTTCCATTCATGTGATCCTAATCAGAGTTTTCTACAAAACGTGCGTTGGGGTAGATATGTGCTTTTACAAATTTCTTCGTACCCTAACCTCTTCCCATTCATGTGATCCTAATCACACTTTTCTACAACACGTGCGTTGGGATAGATTTGTGCTTTTACAAATTTCTTCCTAGCCTAACCTCTTTTCATTAATCTGATCCTAATCAAAGTTTTCTATAAAACCATGCATTGGGATATATTTGTACCTTTACAAATTTCTTCGTATCCTAACCTCTTACCATTCATGTGATCCTAATCACAGGTTTCTACAACACGTGCGTTGGGATAGATTTGTACTTTTACAAATTTCTTCCTACACTAACCTCTTTTCATTAATCTGATCCTAATCAAATTGTTCTATAAAACCATGCGTTGGGATATATTTGTACCTTTACAAATTTCTTCGTATCCTAACCTCTTTCCATTCATGTGATCCTAATCAAACTTTTCTACAAAACATGTATTGGGATAGAATTGTACCTTTACAAATTACTTCGTATCCTAACCTCTTTAAATTCATGTGATCCTAATCAGAGTTTTCTACAAAACGTGTGTTGGGAGAGATTTGTGCATTTACATTTTTCTTCGTACCCTAACCTCTTTCCATTCATGTGATCCTAATCAAACTTTTCTACAAAACCATGCGTTGGGATAGCTTCGTGCTTTAAAAATTTCTTCGTACCCTAACCTCTTTCCATTCATGTGATCCTAATCAAACTCTTCTACAAAACATGCATTGAGATAGATTTGTACCTTTACAAAATTCTTCGTATCCTAACCTCTTTCCATTTATGTGATCCTAATCAAACTTTTCTACAAAACATGCATTGAGATAGATTCGTACCTTTACAAATTTCTTCGTATCCTAACCTCTTTCCATTTATGTGATCCTAATCAGACTTTTCTACAAAACATGCATTGAGATAGATTCGTACCTTTACAAATTTCTTCGTATCCTAACCTCTTTCCATTCATGTGATCCTAATCTAACTTTTCTACAAAACATGCATTTAATAGATTCGTACCTTTACAAATTTCTTCGTATCCTAACCTCTTTCCATTCATGAGATCCTAATCAAACTTTTCTACAAAACCATGCATTGGGATAGCTTCGTGCTTTAATGATTTCTTTGTACCCTAACCTCTTCCCATTCATCTGGTCCTAATCAGAGTTTTGTACAAAACGTGCGTTGGGATAGATGTGTGATTTTACAAATTTCTTCGTACCCTAACCTCTTTCCATTCATGTGATCCTAATCAAAGTTTTCTATAAAACCATGCATTGGGATAGAATTGTACCTTTACAAATTTTTTCGTACCCTAACCTCTTCCCATTCATGTGATCCTAATCACACTTTTCTACAACACGTGCGTTGGGATAGATTTGTGCTTTTACAAATTTCTTCCTAGCCTAACCTCTTTTCATTAATCTGATCCTAATCAAAGTTTTCTATTAAACCATGCATTGGGATATATTTGTACCTTTACAAATTTCTTCGTATCCTAACCTCTTCCCATTCATGTGATCCTAAACACAGGTTTCTACAACACGTGCGTTGGGATAGATTTGTACCTTTACAAATTTCTTCGTATCCTAACCTCTTTCCATTCATGTGATCCTAATCAAACTTTTCTACAAAACCATGCGTTGGGATAGCTTAGTGCTTTACAAATTTCTTCGTACCCTAACCTCTTCCCATTCATGTGATCCTAATCAGAGTTTTCTACAAAACATGCATTGGGATAGATTTGTACCTTTACAAATTTCTTCGTATCTTAAACTCTTCCCATTCATGTGATCCTAATCAGAGTTTTCTACAAAACGTGCGTTGGGATAGATTTGTGCTTTTACAAATTTCTTCGTACCCTAACCTGTTTCCATTCATGTGATCCTAATCAAACTTTTCTACAAAACCATGCGTTGGGTTAGCTTAGTGCTTTACAAATTTCTTCGTACCCTAACCTCTTCCCATTCATGTGATCCTAATCAAAGTTTTCTACAAAACATGCATTGGGATAGATTTGTACCTTTACAAATTTCTTCGTATCTTAAACTCTTCCCATTCATGTGATCCTAATCAGAGTTTTCTACAAAACGTGCGTTGGGATAGATTTGTGCTTTTACAAATTTCTTCGTATCCTAACCTCTTTCCATTCATGTAATCCTAATCAGTGTTTTCTACAAAACGTGCGTTGGGATAGATTTGTGCTTTTACAAATTTCTTCGTACCCTAACCTCTTCCCATTCATGTGATCCAAATCACACTTTTCTACAAAACATGCATTTGGATAGATTTGTACCTTTACAAATTTCTTCGTATCCTAACCTCTTTCCATTCATGTGATCCTAATCAAACTTTTCTACAAAACATGAATTGAGATAGATTTGTAACTTTACAAATTTCCTCGCATCCTAACCTCTTTCCATTCATGTGATCCTAAGCAAACTTTTCTACAAAACCATGCGTTGGGATAGCTTCGTGCTTTAAAAATTTCTTCGTACCCTAACATCTATCCATTCATGTGATCCTAATCAAACTTTTCTACAAAACCATGCGTTGGGATAGCTTAGTGCTTTAAAAGTTTCTTCGTACCCTAACCTCTTTCCATTCATGTGATCCTAATCAAACTTTTCTACAAAACATGCATTTGGATAGATTTGTACCTTTACAAATTTCTTCGTATCCTAACCTCTTTCCATTCATGTGATCCTAATCAAACTTTTCTACAAAACCATGCGTTGGGATAGCTTAGTGCTTTAAAAATTTCTTCGTACCCTAACCTCTTTCCATTTATGTGATCCTAATCAAACTTTTCTACAAAACCATGCGTTGGGATAGCTTCGTGCTTTAAAAATTTCTTCGTACCCTAACCTCTTTCCATTCATGTGATCCTAATCAAACTCTTCTACAAAACATGCATTGAGATAGATTTGTACCTTTACAAAATTCTTCGTATCCTAACCTCTTTCCATTTATGTGATCCTAATCAAACTTTTCTACAAAACATGCATTGAGATAGATTCGTACCTTTACAAATTTCTTCGTATCCTAACCTCTTTCCATTTATGTGATCCTAATCAGACTTTTCTACAAAACATGCATTGAGATAGATTCGTACCTTTACAAATTTCTTCGTATCCTAACCTCTTTCCATTCATGTGATCCTAATCTAACTTTTCTACAAAACATGCATTTAATAGATTCGTACCTTTACAAATTTCTTCGTATCCTAACCTCTTTCCATTCATGAGATCCTAATCAAACTTTTCTACAAAACCATGCATTGGGATAGCTTCGTGCTTTAATGATTTCTTTGTACCCTAACCTCTTCCCATTCATCTGGTCCTAATCAGAGTTTTGTACAAAACGTGCGTTGGGATAGATGTGTGCTTTTACAAATTTCTTCGTACCCTAACCTCTTTCCATTCATGTGATCCTAATCAAAGTTTTCTATAAAACCATGCATTGGGATAGAATTGTACCTTTACAAATTTCTTCGTACCCTAACCTCTTTCCATTCATGTGACCCTAATAAAACTTTTCTACAAAACCATGAATTGTGATAGATTTGTACCTTTACAAATTTCTTCGTATCCTAACCTCTTTCCATTCATGTGATCCTAATCAGAGATTTCTACAAAACGTGCGTTGGGATAGATTTGTGCTTTTACAAATTTCTTCGTACCCTAACCTCTTCCCATTCATGTGATCCTAATCACACTTTTCTACAACACGTGCGTTGGGATAGATTTGTGCTTTTACAAATTTCTTCCTAGCCTAACCTCTTTTCATTAATCTGATCCTAATCAAAGTTTTCTATTAAACCATGCATTGGGATATATTTGTACCTTTACAAATTTCTTCGTATCCTAACCTCTTCCCATTCTTGTGATGCTAAACACAGGTTTCTACAACACGTGCGTTGGGATAGATTTGTACTTTTACAAATTTCTTCCTACACTAACCTCTTTTCATTAATCTGATCCTAATCAAATTGTTCTATAAAACCATGCGTTGGGATATATTTGTACCTTTACAAATTTCTTCGTATCCTAACCTCTTTCCATTCATGTGATCCTAATCAAACTTTTTTTACAAAACATGTATTGGGATAGATTTGTACCTTTAAAAATTTCTTCGTACCCTAACCTCTTTCCATTCATGTGATCCTAATCAAACTTTTCTACAAAACATGCATTTGGATAGATTTGTACCTTTACAAATTTCTTCGTATCCTAACCTCTTTCCATTCATGTAATCCTAATCACACTTTTCTACAACACGTGCGTTGGGATAGATTTGTGCTTTTACAAATTTCTTCGTATCCTAACCTCTTTTCATTAATCTGATCCTAATCAAACTTTTCTGCAAAACATGCATTGAGATAGATTTGTACCTTTACAAATTTCTTCGTATCCTAACCTCTTTCCATTCATGTGATCCTAATCAAACTTTTCTACAAAACCATGCGTTGGGATAGCTTCGTGCTTTAAAAATTTCTTCGTACCCTACCATCTATCCATTCATGTGATCCTAATCAAACTTTTCTACAAAACCATGCGTTGGGATAGCTTAGTGCTTTACAAATTTCTTCGTACCCTAACCTCTTCCCATTCATGTGATCCTAATCAGAGTTTTCTACAAAACATGCATTGGGATAGATTTGTACCTTTACAAATTTCTTCGTATCTTAAACTCTTCCCATTCATGTGATCCTAATCAGAGTTTTCTACAAAACGTGCGTTGGGATAGATTTGTGTTTTTACAAATTTCTTCGTACCCTAACCTGTTTCCATTCATGTGATCCTAATCAAACTTTTCTACAAAACCATGCGTTGGGATAGCTTAGTGCTTTACAAATTTCTTCGTACCCTAACCTCTTCCCATTCATGTGATCCTAATCAGAGTTTTCTACAAAACATGCATTGGGATAGATTTGTACCTTTCCAAATTTCTTCGTATCTTAAACTCTTCCCATTCATGTGATCCTAATCAGAGTTTTCTACAAAACGTGCGTTGGGATAGATTTGTACCTTTCCAAATTTCTTCGTATCTTAAACTCTTCCCATTCATGTGATCCTAATCAGAGTTTTCTACAAAACATGCATTGGGATAGATTTGTACCTTTCCAAATTTCTTCGTATCTTAAACTCTTCCCATTCATGTGATCCTAATCAGAGTTTTCTACAAAACATGCATTGGGATAGATTTGTACCTTTCCAAATTTCTTCGTATCCTAACCTCTTTCCATTCATGTGATCCTAATCAGTGTTTTCTACAAAACGTGCGTTGGGATAGATTTGTGCTTTTACAAATTTCTTCGTACCCTAACCTCTTCCCATTCATGTGATCCAAATCACACTTTTCTACAAAACATGCATTTGGATAGATTTGTACCTTTACAAATTTCCTCGCATCCTAACCTCTTTCCATTCATGTGATCCTAAGGAAACTTTTCTACAAAACCATGCGTTGGGATAGCTTCGTGCTTTAAAAATTTCTTCGTACCCTAACATCTATCCATTCATGTGATCCTAATCAAACTTTTCTACAAAACCATGCGTTGGGATAGCTTAGTGCTTTAAAAATTTCTTCGTACCCTAACCTCTTTCCATTCATGTGATCCTAATCAAACTTTTCTACAAAACATGCATTTGGATAGATTTGTACCTTTACAAATTTCTTCGTATCCTAACCTCTTTCCATTCATGTGATCCTAATCAAACTTTTCTACAAAACCATGCGTTGGGATAGCTTAGTGCTTCAAAAATTTCTTCGTACCCTAACCTCTTTCCATTTATGTGATCCTAATCAAACTTTTCTACAAAACCATGCGTTGGGATAGCTTCGTGCTTTAAAAATTTCTTCGTATCCTAACCTCTTTCCATTCATGTGATCCTAATCAAACTTTTCTATAAAACCATGCATTGGGATAGAACTGTACCTTTACAAATTTCTTCGTACCCTAACCTCTTTCCATTCATGTGATCCTAATCAGAGTTTTCTACAAAACGTGCGTTGGGATAGATTTGTGCTTTTACAAATTTCTTCGTACCCTAACCTCTTCCCATTCATGTGATCCTAATCAAACTTTTCTACAAAACATGCATTTGGATAGATTTGTACCTTTACAAATTTCTTCGTATCCTAACCTCTTTCCATTCATGTGATCCTAATCAGAGTTTTCTACAAAACGTGCGTTGGGGTAGATATGTGCTTTTACAAATTTCTTCGTACCCTAACCTCTTCCCATTCATGTGATCCTAATCACACTTTTCTACAACACGTGCGTTGGGATAGATTTGTGCTTTTACAAATTTCTTCCTAGCCTAACCTCTTTTCATTAATCTGATCCTAATCAAAGTTTTCTATAAAACCATGCATTGGGATATATTTGTACCTTTACAAATTTCTTCGTATCCTAACCTCTTACCATTCATGTGATCCTAATCACAGGTTTCTACAACACGTGCGTTGGGATAGATTTGTACTTTTACAAATTTCTTCCTACACTAACCTCTTTTCATTAATCTGATCCTAATCAAATTGTTCTATAAAACCATGCGTTGGGATATATTTGTACCTTTACAAATTTCTTCGTATCCTAACCTCTTTCCATTCATGTGATCCTAATCAAACTTTTCTACAAAACATGTATTGGGATAGAATTGTACCTTTACAAATTACTTCGTATCCTAACCTCTTTAAATTCATGTGATCCTAATCAGAGTTTTCTACAAAACGTGTGTTGGGAGAGATTTGTGCATTTACATTTTTCTTCGTACCCTAACCTCTTTCCATTCATGTGATCCTAATCAAACTTTTCTACAAAACCATGCGTTGGGATAGCTTCATGCTTTAAAAATTTCTTCGTACCCTAACCTCTTTCCATTCATGTGATCCTAATCAAACTCTTCTACAAAACATGCATTGAGATAGATTTGTACCTTTACAAAATTCTTCGTATCCTAACCTCTTTCCATTTATGTGATCCTAATCAAACTTTTCTACAAAACATGCATTGAGATAGATTCGTACCTTTACAAATTTCTTCGTATCCTAACCTCTTTCCATTTATGTGATCCTAATCAGACTTTTCTACAAAACATGCATTGAGATAGATTCGTACCTTTACAAATTTCTTCGTATCCTAACCTCTTTCCATTCATGTGATCTTAATCTAACTTTTCTACAAAACATGCATTTAATAGATTCGTACCTTTACAAATTTCTTCGTATCCTAACCTCTTTCCATTCATGAGATCCTAATCAAACTTTTCTACAAAACCATGCATTGGGATAGCTTCGTGCTTTAATGATTTCTTTGTACCCTAACCTCTTCCCATTCATCTGGTCCTAATCAGAGTTTTGTACAAAACGTGCGTTGGGATAGATGTGTGATTTTACAAATTTCTTCGTACCCTAACCTCTTTCCATTCATGTGATCCTAATCAAAGTTTTCTATAAAACCATGCATTGGGATAGAATTGTACCTTTACAAATTTTTTCGTACCCTAACCTCTTCCCATTCATGTGATCCTAATCACACTTTTCTACAACACGTGCGTTGGGATAGATTTGTGCTTTTACAAATTTCTTCCTAGCCTAACCTCTTTTCATTAATCTGATCCTAATCAAAGTTTTCTATTAAACCATGCATTGGGATATATTTGTACCTTTACAAATTTCTTCGTATCCTAACCTCTTCCCATTCATGTGATCCTAAACACAGGTTTCTACAACACGTGCGTTGGGATAGATTTGTACCTTTACAAATTTCTTCGTATCCTAACCTCTTTCCATTCATGTGATCCTAATCAAACTTTTCTACAAAACCATGCGTTGGGATAGCTTAGTGCTTTACAAATTTCTTCGTACCCTAACCTCTTCCCATTCATGTGATCCTAATCAGAGTTTTCTACAAAACATGCATTGGGATAGATTTGTACCTTTACAAATTTCTTCGTATCTTAAACTCTTCCCATTAATGTGATCCTAATCAGAGTTTTCTACAAAACGTGCGTTGGGATAGATTTGTGCTTTTACAAATTTCTTCGTACCCTAACCTGTTTCCATTCGTGTGATCCTAATCAAACTTTTCTACAAAACCATGCGTTGGGTTAGCTTAGTGCTTTACAAATTTCTTCGTACCCTAACCTCTTCCCATTCATGTGATCCTAATCAAAGTTTTCTACAAAACATGCATTGGGATAGATTTGTACCTTTACAAATTTCTTCGTATCTTAAACTCTTCCCATTCATGTGATCCTAATCAGAGTTTTCTACAAAACGTGCGTTGGGATAGATTTGTGCTTTTACAAATTTCTTCGTATCCTAACCTCTTTCCATTCATGTAATCCTAATCAGTGTTTTCTACAAAACGTGCGTTGGGATAGATTTGTGCTTTTACAAATTTCTTCGTACCCTAACCTCTTCCCATTCATGTGATCCAAATCACACTTTTCTACAAAAAATGCATTTGGATAGATTTGTACCTTTACAAATTTCTTCGTATCCTAACCTCTTTCCATTCATGTGATCCTAATCAAACTTTTCTACAAAACATGAATTGAGATAGATTTGTAACTTTACAAATTTCCTCGCATCCTAACCTCTTTCCATTCGTGTGATCCTAAGCAAACTTTTCTACAAAACCATGCGTTGGGATAGCTTCGTGCTTTAAAAATTTCTTCGTACCCTAACATCTATCCATTCATGTGATCCTAATCAAACTTTTCTACAAAACCATGCGTTGGGATAGCTTAGTGCTTTAAAAATTTCTTCGTACCCTAACCTCTTTCCATTCATGTGATCCTAATCAAACTTTTCTACAAAACATGCATTTGGATAGATTTGTACCTTTACAAATTTCTTCGTATCCTAACCTCTTTCCATTCATGTGATCCTAATCAAACTTTTCTACAAAACCATGCGTTGGGATAGCTTAGTGCTTTAAAAATTTCTTCGTACCCTAACCTCTTTCCATTTATGTGATCCTAATCAAACTTTTCTACAAAACCATGCGTTGGGATAGCTTCGTGCTTTAAAAATTTCTTCGTACCCTAACCTCTTTCCATTCATATGATCCTAATCAAACTCTTCTACAAAACATGCATTGAGATAGATTTGTACCTTTACAAAATTCTTCGTATCCTAACCTCTTTCCATTTATGTGATCCTAATCAAACTTTTCTACAAAACATGCATTGAGATAGATTCGTACCTTTACAAATTTCTTCGTATCCTAACCTCTTTCCATTTATGTGATCCTAATCAGACTTTTCTACAAAACATGCATTGAGATAGATTCGTACCTTTACAAATTTCTTCGTATCCTAACCTCTTTCCATTCATGTGATCCTAATCTAACTTTTCTACAAAACATGCATTTAATAGATTCGTACCTTTACAAATATCTTCGTATCCTAACCTCTTTCCATTCATGAGATCCTAATCAAACTTTTCTACAAAACCATGCATTGGGATAGCTTCGTGCTTTAATGATTTCTTTGTACCCTAACCTCTTCCCATTCATCTGGTCCTAATCAGAGTTTTGTACAAAACGTGCGTTGGGATAGATGTGTGCTTTTACAAATTTCTTCGTACCCTAACCTCTTTCCATTCATGTGATCCTAATCAAAGTTTTCTATAAAACCATGCATTGGGATAGAATTGTACCTTTACAAATTTCTTCGTACCCTAACCTCTTTCCATTCATGTGACCCTAATAAAACTTTTTTTACAAAACCATGAATTGTGATAGATTTGTACCTTTACAAATTTCTTCGTATCCTAACCTCTTTCCATTCATGTGATCCTAATCAGAGATTTCTACAAAACGTGCGTTGGGATAGATTTGTGCTTTTACAAATTTCTTCGTACCCTAACCTCTACCCATTCATGTGATCCTAATCACACTTTTCTACAACACGTGCGTTGGGATAGATTTGTGCTTTTACAAATTTCTTCCTAGCCTAACCTCTTTTCATTAATCTGATCCTAATCAAATTGTTCTATAAAACCATGCGTTGTGATATATTTGTACCTTTACAAATTTCTTCGTATCCTAACCTCTTTCCATTCATGTGATCCTAATCAAACTTTTTTTTACAAAACATGTATTGGGATAGATTTGTACCTTTATAAATTTCTTCGTATCCTAACCTCGTTCCATTCATGTGATCCTATTCAGGGTTTTCTACAAAACATGCATTGAGATAGATTCGTACCTTTACAAATTTCTTCGTATCCTAACATCTTTCCATTCATGTGATCCTAATCAAACTTTTCTACAAAACATGCATTGAGATAGATTCGTACCTTTACAAATTTCTTCGTATCCTAACCTCTTTCCATTCATGTGATCCTAATCAAACTTTTCTACAAAACCATGCTTTGGGATAGCTTCGTGCTTTAAAAATTTCTTCGTACCCTAACCTCTTTCCATTCATGTGATCCTAATCAAACTTTGCTACAAAACCATGCGTTGGGATAGCTTCGTGCTTTAAAAATTTCTTCGTACCCTAACCTATTTCCATTCATGTGATCCTAATCAAACTCTTCTACAAAACATGCATTGAGATAGATTTGTACCTTTACAAATTTCTTCGTAACCTAACCTCTTTCCATTCATGTGATCCTAATCAAACTTTTCTACAAAACATGCATTGAGATAGATTCGTACCTTTACAAATTTCTTCGTATCCTAACCTCTTTCCATTCATGTGATCCTAATCAAACTTTTCTACAAAACCATGCTTTGGGATAGCTTCGTGCTTTAAAAATTTCTTCGTACCCTAACCTCTTTCCATTCATGTGATCCTAATCAAACTTTGCTACAAAACCATGCGTTGGGATAGCTTCGTGCTTTAAAAATTTCTTCGTACCCTAACCTCTTTCCATTCATGTGATCCTAATCAAACTTTTCTACAAAACCATGCTTTGGGATAGCTTCGTGCTTTAAAAATTTCTTCGTACCCTAACCTCTTTCCATTCATGTGATCCTAATCAAACTTTGCTACAAAACCATGCGTTGGGATAGCTTCGTGCTTTAAAAATTTCTTCGTACCCTAACCTCTTTCCATTCATGTGATCCTAATCAAACTCTTCTACAAAACATGCATTGAGATAGATTTGTACCTTTACAAATTTCTTCGTAACCTAACCTCTTTCCATTCATGTGATCCTAATCAAACTTTTCTACAAAACATGCATTGAGATAGATTCGTACCTTTACAAATTTCTTCGTATCCTAACCTCTTTCCATTCATGTGATCCTAATCAAACTTTTCTACAAAACATGCATTGAGATAGATTCGTACCTTTACAAATTTCTTCGTATCCTAACCTCTTTCCATTCATGAGATCCTAATCAAACTTTTCTACAAAACCATGCATTGGGATAGCTTCGTGCTTTAAAGATTTCTTTGTACCCTAACTTCTTCCCATTCATCTGGTCCTAATCAGAGTTTTCTACATAACGTGCGTTGGGATAGATGTGTGCTTTTACAAATTTCTTCGTACCTTAACCTCTTTCCATTCATGTGATCCTAATCAAAGTTTTCTATAAAACCATGCATTGCGATAGAATTGTACCTTTACAAATTTCTTCGTACCCTAACCTCTTTCCATTCATGTGATCCTAATAAAACTTTTCTACAAAACCATGAATTGGGATAGATTTGTACCTTTACAAATTTTTTCTTATCCTAACCTCTTTCCATTCATGTGATCCTAATCAAACTTTTCTACAAAACATGCATTGGGATAGATTTGTACCTTTACAAATTTCTTCGTATCCTAACCTCTTTCCATTCATGTGATCCTAATCAGAGCTTTCTACAAAACGTGCGTTGGGATAGATGTGTGCTTTTACAAATTTCTTCGTACCCTAACCTCTTTCTATTCATGTGATCCTAATCAAAGTTTTCTATAAAACCATGCATTGGGATAGAATTGTACCTTTACAAATTTCTTCGTACCCTAACCTCTTTCCATTCATGTGATCCTAATCAAACTTTTCTACAAAACCATGAATTGGGATAGATTTGTACCTTTAGAAATTTCTTCGTATCCTAACCTCTTTCAATTCATGTGATCCTAATCAAACTTTTCTACAAAACATGCATTGGGATAGATTTGTACCTTTATAAATTTCTTCGTATCCTAACCTCTTTCCATTCATGTGATCCTAATCAAACTTTTCTATAAAACCATGCATTGGGATAGAATGGTACATTTACAAATTTCTTCGTACCCTAACCTCTTTCCATTCATGTGATCCTAATCAAACTTTTCTACAAAACCATGAATTGGGATAGATTTGTACCTTTACAAATTTCATCGTATCCTAACCTCTTTCCATTCATGTAATCCTAATCAGAGTTTTCTTCAAAACGTGCGTTGGGATAGATTTGTGCTTTCACAAATTTCTTCCTAGCCTAACCTCTTTTCATTAATCTGATCCTAATCAAAGTTTTCTATAAAACCATGCATTGGGATATATTTGTACCTTTACAAATTTCTTCGTATCCTAACCTCTTTACATTCATGTGATCCTTATCAAACTTTTCTACAAAACCATGCGTTGGGATAGCTTCGTGCTTTAAAAATTTCTTCGTACCCTAACCTCTTCCCATTCATGTGATCCTAATCAGAGTTTTCTACAAAAAGTGTGTTGGGATGGATTTGTGCTTTTACAAATTTCTTCGTACCCTAACCTCTTTCCATTCATGTGATCCTAATCAAACTTTTCTACAAAACGTGCGTTGGGATAGATTTGTGATTTTACAAATTTCTTCGTACCCTAACCTCTTTCGATTCATGTGATCCTAATCAAAATTTTCTATAAAACCATGCATTGGGATAGATTTGTTCCTTTACAAATTTCTTCGAATCCTAACCTCTTTCCATTCATGTGATCCTAATCAGCGTTTTCTACAAAACGTGGGTTGGGATAGATTTGTGCTTTTACAAATTTCTTCGTACCCTAACCTCTTTCCATTCATGTGATCCTAATCAAACTTTTCTACAAAACCATGCGTTGGGATAGCTTCGTGCTTTAAAAATTTCTTCGTACCCTAACCTCTTTCCATTCATGTGATACTAATCAAACTTTTCTGCAAAACCATGCGTTGGTATAGCTTCGTGCTTTAAAAATTTCTTCGTACCCTAACCTCTTTCCATTCACGTGATCATAATCAAAGTTTTCTATAAAACCATGCATTGGGACAGATTTGTACCTTTACAAATTTCTTCGTATCCTAACCTCTTTCCATTCATGTGATCCTAATCAAACTTTTCTACAAAACATGCATTGAGATAGATTTGTACCTTTACAAATTTCTTCGTATCCTAACCTCTTTCCATTCATGTGATCCTAATCAAACTTTTCTACAAAACCATGCGTTGGGATAGCTTCGTGCTTTAAAAATTTCTTCGTACCCTAACATCTATCCATTCATGTGATCCTAACCAAACTTTTCTACAAAACCATGCGTTGGGATAGCTTAGTGCTTTAAAAATTTCTTCGTACCCTAACCTCTTTCCATTCATGTGATCCTAATCAAACTTTTCTACAAAACCATGCGTTCGATAGCTTCGTGCTTTAAAAATTTCTTCGTACCCTAACCTCTATCCATTCATGTGATCCTAATCAAACTTTTCTACAAAACCATGCGTTAGGATAGCTTCGTGCTTTAAAAATTTCTTCGTACCCTAACCTCTATCCATTCATGTGATCCTAATCAAACTTTTCTACATAAACATGCGTTAGGATAGCTTCGTGCTTTAAAAATTTCTACGTACCCTAACCTCTATCCATTCATGTGATACTAATCAAACTTTTCTACAAAACCATGCGTTCGATAGCTTCGTGCTTTAAAAATTTCTTCGTACCCTAACCTCTATCCATTCATGTGATCCTAATCAAACTTTTCTACAAAACCATGCGTTAGGATAGCTTCGTGCTTTAAAAATTTCTTCGTACCCTAACCTCTATCCATTCATGTGATCCTAATCAAACTTTTCTACAAAACCATGCGTTCGATAGCTTCGTGCTTTAAAAATTTCTTCGTACCCTAACCTCTTTCCATTCATGTGATCCTAATCAAACTTTTCTACAAAACCATGCGTTCGATAGCTTCGTGCTTTAAAAATTTCTTCGTACCCTAACCTCTATCCATTCATGTGATCCTAATCAAACTTTTCTACAAAACCATGCGTTAGGATAGCTTCGTGCTTTAAAAATTTCTTCGTACCCTAACCTCTATCCATTCATGTGATCCTAATCAAACTTTTCTACAAAACCATGCGTTCGATAGCTTCGTGCTTTAAAAATTTCTTCGTACCCTAACCTCTTTCCATTCATGTGATCCTAATCAAACTTTTCTACAAAACCATGCGTTCGATAGCTTCGTGCTTTAAAAATTTCTTCGTACCCTAACCTCTATCCATTCATGTGATCCTAATCAAACTTTTCTACAAAACCATGCGTTAGGATAGCTTCGTGCTTTAAAAATTTCTTCGTACCCTAACCTCTATCCATTCATGTGATCCTAATCAAACTTTTCTACAAAACCATGCGTTAGGATAGCTTCGTGCTTTAAAAATTTCTTCGTACCCTAACCTCTATCCATTCATGTGATCCTAATCAAACTTTTCTACATAAACATGCGTTAGGATAGCTTCGTGCTTTAAAAATTTCTACGTACCCTAACCTCTTTCCATTTATGTGATCCTAATCAAACTTTTCTACAAAACATGCATTGAGATAGATTCGTACCTTTACAAATTTCTTCGTATCCTAACCTCTTTCCATTCATGTGATCCTAATCAAACTTTTCTACAAAACATGCATTGAGATAGATTCGTACCTTTACAAATTTCTTCGTATCCTAACCTCTTTCCATTCATGTAATCCTAATCAGAGTTTTCTACAAAACCTGTGTTGGGATAGATTTGTGCTTTTACAAATTTCTTCGTACCCTAACCTCTTTCCATTCATGTGATCCTAATCAAACTTTTCTACAAAACATGCATTGAGATAGATTTGTACCTTTACAAATTTCTTCGTATCCTAACCTCTTTCCATTCATGTGATCCTAATCAAACTTTTCTACAAAACCTTGCGTTGGGATAGCTTCGTGCTTTAAAAATTTCTTCGTACCCTAACATCTTTCCATTCATGTGATCCTAATCAAACTTTTCTACAAAACCATGCGTTGGGATAGCTTAGTGCTTTAAAAATTTCTTCGTACCCTAACCTCTTTCCATTCATGTGATCCTAATCAAACTTTTCTACAAAACATGCATTTGGATAGATTTGTACCTTTACAAATTTCTTCGTATCCTAACCTCTTTCCATTCATGTAATCCTAATCAGAGTTTTCTTCAAATCGTGCGTTGGGATAGCTTCGTGCTTTAAAAATTTCTTCGTACCCTAACATCTATCCATTCATGTGATCCTAATCACACTTTTCTACAACACGTGCGTTGGGATAGATTTGTGCTTTTACAAATTTCTTCGTATCCTAACCTCTTTTCATTAATCTGATCCTAATCAAACTTTTCTGCAAAACATGCATTGAGATAGATTTGTACCTTTACAAATTTCTTCGTATCCTAACCTCTTTCCATTCATGTGATCCTAATCAAACTTTTCTACAAAACATGTATTGGGATAGAATTGTACCTTTACAAATTACTTCGTATCCTAACCTCTTTCCATTCATGTGATCCTAATCAGAGTTTTCTACAAAACGTGTGTTGGGAGAGATTTGTGCTTTTACATATTTCTTCGTACCCTAACCTCTTTCCATTCATGTGATCCTAATCAAACTTTTCTACAAAACCATGCGTTGGGATAGCTTCGTGCTTTAAAAATTTCTTCGTACCCTAACCTCTTTCCATTCATGTGATCCTAATCAAACTCTTCTACAAAACATGCATTGAGATAGATTTGTACCTTTACAAAATTCTTCGTATCCTAACCTCTTTCCATTTATGTGATCCTAATCAAACTTTTCTACAAAACATGCATTGAGATAGATTCGTACCTTTACAAATTTCTTCGTATCCTAACCTCTTTCCATTCATGTGATCCTAATCAAACTTTTCTACAAAACATGCATTGAGATAGATTCGTACCTTTACAAATTTCTTCGTATCCTAACCTCTTTCCATTCATGTGATCCTAATCAAACTTTTCTACAAAACATGCATTGAGATAGATTCGTACCTTTACAAATTTCTTCGTATCCTAACCTCTTTCCATTCATGAGATCCTAATCAAACTTTTCTACAAAACCATGCATTGGGATAGCTTCGTGCTTTAAAGATTTCTTTGTACCCTAACCTCTTCCCATTCATCTGGTCCTAATCAGAGTTTTCTACATAACGTGCGTTGGGATAGATGTGTGCTTTTACAAATTTCTTCGTACCTTAACCTCTTTCCATTCATGTGATCCTAATCAAAGTTTTCTATAAAACCATGCATTGGGATAGAATTGTACCTTTACAAATTTCTTCGTACCCTAACCTCTTTCCATTCATGTGATCCTAATAAAACTTTTCTACAAAACCATTAATTGGGATAGATTTGTACCTTTACAAATTTCTTCTTATCCTAACCTCTTTCCATTCATGTGATCCTAATCAAACTTTTCTACAAAGCATGCATTGGGATAGATTTGTACCTATACAAATTTCTTCGTATCCTAACCTCTTTCCATTCATGTGATCCTAATCAGAGTTTTCTACAAAACGTGCGTTGGGATAGATGTGTGCTTTTACAAATTTCTTCGTACCCTAACCTCTTTCTATTCATGTGATCCTAATCAAAGTTTTCTATAAAACCATGCATTGGGATAGAATTGTACCTTTACAAATTTCTTCGTACCCTAACCTCTTTCCATTCATGTGATCCTAAGTAGTAAGTAAATGTTCCTTCAAGACTAAATCTCCCCATGTTATTCTTATGGGAGTTTCGTTTTTAAGACAGGACAATTTTGTGAGGTTATGTGTGTCAAACTTACAATTGAGTGAGGTTATGTGTGTAAAACTTGGCGTCCTTCCCGCTAGATGTCAGCATGGGTGTGGGGTTGAGTGTTTTGGTGGGAAAATGTAAATGTGATGCTTGCTCGTGATTGGTCGGACTGAATTGCCGGTAAAATAGGTTGCAGCATGTGTCGCTAGATGTCGCTGTGGGCGTGGTTTTGGCGGGAAAAATCAAATCTCAGGCCTGTTCGTGATTGGTCCGAAGTTTTGGCGCTAAAGGAGGTTGCAGGACGTGTCGCTTTGGAGCTGAATGTAAACAAACGGGGTTGCCAAATCTCATATTTGGTAAAAATGAAAAGTCCCTAGATAATTCCCCAGGACTTGAAAGTGTGTTTAGATCGCGCGCAAAGGGGGCCTTCGCCCTGGGCCCCCATTCTGGGGCATCCTAGGGAGATCGTTAGGGTGCTTCGCTCTGGGCCCCCACTCTGGCGTTCCCGGGGAGATCGTTAGGGGTGCTTCGCCCTCCTCGGGGCCCCACTCTGGAGGGCCCCCCTGGGATCGACAGCGGTGCAGGGCCCCCTTGTGTGAAAGATGTCGGCGTGCGCGTGAACGCGGCCGGGCGGGGCGGGTTAAATAGAAAATTTTGTCGCGGCGTTGCGTGGGCGAGTCGTGCGGTGGTGCGACGCCCCGGTGCCCCAGTGGGCCGTTGAAAGGAGTTAATTTGAAGCGGGTTTGCGCGCGACCTCGATCGAGGGGAAGGGGGGTGGACTAGTGCTCTAGCCTCCTAAGGGAAACTAGTGCAGTATTGCTTGTGAGATCGACATGTGGATGATGTATAGTGCTCAGGATTATCCCGTGGTGCGAGACGCCGTTAGCGGGGTGGAATGTTTATTGAGGCAGTTCGAGGATGGTGCTAAAGACGCTATGCACGAAGCGGTTTACGACTGGCAACAGATGTACGGCGGTTACGAATATTGTATGAAGCTTCACGGAACGTATTTGAAGGGGATGGAGTTGTGTGAAGCGTGTTTGCGAACGGAAATCTCGTTGGAAGTTTTATATGAGGAATTAAAAAAATTAGATTTGGCGCACCATCTGTCCGATGAGATGAGAAAGTTTTTTAAAATACCGTCCATCGATGATGATGATGAGAAGGGGGATGCGGGGGATGTTGACGCCGACGATGCGGAGGGGGGCGTGTGAAGTGAAGTTTTCTTTTCAATTATATATTATTAGCCTTAGTGAATTCGTTGAGTGAAGACGTTTTTTGTAGTAGGGCAAAGATAATGACGATGAGTGAACCGAGTTTGACAGAGATTGCATCATCATCAGTGGAGGCGGCATCAGCAGTGATGGATGGCGTAGCAAGATTTTTTTCCTGTCTGAATAATATTGGATCGGCAGTTCAGAAACCGGTAAAGAAATTGAAAGATCTACCTGTAGATCGGGAATATCTGATGTTAGACGTCCGAGCCATTAACACGAAAACGCATAGTCGCTCGTTGCTGGTAGAACTGGAAGATTTTGTGTTATTTTTGCCGAAAAGAATAAGTGATTATTTAACTAATGAAAAAATAGCAATGTTAAACATGTGCACGTGTTATTTGGCTTATCGAGGACAGAAACTTGCACAAGATGACGTCACCGATGGCGGTGATGGGGGAGAGGCCGGTGAGGGGATAAAGAAGCAAAAATTCGCTCCTAATTCGTTCGCTCTAGTGGAATTTATACCGATGTTTTTCGAGACATCAAAGCAGTAGTAATCGAGTACGTCTCAAGTGAAAAACACGTGCATCATGTTATTGTCGACGGTGGCCTTGGTGTTGTCGTCGATTGTTGCCGACCGTAAAGTGCTTTACGTAGCTCATCCGGTCGGAGCAAAAGAGGCCTACGTTGGGTTCTATTTTAGCGAAAATGACGACACCTCATCACCATCATCATCATCATCATCTCCAATACCGGAGGCGTGGAATAGAATGCAAACAGAATATGTAAATAGTACCTTCGCATTTTCCTATGCACTGGGGGCCTTTCATCAGCGTCATCGAGAACGTTTTATTTGGATCAAATTACGTTATCTGTATCAAAATGAAAGCTGGCAAGAATCAGAATGGACACCCCTGTTGTGGAATAGAACACATTCCTCGTCACCGGTAGGAGGAGGAGGAGGAGGAGGAAGTGTGGTGGATGGAACTATTAAAGTTTTGTTAATTTCAAATAATGTATTTGCCCTTGTCATACTACTGATGGTTGTATTAATAATTTTTAGATTGTTTACTTACTTTACCTTGTAGATAATTGTATGTAAAAATAAAACATTATTTTATTACATCATCATCTTTTATTTCATTCTTAGTTAAGTACACATAAATAATACAATAATTATAGCTAATAATAATAATAAAAAGAAATTATTCTGTTTGTTTGATTAATTTGTCATTTTGAGACAGTGCGTAATATATTTGATTTACATTATTAATAGCACACCGACAATAATTGAGAATATGTGAAAAACATGGTGGTTTCCAGTGACGTAGAGGAGCCATCTTTTCAAGGAACTCTTCTTCGGACATTCGATCATCCAAGTCTATCACCGGCAACGTCGTGTGATTTCGCAGGTAATCGGATTTAATTTTACCCTTGCAATATATGGTGCTGTCTCGCGACGTGACGACACTTAAGATTTTTTCGATTTCTCGCAAATCCGTATTACCGAAGGACCATCGCAATCCGTGATGATACCTGGTGAGCCAGTTGACGGTGGTCTGTTGCGAAAGTGTCAATTCATGAAATGGACACGGCGGTTTAAAGACATAATGAGCTGTTCGTTCTCCGTCAGTAATGGCCATTTCTTTCGGAACAAAATGGGGTGCTTCGAAGCCCTGCAAATCTATTATTATCATCGTTTACAGGGTGGTAACGGTGCTCGTAACTGGTTCGTACGATACTATGGTGTCGTGAAGTAATAGAACGTACGCGTACGTGTTGTTAGCGAACGCTGTGCTCGCTTCGATCTCAATTTTAATACTAACCGTCCCCGCCTTTACACTCTCGTCCTGTTTCGATAGATCGATGACGTAGAGCGGGGATTTAAGAAATTCGCTGTATCTCATGAGAGGGTGGGGAAAATGAGGGTTGTTTCCGTAGTAGGATGACTGAAAGTCGCAGTAATTTCTGTACGCCTCCGTAAATAAGTTTTTATTAAAGTCCAAGTTCATGCGCCTATTGGGGTGAGCCACCGAATCAATATAGACCGTGATATTTTTTATGTTGGCGTGATTGAAGGTGCTCGCGTTTTCTTTAGCAATATTTTCCTTGTTCACTTGAAATCCCACGATTACATGATGAGGTCTCTCGAAGGCTTTCACGGATCCCAATTCTATAACATCCTCGCGTCCGCTGCGTAACCCGGGTATGATGTTAAGGGTTCTTTTTCGGAAAGGGATCGTGATGAATTTGCCCTTGTCGATTTTGTTTAGGAGCCGTAACTTGGCGGCGTCGCTCAACCTGAAGTGTGGCACTCGCCATTCTATTTTGCTAAGGCTAATGTTTCCATCGCTTTCTGCGCTTTGAATACAATTTGAGTCTGTACGAGCACGAACCAAACTTAACTGCATTTTGGACCATACGATTAACTTATTGTAGTCCTCGGCTATTCCAAACCACAATGATAAGGGTATAAGGCATGAGAACTTCTTATCCGTACTCTCGATGGAAATGGGAAGAGTAAAGGGATCGGCACCCCATCCGGCGATCTCGAGCGATTTAATGGTGTCCTTGTTGTAAGCTGCAAGACCCCTCATGGTGGAGGTAATCCCCGGTCTTCGTATAGACTCGATCATGGTATCGTTCAGGCTTAATTTGACCTCTTCGAACAGATGGGAAATAGCGTTGTTGACTAGATTACATTGTTTTGTGGGGTCCGCAACTTCAAGTTGTCCTTCCACATACAGGAAACTCTCATAAATGCTGACGAGCGAATCTCGTTGTTCCACCGTTATGGTGACTTCATCGCTAGATTTGAAGTTTTCCGCTCGAGTCGGGGGCGTATGGGCGATCCATTTCTGTTCGATAATATCCTCATCGAGTCGGATGTCGTCGAATATGTTTAATTTTTCACTGCTCATCACTTTCTTTCAGAACTGTAAATCCGAGAGATTTCAAAAAGTGAACGTCTTGAGGTTTTAATCGTTTAACGTTCGAACGATTAGTGACGTGTAAAGCGCGAGCCGCTCTTTTATAATGGGATATTATGTCTTCATTCGTCTCCGTTTTTCTCATTATCATATTATTATTATTACCAGTAGTACTAGTAGTGAAGTCTAACCCCATTTTTTCTCTCGTTCTTTCTTTTTAAGCTCCAATCGTATAGTAGCGTCTTCGTGTCCGAAATTTAATCGTTCTCCGTTTTGATTCGTGAGTGATAACGTGATATTATCTATTTGATCCGCAACTACTACTGGAAGATATATTACGTTTGTAGGTTTTTCGTTCACTTGTTCCCCCGGCTCCACGTCCAGCGCGAATTCGTATATTGTATGTACCGGGGTGTCGTTATAATGTGCGCCTCCAGTTATATTACAATTTATTCGTATACTACTGGCCGGTGATATTTTAACGGGTAAATCCGATTCGTGTAATACGTCCGCTTCTAAAACTTTGGGGGAGAAGCCGAGCATGCGTCCGATAGAGTCGTCGGGGCGAAAATCAATGGCATATTTACTTTTGATTTCACACTTTAAAGTGTTCGTATTCGGTTGCAGAGAAAATATTTCTTCCTGCTTGAGAGTTTCATTATTGGTTAGTGCCAATTTTTTCGATATGTACTCATTCAACGAATTTATTTCATATGCCCCCTCCGCTATGAGTAGCTGTCTGTTTTTTTTATCGCCCGGTTTGCGCCAATAGATCTTATTATTGCCTGGATAGATGTTTCGGAGAGCGTTGTAGGTCCAGTAACCTATTAGTCCTAACGTGTACTCGTAGTCGGCATTTAAGGCAACCGGCGGATAATAGTTAGTACTCAGGTAACTGCCTGTACCCGTTAAAGTGAACGTCTCGGACATGATTAAACGAGGACGCGTCACATACCCTCTTTTTATCTCCTCAGAAATTGCAAACACAGATGTCCGCAGTTGTAGGAATTGTAATTTTGATATCGTTCCGTGTTATAGGTCATGTTTCCGGCATTTTTGCCGAAATAGTTCACAAGTTCTCGCGGCGGCTTTAAATTTCCAAATCCGTCGAAATATTCAATCAAGTTGTTGCGTTTCCTGTATGCCACCCAATGCGTTCCTTTCCCCATTGTCGAATCCAAATTGACTATTCCACTTTCGTTCTTCCAAGGTCGCGAAGGTAATCCATCGCGCATAAATACGCCTCGAAAATGGGGTATACCTGCGGCATATTTGTAGATGTCAATGTTGGTGAGAGGACGTCGAGGCAAATTTATTAGTTTTTTGTCGGCTTTTTTCGTAAATAGAGCCCTCTGCCGCCGCTTTTAGGTTTCTTGCTCAAGTACAAACCGAGGCCCGATTTACTCGACAACCGGTGTTTTATAATCATACTTCCGCCTTTTCCGATCGCTATACCCTCCATCCTCCTATTATGGTCCTTCATTTCCGCCAATTGATCTTTAGCGGATTTTACGTCTTTCACGGCTTTAACCACCTGAGATACGCCCCCGGCCAGCGAGCCAAGCGCAGCGAGTCCACCAAAAATGGCCGGCAATAAGGGAAGTAGACCACCTTGTTTTACCGCCCCACCTGGAATAGGAATTACTCGAGGTTGTCTCACACATCTTCTACCTCCTGCTTCTTTAACGGCTCTTCTCGCCGCACCCACAGCTATTTTCGCAGCTTTCGCGATAGTTTCCGCTTGAGCACCTTTTAAGGCGTTAAGTCCGGTTTTCACGATCCTACCGAAAGCGACTTTAGATTGTTTATTACCGCCGCCGCCACCTCCTCTTCCAAACCCCATTCCAAGTTTTCTTTTAGCTTTCATAACGTTGGTCACGAGCCAAGCGTTTGCTTTCTCCGAAACACTGGAATCCTTTGCTTTAACCCGCTTCCAGGCTTCTTGTTCGAGAACTGCGTCCGCAAGATGTCTCGATTTCACGTCCTGATGACTCGAATAAGCGATATCGTGCTCCTTACAAGCGGCGTCCAAGAGATTTACGCCGGGATCTCCGCGTGCTAACCTTTGCCCCAATCGTGTACCGGGACCGCAGAATTGATACCCCGGAAGGTGTAGTTCGACGGGTAGTTTATCTATAAGCTTGTTTAAGACACCTCCGCCTTCGTGCACGATCATTTGAACGAATAACTTCGTATCATGCGTACAAGCTTATTTATAGCATAATCTTCATTTTTTATTACTTGCCGGATATAGCGGAAAAAAGAATGAAAATCGTGCAACAACGTGAAAGGTTAACCGTACGCGATTTGGAAAAGGAGCTGCTCATGGACTCTGGGGCAAAAGTTGATGGTGCTAAGCATAGCAGTTTGTTCCCATCCTCCATCAGGTGCTTGATAGTGGGACCCTCCGGTTCCGGCAAATCAAATGCGATGCTCTCCATGTTGGTGGAGCCCAAAGGGTTGAAGTTCGCCAATATTTATATTTATTCCCGGTCTCTTCATCAACCGAAGTATACGTTTTTGAAAGAAGCGCTGAAGCGTGTAAAAGGCATGGGGTATTTTACTTTTAGCGAAAACGAGTCCGTCATGATGCCCGATGAAGCGCGCCCTAACTCGATTTTCGTGTTTGACGACGTCAGCATGGACAATCAGAATCCGATGCGTCATTTCTTCAGCATGGGGCGACATCACGGTATAGACAGTTTCTATCTCTGTCAGTCTTACACGAAAATTCCTAAACATCTGCTGCGCGATAACGCGAACATGTTATTGATTTTTAAACAGGACGACTTAAACATGCGTCACGTTTACGAAGATCATGTGAGCATCGATATGTCTTTTAATAAATTTCGGGACATGTGCACTCGGTGCTGGAAAGACAGTCGCTACGGATTTCTAATGATCAACAAGGATTGTGACGTCAACAACGGACGTTACAGAATAAATTTTGACGGTTTTATTAGACCCTAACCGCTATAAATTCGAAGTAATTTAGCTAGCTCATCTAGTCGAACTAAAGTAGCGATCGATATTGTAACCTTATTATTATGGGGGACAACATCGCAGCCGATAAACTTCGTAAAAGAGCATTAATTCGAGTTGCTAATGATATACGAAGGAAATTTAAAGCCTTACAATCGGGCGCGCAACTTAAAGAAATCGCTTTTGCGAAAACGCACAAACCCCTTCTGGATCCTATAGAAGACATCGCTCGCTCCCTGAAAACCATTAACGAAAAAGGAAAAATAAGCGCTCCGATGAAAATGCCGTTGGCCTGGTCCACACCCGTTTTTAGCACAGTAGCGGCTACTCCAAGTACTTCCTCTCCTACATCAAAATTGCTTACAGAAATGCACACATCGGTTTCCCCTAGATCAAAATTGCTTAAAAAAATACACACATCGTTCAAGATGAAGGGTGAAGACGAAGAAGTAGAAAAAGTGGAAGAAGAAGGCGACGAAGCAGGAGGGGTGGACAAAAGGGTGGAGTCTGGTAACGAGGATATATATCCGGCATGGGAAAATGTGTCAACGCGAGACTTTTTAGAACAATATCACCCGCTACCTAGGAAATATCTTTCTCTTATGCTGCGAAACGATCGAAGTATAGATAACTCCCCGTACGGTGTTAAGTATGACGTTAATTTGGATAAATGGAATTTTGGAGATTCCTTCCTCGACGTTGGAAATAGAGAGAAATATTTTAAAGTCAAAGGAGTTAGGTATGATGGAACGCATGGGTTGTATGAACTTTTAGTTCTAAAACGACCCGCTAACTATACAAGGCAAGACGTTAGAAATTACATAAGTATACTTCGCGCCACCAATGTCGATAAAATACCGCTATCGAAACGTTATGTTGGCTATAAATATACGGAGATCATTAAACCGATCATTGAATCATTAGAAGAAAAAGAAATGAGAGAAACAACGGGCAAAGGTGTACTTTCCAGTATGAAGCGTGTCAATGATAATCCCATCGAATATGTGTATTGGGATACGCCCTCAGAGCTCGTTCAACGTTTAAGATTGCTCATTGCTTCTCAGAATGCCGGAAATTCCAATGTTCAAAATGAAATTGCTAGTATTGTTGAGGAATTGCGAGAAAATGGTTATATAGCTTGAAGATGAGTAAAAATTAATTCATTTTCATGATGCCCGTGGATAAATTTGGACGGATGGTTCATCGAAGTTCTTCTTCTTCGGGAGGTAAACAACAACAACGTCCTTTGTTTCCATTAACAAGCACCGGCGGGTTTGACATCGAACAACGACGACTTTCGAATATAGGCCATCCTTTGGAAGAAAACGATGCAGTGCCGTTAAAACGATTAACTGAAGAAGTAAAAACCTGGGAGCGTAGAGAAAAATTCTACACCGACAAAATAGACCCGTTGTTAGTGCAAATTAATAACGGGATAAATCAATTACAGCCAATTATCGAAGCTAAAAAACAGGGGCAATTACTCACTCAGCAGGAATCGATCGATTTAATGAAAACAGAAAGGCAGCGTTTCGAGACGTTTTATGTTTCACTTGTGAACCCCCTTGCCGAAAATTTCAACAAAACCATTGCGAAATTGACTGAACGTGTGGATGCGTTAGAAAGTTACCATAAAAAACAAAAAACGTAAAATATTTAAAATACTAGTACTAATATGAGCGATGTAAAGAGAGCAATCGTTAACGAGATCCACAGGCAGGCTAGAATAAATTTTCCCAGACGTTCAGCAATCGTTCTAGGGTTCGATGACCTCTGGGAAAGCGATATAGCAGTCTTTAACTCTTATGCCCATTACAACAAGGGATATAAATACGTTCTGGTGGTAATAGACGCTTTTTCTAAATATGTGTGGGTAAGGCCTCTAAAATCTAAAAGCGGGAATGAAGTTGCCGGTGCTATGCGGAGCATATTGGATGAAAACTTGCGAAAACCTAATAACTTGGCCACTGACCGCGGAGGTGAATATTTTAACACTCATTTCAAGAAATTAATGTCGGAACATTCCATCAACCACTATTCAACGTTTTCCACTAAGAAAGCATTTTTTGCGGAAAGGGTGATTAGGACACTTAAATCTAATCTCTACAAGGAGTTCAGTTTCAACGGGAATTATAAATGGTTGGATATACTGCAAGATGTTGTCGATAAGTACAACAGCACCGTGCATAGGTCAATTGGTCTAGCCCCCATCAATGTGACATTTCGCACGCCTTTAAATCGTTCGAATGATGATGACGGGGCCCCCCCAAAACCTAAATTTAAAGTAAACGATATGGTTCGTATTTCTAAGTACAGAGGGGTTTTTTCGAAAGGTTATCACCCCCAGTTCAGCACTGAATTATTTCGCATAAGCAGGGTGCAATCAATTAGACCGACAACCTATCTGTTAGAAGATGTGAGAGGTGCCCCAATCAAAGGTTGCTTCTATGAACCGGAATTGATGAAAACTAAACACCCAAAAAGCTTTTTAATTGAACGTGTATTACGAACAAAAAATGATCAATTATATGTGAAATGGTTGGGTTTTGATAACACACACAACAGCTGGATCAAGAAAAGTGATTTATTATAAAAAATAGTCTGTTTTTGTATATACTTTATTTACAATATAATAATAATAATAATAATAATTAGAAAATATGTGCATAAATAATAGTCTACTTATCTATATATACTAAGATTTTATTTACAATAAATAGTTACAATATAATAATGATTAGAAAATATATGTACAAATAATAGTCTACTTATCTAAATGTATATACTAAGATTTTATTTGCAATAAAAAATTATAAAATAACTTCCTCCTCTTCTTCATTTATTTTAAAATGATCCCCATGGAAGGGTATCAATTTTATTTTTTAGTATAAAACGTTTATCATCACATGAATCTAGAGCTTTTTTCCTAATAAAATATGTATAAAGATTATGTTTATCAGAACGAATGCTTCTATTAACGGCATATGTAATGTTTGCACTTAAAAAGCATTAATTTATTATGACATGTCATAATAAATTAATGCTTTGACATTAAGAAAAATATTTTCAGTACACATTTTAAAGAGGGGAACGCAATACATTTTAACAGCGTTTCAGGTTTCAGTTTTAATTCGTGTGTCGGAAACTCTGCACATATGTAATGCGGCTTGAACTCGCGTCTTTTAATCAATAAAAATAGCATTAAAAACAACACAACCGCTTAATAGTGTAAAATGAAAAAGGCTTTTACATAAAAATATACAAGTGTGAAGGAATGTTGATATCTTGTTTGCGTTCCTAAAAATTTCGTTGTAACGTGTAAAATACGAAAAACAGAATGCAGGTAATTTGAGGGAAGTTATTTTTAATTTAATGTATAAAATGTATTGTTTTTATTTTTCTAGCTCGAACAATAAAACTATACAATAATTATTAAGTGATGTCATCATTCATTAAAAGGAATGTTTTTTTTTTTTTTCATGCTAGTGCAATAATTCACTGATGACATCATCCGGCGGAATATATAATATTTTGTTAGAAGGAAAGATGCATTCTTCTTTTAATATTTTTATTCTATTAAAGGAAAAAACAAATGCAGGTAAGTTGATATTGTTATTTTAATTTAATGTATAAAATGTAATGTTTTTTTAGCTCTCAAAACTATGCAACAATTAATGTAAAAAACTGATGAGATCATTTATGAAAGGAATGTATGCACATATGTTTCGAATAATTACATCATCCAGCAGAAAGATGCATTCTCCTTTAAAATAATATCATTATTGTATTTTACTGGCTTCTGTTTTATTCATTGTATTAAAGGAAAAAACAAATGCAGGTAAGTTGATATTGTTATTTTAATTTAATGTATAAAATGTAATGTTTTTATTTTTAGCCTAACATCAAACTATGCAACAATTAACTGTTGACATCATCCAGCAGTACTATTCATGAGAGAGAAGAAAACGATGCATTCCTCTTTAATTATTATTATTATTGTATTTTATAGGTCACTATTCATTATTTGTATTAAAGAAAAATCTACAGTACGCTTATGTTGTTAATATTGTATTTACATCTAGTTAAACGATGATTGTATATTATTTTTTTTCAGCCCCCTTTAATAAAATGTTTACCCCACCACCTTATTATTAATCAGCAGCGAGGCAACCGCCAAATTTTTCAAATTAACTCCTTTCAACGGCCCACTGGGGCACAGGCCCGTCGCACCACCGCACGACTCGCCCACGCAACGCCGCGACAAAATTTTCTATTTAACCCGCCCCGCCCGGCCGCGTTCACGCGCACGCCGACATCTTTCACACAAGGGGGCCCTGCACCGCTGTCGATCCCAGGGGGGCCCTCCAGAGTGGGGCCCCGAGGAGGGCGAAGCACCCCTAACGATCTCCCCGGGAACGCCAGAGTGGGGGCCCAGAGCGAAGCACCCTAACGATCTCCCTAGGATGCCCCAGAATGGGGGCCCAGGGCGAAGGCCCCCTTTGCGCGCGATCTAAACACACTTTCAAGTCCTGGGGAATTATCTAGTGACTTTTCATTTTTACCAAATATGAGATTTGGCAACCCCGTTTGTTTACATTCAGCTCCAAAGCGACACGTCCTGCAACCTCCTTTAGCGCCAAAACTTCGGACCAATCACGAACAGGCCCGAGATTTGATTTTTCCCGCCAAAACCACGCCCACAGCGACATCTAGCGACACATGCTGCAACCTATTTTACCGGCAATTCAATCCGACCAATCACGAGCAAGCATCACATTTACATTTTCCCGCCAAAACACTCAACCCCACACCCATGCTGACATCTAGCGGGAAGGACGCCAAGTTTTACACACATAACCTCACTCAATTGTAAGTTTGACACACATAACCTCACAAAATTGTCCTGTCTTAAAAACGAAACTCCCATAAGAATAACATGGGGAGTCGTGGGCTTGAACCGCTATTTACTTACTACTATCCTAATCAAACTTTTCTACAAAACCATGAATTGGGATAGATTTGTACCTTTGCAAATTTCTTCGTATCCTAACCTCTTTCCATTCATGTGATCCTAATCAAACTTTTCTACAAAACATGCATTGGGATAGATTTGTACCTTTATAAATTTCTTCGTATCCTAACCTCTTTCCATTCATGTGATCCTAATCAAACTTTTCTATAAAACCATGCATTGGGATAGAATGGTACATTTACAAATTTCTTCGTACCCTAACCTCTTTCCATTCATGTGATCCTAATCAAACTTTTCTACAAAACCATGAATTGGGATAGATTTGTACCTTTACAAATTTCATCGTATCCTAACCTCTTTCCATTCATGTAATCCTAATCAGAGTTTTCTTCAAAACGTGCGTTGGGATAGATTTGTGGTTTTACAAATTTCTTTGTACCCTAACCTCTTCCCATTCATGTGATCCTAATCACACTTTTCTACAACACGTGCGTTGGGATAGATTTGTGCTTTTACAAATTTCTTCCTAGCCTAACCTCTTTTCATTAATCTGATCCTAATCAAAGTTTTCTATAAAACCATGCATTGGGATATATTTGTACCTTTACAAATTTCTTCGTATCCTAACCTCTTTACATTCATGTGATCCTAATCAAACTTTTCTACAAAACCATGCGTTGGGATAGCTTCGTGCTTTAAAAATTTCTTCGTACCCTAACCTCTTCCCATTCATGTGATCCTAATCAGAGTTTTCTACAAAAAGTGTGTTGGGATGGATTTGTGCTTTTACAAATTTCTTCGTACCCTAACCTCTTTCCATTCATGTGATCCTAATCAAACTTTTCTACAAAACGTGCGTTGGGATAGATTTGTGATTTTACAAATTTCTTCGTACCCTAACCTCTTTCGATTCATGTGATCCTAATCAAAGTTTTCTATAAAACCATGCATTGGGATAGATTTGTTCCTTTACAAATTTCTTCGAATCCTAACCTCTTTCCATTCATGTGATCCTAATCAGCGTTTTCTACAAAACGTGGGTTGGGATAGATTTGTGCTTTTACAAATTTCTTCGTACCCTAGCCTCTTTCCATTCATGTGATCCTAATCAAACTTTTCTACAAAACCATGCGTTGGGATAGCTTCGTGCTTTAAAAATTTCTTCGTACCCTAACCTCTTTCCATTCATGTGATACTAATCAAACTTTTCTGCAAAACCATGCGTTGGTATAGCTTCGTGCTTTAAAAATTTCTTCGTACCCTAACCTCTTTCCATTCACGTGATCATAATCAAATTTTTCTATAAAACCATGTATTGGGACAGATTTGTACCTTTACAAATTTCTTCGTATCCTAACCTCTTTCCATTCATGTGATCCTAATCAAACTTTTCTAATAAACATGCATTGAGATAGATTTGTACCTTTACAAATTTCTTCGTATCCTAACCTCTTTCCATTCATGTGATCCTAATCAAACTTTTCTACAAAACCATGCGTTGGGATAGCTTCGTGCTTTAAAGATTTCTTTGTACCCTAACCTCTTCCCATTCATCTGGTCCTAATCAGAGTTTTCTACATAACGTGCGTTGGGATAGATGTGTGCTTTTACAAATTTCTTCGTACCTTAACCTCTTTCCATTCATGTGATCCTAATCAAAGTTTTCTATAAAACCATGCATTGGGATAGAATTGTACCTTTACAAATTTCTTCGAACCCTAACCTCTTTCCATTCATGTGATCCTAATAAAACTTTTCTACAAAACCATGAATTGGGATAGATTTATACCTTTACAAATTTCTTCGTATCCTAACCTCTTTCCATTCATGTGATCCTAATCAAACTTTTCTACAAAACATGCATTGGGATAGATTTGTACCTTTACAAACTTCTTCGTATCCTAACCTCTTTCCATTCATGTGATCCTAATCAGAGTTTTCTACAAAACGTGCGTTGGGATAGATGTGTGCTTTTACAAATTTCTTCGTACCCTAACCTCTTTCTATTCATGTGATCCTAATCAAAGTTTTCTATAAAACCATGCATTGGGATAGAATTGAACCTTTACAAATTTCTTCGTACCATAACCTCTATCCATTCATGTGATCCTAATCAAACTTTTCTACAAAACCATGAATTGGGATAGATTTGTACCTTTACAAATTTCTTCGTATCCTAACCTCTTTCCATTCATGTGATCCTAATCAAACTTTTCTACAAAACATGCATTGGGATAGATTTGTACCTTTACAAATTTCTTCGTATCCTAACCTCTTTCCATTCATGTGATCCTAATCAAACTTTTCTATAAAACCATGCATTGGGATAGAATGGTACATTTACAAATTTCTTCGTACCCTAACCTCTTTCCATTCATCTGATCCTAATCAAACTTTTCTACAAAACCATGAATTGGGATAGATTTGTACCTTTACAAATTTCATCGTATCCTAACCTCATTCCATTCATGTGATCCTAATCAAACTTTTCTACAAAACATGCATTTGGATCGATTTGTACCTTTACAAATTTCTTCGTATCCTAACCTCTTTACATTCATGTAATCCTAATCAGAGTTTTCTTCAAAACGTGCGTTGGGATAGATTTGTGCTTTTACAAATTTCTTTGTACCCTAACCTCTTCCCATTCATGTGATCCTAATCACACTTTTCTACAAAACCATGCGTTGGGATAGCTTCGTGCTTTAAAAATTTCTTCGTACCCTAACCTCTTTCCATTCATGTGATCTTAATCACACTTTTCTACAAAACATGCATTGGGATAGTTTAGTACCTTTACAAATTTATTCGTACCCTAACCTCTTTCCATTCATGTGATCCTAATCAAACTTTTCTACAAAACCATGCGTTGGGATAGCTTTGTGCTTTAAAAATTTCTTCGTACCCTAACCTCTTTCCATTCATGTGATCTTAATCACACTTTTCTACAAAACATGCATTGGGATAGTTCAGTACCTTTACAAATTTATTCGTACCCTAACCTCTTTCCATTCATGTGATCCTAATCAAACTTTTCTACAAAACCATGCGTTGGGATAGCTTTGTGCTTTAAAAATTTCTTCGTACCCTAACCTCTTTCCATTCATGTGATCCTAATCAAACTTTTCTACAAAACCATGCATTGGGATAGCTTCGTGCTTTAAAAATTTCTTCGTACACTAACCTCTTTCCATTCACGTGATCCTAATCAAAGTTTTCTATAAAACCATGCATTGGGACAGATTTGTACCTTTACAAATTTCTTCGTATCCTAACCTCTCTCCATTCATGTGATCCTAATCAAACTTTTCTACAAAACATGCATTGAGATAGATTTGTACCGTTACAAATTTCTTCGTATCTTAACCTCTTTCCATTCATGTGATCCTAATCAAACTTTTCTACAAAACCATGCGTTGGGATAGCTTCGTGCTTTAAAAATTTCTTCGTACACTAACCTCTGTCCATTCATGTGATCCTAATCAAACTTTTCAACAAAACATGCATTGGGATAGATTTGTACCTTTACAAATTTCTTCGTACCCTAATCTCTTTCCATTCATGTGATCCTAATCAAACTTTTCTACAAAACCATGCGTTGGTATAGCTTCGTGCTTTAAAAATTTCTTCGTACCCTAACCTCTATCCATTCACGTGATCCTAATCAAAGTTTTCTTTAAACCATGCATTGGGACAGATTTGTACCTTTACAAATTTCTTCGTATCCTAACCTCTTTCCATTCATGTGATCCTAATAAAACTTTTCTACAAAACATGCATTGAGATAGATTTGTACCTTTACAAATTTCTTCGTATCCTAACCTCTTTCCATTCATGTGATCCTAATCATACTTTTCTACAAAACCATGCGTTCGGATAGCTTGGTGCTTTAAAAATTTCTTTGTACCCTAACCTCTTTCCATTCATGTGATCCTAATCACACTTTTCTACAACACGTGCGTTGGGATAGATTTGTGCTTTTAAAAATTTCTTCCTAGCCTAACCTCTTTTCATTAATCTGATCCTAATCAAAGTTTTCTATAAAACCATGCATTGGGATAGATTTGTGCTTTTACAAATTTCTTCGTACCCTAACCTCTTTCCAATCATGTGATCCTAATCAAACTTTTCTACAAAACCATGCGTTGGGATAGCTTCGTGCTTTAAAAATTTCTTCGTATCCTAACCTCTTTCCATTCATGTGATCCTAATCAGAGTTTTCTACAAAACGTGCGTTGGGATAGATTTGTGCTTTTACAAATTTCTTCGTACCCTAACCTGTTTCCATTCATGTGATTCTAATCAAACTTTTCTACAAAACCATGCATTGGGATGGATTTGTACCTTTACAAATTTCTTCGTATCCTAACCTCTTTCCATTCATGTGATCCTAATAAAACTTTTCTACAAAACATGCATTGGGATAGATTTGCACCTTTACAAATTTCTTCGTATCCTAACTTCTTTTCATTCATCTGATCCTAATCAGAGTTTTCTACAAAACATGCGTAGGGATAGATTTGTGCTTTAAAAATTTCTTTGTACCCTAACCTCTTCCCATTCATGTGATCCTAATCACACTTTTCTACAACACGTGCGTTGGGATAGATTTGTGCTTTTACAAATTTCTTCCTAGCCTAACCTCTTTTCATTAATCTGATCCTAATCAAACTTTTCTACAAAACATGCATTGAGATAGATTTGTACCTTTACAAATTTCTTCGTATCCTAACCTCTTTCCATTCATGTGATCCTAATCAAACTTTTCTACAAAACCATGCGTTGGGATAGCTTCGTGCTTTAAAAATTTCTTCGTACCCTAACATCTATCCATTCATGTGATCCTAATCAAACTTTTCTACAAAACCATGCGTTGGGATAGCTTAGTGCTTTACAAATTTCATCGTATCCTAACCTCATTCCATTCATGTGATCCTAATCAAACTTTTCTACAAAACATGCATTTGGATAGATTTGAACCTTTACAAATTTCTTCGTATCCTAACCTCTTTCCATTCATGTAATCCTAATCAGAGTTTTCTTCAAAACGTGCGTTGGGATAGATTTGTGCTTTTACAAATTTCTTTGTACCCTAACCTCTTCCCATTTATGTGACCCTAATCACACTTTTCTACAACACGTGCGTTGGGATAGATTTGTGCTTTTACAAATTTCTTCCTAGCCTAACCTCTTTTCATTAATCTGATCCTAATCAAAGTTTTCTATAAAACCATGAATTGGGATATATTTGTACCTTTACAAATTTCTTCGTATCCTAACCTCTTCCCATTCATGTGATCCTAATCACAGGTTTCTACAACACGTTCGTTGGGATAGATTTGTACTTTTACAAATTTCTTCCTACACTAACCTCTTTTCATTAATCTGATCCTAATCAAATTGTTCTATAAAACCATGCATTGGGATATATTTGTACCTTTACAAATTTCTTCGTATCCTAACCTCTTTCCATTCATGTGATCCTAACCAAACTTTTCTACAAAACATGCATTGAGATAGATTCAGACCTTTACAAATTTCTTCGTATCCTAACCTCTTTCCATTCATGTGATCCTAATCAGAGTTTTCTACAAAACGTGTGTTGGGATAGATTTGTGCTTTTACAAATTTCTTCGTACCCTAACCTCTTTCCATTCATGTGATCCTAATCAAACTTTTCTACAAAACGTGCGTTGGTATAGATTTGTACTTTTACAAATTTCTTTCTACCCTAACATCTTTTCAATAATCTGATCCTAATCAAATTGTTCTATAAAACCATGCATTGGGATATATTTGTACCTTTACAAATTTCTTCGTATCCTAACCTCTTTCCATTCATGTGATCCTAATCAAACTTTTCTACAAAACCATGCGTTGGGATAGCTTCGTGCTTTAAAAATTTCTTCGTACACTAACCTCTGTCCATTCATGTGATCCTAATCAAACTTTTCAACAAAACATGCATTGGGATAGATTTGTACCTTTACAAATTTCTTCGTACCCTAATCTCTTTCCATTCATGTTTTCCATCATCAAACTTTTCTACAAAACCATGCGTTGGGATAGCTTCGTGCTATAAAAATTTCTTCGTACCCTAACCTCTTTCCATTCACGTGATCCTAATCAAAGTTTTCTATAAAACCATGCATTGGGACAGATTTGTACCTTTACAAATTTCTTCGTATCCTAACCTCTTTCCATTCATGTGATCCTAATAAAACTTTTCTACAAAACATGCATTGAGATAGATTTGTACCTTTACAAATTTCTTCGTATCCTAACCTCTTTCCATTCATGTGATCGTAATCATACTTTTCTACAAAACCATGCGTTCGGATAGCTTGGTGCTTTAAAAATTTCTTTGTACCCTAACCTCTTCCCATTCATGTGATCCTAATCACACTTTTCTACAACACGTGCGTTGGGATAGATTTGTGCTTTTAAAAATTTCTTCCTAACCTAACCTCTTTTCATTAATCTGATCCTAATCAAAGTTTTCTATAAAACCATGCATTGGGATAGATGTGTGCTTTTACAAATTTCTTCGTACCCTAACCTCTTTCCAATCATGTGATCCTAATCAAACTTTTCTGCAAAACCATGCGTTGGGATAGTTTTGAGCTTTAAAAATTTCTTCGTATCCTAACCTCTTTCCATTCATGTGATCCTAATCAGAGTTTTCTACAAAACGGGCGTTGGGATAGATTTGTGCTTTTACAAATTTCTTCGTACCATAACCTGTTTCCATTCATGTGATCCTAATCAAACTTTTCTGCAAAACCATGCATTGGGATAGATTTGTACCTTTACAAATTTCTTCGTATCCTAACCTCTTTCCATTCATGTGATCCTAATAAAACTTTTCTACAAAACATGCATTGGGATAGATTTGCACCTTTACAAATTTCTTCGTATCCTAACCTCTTTTCATTCATCTGATCCTAATCAGAGTTTTCTACAAAACATGCGTAGGGATAGATTTGTGCTTTAAAAATTTCTTTGTACCCTAACCTCTTCCCATTCATGTGATCCTAATCAGAGTTCTCTACAAAACATGCATTGGGATAGATTTGTACCTTTACAAATTTCTTCGTTCCCTAACCTGTTTCCATTCATGTGATCCTAATCAAACTTTTCTACAAAACCATGCATTGGGATAGATTTGTACCTTTACAAATTTCTTCGTATCCTAACCTCTTTTCATTCATCTGATCCTAATCAGAGTTTTCTACAAAACATGCGTAGGGATAGATTTGTGCTTTAAAAATTTCTTTGTACCCTAACCTCTTCCCATTCATGTGATCCTAATCAGAGTTCTCTACAAAACATGCATTGGGATAGATTTGTGCTTTTACAAATTTCTTCGTTCCCTAACCTGTTTCCATTCATGTGATCCTAATCAAACTTTTCTACAAAACCATGCATTGGGATAGATTTGTACCTTTACAAATTTCTTCGTATCCTAACCTCTTTCCATTCATGTGATCCTAATCAGAGTTTTCTACAAAACGTGCGTTGGGATAGATTTGTGCTTTTACAAATTTCTTCGTACCCTAACCTCTTCCCATTCATGTGATCCTAATCAAACTTTTCTACAAAACATGCATTTGGATAGATTTGTACCTTTACACATTTCTTCGTATCCTAACCTCTTTCCATTCATGTGATCCTAATCAAACTTTTCTACAAAACATGCATTGAGATAGATTTGTACCTTTACAAATTTCTTCGTATCCTAACCTCTTTCCATTCATGTGATCCTAATCAAACTTTTCTACAAAACCATGCGTTGGGATAGCTTCTTGCTTTAAAAATTTCTTCGTACCCTAACATCTATCCATTCATGTGATCCTAAACAAACTTTTCTACAAAACCATGCGTTGGGATAGCTTCTTGCTTTAAAAATTTCTTCGTACCCTAACATCTATCCATTCATGTGATCCTAATCAAACTTTTCTACAAAACCATGCGTTGGGATAGCTTAATGCTTTAAAAATTTCTTCGTACCCTAACCTCTTTCCATTCATGTGATCCTAATCAAACTTTTCTACAAAACCATGCGTTAGGATAGCTTCGTGCTTTAAAAATTTCTTCGTACCCTAACCTCTATCCATTCATGTGATCCTAATCAAACTTTTCTACAAAACCATGCGTTGGGATAGCTTCGTGCTAAAAAAATTTCTTCGTACCCTAACCTCTTTCCATTCATGTGATCCTAATCAAACTTTTCTACAAAACCATGCGTTAGGATAGCTTCGTGCTTTAAAAATTTCAACGTACCCTAACCTCTTTCCATTTATGTGATCCTAATCAAACTTTTCTACAAAACCATGCGTTGGTATAGCTTCGTGCTTTAAAAATTTCTTCGTATCCTAACCTCTTTCCATTCATGTGATCCTAATCAAACTTTTTTATAAAACCATGCATTGGGATAGAACTGTACCTTTACAAATTTCTTCGTACCCTAACCTCTTTCCATTCATGTGATCCTAATCAAAATTTCTAAAAATCCATGAATTGGGATAGATTTATACCTTTACAAATTTCATCGTATCCTAACCTCTTTCCATTCATGTGATCCTAATCAAACTTTTCTACAAAACATGCATTGGGTTAGATTTGTACCTTTACAAATTTCTTCGTATCCTAACCTCTTTCCATTCATGTGATCCTAATTAGAATTTTCTACAAAACGTGCTTTGGGATAGATTTGTGCTTTTACAAATTTCTTCGTACCCTAACCTCTTCCCATTCATGTGATCCTAATCACACTTTTCTACAAAACATGCATTTGGATAGATTTGTACCTTTACAAATTTCTTCGTATCCTAACCTCTTTCCATTCATGTGATCCTAATCAGAGTTTTCTACAAAACGTGCGTTGGGATAGATTTGTGCTTTTACAAATTTCTTCGTACCCTAACCTCTTCCCATTCATGTGATCCTAATCACACTTTTCTACAACACCTGCGTTGGGATAGATTTGTGCATTTACAAATTTCTTCCTAGCCTAACCTCTTTTCATTAATGTGATCCTAATCAAAGTTTTCTATAAAACCATGCATTGGGATATATTTGTACCTTTACAAATTTCTTCGTATCCTAACCTCTTTCCATTCATGTGATCCTAATCAGAGTTTTCTACAAAAGCGTGCGTTGGGATAGATTTGTCCTTTTACAAATTTCTTCGTACCCTAACCTCTTCCTATTCATGTGATCCTAATCACCCTTTTCTACAACACGTGCGTTGGGATAGATTGGTACTTTTACAAATTTCTTCCTACACTAACCTCTTTTCATTAATCTGATCCTAATCAAATTGTTCTATAAAACCATGCATTGGGATATATTTGTACCTTTACAAATTTCTTCGTATCCTAACCTCTTTCCATTCATGTGATCCTAATCAAACTTTTCTACAAAACATGTATTGGGATAGATTTGTACCTTTACAAATTTCTTCGTATCCTAACCTCTTTCCATTCATGTGATCCTAATCAGAGTTTTCTACAAAACGTGTGTTGGGATAGATTTGTACTTTTACAAATTTCTTCGTACCCTAAACTCTTTCCATTCATGTGATCCTAATCAAATTGTTCTATAAAACCATGCATTGGGATATATTTGTACCTTTACAAATTTCTTCGTATCCTAACCTCTTTCCATTCATGTGATCTAATCAATCTTTTCTACAAAACATGCATTGAGATAGATTCGTACCTTTACAAATTTCTTCGTATCCTAACCTCTTTCCATTCATGTGATCCTAATCAAACTTTTCTACAAAACATGCATTGAGATAGATTCGTACCTTTACAAATTTCTTCGTACCCTAACCTCTTTCCATTCATGTGATCCTAATCAAACTTTTCTACAAAACATGCATTGAGATACATTCGTACCTTTACAAATTTCTTCGTATCCTAACCTCTTTCCATTCATGTGATCCTAATCAAACTTTTCTACAAAACATGCATTGAGATAGATTCGTACCTTTACAAATTTCTTCGTATCCTAACCTCTTTCCATTCATGAGATCCTAATCAAACTTTTCTACAAAACCATGCCTTGGGATAGCTTCGTGCTTTAAAAATTTCTTTGTACCCTAACCTCTTCCCATTCATCTGGTCCTAATCAGAGTTTTCTACAAAACGTGCGTTGGGATAGATGTGTGCTTTTACAAATTTCTTCGTACCCTAACCTCTTTCCATTCATGTGATCCTAATCAAAGTTTTCTATAAAACCATGCATTGGGATAGAATTGTACCTTTACAAATTTCTTCGTACCCTAACCTCTTTCCATTCATGTGATCCTAAACAAACTTTACTACAAAACCATGAATTGGCATAGATTTGTACCTTTACAAATTTCTTCGTATCCTAAACTCTTCCCATTCATGTGATCCTAATCACAGGTTTCTACATCACGTGCGTTGGGATAGATTTGTACTTTTACAAATTTCTTCCTACACTAACCTCTTTTCATTAATCTGATCCTAATCAAATTGTTCTATAAAACCATGCATTGGGATATATTTGTACCTTTACAAATTTCTTCGTATCCTAACCTCTTTCCATTCATGTGATCGTAATCAAACTTTTCTACAAAACATGCATTGGGATAGATTTGAACCTTTACAATTTTTTTCGTATCCTAACCTCTTTCCATTCATGTGATCCTAATCAGAGTTTTCTACAAAACGTGTGTTGGGATAGATTTGTGCTTTTACAAATTTCTTCGTACCCTAACCTCTTTCCATTCATGTGATCCTAATCAAAGTTTTCTATAAAACCATGCATTGGGATAGAATTGTACCTTTACAAATTTCTTCGTATCTTAACCTCTTTCCATTCATGTGATCCTAATCAAATTTTTCTACAAAACATGCATTGGGATAGATTTGTACCTTTACAAATTTCATCGTATCCTAACCTCTTTCCATTCATGTGATGCTAATCAGAGTTTTCTGCAAAACGTGTGTTGGGATAGATTTGTGCTTTTACAAATTTCTTCGTACCCTAACCTCTTTCCATTCATGTGATCCTAATCAAACTTTTCTACAAAACGTGCGTTGGGATAGATTTGTACTTTTACAAATTTCTTCCTACCCTAACCTCTTTTCATTAATCTGATCCTAATCAAATTGTTCTATAAAACCATGCATTGGGATATATTTGTACCTTTACAAATTTCTTCGTATCCTAACCTGTTTCCATTCATGTGATCCTAATCAATCTTTTCTACAAAACATGCATTGAGATAGATTTGTACCTTTACAAATTTCTTCGTATCCTAACCTCTTTACATTCATGTGATCCTAATCAAACTTTTCTACAAAACCATGCGCTGGGATAGCTTCGTGCTTTAAAAATTTCTTCGTACCCTAACCTCTTTCCATTCATGTGATCCTAATCACACTTTTCTACAAAACATGCAGTGGGATAGTTTAGTACCTTTACAAATTTCTTCGTACCCTAACCTCTTTCCATTCATGTGATCCTAATCAAACTTTTCTACAAAACCATGCGTTGGGATAGCTTTGTGCTTTAAAAATTTCTTCGTACCTTAACCTCTTTCCATTCATGTGATCCTAATAAAACTTTGCTACAAAACCATGCATTGGGATAGCTTCGTGCTTTAAAAATTACTTCGTATCCTAACCTCTTTCCATTCATGTGATACTAATTAGAGTTTTCTACAAAACGTGCGTTGGGATAGATTTGTGCTTTTACAAATTTCTTCGTACCCTAACCTCTTTCCATTCATGTGATCCTAGTCACACTTTTCTACAAAACATGCAGTGGGATAGTTTAGTACCTTTACAAATTTCTTCGTACCTTAACCTCTTTCCATTCATGTGATCCTAATCAAACTTTTCTACAAAACCATGCATTGAGATAGCTTCGTGCTTTAAAAATTACTTCGTATCCTAACCTCTTTCCATTCATGTGATACTAATTAGAGTTTTCTACAAAACGTGCGTTGGGATAGATTTGTGCTTTTACAGATTTCTTCGTACCCTAACCTCTTTCCATTCATGTGATCCTAATCAAACTTTACTACAAAACCATGTATTGGGATAGATTTGTACCTTTACAAATTTCTTCGTACCCTAACCTCTTTCCATTCATGTGATCCTAATCACATTTTACTACAACACGTGCGTTGGGATAGATTTGTGCTTTTACAAATATCTTCGTACCCTAACCTCTTTTCATTCATGTGATCCTAATCAAAATTTTCTATAAAACCATGCATTGGGATAGATTTGTACCTTTTCAAATTTCTTCGTATCCTAACCTCTTTCCATTCATGTGTTCCTAATAAAACTTTTCTACAAAACCATGCATTGGGATAGCTTCGTGCTTTAAAAATTTCTTCGTACCCTAACCTCTTTCCATTCACGTGATCCTAATCAAAGTTTTCTATAAAACCATGCCTTGGGACAGATTTGTACCTTTACAAATTTCTTCGTATCCTAACCTCTTTCCATTCATGTGATCCTAATCAAACTTTTCTACAAAACCATGCGTTGGGATAGCTTCGTGCTTTAAAAATTTCTTCGTACCCTAACCTCTGTCCATTCATATGATCCTAATCAAACTTTTCTACAAAACCATGCGTTGGGATAGCTTCGTGCTTTAAAAATTTCTTCGTAGCCTAACCTCTTTCCATTCATGTGATCGTATTCAAACTTTTCTACAAAACATGCATTGGGATAGATTTGTACCTTTACAAATTTCTTCGTACCCTAACCTCTTTCCAATCATGTGATCCTAATCAAACTTTTCTACAAAACCATGCGTTGGGATAGATTTGTACCTTTACAAATTTCTTCGTATCCTAACCTCTTTCCATTCATGTGATCCTAATCAGAATTTTCTACAAAACGTGCGTTGGGATAGATGTGTGCTTTTACAAATTTCTTCGTACCCTAACCTCTTTCCATTCATGTGATCCTAATCAAAGTTTTCTATAAAACCATGCATTGGGATAGAATTGTACCTTTACAAATTTCTTCGTACACTAACCTCTTTCCATTCATGTGATCCTAATCAAACTTTTCTACAAAACATGCATTGGGATAGATTTGTACCTTTACAAATTTCTTCGTACCCTAACCTCTTTCCATACATGTGATCCTAATCAAACTTTTCTATAAAACGATGCATTAGGATAGAATGGTACCTTTACAAATTTCTTCGTACCCTAACCTCTTTCCATTCATGTGATCCTAATCACATTTTACTACAACACGTGCGTTGGGATAGATTTGTGCTTTTACAAATATCTTCGTACCCTAACCTCTTTTCATTCATGTGATCCTAATCAAAATTTTCTATAAAACCATGCATTGGGATAGATTTGTACCTTTTCAAATTTCTTCGTATCCTAACCTCTTTCCATTCATGTGTTCCTAATAAAACTTTTCTACAAAACCATGCATTGGGATAGCTTCGTGCTTTAAAAATTTCTTCGTACCCTAACCTCTTTCCATTCACGTGATCCTAATCAAAGTTTTCTATAAAACCATGCCTTGGGACAGATTTGTACCTTTACAAATTTCTTCGTATCCTAACCTCTTTCCATTGAAACGCGCGTTTTTAACCATAAAAAAACAACAAAAATATAACTATAAAAGCTATAAAAAAGTTATGAAAATACATCATACTTACTGTAACTGAAAACTCAAAAAATATCTGCCACAGCTTGAGATTTAAACTCTCTCTTTACAAATTAATTTATCAAGTCGTAGGTATTGGTTCCACAGCTGTATAAATTGTGAAAAGGAATAGATAAGGGTTCAACACAAATAAAAACATAAAAGGGCGCCATCTGGTTCTGAGCTTAGTTAATGATTTATTAACCATTCAAAGATGTTGATTGAATAAGCATTAAAATTTATTAAATTCATTAACCAGAAAATGAATAGAATATTTAGTTACAACGAAATTTTGTTTACTTAAAATTTTGAAGAAATGAACTTAAGCATTCATAACCAATATGGTTCCGTTTTGTAGATCCATCAGTTTGAATTAATAACATTTATTAACAAAAGAATGGGTAAAATACACATACAAAGATAAACAAATAAAACACACCTTGTATATTTATTACTGATCCAATCTAAATTTATTGGATTATAATTATGTCCAAAAGTTAATCAATACAAAAATTCACCAAGAACGTTTCGTTTAATAAAGGAAACAAACAATAAAAAAATCGGATTGACCACAAAATTGTTCAAAACACATACTATCAATATTAGAAATTTGCATTGACTGATCATAATCGCAAAGTATTTCAAAAGAATCGATTAGATCAACCATAAAAATTGTTCAAAATACATTAATTTAAATATTAACCTTTGTATTGACTGAGCTTTTCCTGGACAAAAATTTATACACAAATATCTAAATGAGATTAGACAAATTAAATCAATTCGACAGTATCAATACAAATGATTTGTAATTACATTAAAGTTTAAAGCTTTTCTAACAACTGACAAAAGTTCTATTGATAATAGAATTTAATGAGTGAACATTTATAATGAACTTCTAATAATTGAGAAACAATAACAAAAATGACTGCAAATTCAAGCAAGAAATTTATCTAAATGAATAACACTAAAAACAATAGTCACAATACCTTTTATTTTTGGTAAGTCACAAACCAAAATCAACGATAAACTGCATAAAATTTGACGACAACGTCACAGCAACAGGAAACTGGAAGATTTGGGAATTTTCTTTCATACATTAAAGATGCACGAGATAACCCTCGTAGAAACTGGATATGGCGAATTATAATTTGCAAATTCACCCCAAACGGCAGTAACAATATGCAACCAAAGAGTTCCATAAAAGATTTGGCTATTAGTTTTGATAACCATTTTATAATTTCATTGTTTTCAATAAAACAATACACATAACCATTAATTCTGAACTGAATTTAGAAGGCACACAGCACGAATTATTATTTAACTGAAATTTCGATTACAGAGAAAGCGTCTGTAATTATTAACTTATTTCTGTAAAATAATTATTTAGACGAGAGTACGGTACTGTAATACGGGAAACTGAATTTCCCACTTATCTGAAGCACAAACGTCCGCAAAAATATTTAACGGAATAACTGACTTTTGTTAAACACGAATTATTGTTTAATTTCCGATCACTTATTTAAACAATAACTATTACATGTTAATTTTAATTAAATGCACCGGCCATCCGAAAGCCGGTAATTGTCCAAACAATATGAAAAACTGAATTTAGAGTTTTCTTTCAAACTCCATTTTACTACAACAAAATGGCATTTTTAACACAAGATCGAACGTACGCTCTCGGCGTGTGATTTTGGAAGACCGCCTCGTCTCGACATCATCTCGCCTTATATTAGCTCGGCTCAACCCTTAGCTACGCGCGACCGACATCTGTTATTAGGCGGCAAGGGCGCTTTTATTTGGCCTACTATAGGATTCACGACCTTACGTGTAAAAAGCAACACCAGAATTCTTCCCGCTTAAAGCACACGTGTGTACTGCTACTGCTGGCTGTAGACGATATTCATACGCCACCTTGACTTAAAATTTTTAAAACGCAAATAACAGACAAAGGAAAGTGTATTTACGAAACGTATACACTCAAAATGTTTATCGAAATATTTTAATAAATGAGATGACGAAGCGCTTCTCATAGTTTCTTTTCCAGGTTTCTTTTTGAAGAAATTGATATTATTTTTTTTTAAATGCCAGGTCGCAAGATACGAAAAACGACAACAGAATGACGTTACATTATTTCATTATAACAAATATTAAACATTCCCTTCCTATAAATGCTTTTTATTTAAGATGTTTATTTGATGACAGGCTAGTTTAAATTAAGCGACGTCCACAGGACCGAACTTAGGATTTTTAACAAGAATTACTACCAAATTCTATATACTAAATGCCGGTGGAAAATGTACCCGTTACACCATTCATGTGATCCTAATCAAACTTTTCTACAAAACCATGCGTTGGGATAGCTTCGTGCTTTAAAAATTTCTTCGTACCCTAACCTCTGTCCATTCATATGATCCTAATCAAACTTTTCTAAAAAACCATGCGTTGGGATAGTTTCGTGCTTTAAAAATTTCTTCGTACTCTAACCTCTGTCCATTCATGTGACGCTAATCAAACTTTTCTACAAAACCATGCGTTGGGATAGCTTCGTGCTTTAAAAATTTCTTCGTACCCTAACCTCTTTCCATTCATGTGATCGTATTCAAACTTTTCTATAAAACATGCATTGGGATAGATTTGTACCTTTACAAATTTCTTCGTACCCTAACCTCTTTCCAATCATGTGATCCTAATCAAACTTTTCTACAAAACCATGCGTTGGGATATCTTCGTGCTTTAAAAATTTATTCGTACCCTAACCTCTTTCCATTCATGTGATCCTAATCAAACTTATCTACAAAACATGCATTGGGATAGATTTGTACCTTTACAAATTTCTTCGTACCCTAACCTCTTTCCATTCATGTGTTCCTAATAAAACTTTTCTACAAAACCATGCGTTGGGATAGCTTCGTGCTTTAAAAATGTATTCGTACCCTAACCTCTTTCCATTCATGTGATCCTAATCAAACTTTTCTACAAAACATGTATTGGGATAGATTTGTACCTTTACAAATTTCTTCGTATCCTAACCTCTTGCCATTCATGTGATCCTAATCAGAGTTTTCTACAAAACGTGTGTTGGGATAGATTTGTGCTTTTACAAATTTCTTCGTACCCTAACCTCTTTCCATTCATGTGATCCTAATCAAACTTTTCTACAAAACGTGCGTTGGGATAGATTTGTGCTTTTACAAATTTCTTCGTACCCTAACCTCTTTCCATTCATGTGATCCTAATCAAAGTTTTCTATAAAACCATGCATTGGGATAGATTTGTACCTTTACAAATTTCTTCGTATCCTAACCTCTTTCCATTCATGTGATCCTAATCAAACTTTTCTACAAAACGTGCGTTGGGATAGATTTGTGGTTTTACAAATTTCTTCGTACCCTAACCTCTTTCCATTCATGTGATGCTAATCAAACTTTTCTACAAAACATGCATTGGGATAGATTTGTACCTTTACAAATTTCTTCGTATCCTAACCTCTTTCCATTCATGTGATCCTAATCAAACTTTTCTACAAAACGTGCGTTGGGATAGATTTGTCCTTTTACAAATTTCTTCGTACACTAACCTCTTCCCATTCATGTGATCCTAATCACCCTTTTCTACAACACGTGCGTTGGGATAGATTTGTACTTTTACAAATTTCTTCCTACACTAACCTCTTTTCATTAATCTAATCCTAATCAAATTGTTCTATAAAACCATGCATTGGGATATATTTGTACCTTTACAAATTTCTTCGTATCCTAACCTCTTTCCATTCATGTGATCCTAATCAAACTTTTCTACAAAACATGTATTGGGATAGATTTGTACCTATACAAATTTCTTCGTATCCGAACCTATTTCCATTCATGTGATCCTAATCAGAGTTTTCTACAAAACGTCTGTTGGGATAGATTTGTGCTTTTACAAATTTCTTCGTACCCTAACCTCTTTCCATTGATGTGATCTAATCAATCTTTTCTACAAAACCATGAATTGGGATAGATTTGTACCTTTACAAATTTCTTCGTATCCTAACCTCTTTCCATTCATGTGATCCTAATCAAACTTTTCTACAAAACATGCATTGGGATAGATTTGTACCTTTACAAATTTCTTCGTATCCTAACCTCTTTCCATTCATGTGATCCTAATCAGAGTTTTCTACAAAACGTGCGTTGGGATAGATGTGTGCTTTTACAAATTTCTTCGTACCCTAACCTCTTTCCATTCATGTGATCCTAATCAAACTTTTCTATAAAACCATGCATTGGGATAGAATTGTACCTTTACAAATTTCTTCGTACCCTAACCTCTTTCCATTCATGTGATCCTAATCAAACTTTTCTACAAAACCATGAATTGGGATAGATTTGTACCTTTACAAATTTCTTCGTATCCTAACCTCTTTCCATTCATGTGATCCTAATCAAACTTTTCTACAAAACATGCATTGGGATAGATTTGTACCTTTACAAATTTCTTCGTATCCTAACCTCTTTCCATTCATGTGATCCTAATCAGAATTTTCTACAAAACGTGCGTTGGGATAGATGTGTGCTTTTACAAATTTCTTCGTACCCTAACCTCTTTCCATTAATGTGATCCTAATCAAACTTTTCTATAAAACCATGCATTGGGATAGAATTGTACCTTTACAAATTTCTTCGTATCCTAACCTCTTTCCATTCATGTGATCCTAATCAAACTTTTCTACAAAACATGCATTGGGATAGATTTGTACCTTTACAAATTTCTTCGTACCCTAACCTCTTTCCATACATGTGATCCTAATCAAACTTTTCTATAAAACCATGCATTGGGATAGAATGGTACCTATACAAATTTCTTCGTACCCTAACCTCTTTCCATTCATGTGATCCTAATCAAACTTTTCTACAAAACATGCATTGAGATAGAGTCGTACCTTTACAAATTTCTTCGTACCCTAACCTCTTTCCATTCATGTGATCCTAAACAAACTTTTCTATAAAACCATTCATTGGGATAGAATGGTACCTTTACAAATTTCTTCGTACCCTAACCTCTTTCCATTCATGTGATCCTAATCAAACTTTTCTACAAAACCATCAATTGGGATAGATTTGTACCTTTACAAATTTCATCGTATCCTAACCTCTTTCCATTCATGTGATCCTAATCAAACTTTTCTACAAAACATGCATTTGGATAGATTTGTACCTTTACAAATTTCTTCGTATCCTAACCTCTTTCCATTCATGTGATCCTAATCAGAGTTTTCTACAAAACGTGCGTTGTGATAGATTGGTGCTTTTACAAATTTCTTCGTACCCTAACCTCTTCCCATTCATGTGATCCTAATCACACTTTTCTACAACACGTGCGTTGGGATAGATTTGTGCTTTTACAAATTTCTTCCTAGCCTAACCTCTTTTCATTAATCTGATCCTAATCAAAGTTTTCTGTAAAACCATGCATTGGGATAGAATTGTACCTTTACAAATTTCTTCGTACCCTAACCTCTTTCCATTCATGTGATCCTAATCAAACTTTTCTACAAAACCATGAATTGGGATATATTTGTACCTTTACAAACTTCTTCGTATCCTAACCTCTTTCCATTCATGTGATCCTAATCAAACTTTTCTACAAAACATGCATTGAGATAGATTCGTACCTTTACAAATTTCTTCGTATCCTAACCTCTTTCCATTCATGAGATCCTAATCAAACTTTTCTACAAAACCATGAATTGGAATAGATTTGTACCTTTACAAATTTCTTCGTATCCTAACCTCTTTCCATTCATGTGATCCTAATCAGAGTTTTCTACAAAACGTCTGTTGGGATAGATTTGTGCTCTTACAAATTTCTTCGTGCCCTAACCTCTTTCCATTGATGTGATCTAATCAATCTTTTCTACAAAACCATGAATTGGGATAGATTTGTACCTTTACAAATTTCTTCGTATCCTAACCTCTTTCCATTCATGTGATCCTAATCAAACTTTTCTACAAAACATGCATTGGGATAGATTTGTACCTCTACAAATTTCTTCGTATCCTAACCTCTTTCCATTCATGTGATCCTAATCAAACTTTTCTACAAAACGTGCGTTGGGATAGATGTGTGCTTTTACAAATTTCTTCGTACCCTAACCTCTTTCCATTCATGTGATCCTAATCAAAGTTTTCTATAAAACCATGCATTGGGATAGAATTGTACCTTTACAAATTTCTTCGTACCCTAACCTCTTTCTATTCATGTGATCCTAATCAAACTTTTCTACAAAACCATGAATTGGGATAGATTTGTACCTTTACAAATTTCTTCGTATCCTAACCTCTTTCCATTCTTGTGATCCTAATCAAACTTTTCTACAAAACATGCATTGGGATAGATTTGTACCTTTACAAATTTCTTCGTACCCTAACCTCTTTCCATTCATGTGATCCTAATCAAACTTTTCTATAAAACCATGCATTGGGATAGAATGGTACCTTTACAAATTTCTTCGTACCCTAACCTCTTTCCATTCATGTGATCCTAATCAAACTTTTCTACAAAACCATGCATTGGGATAGATTTGTGCTTTTACAAATTTCATCGTATCCTAACCTCTTTCCATTCATGTGATCCTAATCAAACTTTTCTGCAAAACATGCATTGGGATAGATTTGTACCTTTACAAATTTCTTCGTATGCTAACCTCTTTCCATTCATGTGATCCTAATCAGAGTTTTCTACAAAACGTGCGTTGTGATAGATTTGTGCTTTTACAAATTTCTTCATACCCTAACCTCTTCCCATTCATGTGATCCTAATCACACTTTTCTACAACACGTGCGTTGGGATAGATTTGTGCTTCTACAAATTTCTTCCTAGCCTAACCTCTTTTCATTAATCTGATCCTAATCAAAGTTTTCTATAAAACCATGCATTGGGATAGAATTGTACCTTTACAAATTTCTTCGTACCCTAACCTCTTTCCATTCATGTGATCCTAATCAAACTTTTCTACAAAACCATGAATTGGGATAGAATGGTACCTTTACAAATTTCTTCGTACCCTAACCTCTTTCCATTCATGTGATCCTAATCAAACTTTTCTACAAAACCATCAATTGGGATAGATTTGTACCTTTACAAATTTCATCGTATCCTAACCTCTTTCCATTCATGTGATCCTAATCAAACTTTTCTACAAAACATGCATTTGGATAGATTTGTACCTTTACAAATTTCTTCGTATCCTAACCTCTTTCCATTCATGTGATCCTAATCAGAGTTTTCTACAAAACGTGCGTTGTGATAGATTGGTGCTTTTACAAATTTCTTCGTACCCTAACCTCTTCCCATTCATGTGATCCTAATCACACTTTTCTACAACACGTGCGTTGGGATAGATTTGTGCTTTTACAAATTTCTTCCTAGCCTAACCTCTTTTCATTAATCTGATCCTAATCAAAGTTTTCTGTAAAACCATGCATTGGGATAGAATTGTACCTTTACAAATTTCTTCGTACCCTAACCTCTTTCCATTCATGTGATCCTAATCAAACTTTTCTACAAAACCATGAATTGGGATATATTTGTACCTTTACAAACTTCTTCGTATCCTAACCTCTTTCCATTCATGTGATCCTAATCAAACTTTTCTACAAAACATGCATTGAGATAGATTCGTACCTTTACAAATTTCTTCGTATCCTAACCTCTTTCCATTCATGAGATCCTAATCAAACTTTTCTACAAAACCATGAATTGGAATAGATTTGTACCTTTACAAATTTCTTCGTATCCTAACCTCTTTCCATTCATGTGATCCTAATCAGAGTTTTCTACAAAACGTCTGTTGGGATAGATTTGTGCTCTTACAAATTTCTTCGTGCCCTAACCTCTTTCCATTGATGTGATCTAATCAATCTTTTCTACAAAACCATGAATTGGGATAGATTTGTACCTTTACAAATTTCTTCGTATCCTAACCTCTTTCCATTCATGTGATCCTAATCAAACTTTTCTACAAAACATGCATTGGGATAGATTTGTACCTCTACAAATTTCTTCGTATCCTAACCTCTTTCCATTCATGTGATCCTAATCAGAGTTTTCTACAAAACGTGCGTTGGGATAGATGTGTGCTTTTACAAATTTCTTCGTACCCTAACCTCTTTCCATTCATGTGATCCTAATCAAAGTTTTCTATAAAACCATGCATTGGGATAGAATTGTACCTTTACAAATTTCTTCGTACCCTAACCTCTTTCTATTCATGTGATCCTAATCAAACTTTTCTACAAAACCATGAATTGGGATAGATTTGTACCTTTACAAATTTCTTCGTATCCTAACCTCTTTCCATTCATGTGATCCTAATCAAACTTTTCTACAAAACATGCATTGGGATAGATTTGTACCTTTACAAATTTCTTCGTACCCTAACCTCTTTCCATTCATGTGATCCTAATCAAACTTTTCTATAAAACCATTCATTGGGATAGAATGGTACCTTTACAAATTTCTTCGTACCCTAACCTCTTTCCATTCATGTGATCCTAATCAAACTTTTCTACAAAACCATGCATTGGGATAGATTTGTACCTTTACAAATTTTATCGTATCCTAACCTCTTTCCATTCATGTGATCCTAATCAAACTTTTCTGCAAAACATGCATTTGGATAGATTTGTACCTTTACAAATTTCTTCGTATGCTAACCTCTTTCCATTCATGTGATCCTAATCAGAGTTTTCTACAAAACGTGCGTTGTGATAGATTTGTGCTTTTACAAATTTCTTCATACCCTAACCTCTTCCCATTCATGTGATCCTAATCACACTTTTCTACAACACGTGCGTTGGGATAGATTTGTGCTTCTACAAATTTCTTCCTAGCCTAACCTCTTTTCATTAATCTGATCCTAATCAAAGTTTTCTATAAAACCATGCATTGGGATAGAATTGTACCTTTACAAATTTCTTCGTACCCTAACCTCTTTCCATTCATGTGATCCTAATCAAACTTTTCTACAAAACCATGAATTGCGATATATTTGTACCTTTACAAATTTCTTCGTATCCTAACCTCTTTCCATTCATGTGATCCTAATCAAACTTTTCTACAAAACATGCATTGAGATAGATTCGTACCTTTACAAATTTCTTCGTATCCTAACCTCTTTCCATTCATGTGATCCTAATCAAACTTTTCTAGAACACATGCATTGAGATAGATTCGTTGCTTTACAAATTTCTTCGTATCCTAACCTCTTTCCATTCATGTGATCCTAATCAAACTTTTCTACAAAACATGCATTGAGATAGATTCGTACCTTTACAATTTTCTTCGTATCCTAACCTCTTTCCATTCATGTGAACCTAATCAGAGTTTTCTACAAAACGTGCGTTGGGATAGATGTGTGCTTTTACAAATTTCTTCACACCCTAACCTCTTTCCATTCATGTGATCCTTTTCAAAGTTTTCTGTAAAACCATGCATTGGGATAGAATTGTACCTTTACAAATTTCTTCGTACCCTAACCTCTTTCCATTCATGTGATCCTAATCAAACTTTTCTACAAAACATGCATTGGGATAGATTTGTACCTTTACAAATTTCTTCGTACCCTAACCTCTTTCCATTCTTGTGATCATAATCAAAATTTTCTATAAAAACATGCATTGGGATAGAATGGTACCTTTACAAATTTCTTCGTACCCTAACCTCTTTCCATTCATGTGATCCTAATCAAACTTTTCTACAAAACCATGAATTGGGATAGATTTGTACCTTTACAAATTTCTTCGTACCCTAACCTCTTTCCATTCTTGTGATCATAATCAAAATTTTCTATAAAAACATGCATTGGGATAGAATGGTACCTTTACAAATTTCTTCGTATCCTAACCTCTTTCCATTCATGTGATCCTAATCAGAGTTTTCTACAAAACGTGCGTTGGGATAGATTTGTGCTTTTACAAATTTCTTCGTACCCTAACCTCTTCCCATTCATGTGATCCTAATCACACTTCTCTACAACACGTGCGTTGGGATAGATTTGTGCTTTTACAAATTTCTTCCTAGCCTAACCTCTTTTCATTAATCTGATCCTAATCAAAGTTTTCTATAAAACCATGCATTGGGATATATTTGTACCTTTACAAATTTCTTCGTATCCTAACCTCTTCCCATTCATGTGATCCTAATCACAGGTTTCTACAACACGTGCGTTGGGATAGATTTGTGCTTTTACAAATTTCTTCCTAGCCTAACCTCTTTTCATTAATCTGATCCTAATCAAATTGTTCTATAAAACCATGCATTGGGATATATTTGTACCTTTACAAATTTATTCGTATCCTAACCTCTTTCCATTCATGTGATCCTAATTAAACTTTTCTACAAAACATGCATTGGGATAGATTTGTACCTTTACAAATTTCTTCGTATCCTAACCTCTTTCCATTCATGTGATCCTAATCAGAGTTTTCTACAAAACGTGTGTTGGGATAGATTTGTGCTTTTACAAATTTCTTCGTACCCTAACCTCTTTCCATTCATGTGATCCTAATCAAAGTTTTCTATAAAACCATGCATTGGGATAGAATTGTACCTTTACAAATTTCTTCGTATCCTAACCTCTTTCCACTCATGTGATCCTAATCAAATTTTTCTACAAAACATGCATTGGGATAGATTTGTACCTTTACAAATTTCTTCGTATCCTAACCTCTTTCCATTCATGTGATCCTAATCAGAGTTTTCTACAAAACGTGTGTTGGGATAGATTTGTGCTTTTACAAATTTCTTCGTACCCTAACCTCTTTCCATTCATGTGATCCTAATCAAACTTTTCTATAAAACGTGCGTTGGGATAGATTTGTAGTTTTACAAATTTCTTCCTACCCTAACCTCTTTTCATTAATCTGATCCTAATCAAATTGCTCTATAAAGCCATGCAATGGGATATATTTGTACCTTTACAAATTTCTTCGTATCCTAACCTCTTTTCATTCATGTGATCCTAATCAATCTTTTCTACAAAACATGCATTGAGATAGATTTGTACCTTTACAAATTTCTTCGTATCCTAACCTCTTTACATTCATGTGATCCTAATCAAACTTTTCTACAAAACCATGCGTTGGGATAGCTTCGTGCTTTAAAAATTTCTTCGTACCCTAACCTCTTTCCATTCATGTGATCCTAATCACACTTTTCTACAAATCATGCATTGGGATAGTTTAGTACCTTTACAAATTTCTTCGTACCCTAACCTCTTTCCATTCATGTGATCCTAATCAAACTTTTCTACAAAACCTTGCGTTGGGATAGCTTTGTGCTTTAAAAATTTCTTCGCACCCTAACCTCTTTCCATTCATGTGATCCTAATCAAACTTTTCTACAAAACCATGCATTGGGATAGCTTCGTGCTTTAAAAATTTCTTCGTACCCTAACCTCTTTCCATTCATGTGATCCTAATCAAACTTTTCTACAAAACATGCATTGAGATAGATTTGTACGGTTACAAATTTCTTCGTATCTTAACCTCTTTCCATTCATGTGATCCTAATCAAACTTTTCTACAAAACCATGCGTTGGGATAGCTTCGTGCTTTAAAAATTTCTTCGTACACTAACCTCTGTCCATTCATGTGATCCTAATCAAACTTTTCAACAAAACATGCATTGAGATAGATTCGTAGCTTTACAAATTTCTTCGTATCCTAACCTCTTTCCATTCATGTGATCCTAATCAAACTTTTCTACAAAACATGCATTGAGATAGATTCGTACCTTTACAAATTTCTTCGTATCCTAACCTCTTTCCATTCATGAGATCCTAATCAAACTTTTCTACAAAACCATGCATTGGGATAGGTTCGTGCTTTAAAAATTTCTTCGTACCCTAACCTCTTTCCATTCATGTGATCGTATTCAAACTTTTCTATAAAACATGCATTGGGATAGATTTGTACCTTTACAAATTTCTTCGTACCCTAACCTCTTTCCAATCATGTGATCCTAATCAAACTTTTCTACAAAACCATGCGTTGGGATAGCTTCGTGCTTTAAAAATTTCTTCGTACCCTAACCTCTTTCCATTCATGTGATCGTATTCAAACTTTTCTATAAAACATGCATTGGGATAGATTTGTACCTTTACAAATTTCTTCGTACCCTAACCTCTTTCCAATCATGTGATCCTAATCAAACTTTTCTACAAAACCATGCGTTGGGATATCTTCGTGCTTTAAAAATTTATTCGTACCCTAACCTCTTTCCATTCATGTGATCCTAATCAAACTTATCTACAAAACATGCATTGGGATAGATTTGTACCTTTACAAATTTCTTCGTACCCTAACCTCTTTCCATTCATGTGTTCCTAATAAAACTTTTCTACAAAACCATGCGTTGGGATAGCTTCGTGCTTTAAAAATGTATTCGTACCCTAACCTCTTTCCATTCATGTGATCCTAATCAAACTTTTCTACAAAACATGTATTGGGATAGATTTGTACCTTTACAAATTTCTTCGTATCCTAACCTCTTGCCATTCATGTGATCCTAATCAGAGTTTTCTACAAAACGTGTGTTGGGATAGATTTGTGCTTTTACAAATTTCTTCGTACCCTAACCTCTTTCCATTCATGTGATCCTAATCAAACTTTTCTACAAAACGTGCGTTGGGATAGATTTGTGTTTTTACAAATTTCTTCGTACCCTAACCTCTTTCCATTCATGTGATCCTAATCAAAGTTTTCTATAAAACCATGCATTGGGATAGATTTGTACCTTTACAAATTTCTTCGTATCCTAACCTCTTTCCATTCATGTGATCCTAATCAAACTTTTCTACAAAACGTGCGTTGGGATAGATTTGTGGTTTTACAAATTTCTTCGTACCCTAACCTCTTTCCATTCATGTGATGCTAATCAAACTTTTCTACAAAACATGCATTGGGATAGATTTGTACCTTTACAAATTTCTTCGTATCCTAACCTCTTTCCATTCATGTGATCCTAATCAAACTTTTCTACAAAACGTGCGTTGGGATAGATTTGTCCTTTTACAAATTTCTTCGTACCCTAACCTCTTCCCATTCATGTGATCCTAATCACCCTTTTCTACAACACGTGCGTTGGGATAGATTTGTACTTTTACAAATTTCTTCCTACACTAACCTCTTTTCATTAATCTAATCCTAATCAAATTGTTCTATAAAACCATGCATTGGGATATATTTGTACCTTTACAAATTTCTTCGTATCCTAACCTCTTTCCATTCATGTGATCCTAATCAAACTTTTCTACAAAACATGTATTGGGATAGATTTGTACCTATACAAATTTCTTCGTATCCTAACCTATTTCCATTCATGTGATCCTAATCAGAGTTTTCTACAAAACGTCTGTTGGGATAGATTTGTGCTTTTACAAATTTCTTCGTACCCTAACCTCTTTCCATTGATGTGATCTAATCAATCTTTTCTACAAAACCATGAATTGGGATAGATTTGTACCTTTACAAATTTCTTCGTATCCTAACCTCTTTCCATTCATGTGATCCTAATCAAACTTTTCTACAAAACATGCATTGGGATAGATTTGTACCTTTACAAATTTCTTCGTATCCTAACCTCTTTCCATTCATGTGATCCTAATCAGAGTTTTCTACAAAACGTGCGTTGGGATAGATGTGTGCTTTTACAAATTTCTTCGTACCCTAACCTCTTTCCATTCATGTGATCCTAATCAAAGTTTTCTATAAAACCATGCATTGGGATAGAATTGTACCTTTACAAATTTCTTCGTACCCTAACCTCTTTCCATTCATGTGATCCTAATCAAACTTTTCTACAAAACCATGAATTGGGATAGATTTGTACCTTTACAAATTTCTTCGTATCCTAACCTCTTTCCATTCATGTGATCCTAATCAAACTTTTCTACAAAACATGCATTGGGATAGATTTGTACCTTTACAAATTTCTTCGTATCCTAACCTCTTTCCATTCATGTGATCCTAATCAGAATTTTCTACAAAACGTGCGTTGGGATAGATGTGTGCTTTTACAAATTTCTTCGTACCCTAACCTCTTTCCATTAATGTGATCCTAATCAAACTTTTCTATAAAACCATGCATTGGGATAGAATTGTACCTTTACAAATTTCTTCGTATCCTAACCTCTTTCCATTCATGTGATCCTAATCAAACTTTTCTACAAAACATGCATTGGGATAGATTTGTACCTTTACAAATTTCTTCGTACCCTAACCTCTTTCCATACATGTGATCCTAATCAAACTTTTCTATAAAACCATGCATTGGGATAGAATGGTACCTTTACAAATTTCTTCGTACCCTAACCTCTTTCCATTCATGTGATCCTAATCAAACTTTTCTACAAAACATGCATTGAGATAGAGTCGTACCTTTACAAATTTCTTCGTACCCTAACCTCTTTCCATTCATGTGATCCTAATCAAACTTTTCTATAAAACCATTCATTGGGATAGAATGGTACCTTTACAAATTCCTTCGTACCCTAACCTCTTTCCATTCATGTGATCCTAATCAAACGTTTCTACAAAACCATCAATTGGGATAGATTTGTACCTTTACAAATTTCATCGTATCCTAACCTCTTTCCATTCATGTGATCCTAATCAAACTTTTCTACAAAACATGCATTTGGATAGATTTGTACCTTTACAAATTTCTTCGTATCCTAACCTCTTTCCATTCATGTGATCCTAATCAGAGTTTTCTACAAAACGTGCGTTGTGATAGATTTGTGCTTTTACAAATTTCTTCGTACCCTAACCTCTTCCCATTCATGTGATCCTAATCACACTTTTCTACAACACGTGCGTTGGGATAGATTTGTGCTTTTACAAATTTCTTCCTAGCCTAACCTCTTTTCATTAATCTGATCCTAATCAAAGTTTTCTGTAAAACCATGCATTGGGATAGAATTGTACCTTTACAAATTTCTTCGTACCCTAACCTCTTTCCATTCATGTGATCCTAATCAAACTTTTCTACAAAACCATGAATTGGGATATATTTGTACCTTTACAAATTTCTTCGTATCCTAACCTCTTTCCATTCATGTGATCCTAATCAAACTTTTCTACAAAACATGCATTGAGATAGATTCGTACCTTTACAAATTTCTTCGTATCCTAACCTCTTTCCATTCATGAGATCCTAATCAAACTTTTCTACAAAACCATGAATTGGAATAGATTTGTACCTTTACAAATTTCTTCGTATCCTAACCTCTTTCCATTCATGTGATCCTAATCAGAGTTTTCTACAAAACGTCTGTTGGGATAGATTTGTGCTCTTACAAATTTCTTCGTGCCCTAACCTCTTTCCATTGATGTGATCTAATCAATCTTTTCTACAAAACCATGAATTGGGATAGATTTGTACCTTTACAAATTTCTTCGTATCCTAACCTCTTTCCATTCATGTGATCCTAATCAAACTTTTCTACAAAACATGCATTGGGATAGATTTGTACCTCTACAAATTTCTTCGTATCCTAACCTCTTTCCATTCATGTGATCCTAATCAGAGTTTTCTACAAAACGTGCGTTGGGATAGATGTGTGCTTTTACAAATTTCTTCGTACCCTAACCTCTTTCCATTCATGTGATCCTAATCAAAGTTTTCTATAAAACCATGCATTGGGATAGAATTGTACCTTTACAAATTTCTTCGTACCCTAACCTCTTTCTATTCATGTGATCCTAATCAAACTTTTCTACAAAACCATGCATTGGGATAGATTTGTACCTTTACAAATTTCTTCGTATCCTAACCTCTTTCCATTCATGTGATCCTAATCAAACTTTTCTACAAAACATGCATTGGGATAGATTTGTACCTTTACAAATTTCTTCGTACCCTAACCTCTTTCCATTCATGTGATCCTAATCAAACTTTTCTATAAAACCATTCATTGGGATAGAATGGTACCTTTACAAATTTCTTCGTACCCTAACCTCTTTCCATTCATGTGATCCTAATCAAACTTTTCTACAAAACCATGCATTGGGATAGATTTGTACCTTTACAAATTTTATCGTATCCTAACCTCTTTCCATTCATGTGATCCTAATCAAACTTTTCTGCAAAACATGCATTTGGATAGATTTGTACCTTTACAAATTTCTTCGTATGCTAACCTCTTTCCATTCATGTGATCCTAATCAGAGTTTTCTACAAAACGTGCGTTGTGATAGATTTGTGCTTTTACAAATTTCTTCATACCCTAACCTCTTCCCATTCATGTGATCCTAATCACACTTTTCTACAACACGTGCGTTGGGATAGATTTGTGCTTTTACAAATTTCTTCCTAGCCTAACCTCTTTTCATTAATCTGATCCTAATCAAAGTTTTCTATAAAACCATGCATTGGGATAGAATTGTACCTTTACAAATTTCTTCGTACCCTAACCTCTTTCCATTCATGTGATCCTAATCAAACTTTTCTACAAAACCATGAATTGGGATATATTTGTACCTTTGCAAATTTCTTCGTATCCTAACCTCTTTCCATTCATGTGATCCTAATCAAACTTTTCTACAAAACATGCATTGAGATAGATTCGTACCTTTACAAATTTCTTCGTATCCTAACCTCTTTCCATTCATGTGATCCTAATCAAACTTTTCTAGAACACATGCATTGAGATAGATTCGTTGCTTTACAAATTTCTTCGTATCCTAACCTCTTTCCATTCATGTGATCCTAATCAAACTTTTCTACAAAACATGCATTGAGATAGATTCGTACCTTTACAATTTTCTTCGTATCCTAACCTCTTTCCATTCATGAGATCCTAATCATACTTTTCTACAAAACCATGCATTGGGATAGCTTCGTGCTTTAAAAATTTCTTTGTACCCTAACCTCTTCCCATTCATCTGGTCCTAATCAGAGTTTTTTACAAAACGTGCGTTGGGATAGATGTGTGCTTTTACAAATTTCTTCGTACCCTAACCTCTTTCCTTTCATGTGATCCTAATCAAAGCTTTCTATAAAACCATGCATTGGGATAGAATTGTACCTTTACAAATTTCTTCGTACCCTAACCTCTTTCCATTCATGTGAACCTAATCAAACTTTTCTACAAAACATGCATTGGGATAGATTTGTACCTTTACAAATTTCTTCGTATCCTAACCTCTTTCCATTCATGTGAACCTAATCAGAGTTTTCTACAAAACGTGCGTTGGGATAGATGTGTGCTTTTACAAATTTCTTCGCACCCTAACCTCTTTCCATTCATGTGATCCTTTTCAAAGTTTTCTGTAAAACAATGCATTGGGATAGAATTGTACCTTTACAAATTTCTTCGTACCCTAACCTCTTTCCATTCATGTGATCCTAATCAAACTTTTCTACAAAACATGCATTGGGATAGATTTGTACCTTTACAAATTTCTTCGTACCCTAACCTCTTTCCATTCTTGTGATCATAATCAAAATTTTCTATAAAAACATGCATTGGGATAGAATGGTACCTTTACAAATTTCTTCGTACCCTAACCTCTTTCCATTCATGTGATCCTAATCAAACTTTTCTACAAAACCATGAATTGGGATAGATTTGTACCTTTACAAATTTCATCGTATCCTAACCTCTTTCCATTCATGTGATCCTAATCACCCTTTTCTACAACACGTGCGTTGGGATAGATTTGTACTTT